>CM053787.1:911714955-912322455 GCA_028749045.1 Cupressus sempervirens | reverse complement strand
TCTTGACTATGCATGTTGATCTCATTATATCATAGATGAAAGAACTGCTTTCCCAATACTATGTCTTTGAATTGGTCTCTGTAAATTGGGTACAACTTCCATATGTCTTCAACTTAGACTCTGCACATTGAATGACATCATCATGACATAGTGCTAAAAATTTCTATGGTCATGCATCACCAGACAATCAAACCATTGCCCATACAACTAAGATCTCTTTCTTCATTGATTTGAGTTAAGGATATCTTACATTTAGGGTTCTTTGGTCACATTTTGTATAAAAATTCTGCACTTTTTGCAAAGAAGAGAGTTTTCCTATGAAGATACTTAGAGGTTGTTGGTGTTTTTAAAATATTAACCCACAAAATACTTACCAAGATAATAAATACCACAGAGTGAAAGCATAAACCTATGTCACCCTTTTGTAAAGGAAAAGGCTAACAAAAGTATGATTGTTCACCCTCAATGACATAAAATAGGTTTTATCATTTTGAATTTGAAAATGAGGAAAACTAATGAAACGTGTAGAAATGGATGAATTTTATGATTATAATTTTTAATAATTATTTGGAATAAAAATTGATATATTTTTCTAATTTTTAAACACAAATTTTTAGCTACTGAAAAATAGTAAAAATTGGGTTGTCTAGTTCCCTCCACAAAACTATAGGGAAATAAATTTATTTCCGTTTGATTTCAGATTATGTTATAGATAACATATATAGCTAGAAGAATAAAAAATAAAAATTGGCTTTAAACCTATATTTTCTCTTTATAATGATTCAAATTTCAACTCACCTAGAATTGATAGTTTTCATCTCCCAACATATTTTTCAAAACAAATATATTATAACCAAGATAAAAATTATTCTTTCTAGAAGAGAACTCTCTCCTCTAGTATATAATATAATTTCAAGATATTTTTTGGTATGATTTAATATTTTTTTGTTTCTCAAAACTAACATCTTTTCGAGTGTTAAAATATGTGTTTGTAGAATTTTTTAATTACAATATACTATATCTAATTAAAAAACTATAAACTCTATATGATAATATTGTTGACTCTAAGCTCTATAAAATGGTGTTTATATGTCATGCCCAAAATTTCAAGGTAAAACACACTAATTTTTTTATTTTTTAAAAATTAATCATATTATTATTATTATTGTTGGGATTAATTCTTACTAACTATAACCAACTCAATGTCTTTTAACTTAGCTTTTCAATTTTATGAAAATTACTTAAGCCTCTAAGCTCTTATTATGCTTCTCATGCCCGACTACTACTATTGTTTATTCTACTTATTAGGACTTAGTTGTTATCTAGTTTCTTTCAATTTGATACAGAACTTGGTTATATTCTATTCAGCAGAACATAAAACTTTTGTTGAGTGTGTATTCTGTATCAGCATTACTCTAATTAGACGTGACAGATGACTTATGATTTTAATATTTTTATAGTTATTATAATTATGTTAATTGAGAGGTTTTATATACCTAACAATTTTGGTTGCAGAAATTAGATTGCTTGGAAGGATTAAATGTTTAAGTTATTAATTTAAATTTGAGTTTTAGGTCTGAAAACATGTTTATAAGAACTTATAATGTTAGGGTATCAAGTGTTTCATGAGGTTGAACTTTACATTGTTTATGCATATAAATTGTTAAAAAGATTAATTATGTTCCTTTGAAGTGAATTTGACATAGCATGTTTGCAAATGATGTAAATGGGGTTATATATATATCTAATTTCATCCTACCCTAAATTGGTTTTGTTTCATGACATTAGTTCACTTGTTTTTTTTAAGGATCCTATTTACCACACTTGATAGAACATATACATTTTTTTTTTTTTTTAATTGGGTTTTGAAGGCTTTAAATAAAAGGTAAACTTTGCATTGTTCAAAAGCCAAAATGGCAGTGGTAATGGATATGTCTTATGTATCAGCATCACTATGTGTCACTGAAACATTAAATGCAAAATTTAAGAGATATTATGGCACTTAGGGTATTGTTGATCATTTCATTTTGTGAATGCATTTTGTATTGACATTAGGTTAGAAACATGGCCGCCTTGCTCTGTTTGGGTTACAATTGTGAGCCTAGTTGCTGTGGTTTCAAAAACATGGAAGAGTTTGTTGAATGTATTTGCATGCATATGAGGCTAAGCATTGAGGTATTGCTCATAGCCAGTTTTTTTAGCAAGTTCTTCAACCTCTACAATTTTGAAGTTTGGTTGGATTTGGCATCTGGGGTTTTCGCATCAAGCTACATAGCAGGGCTTTGTGTTGAGAATTTTCTATCTGCTGAATCTCACATAGGGGTATTTTTCTAACCCTTCTCTATTGCTATTCATACTACATTTGATTTTGGAAATTAGGAATAATATGGTTGATTAGTTATATACAGCTCATATTGACCTCTGAGTTTGGAAGTATGGAAAGTTTGTTATTTTTATGGTTGAATTTTTGTATATTTCCATATTGAGGTGTGAGTGTGGGTTTATGGCTTTAATAGTAAAGATGCATTTGGGTTTTGTTATATAAATTAGAAATGTGTATCAGTATGTTGTTATCATAGAGAAAGAGTTTAGTGCGGACCTTATCTCTGTGTAAATTGTTGAAGGTTATTCCTTCAAGAAAATCGCATGAAATCTGTGGATAAACATAAAACCCTTATGTTTTATGCAAGTTGGATAGGGTATTGTATTATACATATTATGGATCTGCGACTTGAGTATTATGTCAAACAGTTGCAGGTAACTGTGCACAAAGGTCTTAATTTGAAAACTGAACTTGATTTGAAATATCATGCAACAGTTTGTTGAGTTGGTTGTGTTATGCTTAGGGTCTTAGGTTTTGACGGAGTCGAGCTCTAGAGTACCCATATCTTGAGTTCATTGTTTAATGTGGTATGACCTCAGTTGTGAGCTCGTAATTGGTTGCAGTCTCATGACTAAATAAGGACCGGTCACTCTATTTCATGGATAGTAAATTGGAACCGAGGGTAGTGACAATATAATTCAATGTGCTATTAATTCAATGAAGCTTTGAGTAGTGGGTCATGTTGAGTATAGTAATGATATTGACCGATTATATGGTACTGTGATAGACATTTAGTCAAATAGTTAACGTAAAACTAAAAGAATATTAAACTATCCATTATCAGTATAAATTATTAGTTTTAATATGTTGTTTATTATTGATGTCATGGGAATTTTATGATAGTCAATATCTAAAGTTAAAAAGCTTTCTTTAAAACAATCATAGTAATTGGTGAAACTGTTGGGAGTTAGTTTGAAACATGACGAAGTTTCATGCAACAATATAGATTACTTTTTATATATGGAAATTGATTTATTAATGCATTATGGTGACATAATTATAATTTGTTTTTGTGTAACTGTTCAAAAATTGTCTTATGCAAAGATAGATGTTGTTAAATCATTATGGACAGGTTTTTTTTTTTAAGAACAGTTTGTGTGTTTCATTAAGCTTAAGGATTTGCATCTTAAATACTTGGGGTCATTAGTAGGTTGTAAAAATTAATTTGCATATTTGGGAATTTCATTGATCTTAGGTATTGTATTACTATATGTTGTTGTAGTATATCTGGATGATGGCTTATAGGCATACAGTGGTAAAACTTCAAATGTCTTTGTAAAGGATCATTTATCAAAACTGTGGCTATATTTGGATTTAATTATATTTGGTTTTGTTGTGAAGAATCTTTATAACAATTACGGATTTGTTGAGATGTTATGTTTGAAATATAATTCTTTTTAAGATAACCAGATGTATTTAGTTCATAATTGAAATGGATAGTTGTTTGTGTGTAAGGAAGAGTTATGATATAAGTTTATCAATTTAAACAAGAATATCATATGAACATTGTTTTATTATCTTGGTCTTTTCAAAGGATAAGTTTAGTTTATTTTGACAGTAGGAGTAAGTAGTATAGTGTTACGACTGGTAATTATCATTAAACAGATGAATTAGTTTAGTTATAGTTACAAGAGCGTAATATTATAGTACTTATTTCTGTTGTTAAAATAATCTAAGTTTACTTTTGAATTCGGCAGTAAAAGATGAGATTTCTAAGATAAAGAATGTAATATCATGAGTAAAATGTTTTGGTTATTCATTGCTTATGCATTCTTAGGATATATGTTTGATGTGTATTTTAAGGATAGCTATAATGAACATATATCGAGGTGGCTGAATATCGATTTATTCTATTCAGTTAAATAATTTAGTAATAACTCTAAAATGAATTGGGTGGGTTAATTACATACAAAAGATAATTGGCCTTACCTATGAGTTAAACCTATATGGTTAAGTATGGAGAACAAGGCATGTCTCTATTCTATCAATGACAGGTATAATAGAGAACACCATTATGTGATGACTATGAGCATACCACACATGGACGCAAAACCTTAGTGCCATAATGATGACACCTTAGCATATATATATGTTTCATTTATGGGTTATTCTTAGTGCGAGTTTAATTTTGCATTGTTAAGTATTTGTTTACTTCTTGCATATTAATATCAGATTTGCACTATACTAGATTGATCAGATATCTACATTTGGAATGTATATGTTGGTACTAACATGTATGCAGGTGGATTACGCTTTTCAACTCAGTGTGTACTAAGCCCCCTTCTTTGTGTTGTGTTGCATTTCTATGTGTTTTCTAGGTGCTTCAAGTTGATTAACATGTAGCTGAGGATGACTATTGAAGTTACGTCTTATAGCAAAATTTGTATCTCGTAGAGACCATATGTTGGATGTTAGTGATTCAAAATGATGTTTTAATTCATTATTGTATTGAACTTTATATGTATTAGAATCTTTATGGAAGCCTATTTGGATGATATTAGCTTTCATTGTGAGGTTTTAAATTGAGAGTGGTTCAATCTTTGTACTTGCACTTGTAATAAGTTGAAAAAAAAAATTATTGCTTTCATTGTTATTGTTCTTTGTTTAGGATATCTTCTTTGTTTATTAGGAGCATTACATTTGGTATCAGAGCAGGGTTATGATAACTAGGACTCTTGGGTTGTAGGGTTTAACCCATTATCGATGCGTTATTAATAGTAATTTTTTGTAGGTTTCTATCATGCCTCCCGTCACTAGAGGATCTTGAGGATGCGGCATTCCTGAGGATAACCTTGCTGGTAGAGGCAGAGGCAGGGGCTGTGGTAGAGTTCCTAGGTACCAGAATGATGTTGGGAATGATCAGTTTGATCAGAATGCTGGGGTTGGAAACAACCAAGATAATTAGGCAGACCAGGCTATGGTACTTTAGAGTATTCTAGAACATCTTGATAATATTGAGGCTAACAACCAGATTCCTAGTGGGGGAGCAAATGATAGGAGACCTCTTATTCAGGGTATCTATCTACCAGTTGAGGAAGACCCTATGGCAAGAGCTTAGCTCAAGGATCTTTCCAAGATGAAAGGACCATTATTTTATGGTACAAAACAAGGTACAGTGGTAGAAGCTTGGCTTCTGAACATTGAGCGATGCTTTGTCTTACATCATTACTTGAGTAATGTGAAGGTAAGATGGATAGTTATGCATTTGAGAGGATTTGGTTCCTTGTGGTGGGAGCAAGAGTTGGAGAAGCTGGGCATTGATATCTCTCTAGTTACTTGGGAGCTCTTTGTAGAGAAATTTAAGGGGAGGTTTATGTCTGAATATTGGCTTTAGGCCTATGCAGAGGAGTTCTTTTAGATTGTACAGTCTGGCTCTATAGTGGAAGCTTATGAACATAGATTCTATGAGCTTAAGAAATTTTTTGGGTGGGTTGAAAATGATAAGGCCATGATACAACACTTCATCAAAGGACTTTTGCCCAAGATTGGGGAGGAAGTGAGAACTTTTCAACCTTTCACTATGCAGGAAGTTTCGGAGTGAGCAAAGCTAATTGAGATGAAGTCTGGATATCATGGGGCTTCATAAAAAACCATCATGAATCCACCTACTCTAGATGTCAGCAGGAATCAAAAGCCTCCTCAAGGCAATTCAAAATCAAGATTTTTAGGTGGGAAATTCAAGAAGCGAAAGTTCGATAAGAACTCCAAGAGTTCAGAATAGCCTAAATCATCTCAGCCATCTCAAAGTGTGTAGAGAAATAAGCCATTTCCTAATCCTTCTAGTCAAAATATGGGATTCAGGAAATTTGTTGAGTGCTTTCATTGTGGTCAGTTGGGTCATTACTAGTCTCAGTGTCCTAACTAGGACAAGCCAAAGGTAGGACCTAAGCTAGCTAGGTCTGAAGTGACAGTTGGTGATTCTGCCAAGAACCACCATATCTTTGCAACCCTGAATCAGAAGCAAGCTGAACACCAAAACATGATTATTGAAGCTTAGGGTAATACTCAAGGTATGAAAGCATCTATTTTATTTGACTCTATAGCTACACTCATTTATTTCTTCTACTTTAGTTGCAAATAGTGGAATTCCTGTGGTTAGGGCAAGGGACAGATGGCAAGTGGAGTTAGCGTCAGGATCCAAGGTGAATGTTGATATTGTTGCTCTTGACTGTAAGATTCATATGGAATTCTTTTCTACTTCAGTGAACCTTAGGGTTATACCTTTAGGATCGTATGACATAGTTTTTGGGATGGATTGGTTAGATCAGCATCAAGTAGTTATAGATTGTAAGGATAAGTCAATCAATTGTGTAGATGATCTTCGATTAGCTAGAGTTATTGTGGGAATTAAGAGACCCATCTCTTTGCAGACAATCTCTGCCAAGCAATTGGCAAGGTGTGCTCGAAAAGGCTGTAGTTTATTTGCCATTTTGGTAAATGATTTAGAAGATTTTGCGGTTAAAAGTTCTTCTCTCGATCATCCAGTCTTGCATAAGTTTTTGGATGTTTTTGTTGAGGAGATTCCTGGAATACCTCCAAGGAGAGAAATTGATTTTTGAATTGATTTAGTGCTAGGAACGGAACCAATTTCAAAGACTCCATACAGAATGATAGCTCAAGAGCTGGTTGAGCTTAAATTTTAGTTGGAAGAACTTTTGGAGAAAGGTTTGGTTCATCCTAGTGTTTCACCTTGGGGTGCTCCAGTAATTTTTGTCAAGAAGAAAGATGGTTCTTTAAGACTTTGTATAGACTATAGATAGTTGAACAAGGTCACTGTTAAGAATAGGTATCCTTTGCCTAGAATTGATGATTTGTTTGACCAGGTCAAGGGTGTCCGAGTCTTTTCGAAGATTGATCTAAAATCTGGGTATCATCAACTTAGAATTCAAGAAGCTGATATTCATAAGACAACTTTTCGCACCAGGTATGGACACTATGAATTCATAGTAGTACCTTTTGGGTTGACAAATGCACCTTCTATTTTCATGAGCCTAATGAATGGTGTGTTTAGAACTTACCTTGACAAGTTCGTAATGGTTTTTCTGGATGACATTTTGGTGTTTTCTAACTCTGTTGGGGAGCATGAGCAGCATTTAGCACAAGTTTTAGAATGTCTTCGTAGGAACAGACTATATGCCAACCCTGAGAAGTGTGAATTCTTTAGACTGGAGATTTTCTACTTAGGACATATCATTTCAGGTGATGGAATTTCTGTAGATCCATCCAAGATTCAGGCTATTGTTGATTTGCCAGCACCTATGAATGTTTCTGAGGTTCAAAGTTTCATGGGCTTAGCAAGTTATTATTGCAAATTTGTGTCAAATTTCTCCAAAATAGCACATCTTATCACATCTCTTCAGAGAAAAGGGAAGAAATTTGTGTGGACAGAGGAGTGTGAGGTAGCATTTCAGAAACTTAAGGAATGTTTGACCAGTGCACCAGTTCTGGCAGTCCCAGATTCTGCCAAGGAGTTCATGGTTTGTACTAATGCATCTTTGGATGGCATAGGAGTGGTGTTGTTGCAGGATGGACGTGTTATTACTTATGAATCTAGAAAGCTAAAGAGACATGAGGTGAATTACCCTACTCATGATCTTGAACTTGCTGTGATTATACATGCTTTGGCTAAGTGGCGGCATTTTCTTCTGGGTCAATGTTTAGAGTTACATTTTGACCATCGAAGCCTTCATTATCTTTTCACACAACTAGACCTCAATGCTAGGCAACAAAGATGGATGGAGTTCCTGTGTGAATACGACTTTGAGATTAAGTATGTGCAAGGGAAGGAGAATGTGGTTGCTGATGCACTTAGCAGAAGGTGACATGAATTATCTTCTTTGATCTTAACAGTGGATCTTAGGGATAAGATTCTTCAAAATATTTCTATAGATCATTGGTTTCAGGATGTTAAGGCTGTTATTGATAGCGGCAGCATTTTAGAAGGACATTTTGAGGGGTATTTAGTGAATCCTAAAGGTTTACTACTATGTAGAGGGAGTGTGTACATTCCCGAGTTGGGTGATTTGAGAAATCTAGTTATGTTGGAGGCTCATAAAGCACCATATTCTGCTCATCCGGGTGTCAAGAAAATGCTTGCTGATCTTAAGCAGCATTATTATTGGATTAGAATGAAAAGCGACATAGCAAATTTTGTGGCTCGATGTTTGGAGTGTCAGCGAGTTAAAGCTGAACATCAGCACCCTGCAGGACTATTACAGCCACATAGTATTCCAAAATGGAAATGGGACACCATCTCTATGGATTTTATAACTGGATTGCCTATTACAACTCATAGACACGATGCAATTATGTTGGTAGTAGATCATTTATTTAAGGTTTCTCATTTTTTTTCGATTAGATCATCCTATAATGTAGCAACGGTTGCCAAAGTATATATGGAATAGATAGTTAAGTTACATAGAATTCCTAAAAAGATTATATCCGATAGGGATCCAGTGTTTACTTCATCTCTTTGGAAATCCTTGCAACGAGAGTTAGGTACTCAGCTAAATTTTAGTTCATCTTATCATCCAAAAATAGACAGACAAACTGAACGTGTCAACTAGATTCTGGAAGACATGCTTAGAATGCACATAATGGACAGACAAAATAAGTGGGAGGAGTATCTACATTTGGTAGAATTTGCGTATAATAATGGATATCACAGTTCCATAGGTATGGCACCATTCCAAGCATTGTATGGTAGACCTTGTAGGACACCTCTTAGTTGGGACAATTTGGATGACAGGACTCTTCTAGGACCTAATATGTTGCTAGATTTGGAGCAACAGGTTAAGAGGATCAGAGAACACCTTATTACTATTCAAGATAGACAAAAGAAATATGCTGATAAGCATAGGATTGACCATCAATTCTTGGTTGGTGAGAAAGTGTTTCTCCGGGTAAGGCTTCATAAGAGTCCAATTCGTTATGGAAAGGGGTCCAAATTAGCACCACGACTCGCAGGTCCATTTGAAATTTTGGAACGGATTGGACCTGTTGCCTACAAACTTGCCTTGCCACCAAGTTTTTCACGCATTCATAATGTATTTCATGTTTCAATTTTGCATAAGTATATACCTGATATTGCTCATGTGCTTGAATGGAAAAATTTGCAAATTTTGGATGGTCAGATCATGTTGGAACCAGTAAAGATCATGCAAAGCAGAACTTTGAGTTTAAGAGGAAGAGAAATAAAGTAGGTAAAGGTCCTATGGGACCCCAATGATGAAACATCTGCTACCTGGGAGAATATTGAAATGATGAGAGTAGCTCATCCGCACTTGTTTACTGACTTTCAGGAGAAAGTCAAAGTTTAGTGGGGGAGGGTATCATGCCTGGCCACTACTATTGTTTATTCTACTTATTAGGACTTAGTTGTTATCTAGTTTCTTTTAGTTTGATACAGAACTTGGTTATATTCTATTTAGCAGAACATAAAACTTTTGTTGAGTGTGTATTCTATATCAGCATTACTCTATTTAGACATGATAGATGACTTATGATTTTAATATTTTTATAGTTCTTATAATTATGTTAATTGAGAGGTTTTATATACCTGGCAATTTTGGTTGCAGAAATTAGATTGCTTGGAAGGATTAAACATTTAAGTTCTTAATTTAAATTTGAGTTTTAGGTTTGAAAACATGATTATAAGAACTTATAATTGTATATGAGCAATGTTAGTATGCTAATAGAAACCAAATTTAAATAAAGCTTCTACAAACTAAACAAAATTCATAAACTTCAAGATAGACTAAGATGACTAAGATGATCTCTCAATTGAGAATATGAGCCATTAATGGGCTCTCTCAACGAGAAGCTCTCTTGTTAAGTAGCTTTGTCTAAATAGATAGGATGTATGCTCAAGCTTTATTCTTCAAAAAGGGCTTCAAATGGAGTTGGAATTTGGGTGTGAGTGTATGGTTTTGATGTAAAATGGCTTCTCAAAATGGCATTATGACTTTACTTCATGGATTGTGTTGAAATGGCTTGAGAGGGGATTCAATTTATAGGCAAGAGGCTTGAGGGATTGAGGGCTAAGATGAAAGGATGGGAAAAATCTCATGGAGGGCTCATATTGCATGAGAGGAGAGCACATGGATTGTGCTTCCTTATAGCCAATCAGAGAGTGACACATGTCATAGGGTGAGAGGATGGAGGAAAGGGGAAGGATGAGCCGACAAAGGAGGCTCAAGGGATAAAATCTTTATAAAGACCCTCATAATGGCTTATAAGAGCAATAAAAGGGCTTGGAAGAGTCATTTATGGCCTAGTGGGCTTCATAAAGTTTTATGGTTGGGATATTTTAAAAGAGATGAGAGGAATTTCGACTTGGGCTTGATTAGGAAAGTTTTAAACTTGCTTAGGATTGTGCAAATGATTAGAGGATGGATTAGGATGGTTTAGGATTAGCTTAGGGATAGGCAAGTGGATGGCATTTAATGAGGGTGGGTGAAGGAGGAGATATTTTTTAACTTTGGCTTGGGTTAGTAAGTCTTAACCCATGTTTAGGGAATGTGACAAGGTTAGGAGGGGATTAGGATTAGGTTTAAAGACATCTTCTAGAAGAGTCTAGACTTTGGATGAGGATAAAGACTTTCTAGAATAGTCTAGAATTTTCTAGGATGAGGATGAAGACTTTCTAGAAGAGTCTAGAACTTCTTAGGATGAGGATAAATTAGATTTTTAGGAAATAAATAAAGTTTTATTTATTTCAAGGGTTTGGGTTGAGGAGATATTTATTAAAACTTTTTTAATAAACATGAGGATTAATATTTAATCTTAATTAAATATTTTGAGTTGGGATTAGGGGTAGGAAATGATGGGATTAGCCTTTAATCAAAATTAAAGAAGGATTAGAAGATTTTGGAAGAGGTTAGTGGTCTTAAGGAAATTGGCCAAGTTTTGGGCAAAAAATAATTTTTTTATTTATTTTGGGTTTTTTGGTCAATTTATTAATTAAATAATTAATAAATAAGGAAATAATGTTTAAATAAGATTTAAACATTTTTGGGAGGGATTCCTTAATTAAATATTTTTAATTAAGATAAAGGGATTTAATGGCATAAAAATAAATAAATTAATAAATGATGATGTCATCAGGAATTTTTCAAAAAATAAAAATACTTTATTTTCTAAAGGTTTTTAGGTGTCTACATTTTGCCCCTCTTTGATGTGATGCCGCAAGTGGCATGGAATCAAAGATAAGAAAATAAGATGCCCAAGGCTAGAGCAGAAGAGGAGAGAATGGACTGCAAGATGCTCCCTCAAGAAGGTGGCGGGGAGAGAAAGTGAGGCTCGACAACTTCTTGAAAAGTACAAGAATTCGAGATGAGCAAGAAGACTCATATTGGCTTAAGAGAAGAGGTTTAGTTAGCGCAAACTCTCACTAAAGGAGAATGATAAAGGGAGAATCAGAGGCACAAGAGGAAGCAAGCTTAAGATCTCAGGGATTGCAGATGATGAAGGAGCAAAGCACTATAAAAGGAATCCAGGATGGGGAGATGGATGAGGGGACTAAAAAGCTAATGCAACAGGATTTCAAAGAGTCAGATTGGCAGAAGATGGGTTTCAGAGATCCCTAGGACTAGGATTGTGGATCTCAAAAGATGAGGCTTGGTGGCTTGATTTGGATTGGTGGATCCCTAAGACTAGGATTGTGGATCCCTAAAGCAAAAGGTGAGGAGTGATTCAAAGAGATACTGATGCATAAGCTGGGGTAGGAGAGACGGATGCTAGATATGGATGGGGGATAATGGAGATGAAGGAAAACCATTGAAGCTTTTTGAGCAGGGGGGATACTTCAAAGAGAAGTACCACCATGTAGTTGAGCACTAGATTTGCTATAGGACTGTTGGTTAATTGCCAAGGTTACCAAGAACATCAAGGCCTTTTCACCAACTATCTAGAGGATTGACGAATTGACTTGAAATAAACATGCAAGGATTGCCCCAACATCACACATGAAACCTGGAGGAAATAGTGTGGAACTGACACTAGGTAACCCACAAGCAGAAAAGAAAAACAAGTAAGAGACTTGATCAAGACCTTACACCCAGATTGCCCCATTTGCAGTATACCATGATATGGAAGATTGTGGAAACTTTGAGGAGGGAACAAAAAGATTGTTTAGAAAAGATACTTCAATACCCAAAAGGGAAGATTCCAAATCAAAAGAAAGTGAAAATCCAAAAGAGAACCGTTTGCCAACAAGATGGGTAGGATGAGGTACTAACAGACCAAGATTAGACATGAGAAAAGCTATATCCTACAAGGATGTATTGGAGAGCACTTAAGCTGGTGGATTTGGATGAGTGATGCATCTGGCAAGCTGAACTAAGAAGGATAACACTTTGGTGACAGGAGATCTAGCAAAAGGATGCATTGGAATAGCTAACTAAGATGTGTGATGTGTGCAAGATGCTGATCAAGGATGAACTGACACGAACACTGGATAGATACAATGGTACTAAGCTAAAGAGGATGTACAAGCTGACGAACCAAGATATGGTAAAAATGTACAAGTTGTTTTGAACAAGATTGGATATACAAGCTATGATACAAGGTATGATACAAGCGTTGGATACAAGATTATTTACAAGCTGTACATGAGCTTTGGATGATAAGATAGCGGGATGGCTCAAGTTGGTGCAAGATGCAGAAGCTAAGGATGAGTTGATAGTGAAAGATATGGATGTGAAAGGATGCATCCAATGATGATGATAGATTTGCGACCAAGGATGGGGACAATGCTAGGGTTGGTGGTAGTTGAGCTGATAGATGGCACTAGAGTGAATGGCTAATGAGAGGATGACATTGGATTTGCATGAGGATAGCCTAGAGCAAGATACCAATGACAAGGGAGGATGGACAAGACAAGATCTCTAAGGAATATAGTGCCCCCAGTCAGAAGATGACATGCGAAAGGAGGTCTTACGATGGATGTGATAGGATTGAAGCTAGGATGGAAAAGCTAAAGGCGCTAGGGAGATGGATGATAACTGGGATGATGGGGCGAGGTTGTAAAAGATAAGTAGATAGCGATAGATAAAAGATGGAGGATGAAAGATAGGTGGATAAATTGGAAGATGGAGCTGGATGGCAAGATGTGACCAAAAGCATGAGGATGATAGGCTAAGCTGGGGATGGCTAGATTATTCATGATGCTTGTTTGCCAAGTTTTCATCATGGTACTTGTCCAAGGCACTTGAATTGCCAAGTTTTCACTAGTGGACGCTTTATTTTTCTTCACTTTTTTTTGACTTTTTGACTTTGGACTTAGCTAGAATGATTTTTGCTTTCTTCAGCTATTTTTGGCTTTTTTTTGGGATTTTTTGATGGCTGTTAGAATGTTCAATTTTTTTGCTAGCTGTTGGTACACCGGATGTGTGATTTATGCAATAGATTGGATTAGATGAGATTGATGGTAGGAGATGGAGGGATGAAAAGGTTGGAAAGGAGCATGAGATGGGGATGCTTGCAAGAGCAACATTGGCACATGTTGGGATGAGTGTGAAAAGAGCATATGGGGGATAGATGGTAGATGCAGGCATGATGGAGGATTTGTGGAAGCATGCTTGGGGATATAGGCACCCAAGATGGAGTTAGGAGATGGGGGACACGAGTCACTGGATGGGGGATTAGCAATGGTGGATGCCATTAGGCATTGGGTTTCAACTTTTATTTTTGGGATCCACCTGGTTTTGGATTTTCTTTTCATAGGCATTTGCATTATTTTGCATTCTTTGATTGGATTTTTCCTTTTTGGAGTACGTCTTTTAGAATAGACATATGGTTGCCTAGGATGTGGATTTTTAGCTTTATGCATTTTGAAGTTGGCATTTAGATTATTGTGGTAAGCTTTGGGAAGATGGTTAGGAGAAGCTTTGTGAGATGGAGAGGATATGGGAGAGCGTGTAGGGGGATGATGATGGATTATGTTCCTCGATATGTGCCTTTGCTGATCTTGAATAGGAATGGAGGGAATAGGATTTGAATGATGGCTGATAGGAGGATGGAGGATGGTAGATTTTGGGACATAGGGACCCAAAATGGATTTAGCGAATGAAGGGGGGATATGGTAGGTTGTTTTAGGTTGCAAAGATGGTGGAGGGGGGATGACATAAGATTTTTTGAAGGAGTGATGGGAGGCTAGCATGGGGGGTTTGGAGATAGGCTTGGTTTGGGGGTGTGGTGTGCCAACACCTTTAGATGGTGAGCCTTTGGATACATATGCAAGACCATGAAATCCAAGATTTTTTTGTGCAATAATAGGCTTTCTAATTCCTTTCTATTGTGGTCCTAAACCTTGACCTTGATAATGCCATTGATTGAGCATTTGAACTAGCTGAGGATACTTTTTGCTTGCAAAAAATGGTGGAAGTGCTTTATCAGATGTACTGCAATAGGGAGATACTATTCTTAATTCTTCTGCTGAGAGGAGGCCACTATGGATGAATGTAAGTGAACCAAGAGGGTATATTATAGATGGTGAAATAGCTTGGATAGGTGGTAAGATGGAAGCATGGAGTGGAGGAGATGGTAGGATAGGATCTTGATTTAGCTGATGGGATAAAAATATATCCTGCAGTAGAGGAGGTATGGCTTGAGGTTTTGGAGATGGAGGGGATAGTGACTGCACTATGGATGGAAGACATGGTATGATGATATCTTCATTTATGCTTTGGGGGATGTCAACATGCTTTTGGGCAGGATCTTGATAGGATTGGTTTGGAGTGGATGGTGCAATAGGAGGTGAAGGGATGGACTCTTCAAAGGCAATAGATGGATAGATGGGAGATTCAGTAGTGGAGATGGGTGAGTAGAAGATGGATGCATAAGGGTCATTATGGGAGATTTGGGAAATTCTTTGAGGTGATGTGGATAGGATTTGGAGGGTTTTGATAGATGGTGGGATTTTGATGCTTGCAGGAAGTGGAAGGATTTTAAGCAATTTGATGGATGGTATGGGGATGATAGCTATGGGAGATGGAGGTGATATTATAGATGGGGAAGCTTCATTGCTGACTACTTCACATAGTTGGATTAGATGACATGGCTTATCGACTACTGGAGGTGACTTTTCTTGTATTTCCACTAGGAGATTCCTTGGAGACTCGTGTGTCAAAGGTGGAGGTGGATTGATAGGAATAGCTAGTGTGATGGGGGTGGAAGATTGGAAGCTTGGTTGATTGGGTGATGGAGGAGAAGCTAGGATATCAGATGGCATGACTAGATAGTTTGGAAGAATGCAAGGATTTTGTGGGATGCTTGGGGGAATGTTTCTAAGGCTTTCAATATACCCGTCATAGTCAACAAGATTTTCATCATCATTGGAATAAGAGGTGGCGGGAGCAAGGACAATATGATCAAACACATCATGATAGGTTTGGGATTTCATGTTTTGATGAAGAGTCGGATGGGGATGGGGTATTGCATATGGATGAACATGGAAGCTCATGGTTGGATTTGGATTAAGCACAGATTTTGGATTGGTTGATGAAGGATTTCCTAGGGAGAGTCAAAGCTGTATGACAGACCTAAGGAGGATTGGTTGGAGATTTTTGGCTTGCCTGTAGATGGAAGACTTCAAGGGCATGTTGTCAAAAAGTGAGTTTTTCTTTCCTATGCGTTGGATTGGTGGAGATTGTGTCAACTTAAGGATAGACTAATGATCCTATGGGCATGACATGAGATTGACCACTTGTGGATCCCAACCTTTAGCTCAAGGTGATGAGGGATAACAAGTGACAAAGATAGATTACCCTAGACAAAGCTTTGTCAAAGGGATAACCTTGGTGAGGCTGGTGGATTGGTCAAATTGATTGGATAGAAAATTCTAGCAGAATGACAACAACTCTCTAAAGGCTTGGGTGTGATTTTGGATTGGGTTGCTAGCTGGCTAGGGGGGATGATTTGGAGAGACTTTGGATTTGGGATTGTTCTAAAGTAAGGAACTAGATAGATTCGGTTGCAACAGGGGAGCTTGGATGATTTTCTAATGAGGCAATGACTACGCTAAGTATGCTTTGAGCTGGGAGATTTTTGGTTTTTTGGGATTTTGACCAAAGTTGGCAAACATTCATTCAAAAGCTATGAACAAACAAGTAGACAAAATTTTGGAGTAAGCATGTCAAACACACCAACATCCTAAGAAGCTTTCTACAAGGATGAAATTTGTTATAGCTAGGGAGTCCTTGATATATGCAAGGTACATGAGGCCCAAATCCATAGATGAAACCAAAAAGATGTCACATAGCTGAGAAGAGCGGTAACCCACTTCTCCTCTTTCACTTATCAAGGGTATAAAGTTCCTTGAGGCTTAGCCCGAGTGACAAAATCTTGATTCCAAGAGGTGTCTTTGGATTCACCTCCCGATTTTTATACTCCCCCAGAATACTAGAGTTGAGGTCGTCCCAAGGGGTGATGAAATCCCCAAGCAGGCCTCCTAAAAAGTGTAAAACAAGACCACATACATGATCTTGGGCTTTAAAAGACACACATTTATTCCAATTGATGATTTAGATTTTGTAAGCTATGATTGAAGACACTTGTGACTATGACATACAATGTTCATTCCATTTTGACAACATCATCAACATAATGAAAGTCGAGAGATCGTCAACATAAGAAATGCGAGCGTCATTGAAATTGTGTCCAAACCATGCAATGTTCATTGATTGTTAGGCATTAAAGATTGAGTGTGAGTTTTTTTAAGCCCAAAAAAAAGATGTGTGAAACTCAATTGCCAAGCGCACGTCTGGAGGCCCTCCACATCAAGATTTGTCCAACTTTTATGCCCAAATGAAGTGTGAGCGAGATTAATGCGCATTCAAAGAATTTTATAACTTAGAAAAACCACTAAAGACCCAAGTGAGTGGAGTTTGATCTTTGTGGAGCACTTAACACCCTCTTAGGTATACCCATCCCCATAGATGGCGCTGAGATTGCAACCAATGGTTAAATTGATGGGTGATTAAAGAGGGTGAGTCCAACTACAAACTTACTCAAAGTGTCTTTATTAGTTTTTATAACTTAGAAGATTTCAAAAATGTGGATTCTTTTTATGCCCCAAAAGATGATTATTCGATCTATGGCATTCAAGATTGGATTTTTTGTTTTAATCATGCATTTATAAAAAAAACAAACTTTATTTTAATCCATGGCACTCAAGAGTGATTTTAGCAACATGCATTCAAAGACAAGTGATTAAACATTCAAGTTTTTTCCTTTGAGCATTCAAGATTGAGATTTTGTGTTTTGTTTTAAGAACGTTGAAGTGCTTTGTTTTAACCTTAGATCATTCAAGATTGTTTTGGACTCAAAAGTGAAAATGACTCTTTGGACTTTGGTTTTCATTCAAGATTTTGTGTTCTAGTTTGCATATTTTAAGCCCAAAAATGATATTCCTAGATTTTTTTGATGCATGAAAAACCTAAGAAACATTCAAGATTTTTTAACAAGACATTTGTTTGGAACAAATAACAAAGCTTTTAGGAAAATTTTTGGCAACCATTTAGGACTCTTAGTTTTCATGAGATTTTTAAAAGAACTTTAAAATATTTGCAAATGAGGTTCATTTTATCCTTGATTGATGCTTTGAGTTTTATTTAGATTTTAGTGTGCACTTAGTGTTGATTTTGAACCTTTTGAAATGGAAACTTGA
This sequence comes from Cupressus sempervirens, assembly GCA_028749045.1. Classification (NCBI taxonomy): domain Eukaryota; kingdom Viridiplantae; phylum Streptophyta; class Pinopsida; order Cupressales; family Cupressaceae; genus Cupressus; species Cupressus sempervirens. The sequence continues at coordinate 912,304,405 of CM053787.1, read as the reverse complement.
AGTTCTTTTTAAATTCCCAAAAATGAAGTGTTCCTAACTTTGCATGAATGCATCTAAAACCCTGATGTAGCAAGGATGCAAATGATTGGATTGGTTTAGTTTCACTTGTTAAAAGTTTTTTTTTTTTTGCAAATTTTTAATTTTTTAATAGATTTAAGTATGATTTGGGGGTTCACAAGATCTCCCACAAGAACAAGAAGAAGAAGTAGATGAAATAAGAAGAATATAGACAAGAAGAGGAAGAAGAATTCCAAGTTCTTTGTCCACCTATAAGCTTGAAATATTTGCAAACACTATGAGATAGATTATGAGCTCCTTTGTCTTTTTCATGCTCATGTGGACCTACAAAACCAATTTATACAATCCTACCAATCACAAAAATAAAAAAAATTAGCCAAAATTAGCAAATGACATTCAAAACTTGACTAAAAAAGCTAATGAAGATGACCCATGCAGGGTTCCACCAGGCGTGCCAAAATGTATATGAGCAATGTTAGTATGCTAATAGAAACCAAATTTAAATAAAGTTTCTACAAACTAAACAAAATTCATAAACTTCAAGATAGACTAAGATGACTAAGATGATATCTCAATTGAGAATATGAGCCATTTATGGGCTCTCTCAATGAGAAGCTCTCTTGTTGAGTAGCTTTGCCTAAATAGATAAGATGTATGCTCAAGCTTTATGCTTCAAAAAGGGCTTCAAATGGAGTTGGAATTTGGGTGTGAGTGTATGGTTTTGATGTAAAATGGCTTCTCAAAATGACATTATGACTTTACTTCATGGATTGTGTTGAAATGGCTTGGGAGGGGATTCAATTTATAGGCAAGAGGCTTGAGGGATTGAGGGCTAAGATGCAAGGATGGAAAAAAGCTCATGGAGGGCTCAGATTGCATGAGAGGAGAGCACATGTCATAGGGTTAGAGGATGGAGGAAAGGGAAAGGATGAGTCAAAAAAGGAAGCTCAAGGGATAAAATCTTCATAAAGACCCTCATAATGGCTTGTAAGAGCAATAAAAGGGCTTGGAAGAGTCATTTATGGCCTAGTGGGCTTCATAAAGTTTTATGGTTGGGATATTTTGAAGGAGATGAGAGGAATTTTGACTTGGGCTTGATTAGGAAGGTTTTAAACTTGCTTAGGATTGTGGCAATGATTAGAGGATGGATTAGGATGGTTTAGGATTAGCTTAGGGATAGGCAAGTGGATGGCATTTAATGAGGGTGGGTGAAGGAGGAGATATTTGTTAACTTTGGTTTGGGTTAGTAAGTCTTAACCCATGTTTAGGGAATGTGACAAGGTTAGGAGGGGATTAGGATTAGGTTTAAAGACATCTTCTAGAAGAGTCTAGACTTTGGATGAGGATAAAGACTTTCTAGAATAGTCTAGAATTTTCTAGGATGAGGATGAAGACTTTCTAGAAGAGTCTAGAACTTCTTAGGATGAGGATAAATTAGATTTTTAGGAAATAAATAAAGTTTTATTTATTTCAAGGGTTTGGGTTGAGGAGATATTTATTAAAACTTTTTTAATAAACATGAGGATTAATATTTAATCTTAATTAAATATTTTGAGTTGGGATTAGGGGTAGGAAATGATGGGATTCGCCTTTAATCAAAATTAAAGAAGGATTAGAAGATTTTGGAAGAGGTTAGTGGTCTTAAGGAAATTGGCCAAGTTTTGGGGAAAAAATAAAATTTTTTATTTATTTTGGGTTTTTTGGTCAATTTATTAATTAAATAATTAATAAATAAAGAAATAATGTTTAAATAAGATTGAAACATTTTTGGGAGGGATTCCTTAATTAAATTTTTTAAATTAAGATAAAGGGATTTAATGGCATAAAAATAAATAAATAAATTAAATAAATAATTATTTAATAAATGATGATGTCATCAGGAATTTTTTCAAAAAATAAAAATACTTTATTTTCTAAAGGTTTTTAGGTTTCTACAATAATGTTAGGGTATCAAGTGTTTCATGAGGTTGAACTTTACATTGTTTATGCATATAAATTGTTAAAAAGATTAATTATGTTCCTTTGAAGTGAATTTGACATAGCATGTTTGCAAATGATGTAAATGGGGTTATATATATATCTAATTTCATTCTACCCTAAATTGGTTTTGTTTCATGACATTTGTTCACTTGTTTTTTTTAAGGATCCTATTTACCATAGTTGATAGAAAATATGCATTATTTTGTTTTGTTAATTGGATTTTGAAGGCTTGAAGAAAAAGGTAAATTTTGCATTGTTCAAAAGCCAAAATGGTGGTGGTAATGGGTCTGTCTTATGTACCGGCATCACAATGTGTCACTAAAACATTAAATGCAAAATTTAAGAGGTGTTATGGCACTCAGGGTATTGTTGATCATTTCGTTTTGTGAATGGGTTACACTTGTGAGCCTAGTTGCTGTGGTTTCAAAAACATGGAAGAGTTTGTTGAATGTATTTGCATGCATATGAGGCAGAGCATCGAGGTGTTGCTCACAACCAGTTTCTTTAGCAAGTTCTTCAACCTCTGCAATTTTGAAGTTTGGTTGGATTTGGCATCTGGGGTTTTCGCATCAAGCTACATAGTAGGGCTCTGTGTTGAGAATTTTCTATCTGCTTAATCTCACGTAGGGGCATTTTTCTAACCCTTCTCTTTTTCTATTCATATTGCATTTGATTTTGGAAATTAGGAATAATATGGTTGATTAGTTATATACAGCTCATATTGACATCTGAGTCTGGAAGTATGCAAAGTTTGTTATTTTTACAGTTGAATTTTTGTATATTTCCATATTGAGGTGTGAGTGTGGGTTTGTGGCTTTAATAGAAAATATGCATTTGGGTTTTGTTATATAAAGTGGAAACGTGTATCAGTATGTTGTTATCATAGAGAAAGATTTTAGTGTGGACCTTATCTCTGTGTAAATTGTTGAAGGTTATTCCTTCGAGAAAATCGCATGAAATTTGCAGATAAACATAAAACCCTTATGTTTTATATGAGTTGGATAGGGTATTGTAGTATACATATTATGGATCTGCGACTCAATTATTATGTCGAACAGTTGCAGGTAACTGTGCGCAAAGGTCTTAATTTGAAAACCGAACTTGATTTGAAATATCATGCAATGGTTTGTTGAGTTTGTTGTGTTATGCTTAGGGTCTTAGGTTTTGATGGAGTCAAGCTCGAGAGTACCTGTATCTTGATTTCATTGTTTAATGTGGTATGACCTCAGTCGTGAGCTCGTAATTGGTTGCAGTCTCATGACTAAATAAGGACTGGTCACTTTGTTTCATGGATAGTAAATTGGAACCGAGGGTAGTGACAATATAATTCAATGTGCTATTAATTCAATGAAGCTTTGAGTAGTGGGTCGTGTTGAGTATAGTAATGATATTGAGCGATTATATGGTACTGTGATAGACATTTAGTCAAATAGTTAATGTAAAACTAAAAGAATATTAAACTATCCATTATCAGTATAAATTATTAGTTTTAATATGTTGTTTATTGTCGATTTCGTGGGAATTTTATGATAGTCAGTATCTTAAGTTAAAAATCTTTCTTCAAAATAGTCATAGTAATTGGTGAAACTGTTTGGAGTTAGTTTGAAACATGAAGAAGTTTCATGCGACAGTATAGATTACTTTTTATATATGGAAATTGATTTATTAATGCATTATGGTGACGTAATTATAATTTGTTGTTGTGTAACTATTCGAAACTTTTCTTATGCAAAGGTAGATTCTGTTAAATCATTATGGACAGGGTTTTTTTTTAAAGAACAGTTTGTGTGTTTCATTAAGCTTAAGGATTTGCATCTTAAATACTTGGGGTCATTAGTAGGTTGTAAAAATTAATTTGCATATTTGGTAATTTCATTGATCTTAGGTATTGTATTACTATATGCTGTTTTAGTATATCTGGATGATGGCTTATAGGCATACAGTGGTAAAACTTCAAATGTCTTTGTAAAGGATCATTTATCAAAACTGTGGTTGTATTTGGATTTAATTATATTTGGGGTTGTTGTGAAGAATCTTTATAACAATTACGGATTTTTTGAGATTTTATGTTTGAAATAAAATTCTTTTTAAGATAACCAGACGTATTTAGTTCATAATTGAAATGGACAGTTGTTTGTGTGTAAGGCAGAGTTATGATATAAGTATGTCAATTTAAACAAGAATATCAAATGAACATTGTTTTATTATCTTGGTCTTTTCAAAGGATAAGTTTAGTTTATTTTGACAGTAGGAGTAAGTAGTATAGTGTTACGACTAGTAATTATCATTAAACAGATGAATTAGTTTAGTTATAGTTATGAGAGCGTAATATTATAGTACTTATTTCTATTGTTAAAATAATCTAAGTTTACTTTTGAATTTGGCAGTAAAAGATGAGATTTCTAAGATAAAGAATGTGATATCACGAGTAAATTGTTTTGGTTATTCGTTGGTTATGCATTCTTAGGATATATGTTTGATGTGTATTTTAAGGATAGCTGTAATGAACGTATATTGAGCTGGCTGAATATCAATTTATTCTATTCAATTAAATAATTTAGTAATAACTCTAAAATGAATTAGGTGGGTTAATTACATACAAAAGATAATTGGCCTTACCTATGACTTAAATCTATATGGTTAAGTATAGAGAACAAGACATGTCTCTATTCTGTCAATGACAAGTATAATAGAGAACACCATTATGTGATGACTATGAGCATACCACACATGGATGCAGAAACTTAGTGCCATAATGATGATGCCTCAGTATATATATATGTTTCATTTACGGGTTATTCTTAGTGCGAGTTTAATTTTGCATTGTTAAGTATTTGTTTACTTCTTGCATATTAATATCAGATTTGCACTATACTAGGTGGATTAGATATCTGCATTTGGAATGTATATATTGGTACTAACATGTATGCAGGTGGATTGCGCTTTTCAACTCAGTGTGTACTGAGCCCCCTTCTTTGTTTTGTGTTGCATTTCTATGTGTTTTCTAGGTGCTTCAAGTTGATTAACATGTAGCTAAGGATGACTATTGAAGTTACTTCTTATAGCAGAATTCGTATCTCATAGAGACCATATGTTGGACATTAGTGATTCAGAATGATGTTGTACTTCATTATTGTATTGAACTCTATATGTATTAGAATCTTTATGGAAGCCTATTTGGATGATATTAGCTTTCATTGTGAGGTTTTAGATTGAGAGCGGTTCAATCTTTGTACTTGCACTTGTAATAAGTTGAAAAAAAAAATTTATTGCGTTCATTGTTATTGTTCTTTGTTTAGAATCCCTTCTTTGTTTATTAGAAGCATTACAATGCTACTCTTCTGATAACCCTAATTTAAAAAAAAAAAATTAAAATGTGCTAAATTTTCATTGAATAATATACATTTTAAATGAACATTCTGCATGTCTCATCTTAACATTATGTTTATTATACTATTATTATTATTAATTGTTAATATTATTACTTAAACTTACGTATACCTACCATTCTTACTTTATATATTTCATTTTAAACATTAAGATTATGACTATTTATGAAAATATTAAAAGTTACTATATTTACTAATTAATTATTTGAAATTACTATCATATAATCCTACACTCTCCTCTCCTATAAGACATCCCAAATTATTCGTAGCACATATCTTCATCCTATTATTATAAAGTGATGGTTATTTAAAATAAACGAATTATATGATCACCACGAAATACTTAATCCCTATATTCAAAATTAAATTCTCCCTTACCTTGCACTAATTCTTGTTTGCATGAACCAATATAATAAATAAATAAATTTTGAAACTTAATTACAAATCAATTCCTTAACATAATGTGTTAATATAAATGTGATTAAATTCTAAATTCTAAGTTTTAATACTATTGTCTCTAACTGCTCTTTCCAACCAAACGTAATATTCCAACTAGCCTTGCAAATTCTAAAGATATAAGTCCTCCTATACTAATTATTTAAATCAATTTGTTATAACATATGCTCTAAGGTTGATATAATCATAAAGCACCAACTCTTCATACAACTAACCAATATCGATCTTTACACATTTAACAAGATGAACCTAGGACATAAAATGCTATATATATATATATATATATATATATATATATATATATAAGAACCAAAATATGACTATACTAAGATCTATATATTTCTAATCTATATAACTATATATATCATTATATCTATTCCTACCCTAGTTCCCTACTCCTTACCTATCCACCCCAACACAAGACAATAATCCTGCTTAATTCCAAATCTGAACTATACTAACTACATCCTAAACATCTTGCTAAACTTACCCTTAACCATCTAGGATAGGGTCAAATCAAGCCGACCCATTGCACTTTCCCTCCCTCTAGGCCAGTTCAAATGGTTGAGGTGCTCCCACCACCTATCATATTTCCATATTTCTTGTTCTAGGTGCCATGTTGAATGGAGTGGTGGGTTTTCCTAGGAAAGGTTCCTAACTTGAAGGAAAAACACAACATTAAAATAAAGAATAACCCCAATCTCCTCCAAGGTGGTATGAGTCCTTTCAAATGCAAGTTGATTTAATATAAAATATTTTTTTGGGGTTGTATGTATCTTCCTCTATTCTTGGTGTGAGATTTTATTTGGGCATGCACTTTCCCTTGCCCAAGGTGGGAGTGTTTTGGGATTGCGAACGAACATGATGTTAGAATTGCTCCCTCCCAAAAATCTTTGTCACATGCCCAAGTAACTCCAAAGAAGAATGTAGGCACTTGGTAGGTAAGTTTTGATTTTCTTTTGTTTGTATAAATTTTAAAATTAATTTATAATTGGGTAGGATATGTAGATCCTAGTATTAAATCCTAAGAGCCTAGACTTATTAGAACTATAGACTTTTATTTTGTGTTGTTTATATGAAAAAGATTCTATTATTATTGTTTTGAAATATTTTAATGCTCTATAATTTTGGGGGAGAGATTATTTTCTTCCCCATACATTTTCTAGAGAGTTATAGGGGCACCTACAACAAGTTCATTATTTATCACTTATGCATTCATGTCAACCATTAGATTTTCTAACCCTATGGTCTAATGTATACTTGTTACATTATTAATATGATCATTTAGAGTTCTAAATATACTCTGTATGTTCTAGATTGTTGGATTTCTTTGATCACTGGTCAATAGACTTAGTACAAATATATATGTATCAAGACAGGTTCATATGTGAAATTAACTAATTATTCTTGCCTGAGAATATTGAAGTTTAAAACACCATTGTCTCTAGAATTGATTTTATATTCTCATGCAAAAATTCAATTCAAATATGCATTTACAACTACTATACAACAAAGTTTAGATAAAAATAAAGTTCAACAAGATAGTCATCCTATCATTACAACTTTGTCTATGATATTGATTTCAATTGACAAACCTTTTCATGTAACTCAAGATACATCAAGTATTCCAATTCCAGGATTGATATGCATGTCATGACTATACCCAATTACAGTTCAATTATCTAATGAATGCATTTTCTACACTTATATATGAATCAAGATTAATCATAGAATGCATCTACTTATTTTTATGAGAATGGAGAGCAATGGGATAATAGAGAGATAGTTATATTTGCATCTTACTATTCTCTATTGTGATACTAAATCCATTTCCCCAATACATTCATATTCATGATAATAGATCTACAACAACAATATATTGTCATTCTATCTTCTATTTCTCCTTTAATATACACCAAGTTTATCACAACTGAACATAAGGTGGTAGACTCTTCTTGAAAACATTGCACAAGGTAAAAATCTTCACACAAGATGCACAATCCTTCTAGTGAAAAATGTAATAGGAGCAATATCAACAATCTTACAACCACAAATAAAAACACATAGCAAGATGGAGTTTGCTGCTCCACTATCAAACCAACTATAACAAAATTTTCTCCTCTTATGCAATGAAATATTCATGACATCCAAGTATCCAAGTTCACAAAGAACCTACAAGGTTGAAATTATGGAACCATGGAGGCTTACCTCCCAACCTAGGCCTCAAGGAGGTCACCCATTGAGCTAGGGGAACCAAGGCTCAATTAGGATAAATCCAAACAACATCACAATAACAAGAACCAACATGAATACCATAGTTTAATAACACATTTACAATTCCCAACCAAGGCTTGCATAATAATTCACAAATGGAGCCATGAACATTGGGTGAAGGTGGGCTCTTCAAGGAGGAGAATGCCATATCCCTGTGAAACAACAAATCTTGCAATTGCAATGTTCAAATAAGGCTTCCAAGAAACATGCCACAACAAGGCTATCAATAACACATGCCTCAACAAGGCTATCAACACTTACTCCTCTTCACATATCCTCACTTATACCTCCCATAGAAAAATAGAAAGGCATATGGCTTCAATGGAGCCCATACTCAATGAAAACTATCCCCTCTCCAAGAGAAGGATTTCTCAACTCCAATAAAAAGCCCAACTAACCCCTTCACCCCAAGGCTTCTCTTCCCTCCCAAGGGTGAGTGAAGCCTTCACACCCAACACAACATTTAGTTCACCACAACAAAATCAAGAATAAAATCAAATACAAGTAAATCCAACATGCTCACTTACACACATAACAACTACTACATAAACCAAATACAAACACATACATCTTAGAAGAACATTCTTTCCAATTTCCATTCTTCAACTTTCATGAGATGAGAGAAAACATGGCATGAAGCACTAACCTCCTTTCAAGCTATGGTTATGAAATGGTGATCAAGATCTTTTCTTCTTTGGCTTACAAGCTTCTTCTTCCAAAACCCTTTCTGTCTCTACAATTAGAGAGTGGGTGGACATCCACTAATTTTGGCACAAGCTCCCTAAAAAGACCTCCACTCCCATCCCCACCCACCCCTCTTACACCCTTGTACCTTTCCACCAATAGGAACTTAACCAAGTGGTGGAATGAGGAAAGAAGTCATATGCCACTTTGATTTTAGAATTGGCTTGAAAATGACTAGTTTAGAGGGTCTCCTAAATCCCCTAGGCCAACTTATGGTTATATTTAGACCCCCAACCTATACTACTACCATGTGGGTAACTTATTTTCACCAACATGACCCCTAGGAACCACTTTTAGGCCCTCTAAAGTACCTATAAAATTAATTTTAATCCCATCATAAAGGTGACTCATCCTAACACTTTCTAAGGTGAGTTAACTTAATTTCATAATGGGATTAAGTTTAGGTTAAGTGACTTCATGCCCAAAATCTTACATGACATGTCATTTACACATAAACAATGCAAGTTTCAAATGAAACACACACATTAAATACTTACACATGAGGATGACATGTCACAAATTAACCATGATCTTTAAACTTATAACACCCATGCACAATCACATTACGAAATAAACACATTACAACAAGGTTTTGAATATTTCAAAGACTCACCTTGGCTTTACCATGTTCACATGGGTTTAAACCTTGTTTCCCCAAATAATCTCCATGGTTCAACTTTCCCGCACACTCAACTTAATGTCAGTAGCCCAATGAAATAATATAGAAATATAGGTAGATAAGTGAAAAAGAATCCAATATTGTAAGGACCCTCCTCATGTGTACTTATTAATTATGAATCCTCTTTTAAAACTGTTATGGGAGATTGTATCGAAAATAAAGTAATGGGTTATGATGCGAATGTCTTGAAAGAAACTAAGATTAGCTCATTCATTCATGTTTTAGATATTTAGTGATTCAAGAACTACTACATTTTCTCGACTATTAAAAACATTAAAATTCCACTAATGATGGTATGAGGCATTTTCACCTAATGATAAGGGTGTTGATTTTTTTTGGTATTATGATGATTAAGTTTTATGCTTCAGATAGTTTAGTATTCTTTAATTGGTGTTATTATGATGATTAGGTGTATGCATGCTTAATGATGATTATTCTAGTACTTTAATCTAAATTAACGAATGAGTTATGTGGTATTTTTTATGTGATTTAGATGATTAAATGTGGGTAGAAATGAATTAAATAGTTGATTTTATGAGAGGTTCATGTTTTGAATTATGTAACTATATAGATAAGTTTTGAATATATGCATGTGATTTTCTTGAGCTACTGATGTGTTCAATGAGTGTGTAGAATATTTTAGCTGGGAGATCTAACGAAGAAACAGAACTGATCCCCATGTGCCATTCATGGAAACCTTGTTGTTTGTAACTTAATTGTATTGTGAGATGTACGAATGTATCTTTCCGTGATCAGTAAATGTTAATGTTTCATAATTGTGTTCTTATAGTGTCACTTGACACTCGTGAATTGCATATGTATTCTAGCATGCTAGCTAGGGTTAGCTGTGTAACCTTTGGACATAAGTTGGATAAAGTTAGTGTCTTTTGTTAATTTTTTCTTAATCAAGTTTAGTCACCCCTAATACAGATTAGTGCTTAATCTACATTTTTAGAGTTGTTAGAGGGTCCTAATTATTTCCTAGCTTTTGTTTGGTTCCAATCTTTTCCTAAGGCTTTAAAATATGAAATAATTATACCCAAGGGGTATGGGTATGGGTTGGGGGTCTTTTCCAACCCCTAAGCCCCTTTTATTGACTTTCGAGGTCACTCAAAAAATCCATTTTTTCCTTTGTGCGAAAATTGACTATGGCTACCATGAGTTGCATCACCTCAAGTCCACTTAGTGGTTAACCTTGGTATGGGTTGAGTTAGAAACTTATAGATTTGTAGGTGGTGGGAGAAGTTATTGCCTTTTTGGTGGTTGACTTTGAGTCTTATTTAGAGGTCCTTCTTGTAGTAGTTTAGGTTGTTAGCCAATCTCTACATTTAGAGAGGAGTCTTGGAAGATTGAAGCAAGGAAGGGAAAAGCTCTACTCAAACTTGTTCTTTTTCCATTACCTCTTCGTGAAGGTAGGAATTCTTTATCTCCCTTGTTCATATTTTCATGCTTATTTCATGCTTATGCTACTTCTTGTTGTTTGGATGTTTGTATGTTTGTGGGTATCTTGGGAAGATTTGAAAATCATGTTTTTGAATGATTTATTTTCATGTCTTTGTTTGATTTTAAAAGTTTTCTTGTATGGGTGTTTTGGCATTACTCACCCTTGGAGAGGGCAGAAGTGGCCAATTTTGGGAAAGGTCCTTTTAGTTGGACTCCAATAGTGTAGAGTCTCTTCTCAGGACGAGAAGAGGGAGAGAGGGTAGGGTGTTATCGGTCCATACCTGTCAGCACAAACCATGTATGAGTTTTGGCATGTAACAATGGAAGAACGAAAGTTCTTGATTTATAGCCCTGATTGGGCACTTGGTTTGGTGTTGTGTCTGACATATCTTGTTGGAAAAATCCACCTTTCCCTAGTTTTGATTCATTGTGAATCTTGTTGTGAAAACCTAGTATGCATATGCATGTTTGGTTTTGTCTCTTGGTCATGCTTGTTTGTCACCTAATCAGATTCTGTTCTCTCCACGATCTTAGGAATGTATTGCACAAAATGATATGGATCCCTTGATGAGGGACATGAAGGAAATTATTTGATTGTTGAAAATTTGGGATTGAAATCTTATGAAAATTGTATTTATCACTTTGTTGTAATGGTAACGACGTCGAGTTTTCTTCTTGGTTCTTTTTCGGATGAGCCTTTGAATCAAATTTGCCAATAAAATGGTGTTTGAGTATATATGCTTGCATTGAGTCTTATAGCTTTCTCTTCAGTTTTTGCATATGCTATTCAAAAAAAAATAGAGGTGATGATGTTCACTCTTCCTACAATATTTGTATGTCTTGTAACCGTATTGATTTGTATTGGATTAATTTGATAGAATGATGACATATATTATGGTTATTTTTAGTGAATAAAATTAAAGGATGTGACTATTTAAATTTGTGATTTACAATATTATAGTAGAAGTAAAATCAATCTCTTGTAAATTGTATAATGACGAAAGAATGAAATGATTGATCTTAAGTATATTTAGTGTGAATGTCCAATAAGAGAACAAGTGCCATTTAAATTGAGAATTTTTAGCCTTTGGATTGAGTGCATCAAATGTGACAAACTTCTTAGTATACTACCATAATTTATTTAATAGATTAATGGATGCATTATTTTGTTTTGTATGCCTTATCAAAATAATAGAAATTATAGCTTCCAAGTAATATTATTAACTTGATAGTGTTTTTTTTTAAATGAGGACTCAGCCTAGAGAAATTAATCCATCATTAAAAAAGTTACCTCAAAAAAAAAAAAAAAAAAAAAAGCCTCAAACATCCACCTACAGGATGTATTTTGTATGGAGAGAAAATAAACAAATTCCCCTTGTAGACAGAGTATATCCCTTTTAGATTCTTTTGAACATAATTAATGTTAAATATTTAAATGAAGAAAAGAAAAAGAAAAAAAAAGAAAAAAGAAAAAAACAAAATAATATATTTAATGTTGATACATAAAGAAAATATCCTAAATTTTCACCAAAGAAACTTTTTAACATAAATAGCCTCATCCACTAAAGCTTCCATCTACCCCTTTTCACTTACCCTCAAGTCTCCATCACATGGTAAAAAGCCAATCATGACTGCTGCAACAAAAGTACCTATGACATCACCTCCCTTGGCTTAAAATGATGGACGTTGCATGCTTGGAGGGAAGCATTAAAGTTGTTTTAATTTAAACTTATTTCCTCCTCAATTAAAATGGAAGGAGGCTTGATTGGATTACAAGCCATGTGCTGCCCATGTACTTTTTTTTGCAGGCCTAGTGCAGATTTTTGATCCACGTGAGCATCTATTGGAATCAGCCCAAGCTTGTTTGAAGAGGGTTTTTAGGGTGTTGGCTATGGTAGGTGGTGAAGCCACTTGCCAAGTGGTTAGAGGGGAGTAGGTGATAGGGTAGGATTAGAGTTAAGTTAAGCAAGTATAGGGAGTGTTTAGGTTAGTAGAAAATTTGCATAAAGTTTATTTGATATTTTGATAATCATAATATGTGTTTTTCATCATATATAGTAGATATTAATATTTTGCTTTCAAGTGTAGTTAGTAATGATTGATTTAGAATTTAGTTTTAAATTAAGCTTAGTTAGTAATGATTAATTTTGGAATGTAGTTTTAAATTAAGTGTTATTAGTATTTTAAGTGGTATTGTAATTTGTTTTTTTAAGGATTTAGTTTTATTTAAATTAGTTTTAGTTTAGTATGTTTTAATTAAATGTTTTATGGAAATAAGTTAGTAAAGTTGTATTAGTATTTAATGATGTTAAGATTTAATAAAGTTTTATTTTAAAATCAATCAATGGCATAAGTATTAGATTTGGTATCTTTTTAAATTAAGATAACTAATAAAATGTTGGGTTGTTTTGCATTAGATAAAGTGTTAGTCTAAATAATGATAGTTAGTAATCGATGTTTAGGTTAGTTTAGATTATATTTTATCACGAAGCTTGATTTTTTTTTAATGTTTTTAAAAATTAGTAATCTATCAATTTATAGATTTTTTATATCTTATTTATTTAATTATTTAATTATTTTAATTTAATTTTAGTGGGATTATTATTTGAATTGAAATGTTCTATTTCTTGAATAGGTTGTAGATTGAAGCAAATTATTATTGAAATAAAGTTTATTTATTTGTATGTAGGACATTATTTTAGTTAGAGGGTGCTTTAATTAAAGTCTCAAATAATTAGAGTTATGTTTCCGTAAATTGTTATTAGAAGAATTCAATTATATTGTTTATTAATATTTTGATTTGTTTACATTATAGTGGACAATAATAAACATCTAAATCTATTGAGTGGATCTCACATTTTGATATTAGTTTGTGGAGAAATGTTATAAAGCTATTTTAATATTTTGTAAAGATTTATGTTTCAGAAAACTTAGTATTATTATCGGTTGATAGATTGTCTAGGATAGTTAGCTAGCATATTTAATCCATCTTAAAATCAATTGAGATTTATTATAAGTAATTATATTGTTCTTAAATAGAAGTTAGTATTATTGTATTTTAAAATGTTTTAGATTAGTAAAGGTTCAAAAAAATCAAGTTAGATTATTATATCAAATTTTAAGTGTTAGATAGTTGCTTAATATTGTGAGTTTAAGATAATTTGACTTTTTAAAAATAAATTATAATAGATCACTTTAAGATTAGAGAATAACGAAGCAAATTTCAGAATGAATCTAATAACAAATGTTCAAATTGATCGGTCTGCTCTTACACATTGGCTTTGAACTTGTAATGGAATGTAAAGTTATCCATAGGAGAGCATGTTCTATCTTACTTTATTCATGTATTTTATCTTATGTAAATGAACTTATCGAACTTGGTGAACGTAATTATTACATTTTTAAAAAAAAAATTGTGTGTGATTTTGCCCTTGTTTTTTTGGGCATGACATTTTGGTATCAGAGCCAGGTTTCGTGACACTTGGGAAACAATGGGTCCATGTAAGTATGGACATTTAAATCCTACTATGCGAAGTAGGGATCCCTCCTTGCAGTATTGTATGGAGCTAATGTGATTCTTCCTAAACAATGATACTAATGACCAAACATAAGCAAAACTTGGAATTTGTATTAACATTGAAAATGGTTAACCATATTAGATAAATTAGTCATAAGGACTTGAAACCAATTGTTTAGATGCAAGTATGTTATTTATATATTAAAGTATACCATGATCTCATTTAGAATTTGAAATTTTATCAAATGCAAGCACCTTAAGGGAAAGTATTCTCAACACCTTTAATAGAAGTCATGTGTGGTCTAACTCAACATTTGTGAAAGAAATGGTAGTTCTATCAAATATGGAAGTAATCAAGTAGATTAGTATTGATTTAGATATTACAAAAATTAGTAAAGGAAAATTACGATCTTCATAATCTAAATTTGTACCTTCGAATTTAAATTTTGTAAAGGTAAATTAAATGGTGATAAGTATGTAGTTATTATGTGGGATCAATCAAAGTTTGAGCGACATGGCTATTAGACCACCATCTGAAGTCAATTCAAGATCCTTGCAATGTATTTGGAAGACCTAAGATCCCTCATGTTCCTCAGTGACCTTGGTATGGCCACATTTTGTCAGTAATGTAAAATTTTGTAGTAATTGGATTTATGTCCTTATTTGGTTGATTTCAAATTTTTTTATTTTAATGTCCTTCTTCCTTTTTGCCAATTAGTGTGATGTGAGGCTATTTAGCCAACTGTAGTATTGATGATTCTATTTTGCCTCTGGGTTATGTCTCTATTTCTTGATTAAATTTAAAAAAAAATTGTGGCCACTCTTTATTTCTTTGATTTCTGACTTTTGCATCAGATGTTTCATCCTTGATGTTGAATTTAAATTTTGAGGCACTTTCTTGTGAGTTTTATTGGCAAAATGACATATGATGAGCCTACCAAAGAGATTCCTGACATTTAAGTGGATGTGTAACAATAGGGTATGGGGTTATTAATGAGAGTATTCATGCCCCATCCTCTCCAAAGACTTTGAGAATAGGATTAATGTTATCTGTTGACTAATCTGAGTAATGAATTGCACCCCAACATAAATTTGGTTAGGTTACAGGTTAATTGAAAGGACTTCTAGATGAAAAGGTCCATGTGTAAAGATGGACTCGTTAAGTACCCTATCAAGATTCAGTACATCATGGAAACTCTAAAGGGAGAGTATTTAACTTGGAAAAAGGGACAAGTTGCTTAATATGAAAAACTCATTTGAGGGAGCCTTGTATAGCTGTTACCCAATGAGAGGGTATCTGGAAATTTAGAATATCTTATTATATTATTATTATTAGAGACTTTATAAGTATGTTATACTAGATATGAATGTTGTTTATATGTGACCAATATGTTTTAAGGAGTATTTGATCCTAGAAAAAGTAACCATTTATGAGTCTTGGATTGAACTTTACATTTTGTAATGGTAATCAAGCAAATATGTGATCTCCCTCGAGAATGTATGAGAATTATTAATCATTCTTTCGATAAGAGAAATTTTGGAGCAAGTCTAGACAAGGTCTAGCATAAGAAGAAAATTTTAGTTGTGTAACTTCAAGGAGGAAGTCAAAGGCTAGTGGGGGAGGATGTAAGGACCCTCCTCGTGTGTACTTATTAATTATGAATCCTTTTTAAAAACTGTTATGGGAGATTGTATCAAAAATGAAGTAATGGGTTATGATGCGAATGTCTTGAAAGAAACTAAGATTAGCTGATTCATTCATATTTTAGATATTTAGTGATTCAAGAACTACTACATTTTCTCGACTGTTAAAAACATTAAAATTCCACTAATGATGGTATGAGGCATTTTCACCTAATGATAAGGGTGTTAATTTTTTTGGTATTCTGATGATTAAGTTTTATACTTCAGATAGTTTAGTATTCTTTAATTGGTTTTATTATGATGATTAGGTGTATGCATGCCTAACGATGATTATTCTAGTACTTTAATCTAAATTAACAAATGAGTTATGTGGTATTGTTTATGTGATTCAGATGATTAAATGTCGGTAGAAATGAATTAAATAGTTGATTTTATGAAAGGTTCAAGTTTTGAATTATGTAACTATATAGATAAGTTTTGAATATATGTATGTGATTTTCTTGAGCTACTGATGTGTTCAATGAATGTGCAAAATATTTTAGCTGGGAGATCTAACCGAGAAACAGAACTGATCCCTATGTGCCATTCGTGGAAACCTTGTTGTTTGTAACTTAATTGTATTGTGAGATGTACGAATGTATCTTTCCATGATCAGTAAATGTTAATGTTCCGTAATTGTGTTCGTATAGTGTCACTTGACACTCATGAATTGCATATGCATTCCAGCATGATAGCTAGGGTTAGCTGTGTAACCTTTGGACATAAGTTGGATAAAGTTAGTGTCTTTTGTTAATTTGTTCTTAATCAAGTTTAGTCACCCCTAATACAGATTAGTGCTTAATCTACATTTTTAGAGTTGTTAGAGGGTCCTAATTATTTCCTAGCTTTTGTTTGGTTCCAATCTTTTCCTAAGGCTTTAAAATATGAAATAATTATACCCAAGGGGTATGGGTATGGGTTGGGGGTCTTTTCCAATCCCCAAACCCCTTTTATTGACTTTTGAGGTCACTCAAAAAGTCCATTTTTGCCTTTGTGCGAAAATTGACTATGGCTACCATGAGTTGCATCACCTCAACTCCACTTAGTGGTTAACCTTGGTATGGGTTGAGTTAGAAACTTCTAGATTTGTAGGTGGTGGGAGAAGTTATTTCCTTTTTGGTGGTTAAGTTTGAGTCTTATTTAGAGGTCCTTCTTGGAGTAGTTTAGGTTGTTAGCCAATCTCTACATTTAGAGAGGAGTCTTGGAAGATTGAATCAAGGAAGAGAAAAGCTCTACTCAAACTTGTTCTTTTGCCATTACCTCTTTGTGAAGGTAGGAGTTCTTTATCTCCCTTGTTCAAATTTTCATGCTTATTTCATGCTTATGCTACTTGTTGTTGTTTGGATGTTTGTATGTTTGTGGGTATGTTGGGAAGATTTGAAAACCATGTTTTTAAAATTATTTCTTTTCATGTTTCTATTTGATTTTCAAAGTTTTCTTGTATGGGTGTTTTGGCATTACTCACCCTTGGAGAGGGCAGAAGTGGCCAATTTAGGGAAAGGTCCTTTTAGTTGGACTCCAATAGTATAGAGTCTCTTCTCAGGATGAGAAGAGGGAGAGAGGGTAGGGTGTTATGGGCCCCTACCTATTAGCACAAACCATGTATGAGTTTTGGCATGTAAGAATGGAAGAACAGAAGTTCTTGGTTTATAGCCCCGATTGGGCACTTGGTTTGGTGTTGTGTTTGACATCTCCTGTTGGAAAAATCCACCTTTCCCTAGTTTTGATTCATTGTGAATCTTGTTGTGAAAACCTAGTATGAATATGCATGTTTGGTTTTGTCTCTTGGTCATGCTTGTTTGTCACCTGATCAGATTCTATTCTCTCCACGATCTTAGGAATGTATTGCACAAAATGATATGGATCCCTTGATGAGGGACATGAAGGAAATTATTCGACTATTGAAAATTTGGGATTAAAATCCTATGAAAATTGTATTTATCACTTTGTTGTAATGGCAATGACATCGGGTTTTCTTCTCGGTTCTTTCTCCGTCGAGCCTTTGAATCAGGTTTGCCAATAAAATGGTGTTTGAATATATATGCTTGCATTGAGTCTTATATCTTTCTCTTCAATTTTTGCATATGCTATTCAAAAAAAAATAGAGGTGATGATGTTCACTCTTCCTACAACATTCGTATGTCTCGTAACCATATTGATTTGTATTGGATTAATTTGATAGAATGATGACATATATTATGGTTATTGTTAGTGAATAAAATTAAAGGATGCGACTATTTAAATTTGTGATTTACAATATTATAGTAGAAGTAAAATCAATCTCTTGTAAATTGTATAATGACGAAAGAACGAAACAATTGATCTTAAGTATATTTAGTGTGAATGTCCAATAAGAGAATAAGTGCCTTTTAAATTGAGAATTTTTAGCCTTTGGATTGAGTGCATCAAATGTGACAAACTTCTTAGTATACTACCATAATTTATTTAATAGATTAATGGATGCATTATTTTGTTTTGTATGCCTTATAAAAATAATAGAAATTATAGCTTCCAAGTAATATTATCAACTTGATAGTGTTTTTTTTAAAATGAGGACTCAGCCTAGAGAAATGAATCCATCATTTAAAAAGTTACCTCAAAAAAAAAAAGCTCAAACATCCACCTACAGGATGTGTTTTGTATGGAGAGAAAATAAACAAATTCCCCTTGTAGACAGAGTATATCCCTTTTAGATTCTTTTGAACATAATTAATGTTAAATATTTAAATGAAGAAAAGAAAAAGAAAGAAAAAGAAAATAGAAAAAAACAAAATAATATATTTAATGTTGATACATAAAGAAAATATCCTAAATTTTCACCAAAGAAATATTTTAACATAAATAGCCTCATCCACTAAAGCTTCCATCTACCCCTTTTCACTTACCCTGAAGTCTACATCACATGGTAAAAAGCCAATCATGACTGTTGCAACAAAAGTACCTATGACATCACCTCCCTTGGCTTAAAATAATGGGCGTTGCATGCTTGGAGGGAAGCATTAAAGTTGTTTTAATTTAAACTTATTTCCTCCTCAATTAAAATGGGAGGAGGCTTGATTGGATTACAAGCCATGTGCTGCCCATGTACTTTTTTTTGCAGGCCTAGTGCAGATTTTTGATCCACATGAGCATCTATTGGAATCAGCCCAAGCTTGTTTGAAGAGGGTTTTTAGGGTGCTGGCTATGGTCAGTGGTGAAGCCACTTGCCAAGTGGTTAGAGGGGAGTAGGTGATAGGGTAGGATTAGAGTTAAGTTAAGCAGGTATAGGGAGTGTTTAGGTTAGTAGCAAATTTGCATAAAGTTTATTTGATATTTTGATAATCATAATATGTGTTTTTCATCAAATATAGTAGATATTAATATTTTTCTTTCAAGTGTAGTTAGTAATGATTGATTTAGAATTTAGTTTTAAATTAAGCTTAGTTAGTAATGATTAATTTTGGAATGTAGTTTTAAATTAAGTGTTATTAGTATTTTAAGCGGTATTGTAATTTTTTTTTTTAAGGATTTAGTTTTATTTAAATTAGTTTTAGTTTAGTATGTTTTAATTAAATGTTTTATGGAAATAAGTTAGTAAATTTGTATTAGTATTTAATGATGTTAAGATTTAATAAAGTTTTATATTAAAATCAATCAATGGAATAAGTATTAGATTTGGTATCTTTTTAAATTAAGATAACTAATAAAATGTTGGGTTGTTTTGCATTAAATAAAGTGTTAGTCTAAATAATGATAGTTAGTAATCGATGTTTAGGTTAGTTTAGATTGTATTTTATCACGAATCTTGATTTTTTTTTTATTTTTTTAAAAATTAGTAATCTATCAATTTATAGATTTGTTATATCTTATTTATTTAATTATTTAATTATTTTAATTTAATTTTAGTGGGATTATTATTTGAATTGAAATGTTCTATTTCTTGAATAGGCTGTAGATTGAAGCAAATTATTATTGAAATAAAGTTTATTTATTTGTATGTAGGACATTATTTTAGTTAGAGGGTGCTTTAATTAAAGTCTCAAATAATTAGAGTTATGTTTCCATAAATTGTTATTAGAAGAATTCAATTATATTGTTTATTAATATTTTGATTTGTTTACGTTATAGTGGACAATAATAAACATCTAAATCTATTGAGTGGATCTCACATTTTGATATTAGTTTGTGGACAAATGTTATAAAGCTAATTTAATATTTTGTAAAGATTTATGTTTCAGAAAACTTAGTATTATTATCGGTTGATAGATTGTCTAGGATAGTTAGCTAGCATATTTAATCCATCTTAAAATCAATTGAGATTTATTATAAGTAATTATATTGTTCTTAAATAGAAGTTAGTATTATTGTATTTTAAAATGTTTTAGATTAGTAAAGGTTCAAAAAAATTAAGTTAGATTATTAGATCAAATTTTAAGTGTTAGATAGTTGCTTAATATTGTGAGTTTAAGATAATTTGACTTCTTTTTTTTTAATTATAATAGATCACTTTAAGATTAGAGAATAACGAAGCAAATGTCAGAATGAATCTAATAACAAATGTTCAAATTGATCGGTTTTCTCTTACACATTGACTTTGAACTTGTAATGGAATGTAAAGTTATCCATAGGAGAGCATGTTCTATCTTACTTTATTCATGTATTTTATCTTATGTAAATGAACTTATCAAACTTGGTGAGCTTAATTATTAAATTTAAAAAAAAAAAAATTGTGTGTGATTTTGCCCTTGTTTTTTTGGGCATGACAAATATCACTTAATTGCATCAACATATTTAGTTATCTTCCATCTAATCATTTCCATAAAATATTGAAAACATTGAAATATCAAGATATGTATAACATTAATCTTTCTAATCATAACAAAATTACCATTCTAAATACCATCACAATCCTTGTCTATCATAACAATGAAACATCGAATTTATATTGATTAAATCATTAAAACATGTAAAATGGATCTTAGCATATAAGTGAAAATCACTATTGTATAGACTTGTAACTAGTATCCTTTCAAATCAATTGATCAAAGTAATATTTCTAACAATGTCCTTTTCATCTCATTACAAGGTGTGTATGCCCCTAGGGTTAATTTCTCATGCCATTTAATGTTTCCAATTTATGTCATCATATTTTAAAACCAACCTATGAGTGCAACTGTTATATTTTTTTATCATTCGATCTATACTCATTGTTATTTCTTATGACTGTGAATATTAATTCATCTCCCCTAATTGTCTAGTAAACCATACCTTGAATCTTGTGATCAGGTTCTTAGCTTGAACATGTTGAGTTTCATTTTCATGTGTTCCTATCTTCTCAACCTAATGTTATTGGATAGGCTATCAACCATATAATAATCAAAATCTACATCAGTCTCTAATAGGATCTCATAAATTGTTATTAGTAACAAAAATGTTAATCATAAGCCTTATTAACTCCTAATCATATTTATTTCATCAAGATCTATAATAGGGTACTAGTGTGGTCCTTACAAAATAGTAGGAGTTATTAAAATGCCACACTTCTGAAATAATTTTATTTCTTTAGTACTTGGATACAAACTAGTATAAAACATGTATTTTATTTTCCATTTTCAATTGGAAAACTATGAGACCATATATAAGTTAGCTAGAATAAATTTATCTAGATCATATGTTTAAAAAAAATTACTTTTAGATAGAAATACTCAAATTCAATCATTCTAATAAGTCAGTCTGAAAGGTGACATAGCATTTTACTTTTAGCCCACAATGATATAAGGATCAACTACTTCCCATAAACAATTATATGTGTCTTATATCTAGATCCAACTTCAACAAAATCAAATAGATTTTCTACTTTAGGCTCTGTAGAACCAAGGTGGGTATACCTAAGGGATGGGACATTTTCAATCGAATACTATTTACATATTTTGTTCACATCCCTCTACCACGACACACATCCCTTTAGAGCAGATTTGGTCACATTTCTTCTTTGTTTTACAAGTATTTCTAGCAATAGTAGCCAGCTAAGACTCACAGATTCAATTCAAAGAAGTGTTGACCAACATTGGTATTCTTTAAATAGTAAAGTAAAATGGATTTTGAAGTTAAAGTTGATGCTTGTTCATGATATTTCATCTACATACTGAATCAATAGATCAATGCCTCATCCATTAGGATTTAGAGTCCATTCAATTTCTAGATCTAAATGATTGCATTTCAATTAATATTATCAACAATTCTTATCAAAAATCATTCTTATAAATATCCTTCCTATTACCCTAGAAACCCTATCAATCTCACAATATCATTTTCTTAATTCCTTGAATTAAAAGAAATAGTGAATTGACATACAACTTGATTTAATTGCATTCAATTGGACAAGCTTTGGTCAGGCAACTTCAAAATAACAAAGTAATAAAAATGGAGACAATAATTAGCAAGAATAGATATGGGGATAGTTCATCTTTGTATTAATTTCCTTTGAAAATTGTATACAATTGAAACAACTTAGAATGACTCAAGAAAAGGAATTAAGATCTTGTAACATTAATGTATTCTCAAATATTTGTAAAGAAAATAAATCACAAAAGTTGCATCAATAGAGTGGACAAAACAACTTAGTAAAAACTAAAATTATACAACAATTTGGACCCTTTCTCTAGCCCTAGAATCTCACTTATATAATGTAAGATGCAACAAGCTTCAGGCATAGATAATTGATAGCTATCTTTTAAAACAAAATATATTTACATTTACTGTTGTCACAAAAACAAAAATTTATGCAATAGAAAACCTTCACATCAAAATATTCTTTTAGTAGGCCCATTTTTTATTACACTTTCAAATGCTACAAATTCTATATTTGTTCTTTCATTATTCTAATTCCTTAGGATATGTGGCATCAGGCTTGATATTGATGTATCTGGCTCTATTTCATTTATCCTCACTGCAACTTGAAGTTCTCCATCTTCATCATCATGAACTGTTAAAGAAATAGTTACTTTTGAGTCCTCAGTTACCACATCATTAGCTTATTTTTTTGGGCTAGTAGTTATGGTTGGTGTTTCTATTTCCATTATTGAGGTGTCATTTGTTTGATCTTCTTCCTAGCCCTCACCCCTTTCTTCTATTTCCATCTATTTTGAAGGCAAAATTTTTTCCTTTCACTTGTTGAAAACAATATCATCAAGCCAATCAAAATTCAAGATCTCGCACTACTTTTTTAATACAAAGCTTCCTATTTGTTCCATTTCAACAAAATCTTTCCTAATAGTATTATAAAACAATTGTACTCTAACAAATTCTTCATTAATCACTTCCCATAGTACATGCCCCTTTTTATTTATGACCTTATTCATTTTATGGCACAATAGATCATCTAATTCCTTTGCCCATTGTTCCTTTTCTTTTATTTTGTCAATAATTTTAAGTGCACTAGGAAAGAGATCAAACTTTTCTGCTATATACTTAGAAAGACAAGTCATTATTTTCTTTTGAACAGAAATCCCTTTTTCATCAAATTCTTTTAGATTATTAACTATATCAAAAAATTTCTCTATTTGATCACATGATAAGGTGATGACAAGGATACACATAGAAGTAACATCATTATCTCTTTCACTTCATTTTTGCACAATGGGCTTTAGTGTATCTTCATCTTTCCTTATTTCATTCTAAATTTCTAAGATTCCTATCAACTAGTCATAAAATGTTGGCCAATCTATCTTATCCACTAAATATAAGATTGTGTTCCTGAGTTTCTCTTCATATTGATTATTTAACTCAACATGTAGATCCCATAGTTTGTTCTTTTCTTCTTCAAATTCCTCTATTGTGTAAAACTCAAGTCTTTGTGGGGTATCAAGAACTTCAGCAATTGGATTAGATTTAAATGGTTCAATTGGGGGGCAATGATATATAATCCTTGGTCTACTAGACTCTCCCACTTTCCTCTTTCCAAGCTATTTATCCAACTAGGATATCTGATTTTCTAGCAGCTATATTTTGTTTCCTCTTTCCTCATATGCTTTCAATACTTCTTCAAATTTTGCATTGAGTTCTAGGAATTTATTCTTCTCTTTCCCCACAACCATTGAGCTGAAATCCACCACTACTTTAGTCATCTTGGTGGCTTCCTCACTATCCACTTCATCTGCTTTGTATACTGTGAGCGTACCGGTATGCTCAACATTTGAAATCTCTTGTATTCTAGTCTTATTTCTCTTTTCGATGGACCAAATCACCAAATCTTGGTGATCATTGCTAAATTTCACCCCTCTATGTGCTTGTAATATTTCTTCTTTAGTTTTATACTGCACATCCTTCTCCTTTCTAATGGAATTAAAAATCATAGCATTAGTTATGTCCCATTGAGGACAAACCAAAAATTCCTGATTCTTTGACCAATTGTCTCCTAGCCTTAGGTTTTAGATGGGAAAAGTCCTCCAAAAAATTGGCTTTTACCTCTTCCTCAATTTCAGAGTCCAATTTTTTTGGTTGCTCTGCTTTTATTGTTTTACACTTTTCAACAAAATTGCCTATATTTTTCCTCCACAAAAATTGTACAAAGGCCCTAGATTTAACAAAATTATCATCATCTATAAAATTTTGAGGTTCTTGTACAATGATGGAATCTATCTCCTTACCTTTGTAATCAGCAACAATGAGGTCAAAGGATGACACATGAGGCTCCTTAGGAACTCACCTTTCTATATCAGCAGTGGCAAAAATTATATCTCCCTCCCCTCCAACTTGCCTCAGCTAGTCTCTCAGAGATGCTTCATCATCTGCTCTAAGTGGGGTCTGGGATGGTTAATACTCTCCTACTTGATAGGAAGATCCATATTCTAACCTCTATCTCTTAGGGGCACCTATGTCATATGGACTCTTTGATCTAGGCCTTTTGTAAGGGGTAATGTGTTATATATTTTGAGCCACAATGTATCCAACTCTCTTCTATAGTATATACTAGCCTAGAGTCACAACCATTCTACTACTTATTCTTCTTTCCATCTCAACTAATTTATCTGGATATGATTTAGCTAAGATACCCTTCTTCTCATTCAAGGTTTGCATTATCACAGAAAAAAATTTCATCAAAGCATCCATTTTGGCTCCCCAATATTTATGATCTACCAAGGGGTTATAGTTGGGCTCAAAAGCATTGATAAATTCTAAAATCTTGCTGAAAACTACCCATTTTTCTTTTTTGACCTCTTGTTTGTATAATGAAAAAAAATTTCTAATGATATCCTCTAGGAAATACATTATCTGTATAATAGCCTTAGCTTTAGTTTTCTCTCTAAGGAGGTCATAAAATCCCTCTAGATTAATGTAATGGGCATGAGATTGGGATATTTTATATTTATCCAAAAATTAGCTCAAAATTCTCCACCCTTTTTTTACAAAAACAAAATCATGAATAATGATAGCAACAGGGAAGAATGTGCCTTTACCTTTTCCCAATATATCAATTTCCTCAACCAACCCAATTTTCCATAATAACTCTACAATTCCTATCTTTAAAGGCACATGATAGGGTAATACATAGGGTCTACCCAAAAATCCATAAACTCTGATCATAGTGGAAATAGGGTATGGGATTATATCCCCCCAATTATGGCTGACCAATAGCCCCTTGGCATAGTCCTTGGGTCTTATCAGTTCTAAAAAAGGTTGCAGGATTATTGGACTATTCCTTTTCAAAAGAAACCTAAGCCTTGAAGATAAATATCTATCAAATTTGACATAATTGGTATTTGAGACCTCCCATGTCATGTTAGTACTCCATAACTAAACTGGGAGCTTTTCTCCATCTCTTTCTAGTTCTAATTCCATTTCCTTGGAGAAGAAAGTTACTCCCTTATATAGACATATCTACATTAAATGATAATACCAGAAAAAGGCCTATTTACCTTACCTTGAGCCATCCCAATTAAACCATTGTGAATCTCCTTAGTTAGGTAGGTGGCAAAATCAAGAATTGAGCTCATTCCAAATTGCAAGGTTAGAGTTATGATAAGAACAATAGAGCCTTGGATATAGTCTTATTCATCCATTCCAAACATTTTGGGTAATGAAAAATATAAAGCTTGTGCCCTAGGATTAAAAAATTCCTTCATCAAGGGCTCTAGGGTATTGGTGTAAATAGAAGTAATGATCCAATCTTGACAAAAAATATTGTTACAATAGTTCTCCCCTAAAGTATACCCTCTATGCATCATACATAGCTTGGAATTCTCCCATGTCAATCTGTTCATGGATGGCATGATTAGGATTGAGTTTGAACACTTCTTTGATCAATCCAGGAGAAACCCTAAAGAGATTATCCCCAACATGGTTTTTCACAATTATGGTAATGTGGTCATATTTCTTAGCCATGTAAATCAACAAGTCACTATCAAAGAATTCCCCACGAATAACCAATTTTCCAATGTCAAACTCCCATACATTTCTCAACAGGGTGTCCAAACAATTCTAAACCCACCACTGAAACTTATGCATCTCGCACCCAATTGGCCCTATCATAGAAGTGCTCACTGTAACCAACCTAGGGTTTTTAGGGATGAGTTCTCTACCTTTTGTCAATTTATTCACAAATAGAGGCATTTTTTCAAGAAAATCATCATGAACAAATATTTTTAGGTAATCTATCAGGCCAAAAAATTCCTTTCAGGGAGTCATCTTAAATTTAGCTTAGCACAATTATAATTTTTCATCTTTTCAAGAGTTACAAACCACTTACCCGCTAATTTATACTTCTTTTCTCTATGAATTTCGTTTTAGATCACTAAAAACCTCATAGAATCTCATTCCATATCTCTAGAAAACCTTGTGCTCTGAGAAATTTTAACTGTGCAGCTCAGTAATGGTGAATTTTCAAGTTATAATACAACATTAAGGTTGTACAAAGTGGCCCTACACAACATTAATGTCTTTAACCATTAATTTTCATCTCACACCTTAGGTTTAAATTTCATCTGTTGATCACATAGCATCAGAAGAATTTATTTGTAAATAAAAAATCTTCTTTAAAGTTTGAAATCCTTGCCACCCATCAAGCAGGTGCTTCCCCACTTTACTTAAGGCTTGAGCACTTTTGTGTTGCAACAAAGTGCTAACCGTTGATCTCCCAAAAATTGACGGTCATAAAAAATTGCCATACTTTTTGAATAAGATCTTTTTAAAAAAGTGGCCCCATTGGTACACTCATCTCCAACTTGGCAAGTACTTATTTATCTAGCCAATTACTTTGCTCCATCTCATTACCTTTTCTAGCCTAGCCTACCTCATATACTCTTGTTTGCAATAGGTCCCACTATGCCACTTGGCTCTATGACATTTCCCCACTTAGCCTAACATTCAATCATCTTGGTATTGTGGGTAAGTGTCATCCATTGATCTATACAAGATCAATGGTGTGGCAAAATTATTCATTTTAGCATTGAGTCGGCCACACTAGCCAATGAATGCATGACATTTGTACTTACATGTTTAATAACTCTACCAATAGTACAGACCATGTAATACCCTTTAAAAATTATGTCCATGACATCACCATATGCCACATGTCCTATTGGTGGTTGCCCACATTATTTAAATGTCAAACACTTATATATAGTGGTAATGCACTATCTGTTGTTCTTGAAAAGATCACTAATATACAACCTATGTCTTTTGAACTATGTGACATACCCTTTTTGATGTCATCAAGGCACTTGTTCACTTTGGTTAGAATCCTTGCATATCCTTGAATTGATAATGCCCCTGCCATTGATCTTCCCAAGATCAATAGGTCAATGATATGCCAGTAAAAGGAAACCTCAACATTTGGCTTAACCAATAATATTGCAAGAAAATAGAACATACACTGATAGGTACTAACAATTTTGAAAATGGTCTAACAAAGTATTGACAAACTGTAACGGAATTCAGTTTGTTGCGGTGCATTCATAACCCATGTCAATAGATGCGACATGTATCATAGGTGCTTGCCTACTTTGTTTAAAGTTTGAATAGATCTGTCTTGTGGGTATGCACCTACTGCTAATCTTGGGAAGATCAATGGCTAATCAAAACAAGATATCATAGTTAAGATGTTGTGTAAAAGGCATAAGGAAAGGTAACCATGGTTAGGACATGTTGAGCATTTTGAAAGAGTTACTTTTCACGGGGAAGAATAAAATAACTTTGGGAAATAAAAACTTAGGAAATTATATTCAATTTTTTTTGAATGCTAGGGCACACAAATGAAGGTTTATAAGACCTTTAGGAATTTGAATTAGGGTTTCAAAAATTAATTAAAAAATTCAAATAACAACCCTAGGGTTTTTTACTATGAGGAGCAAATTATCATAAGGGTTGAAAAACTAGGCCAACAGAGGCACCCTTTAGATATAACTGAATTTATAATGGCAACAAGATAAAACTGGTGTATTAATAAAAAAACATTAATAACACTTGGAAATATTATAGATCTTGATTTGAAAAGGTAGCATTATACTTCCATTCTCTACAATATAACACACATTGTACATGGTAAAGGTTCTTAAGGCATAATCACTATAGATAGTAAGCAATTATCTTGTCTTCCATACATTGTGTGCTTTAAAAATGCTTTAGTTGTAATCAAATTTTTTTATGGTACAATGTTATTTCTTGATGTTTCCTTGTAGACTATAATCACAGTGGACTATAAGGATTTTTTTTGAATGATTGAAACATGAGTTATTTCAAAGGGAATTGTTTGGATGTGTCTTAAAGAGGAGTTGGAACTCTATTCCACATTTCATGTTTGTAAAATAATGAAGTGTCTTTTCCATATCATTATCCTTACAAAATTTCATGATTTCTATTGATTAAGTTTATGAAGGGTGTTTAAGTGTTTGTCTATTATTTCATCAAGAATAGATCTAGTTGAAGATGGTGTGGAAGAATTTAAAAATGGGTTTGTAACTCCTTTTTAACCCATGGTTCTATAAAATACGAGGTATTGTATTCATATTTGTATCTCTAAGATATTATTTGGAAGAATATGACCACTATAACAATGATCAGGAAATAATGGTATGCTAAAATATGGGTGACTATTATTTAGGGAAGAAGGTGATGACATGAAGATCATTTACATAAACACTTAATAATTTACTAAATAAGCTATTTCACAATCTAGGTAATGCTACTATTGATTATGACATGAATTAGTTGGTTTTTTAACACTTGACTACTACTATTAAGGTCTTTCTTCTTTTTTTCTACAACTTTATTATAATAAGGAGAATGAATCACATGTAATAAATTTGACAATGAAAACATTCTCTTGATTTTTATATTACACATTTAGTAACATCATTATTCTTCAAAGGGAACTAGCTCCATGGAAGAGCACCTTCTTTACAAGTTAGAGGATGGTGGTTTGATTCCATCATACCCTAATATTATTATATAAACTACTAAATAAAATATTAAATATACTATGAAATATATTACCAAAAAAAATACAACATGTGCTATCAAATATACTACCAAATATATTACTAAATATACTACCTAATCAAGTACCAAAACTATGACATAAACTACTAGATATACTACCAAATATACTATCAAAATTATGAAATAAATTAACAAATAAACTACTAGGTAACAAAAATAATTGATTAAATTAATAATAAAATTAATGATTAAAATAGTTTATTCATAAATTTGATTGGTAGATAAATGTCTAGTAATAAATTATCATAGGTCATGTGATCAAAATTAGTCATATATCTATAATTTTTATTAGTTTATTTAATTATGTATCGTTATTTTTGTACTAGTGATATATATGGTTATATATATTATTATTATCTAATGTTGATTAACTATAGAGATATGTCTCTTCACAAGACATATCTCCTCATCTCATATTCATAAGTCTTCAAATTTGCATTTGAAACACACAAATAAAAATGGAAATTTTATTAAATTTACAAAATATGATATTTAAGCATCAACATGGTATCAAAGCCAAATTATAAATGAATATAATTTATATACTTTAATTTTTTTTAAATATTGCATGATTAATGTTTGCAACATACTCAATGGGAATACAAGGATATCATAAATGAGGAAATCTCCTTTCATCATTAGGGGAATCATGTTTGAATATTACAGAGGTTAATGACATCTATAATTCCATTGATATTGATGCAAGGAGAGTTTTGATAGCTAGGGCCAATGGCACACCTAATTATCCAAATACCTAGCCAAGTAAATGCAACAAAAGTAAACAACATAGAGAACAAAACCAAGAAGAGAGAGAAGAAATTTTTTTATTGATTAATCCAATTATCAACATACATGCCTAGTTATAAGGCCATCTAGGTTACGGCTAGATATAAAATAAAACTTCAAGGTCCACAATCCCACTTCAATTCACCATTTAGAAACTCTGCTTTAAACTCTCTAAGTCATCCCCAACCTAAACCAAATACCTCTACTTATATTTTCCAAAATATCTTATAAAAGATTCTAGATCATTGCATAATAGAAAGATCAATCATAAAATTGTCTACACACATCCCAAGATAAGATCCTATCATTAAATTCATGATCCAAATTAAATATGAAAGTTGGCTCAAACTAAGAATCAATCATGAAAAACTCAGTCAAAGAAGGAATAGAGCATCAAAAAATATCATGTTCACTGAGAACATGAATTAACACTTGGCCAAAACTAGACAACTTAGGAGTAATTGGAACATGGTAGCAACTAGAACTCGATAGTAACTAGAACTTGGTAGTAACTAGAACTCAACAGTAACTGGAACTTGAAAATAACTTAAATAATGAAAAAAGATGGGCAAGATTACAAGGAAACCAAGGATTATCCTACATTAGACAACCTAAGTTGAAAGAAATGATTCTCTCAAATTATTGAGATGTCACAACCTGAGCTAAATACAACTCAAATTAATAAATCTAAGTATCATCTTCAATTGATATATTCTTCCACTTTACTAGACATTTATAGCAACATTTTCCTCTCATGCTTTTACCAACTCTCTGATCCAATATTTTTTCAACCTCTTCAATCTACTTCTTGGGTTATCATTTGATACAATAACTATTGAAAATATTTGATAAGATAAGTTATTGAGACGGGAGAAGTGAATCAGTAACTTATAAAACTTAATCCTTAATTAGCAATTAATCCTTCATGTGTATTATGATCTAATTGCATGCATGAGAAATTGGAAACATAAAAGCATTCATAATACTTTTGACACAAAAATTTGGTGACCCAAAAACCTTCCAAGTAGAACGTAAAACTAATCTAGGGATGATACCCACAAGCTTTAGGGCTACAATATAAAGTTGGCCTATTAAGCCTTATAATGATTACTTCTTATGATCTTCCCTATTAGCAGCAATAAGGACTGATAGGTCCACCTTGAAAAAGGATTTATAAACATACAATGAAGTATGCACTAGATAAAGAGATTTACACAAGAATATTAGGTCTACGATTAAAGATGATTGATCCATCTATTAGGATGAAATAGTAGCTGATCTATATTTTGCAACTTGCTTTTTTGAATGAGATTCCTTTGAGTGTAGAAATTACCTTGCTATGATAGATAAATCTTTTATGCTTCTTATACAACTATAGCCTTTATAATTCACTCTTCTACTCTTCTCTACTTATTACATTACTTCATTCCAAACTTCTATACTTTGGATATGATACAATATGTTACATATATACCAATCCAATTTATAAATTATAAATTTATCCATAATACAAGTTTACACAAAACCAAAAAGTCATCCCAATTATGATAACTTGAGTTCTAAAGACTAGCTTGGTGAGGTTATGATACTTGGCATCCACTATCAATGCTTGGCATCATCATGCACTTGATAGACATAAAGGCTTGGTCCATACTAATCACTTCCAATTAGTCTTAAACTTGGTTTGCACTAGTGTATCAGTAAATACTATGAAACTCAACATATAAACTGAATCAGTCGATTCACACTATATAGCTTGGTCAATGCTATAACTATGAGCTTGGTGTAAATCGTGTCACTTGGTTAACATTGAGTATCTTAGTTAACACTAGACTCACATCACATCTACTATGAACTCTGTAAGCATTACACAACTCAATTTGCACTGATGAACTCAACATACTCTAAGATACTCGATTCTTTATGCATGAATATGTGGCCTCTATTTAACACACACACTTCAACATGGTTCTGTATGAAAATTCATCCTAAGATGAACATGAGATTGTTCACTTGAAATAGATCCAGCAAGGTGACATGTTTCCTTCTATCTAAGTGGATTTTGCTTGCTTATGCTCTCATATTTGATGTACAAGTAATTAGACAATCTAGAATGAAACTTTTAACTGCAACAATATGATTATGCAAATTAATCTATATGAATTGAAAGCATTAATCTAAGAAGTAATAAAAGAAATTAAGCTACATGCATGAATTATTTAATCTAAATGATAGTAAGATATTAAGAAAAAGCACATATAAAGCTATGAAAATGAGTATGCAATCCGACAACAATTCAATAGCATGAAAATTCAACCTCTGTAATGAAGAATTATGAGTCTCTTAAATAGAGTTTTAGAATTGACCAATGGTCAAGATCAATTTAGATGAATGGTTGAGATTAAGAGGAGATTCAGTTAGAATGGAAACTTCCTTAAGAAAGGGAAGTTAACTAAGCTTTCCAAGAGTGAAATAAGGAATTAATGGGTTTCGTTTCTTTTCTAATTTCTATCAACTAAAGAGTTTCCTTTTTGGAACTGAAGAGAGGATTTTGTAGATATTATTTAATTTAATAAGTGAGACATGACTTCACAAATAATTTTTTCATCTAATTGAATAATCTAATTTAACTAGTTAACGTAGGCACCATTATTAAATTAAATATTTTAATTCCTTAGTACATTAGCCTTAGGATATAATTTAATTTAATTTAAAGTATAAATACTTCAAATTAAATTAAGTCTAAATCAATAGGTTTTAATGTGACTAATATGAGTCAATACTTTAGGAATTAAATAAAGAGTATGATGAATGTAAATTTAGATTTTCTACATTTGACAATTAGGTCAAGTAGTGAGTAGTAGAATAAGAATTACCTAGTGACATAGGACTTTGGGGTTGATCAGAAATAGACCAGAATTGGTCGAGATGGCAATGAACCAATTTTGGGGTATTACATTTTGCCCCTCTTTGAATGAGTGTGTGAGAAACATGTTTGATTCAAAGAAAATTAGATAGAATTATGCGAAGATCAAGAGATAACATTGGTTTCGAAGTTGATGATACGAAGACCAATTGATAAGCTTTTAAAGATTATCTCTAGAATAGAGGTTAATCTTAAGGAATCCAAGTAGGACACCTAGATACTTGAACTGATAGCATTTGAAAGGTTTTCTCTAGAATGAAGCTTAACCTTTAAGGATCTAGATAGAACATCTAGATACTTGAAATTGATAGCATTTAAAAGACTATCTCCAGAATCAAGCTTAATCTTTAAGGATCTAGATAGAACACCTAGATACCTAAGATTGAGAGCATTTAAAAGACTATCTCCAAAATGGAGCTTAATCTTTATGGATCTAGATAGAACACCTAGATACCTAAGATTGAGAGAATTTAAAAGATTATCTCCAAAATGGAGCTTAACCTTTAAGGATCCAGATAGAACATCTAGATATCTGAAATTGATAGCATTTAAAAGATTGTCTCTAGAACAAAGCTTAACCTTTAAGGATCCAGATAGAACATCTAGATACCTGAAATTGATAGCATTTAAAAGACTATTTCTAGAATGGATCTTAATCTATAAGGATCTAGATAAAACACCTAGATACCTAAGATTGATAGCATTTAAAAGATTATCTCCATAATGGAGCTTAACCTTTAAGGATCCAAATAGAACATTTAGATACCTAAGATTGATTTATGAGTCATAGGACCATCCTTAGAATAAGGCTTAATCCTCAAGAGTCAAAGTTTAGATTGTCCTTATACCTGTAATCAACTGATGAAAAAATGAAATAGATGACAAAGGTGCTAGAAAGAGGGGAATAAGATGCCCTGAGTGATGAGATGCCCCAAGTGATGAGGACATGAGATGGGAATGAGATACCCCAAGCAATGAGACTTAGAATGCGTTGAGGTTTAGTTCAATGATGTAATCATCCTACCCCTTTGGGAGCAAAATTGAAATATGACACACTAGAAATACGATGTAAAGCAGTATACAAAGAGATACAGAAGAAATTTGAGATTGAGCAAAGTGTAGAAAGGATCAAAATGATCAATAGAAAATATGAAGAGATCAGAATGATCTAAAGAAATATATAAAAGATCAGAATGATCTAAAGAATATAGAAGAGATTAGAACAATTAGAAGAAATATAGAAGAGATTGGAATGATCAAAAGAAATTTGGAAGTTGATCCAAAGTGATTTCGAGGTCCAAAAGATCAAGTTTGACCAAAGTTGACCAAATTTGAGCATAGTTGACTTGAGTTGTCTTTTTTCAAAATTTTTGAAAAATTTGAAGAGAGTTGTGATGTGAAAAGCTTTCAAGAATCATAAAGTATCAGAAAAAATTGGACTGCACAAGCATTCGATCACATCAGTCCCAAAAAAATTTAAATGTGAATTTGATCTATTTAAGTGTGTTAGATTTTGAATTCGATCCTAAAAATGACTTTATAGACAAAGTAGCCAAGAGGGTGATTAATTAATCATTTGTGCAGTCATGGAGAATTCTAATATTCTTGAAGAGATCTATAACCCCTTATCACGAAGGATGAAATAGAGTTGTAATTGAATTATGTGCTTATGAAAGTGAAGTATGCAATGCAATACTATGTTAAGTGCAACCCTAGGTTTGATAACCAAGCCTCAACCATTTATCATCACTAAGCATAGGAAAAAATCCCATATGTTGTACAATTCCCACTAACATCACAATCATGGGAATATGAATAGGACATATGTTATAAGTTTGTCAGGATTAAATGTAAGGATTGGAGGCACAAAAAAGCTAGAATGACCATAACATTTGTCCTTGTTATTGTAGCAAGTTAACATAAGCATCAAACCATAAACATTAAGAGGACTAGAATGTTGCTTGCATGGTAGACACACCAAACACACAAGAGATTCATCTTATGCTAAGTATTCAGTAAGTATTCTATCCACAACAACCCTTGTATTTGTAACCTGAGACAAAAGTGTGCTAGGTATACTCGCAGTGACCCATACATTCACTTAACAAGATGAGTATCAATATGTATAATAGAATGAAGAGTTCACTCGAATAGATAAGGAGAAGAACCAACATTATTGACATATCCATATAAAAGAAATTGAGGTACACCTGGCCATCCAATACGAGATGGAGGCTCTTATAGTAGACACCCCTCTTATAGGAATATTTCAACTTATTGTAACTAAGCCACAAACAAAACGCAAAGAAAAGATCATGCCCCTAGTCATTACTTCTCTAATCAAAAATGACATCATCAAGTTGCTCAAGGAGACATGATGAAAGAAAAAGCAAGGAAAATAAAGAAAATCTCAAGATATCCAAAGAATTTTGGTATTATGATTTAAATGTTTTGTGTTATAGGAATAGTGTTACTATCTAGAACATGTTTTGAAAGAAATCTCTTCAGTAGGGAGACAATAGTAGGCAGATACAGTCAGAATGATTGGTGACTAAGGTTAAAGAGGAATCTTCTTGATAAAGAACCTAAAAGGACTAAGCGATAGTAGATAGACATAGCTAGGATGACTAGTGACTCACACAAGAGAGATATTCCATAAAGGAATATGTAGACATGACCCAAGAAATAGTTGGCAGATGTAGCTTGAAACAATTGGTGACTATTGCAAAAGAGATTCTATGAGAACAATCTCAAAAAGAGTGACACTACTGATAGTAGGTAGACACAACCAAAATGACTAGTGACTATTGTGAAAGAGATTCTATGAGGAGAATCTCAAAAAGAGTGACACTAACAATAGTAGGCAGACATAGCCAGAATGACTGGTGATTTTCATGAAAGAGATTCTATAAGGAGAATCTCTAAAAGAGTGACACTAACGACAATAGGAAAACATAGCTAGAATGATTGGTCAAAGAGATTCTATGAGAAGAATCTCGAAAAGAGTGACACTAATGATAGTAGGTAGACATAGCCAGAATGGCTGGTGACTATCATGAAAGAGATTCTATGAGGAGAATTTTGAAAAGAGTGACACCAAAGGGTAATGCCCCTGAGCTGTGACAAGACTCAATCCATGGATGCATGAGCAGAAAGAGGGAAAAGAAAGAAAGTAGCTATACAGATAGCCAAAAGATGCACTGTGAGATGGAGCATTGGGAACAAGAGGTGCCTATTTACCAGGTTTTCACCAATGGCATTTTTTTGTTTTTTAATTTTTTTTGGTATTTTTCTCTTTTTGATTTTTTTTTTTTTGAATTTTTGAATTTTTTTATATCACCAACATGCCTATTGCTAGGTTTTCACCATGATAATTATTTTTTTTAGGACTTTTTGCAATTTTTAGATTTTTTTAGAGATTACTAGCTCTTAAGAAGGATTACCTTGATTTTGTTCCAATGTCTAGCAAGGTGTAGGACAAGATGTAGTAGCAAGTTGGTGGATAAGTGGAGATGGATAGGTAAGGAGTATGAAGTGGTGAATGTTACCCTCAAGGCAAGTCTTCACAAGATTACCCAAGCTATGGAAAAAGATATAACAATATAAGCTCTTGGTGTAATGAAGGGTTTCATGTAAGTAATCTAAGAAAATGACCATGTCAAGAGATTGCTAAGAACTGGGTTTTCTTCTTTCTTGTATTAACCAGGACCAAAGGGTTAACTAAATAGGATAGCAACATTTGTTATGGAGGTTATGAGTGAATGACTTGAGAGGAGGAAATTTGAAGGATAAGCAAGATCATGATAGGATGTCATGGATCAGAAGAATTACACATGATGCTTGTTTACCAGGTTTTCATCATGGTAATTATCAAAGGTGCCACAAGAAGTGGTTTTCACCAAGGCACTTTTTCATTTTTCATTTTTTTCTTTATTTTTTTTTCTTTAATTATTTTATCCAAAAATCTATATTTTGCATTGCTATTGCAAAATTTTGCACAAAATCACGCACAGATCGGTGTGAAATCTTGCATAGACCCATACAAAATCTTGCACAGAATGGCGCAAAATCATGCAAAAAATCGCATGAAATCTTGCACAGACTCACGTTACAAAATGAGGTGTTGCATGAGAAACTGCACAATGGGCCAATTTTTTGTGCGAAATCTTGCATAGGGTTGCACAAAATCTTTCACCAAGTCGTGCAAGAAAATGATGTGCTGCGCGAAGACTTGCACAATGGGGCACTTTTTTGTGCAATACAGTTTAAAACTTCACACAAGAACTTCAAATTCGCTCACGAAAATGGAATGTCTCGCGCAAAGATTCAAGTGACTGTATGAAATAATACGGATAGAATACTAAAATAATAGAAAAAAATTCAGATGAGGCCAGAGAAATTGATTTCCTTGGCCCCATGGTGGGTGCCAGAAATGTATGTGTGAATATGTGGCCTCTATTTAGCACACACACTTCAACATGGTCCTATATGCAGATTTACCCCGAGATAAACATGAGATTGTTCACTCAAAATAGATCTAGCAAGGTGACCTATTGCATTTTATCTAAGTAGATGTTACTTGCTTATGCTCTCAGATTTGATGTACAAGTAATCAGACCATCTAGAACAAAGATTTTTAATGCAACTATATGATTATGTAAATTAATCTATATGAATTGCAAGCATTAATCTAAGAAGTAATAAAAGAAATTAAGCTACATGTATGAATTGTTTAATCTAAATGATACTAAGATATTAAGAAAAAGAACATATAAAGCTATGAAAGTGAGTATGCAATCCAACAACAATTCAATAGCATGAAAATTTAACCTCTGTAATGAGGAATTATGAGTCTCTTAAATAGAGTTTAGGAATTGATCAATGGTCAAGACCAATTCAGATGAATGGTTGAGATTAAGAGGAGATTTAGTTAGAATGGAAACTTCTTTAAGAAAGGGGAGTTAACTGAGCTTTCTAGGAGTGAAATAAGGAATTAAAGGGTTTGATTCCTTTTCTAATTTCTGTCAACTAAAGAGTTTCCTTTTTGGAACTGAAGAGAAGATTTTGTAGATATTATTTGATTTAATAAGTGAGACATGACTTCACAAATACCCTTTTCATTTAATTGAATAATCTAATTCAATTAATTAAAGTAGGCACCATTATTAAATTAAATATTTTAATTCCTTAGTACATTAGCCCTAGGATATAATTTAATTTAATTTAAAGTATACATACTTCAAATTAAATTAAGTCTAAATCAATAGGTTTAATGTGACTAATATGAGTCAATACTTTAGGAATTAAATAAAGAGTATGATGAATGTAGATTTAGGTTTTCTACATTTGACAATTAAGTCAAGTAGTGAGTAGCAGAATAAGAATTGCCTAGTGACATAGGACTTTGGGGTTGATTAGAAATAGACCAGAATTGGTTGAGATGGAAATGAGCCAATTTTGGAGTATTACATGTTTATACTACTAATCAACACTTTGGTAGTAACTACTTAGCACAAACTAAATATTGTCCCTTGGACTCAGTAGCAACTATACAACTTGATAGATGCTAAAATGCTTGGTTAACACTGTTAACTATACAATGTGCTCGGTAGATACTTACAATTTCAATAATTGTATGTCAAGAATAAAAAAACATTACTGTAATGTCAATAATCTCCCACTTTAGCATTATTGACAAAAACACTTATAAGTCAAAACTAAATTCAAAATGTTCAAGAGTATCTTTTATTCATCACCTTATGTTTTTGACTCGATAGAGTATATGATTTTTGAGATTTTTCAAAATTGGTTTTGTAAGAGATGTACCTCTAAGTATTTGTACATGAATAATATTATAATGCTCCCCCATACATAATATATAACATACTATGCATCTTTTTACATCTAATATATACATTTTTCCTCATTTTTGTACATCTTTTCCCCTTTACACAATATTCATCTATTGCATAATATACATCTTCTCCCTCTATTTGATATTAATGCCAAAGATGTATGCTATAAATACTATATAGTAATTGCCAAAGTGTGACAAGAAATTTTAATGTACCTTCAAAATTAATGTCAATGTCTTGTCTCGATTCTCTTGCAACACCTTGCATGTGTGCAATGCAATTTGTATTTTTGTTGATAGTTCTATCATGTGGTCTACAATTGAGAAGTTGTTATCATGGATGAGTGTCTTAGCATGTACAATGTGTTTCTGCAATGCAACCATGTTTGAGAGAATCATGGCCTATATATCTATCAATGCAACTCTTATTCTTGTCCCTTCTCTCAATGATTCTGCCTACATATCAATTAGGAATCTGATCTTGTTGTAATGGGTAAAGTTATAGCTCAGGTCAAGTTGCAACTATTATGCATTTGCCTTCAGATCTTCATCAATCTTTGATAGTTTATCTTTTATTTTCTTAGTAAAATTTGAAATATCACATGGTTTACTAAATAGAGAAGATAAATTTTTGCAAGAGGTCTCTAGTGAGCCTAGAATAGTAGATAATTCTACTTGATGGATATAAATTTGTTGAGCAATAAGTTTCAAAACTTTATAATTAAACTTCTTTTCAGCTCTCTGTAACAATTTCTCTTGTCCATTCAAATCATCATTGAATTTTTGTACTACCTCTACTAATTGCTTCAAAATTGGTTGAGATGTATCAACCTTTGTATTTTATGCCTCTACAAGGATATTCTTTGCATCTTCAATTATCTTAAATTCCTTATTTCTTTGTTCTCTAAGCCTCTGCTACTTAGCTTTCTTCTGAAAAATTTCTCCAAAAATGTGCATCTGATCAAGATTGAGATTTGAGATGTCCTAATTAAGAATAACAATCTCCCCATCAAGATCTATGTCTTCTTCCTTCTCTTTTCCTTTACCCAAAAATTTCATACTCGGTTGAGACTTGGTCTCAACTATCTTTTCACTTATTAATTGTATTTCAAGAATGGAAATAATAATAGAAATGGTAGGACTAGCTATAGATACTACATATATTGCCAAAATACCTATAGTAGAAATACCTAGATTTACTAAAACTGATGTAGAGGGAAGTGTTGTTTTCTCAGTAGATGAAGTGCTTGT
This sequence comes from Cupressus sempervirens, assembly GCA_028749045.1. Lineage (NCBI taxonomy): Eukaryota > Viridiplantae > Streptophyta > Pinopsida > Cupressales > Cupressaceae > Cupressus > Cupressus sempervirens. Next base: position 912,263,929 of record CM053787.1, on the reverse strand, counting down.
CACTTTAGTCAATGAAGTACTGAGCTAGATGGGTGTGTATATTTATTGAGTGCTTGTGCTTTTAGTGTTTGTTACAATAAATCCTATTGAAGGTTTCTCTAGGAAAAATGTTTTTAATGCTTTTCTTGGATAATGAGGAAGTGAGGCTATAATAGTTGTAGTAATTATCACTGAGTTAGTCTCCTCAGTATCTTGTACATCTAGTAAATCTTCTTTAGTAGCTTCCTACCCTTGATGCTCTTTATCATCATCTACATTGTCATAATGAGTAACTTCTTCATTATCAATTTCCTCATCTTTTTCTTGATCATTATCATCTTTATCCTTGCCATTGACATTGACAAAAAAATTACTTTTCTTGTGAAGAACATAAATTTACTTCCATTTATTTGTAGCATTCCTTACCACATGTTCAATTTCATTCAACAATATAAGACAAGTGTTGAATCTCAAAGTAATATTTTCTTCATTTTTATTTAGAGATTCCTTTACCTCCTTGTCATCCAAACTTGGCATGAGTTGCCTCAGGGTCCACTTATAAATGTCTTTTGTAGTTTTCAAGGCATTCTCCCATCTTGGCTTGATCTTTTCCATTAGATCACTTGGAAGCTGCTAAGCAAGCTGGTCTTGGGAATACTTCCACTCACCTATTTTAGACATTAACACATCTTCTATTTTCTTTTTCTCTTCTGCAATCCTAGTCTCATATTTTAGTGCTTTGAAATTTCGTACGCCTAATCTTGATTCAAAATATTTTATTCTTTCCTCAAAAGTAGATGGAAGTCTCTTAAAGATTATATCTTCTTTTATCTACTTTCTTCCTAGATAATCTTCTAGTAAACACATCAGTAGATGTCTTGGTAGACTTGGTAATAATTACCTTACCTTACCTTTCTTTTTTAATGGCTCTTTATCCTCTTATTTTTCTTCATCTTCTACTTCTTCATCCTCAGTGTCATCTCCTTTCCCTACATTCAATAGAAGAGTGGAACTGGTTTTTAATTTGGAAATTCTCTTCTTTCCTTTGTTGACTACCGAGGGAGTTTGATTTGAAGTTCAATTCTAGCCTTTTCTTTATCATAAGTGCCAAAGTATGCAACTTTAGCGTCAACAAGCTCATTAACTAGTACTTCAATTATGTCTTTGGTTTCATCTATGTTTACATCATAACCAAGAGGTTTTACCCATAATATCCTTGGTCTAATTGCCTAAGTATATACTTTGTCAATATCAATCATGAAAAAAACATGATCTTTGGAATCATCAACTAGTTTCTTGGGAATCTTGAATCTATTATTCATCTTTTCTTTGAATGCATCAAAGTAGTTATCCATAATACTTACATAGTTCTCTACCATTTCAGCTATATGCTCATTAATCTGATAAAGAATAGGTACATACTTCCTCCAAACTACTATACCTTTAGATTGGAAAAACTTTTGTACATAGAAGTTTTCTTGGAAGTTCTTATACTCTCCATATTCTTGTTCAACAAGTTCAACATCAACTCGCCAAGGTCAAGTGAAAAATTATTCTTGACCAATTTGTATGCTAAATCCATTGTTTCACATGATATGTTGTTTAGTCTACTCAAGTTGTAAATCTTGTGAGTGATGAAATGTATCCCAAAATTGAGTTCCATGTCAATAAAACAACTAATCTTAATTCTCCTTCCATCACTCTTAGCAAGGGTTTTCTTCTCCAGTTCAACCCGACTTACGGTTTTGGTCATTTTTTCTTTTGTCAACATAGGAAGAATAGTGATCCTAAGGATAATCTTCTTAGTTATCAAAATGAGTTGTTCCAACCACATCTATTCATAATGCACATGACTAAGAATATATCTTATCCATTCTATTTGAAAATCCCATGGCATATGCAGAATGTGAGTTAAAGCTTTTGTTTCAAGATGTTGATATTCCAATTTCAACACACCATTAACCCATAATTCTTTCAATGATTCATCCATCTCCAATGTTCTAATATCTTGAATAACACATTTAAAATTTGAGTGAATATCATTGATTAACAATACCTTTAGTAGAATTTTCACTAAGCTCCACTTGGATCTAGGGTTTTAGGAATGGCAGGACTCAACTAAAAATCTAGTGTCTTCACTAGTACAAAAATAACAATTTATTAGTAAATAAACTACTAAAAATTGTAGATATGTGACTAATTTTGATCACGTGACCAATGGTAGTTTATTTCCAGACATTTATCTCCCAACCAAATTTATGACTAAAATATTTTAATCATTGATTAGGTCATTGATTTGGTCATTTATTATTGATACTTGGTAGTTTATTTGGTAGTTTATTTAGTAATTGTGGTAGTTTATTTGGTAGTTTATTTGATAGTGTATTTTGTAGTTTTTTGGGTAGTATATATGGTAGTATATTTGGTACCATATTTGGTCGTTGATTTAATAGTTGATTTGGTAGTTGTTTTGGTAGTATATTTGGTAGTTTATTTGATCATTAATTTAGTCATATTAGGGCACGATGGAATTGAACCACCATCCTCCTACTTATAAAGCAAGTGCTCTTCCACTGAGCTAGTACCTTTAAAGAATAATGCAAAAAAATATGAAAGTGGTCTTCCCAACATTAGATCTACCATGATCATGGTCACTGTAACATGATATACTCTTCTTAAAGTACACAAATTTTAGTTATTATGAAAAATAATAATCTAACTCTTTATCAATAACAATTCAACATTTTTAAATTCTTTTTTCCAAGTATTTTAAAATTATATTTCATGTTAATTACACTTCTCTAAATTATTGTAGTGATAGACTCTTATAAAATATAATTTGGAGCACTTTGGTCACACAGAAGTATTGTTTCTTGTGCTAACTTCTTAGAAAAAGATACAAATGATTATACAATTTATGTCAAGAAAATAGACCTTTGCATTAAATAAAAACATCAAACCCCATTAAAAAATCATATCAAACCAACTATTTTTTCTTTTCATAGTCTCTGCAATAATAAAAAAACAAGATCATATGTGTATAGTTCATTCATTTTTACACAATATTAATCATTTCCTAACTTGGGTAAGGTTTGATTTTGAGGGTCTTCTTTGTTCTCTCTTCATTAAAAGGATGTATTTACTAGTCATGTTGCATTCACTTGTATGATTAATTATTTTTTCACTACCCTTAAAGACTATCTTTTTATTGATTGGTCACCTTTATCTAATATGATTATAGTTTACTCTCCTATATTAATCTACGCACTGGCATAGAGATCAGAGATTAGAAACTTAAAAGTCTAGTATTTGAAAATGCCTAAAATGAAAATATAGATCACACGTAGGTAATTATAGTATTTTATTTAAGAAATGGATATATGGGATAATGAATTTTGGAATTTCAAATTAATGGAGAATGTATTTAAGGATAGTAAACATGGGTGTGTACTATAGTGATGTTAGTTTCTAAAAATGATGTCTCTTAATAGTCAAAAATTAGTGCCAAGAGAGCATGCCAATGTTCTATAATATATTTCAGAATAGAAAAAATATTTCTAATATAAAAAATTATATTTCAAAGATATAATATTCCACTAGACAAGGAATGGACTAGATATACACAATGTAGAACATCAATATGGAAATAATGAAATATTTGATGAAGAAGAAAAAAGTGAAATGTGCAACATAAAAACTTACCTATATTGTAACTCCTAGCTTATTCTCCCTTGGCTTTGGAAGTAGCCACTCTAGGGACAAAGAAATGGAATTCTTATATCCATACAGATCTGAAACCTCAAAAAGATATTTATATCAGCACAGTATTCAATAAATGATTTCATAAATCTTATAAATAAATAGTTAAATAACTCTTGCATGAACATTTTTCTATTCAAATCTTAATTCAAAAATTCATTACTGGTTTTATTGCATAAACAATCTAGTATGAATTTGTGGAATTACTTAATATTAAAAATTTAGATTGAGAGGTAAAAATAGGAGAATATTGCTCACAACTGTCTTTATAAAATATTCTCACATGATAAGTAGAAACAAAAATCATGATTGAACCAGATTCAAATGAACTATGCTACAAAAAAGAAAGAAAGAAAGACATATATCACCATAGAATATATCAATAAGAAATTAGGTTGTTCTTACCTTGTTAATTCCATATATATGCGAATATTTCACTTCTTTTCAATTTGTGCAATTATCTTTAGTAGTTCCAAGATATTAAAATTTAGTTCATAGTTAATTGCAATGTATGTTGGCGATGCAGAGCAAAAATTCACAACCCCAAATTACTACTTGGGTGCTTCTATTGCTATTAGAAATACAACTTATTAGAGACTGATAGCATCATTGTGACAACAACCTATATCCATAAATTTCAAACTATAATCCACCTATATTCCTTAGTCTTCACAAATGAAATGATCAATTAGCTTATCCTTACTTCTCATACTTTAATGCATTCATCAACATAATCAATCTGTGATTCAAATTCCAAATATTGAACAACCTTGTATTTGTGAACCTATTGTCTTCATTCTATGGATATCATAGAATCACTTAAGCAACCACCCAATAGACTCCTACCTTGCTACTATATTCTCATTTCAAACACTCTAGGCTTCATCTATACAAACCCAACACACAATACCCAAACTTTATTAACTTTTAGAAATGAAGACTTCAAGTGGATGTGAGAGGTTGAGGGATCCTCCTTGTTTCCACATTAGAAAAAATAAAAGAATGGAATCAAATTGAGGCCCAACAGAAGTTTTCCACACTGTGAAGGCTATGGTGGCAAGCTTCAGTCCATACAAGGTTTCCATGTATACAAATTCTACCATATACTTACACTATCTAATTTAGCTTCTAGACTCATACACTCAATTATAGTAATCCTTCACCAATCTTATTTCTTCTATAATTAAATGGTTCTGGGTCCACCTATGGTCTACAATGCCTGCCTTGCTCATCACTAGTTCCAACCATTTGTGCAAGGTAGGTTTGTTGCAATGGCAGCCATAGCTATTGCCACATTCAATACTTGTTCTCTTTTGACTAATAAAAAGAATTCCCATTTGATTCAAGCCTTCTAAGGTAAGAGCACCCAATTGTTCAAGTAAGAGGTTTCTTTCCTTTCCTCTGAACCTAGCTAATGGCTTGATTAAGAGCAATTGCAACATAAGAAGTTTAAAGTGTCTTATTCAAGCGAAGCATACATTGGAAGAGTGGGCACAATATATTGGAAGGGAAAAGCTTCACTGGCCTCATTTGGGATTAAGCACAAGAAATTTCCTAAAGATATTAGGATGGATTTTTCTCAATCTTTACCTACAATGCTACTTGTGATTGTTGTAGGAATACCAGTTGTAACCCTTATAAATCTTGTCATCGTTACTTGGGTTACCAAAGAGTATTATTCCCTAGCTCTTGGGGGGATAATGCTCTCCATTGGTGTCTAGCTTTTTGTCAATGATTTTGCACTAGCATTTCAAAGGTTGAATATCTTGTATGTAGGCCTTCACCCTTGACAATTGTATATCTAGGGCAATATGTGGTGAAACTTGTATTGGGATTTTTGATAGCAAGAGCTTTTAGAACACCACAAATATTTGATTTTGGTTTCATTCTCACTAGTTGTGTTGCTAGTGCCCAATTATCAAGATATGCTAGCTTTTTAAGCAAGGGAGATGTGGCACTAAGCATCATTTTTACTATTTTTCCTAAAATAACATTAGTAATTGTCACCCCATTATTGACTGGTCTACTAATCAGTTCTATGTGGTTCTAGTGGATGCTATAGCAATGTCCAAGTCAATACTATAGGTTGTGCTAATTCTTGTGTCAATGGGTCTAGTTCTCAACACTTATGCCAAGCCATTAGTAACTATAATTCATCCATTCATGCCATTGGTGGCCATTTTTTGCACGTCAGTGTGCATCAGAAGTCCATTTGAATTAAATCAAAGTCAAAAAATATCTATACAAAGAGTGTAGCTACTGGTACCAGTATTGGAATTCCATGCCTCATCATTTATGATTGGCTACTGGGTATCCAAATTGCCTCATTTAAGTCAGGAAGAGAATGTTTGCATAATCATATCTCTTTGTACTAGAATGCAAAGCTCTACCCTTGTTGGTCTCTTAGCCACACAATTCATTGGTGGAAGTCAAGCAGTTCCATCAGCTTGTTCTATGGTGGTTATGGCTATGATGGGTTTGAGTCTTGCATGATTTTGGGTTAAAGGATTCAAACTCCAGTATATACCTTCCATTGCAATTGGGCAAGAAAGCAAGCAACTTAATATAGAAAAGAAAAACCATTTCTCCCAAAGAGACAAAAAAAAAAACAAGCAAACATTTAGAAATGAAATCTTAATTTATAACACAACTTCCTTGATTCCATATAGACCCACACACATTCAAGAATAAATTTTTAACCACAAAATATTTTCACAATTGCCCCAGTGAGATTCTTGCAAACTAGATTTCCAACCACATATTCAAAAATGAGAACAATCCAATGGTTAGGATCTAAGATATCACCCCTACACCTGACTGTGTTTTCCCAAGCTGAGAGTTTAATAGTCACAAGATTTAAATGATTAACAAGGAGCTCCATCTACCTTAAAGTTGATTTTACACCTGTTTCACAAATAGTACAAGGATAACCTTTAGTTTCTTATTGTCTACAAGATAAAGAGAGTTCATTACAATGTTCTTATCTAGTGTAAAATGATAATTTGGAGATATTTTTGCTTGTTTCAAACCCCTAGAATACAAAATATTCTAAGTCTCTTTGAGCCTAACTTCTGAAAATGGTACTTTAGTTTCTTTACTAATATTTGCATGTATGGAAGAGAAATGATTCCCCTACCCCTTGTATGGAGGAATGCTCTTTTCATCCTCCACATCCTTTATAGTTGTGTTCATTGTCCTGTGCTACTTAACACATCATCTTATTTGTCTTTAGTTATCTTTCTTTGCTTTCCTAATTTTTCATTTGTTTGATTTTCTATATTTTTGAATGCAACAAATAGACCATTATCCTTACCATCTACTAAAAGTCCAAAAAAATGGCTTATCTTTTGAATTTTTTGGGTATGGTATTTCCTCTATTTGGTTTTGGAGAAATGTTCTTTAGGCTCGTCGATGTCTCCAAAGGCTAAATCCACTTGCCATCTACCCAATCTAGATGGAAACATAGCTGAGATACATTCTACTCCAATTTCTACCTAGAATGACTGAAATGAACAGTATATTTATTATCAACTAGGAAATTTTAAATGGTTCTTGTCACTAACCATGTTGTTTTTTTTCATCAACTATTTCATGAGGCACAAAATATTTCCTCTTTAAACTAGTGGGTACAAGATTTATTTGATCAACCTCAACCTGCTCCCTTAATTTTGATTTCTTATCATCAATTACTAAATCTTTAAACTTAGTAAGGTATTTTGAAGCCCTCTTCCTAGTTATACTTACAAGATACCAGGAAAAATTCAAATATTCTTCATCACTACACACTCCTACTACCTCACACTTTCTAGACTTATTGGACCTCTCTCACTCTTCTAAAATCCCAAATAAAAGCTCTTTATAACAAAAATAGGATGATACTAGGACAAAAGGGCCTCAATCCAACATTTACACACCCAAATGAGGAAATGGATTGAAGGCTAAAATGAGAGGGTGGCTAGCCTCTAAATATTAGAGAAAATCCTAACAAGAGATGTTCATGATAGCATAGGACATAGTGTTTCCCTACTTGTAAAGTTGATGATTGGGCCTCTCAAATACATCACTTTATAGGCAATGTAATGGAATCCATATTAAATAATGAAAGTATATGATATTAAGAAGATCAATAAATCTTAATTAAGGAAATTTGCTTCATTAAAGGCACTCCATGCAATTGGAGTAGGTCCACCGAATGAATATATTATATAGGATTTGGTGTGAATTTTCCTCAAATAACATTTTTCCTATATGTGTTACAGATAGTGCAAAAAAAAAATGAAGTCACATCAAGAATGATAATGGAGATCAAAAAATTTTGTTAAGACATAGATTCTTGGGATTTTTAAATCTCTAGCTGAAAATTCCCTTTCAAACTAAGAGGTGAGGAAAACATTTTGTAAGAAGATTCTCAATCCTCAACTATGTAAACTATGCTTTAAGCTATTATGAAAATGAACTTGAAAAATTAAATAAATCATTACTTACCAATGGTTTAGTAGCTTTTTTTTGCTAATAGTAAAACCACCAACTATATAGAACAATTCTTCTCCATTCACATTGAGATTCATAGCATAGTTTGCCTACATACCCATCACTTGTTTTCTATGATGAGTTGCAAGCACTTTCATCAATTCGAAGAAGATTCACCTCCTCGTGTCAAGATCATTGCCCTTAATATCTCTTCTAATATATTCCACATGTTTCATCTCAAACATCTCCTTGTGCTCCTGTCTAATCATAACATTAGACACCACAATGCCCACGTAATTATTTTGTAAAACATCAACGCCACAAAATAATAAATGATGAACACTCTTGTAAATCATTGTCAAAACCCAGTTGGTAACTTAACATCCAATCGATCATTACTAAGCATAGTTGAAACGTGCATGAGTAAAACCCCAACTAGCAGAGGAAAATTCCTTTGAATACCCTTGGAAATCCTCTTTGTTCTTTGCCATGTAGAGATTGATGTTGCCATAGATGGCACCTCAGAGATGGTCCACAAGGCTCTGCTCACATTTGGCTAAAAAAAATTTAGCGAGATTTGGGCTCACCACAAAGACTTTTGTAATTTTGTGTGCTTTTCTAGAGAGATTAGGGCTTGGAAGGTAAATAAGTACATGCTATGGCGATTAGATCTAGTTGTGATTAGATCTAGTTTTGAATCTGAGTCTAAGTGTGCTTTGTGCTAAGCTAAACATGTATGGAAACTGTGCATCCGGATGTGGACATCTGAACAAAGATTTGTCAATCTAGAACACTATGATATCAAAATTTGTTAAAGAATGGCCATGGTTTGAAATTCTTACAAATATTTTTTGGAATGGCATGAATTGAGTCCATTCACTTTTGACCGCTCCATACTCCATGCTCTGCCGTGACACAAACAAAAAACTGAGTGTATCCTCCTTCAAGAGTATACTAAGACTTAGATAATACATTTGAAAAATTGTTTTGGAGAAATATACATATAATATTGAAATAACAATAATAATGATAAAAAAATGTGTTATAATTATTATTTTTTATAGGTAGTGGGATGAAGTTTAGGTTATTTATTATTATTTATTGAGATTAATTATTATTATGTTTTAAGCTTGAGTAGATTGGAATCATAGATCTTCTAGATGGGAGGTTCACAATGTAACATTATGGAAAATAAGAAAAATACATATAATATAGTTAGTTAAATTAGATCTAAAGTTTAAGAATAATACAAATCTGAATATACAAATATAAAAAGTATTAAGTTATTCATAATAAATATTTTAAAATTATTTAAATATATGATTTTTTTCTAATTAACACTTTAAAAGTATATACAAATTGTATATACTATATAGGAAAATAAATCTAAACAAGAAAGTTTCAGCCAATTTAAAAGAAAAGATTTTCTTAGATAGAAGAATATAATTTTGTATAAGTTATACTAAAACATTGATTATCGTATTTATGGAATGTGATTCACATGAATCTATCTTTCATGTATCATACTTTTCAATAATTTTTTTGATTAAATTAGCTCATATTATAATAATTCTTTTTGTAAAAATATATATTTTATAATTATAATTTAATGGTAAAAAATATTATAAATATAACACTTTACATTTAGTTTTACATTATACATAAGATAAATATTTAAGTAAGCAAAAATAAGATTAGTAAATATATAATTTGCATTAATTTATATTGAGATACTAACAAATTAAAGAATGGTTGGCATAAAACTAAAAGCTCATTACAAATAAAATACTAAAATAGATGAAGAAGAAAATTTCATTAGAGAATTGAGAAAATCCTAATATTATTTGCAATTATTTATAGTCTCAATTATTCAAACCTAACTTTCAATGTTGGTTATATTGCAAGGAATTTGAGGACTAAATGATTTCACATATTCATGGTACTAAATAAGCTATTAAGGTTAATACTAACTCCAAATATGCAAGTAAAATGTTTTAGACTTCAACTTGAGATTTATTAATCCATAACTTCTTGGTTTAGAATGCTTATGATGCAAGAAAAAAACCTCTCAACCTAGTAGAATTTATTGATAGAGATAAAGATCTACATGAAGAATGATTTGAAACCCTAACTCAAAAGGTGACTAAAATTCTTGTTATAGGGTAAAGCTTTCCAAACAAGTATGTTGATGAGTTCTCATGGGTTGCATTAGTAATATGAACATTATTTGTTAATTAGTTTATGCTTAAATTGTGTGTGTGTGTGTGTGCACACACACACACACACACACACACACACACACACACACACACACACACACACACACACACACACACACACGTGTGCTTTATTTATATTATTAATAAATATAATTTAAAGCATACATATTTATTATTTTTATTATTAAATTATTTTATTTGAGATTTAATATTTATTGAATGGTAGTTTTCACTCTTTACTAAATACTAAAATATATACAATTTAATTATAATAATAAAATGTTATATAAGATGGTTATTACATAACATTAATATTATTAATAAAAATATATTTTGAGAATATTAAATACTTTATTGATAATTTATCTTTCTTATACTTACAAATAGACTTGGAGTTTTCTTTTGAGCATATGTAGAGTTCTTTAGTAGTTCATATAAAGATTTTGAGGCTTTGGAGTATATATTGGAGTCATTTTAAGTTCATTTTATGTATTGATAGGACAAAAACTCCATTAGTGAGTAATAAAAGTTATAAAAATGTTAAAGAGTATATTTTAAAATAAAAATAAAATCCATGTATCATTCATTTCATCATTTGTTTGGGTGACTAATGACTAATGACCAATTTTTTAGTCATTAATTTGATCATTTATTTAGCCACTTATCTTTGTTTAACTTTATGATTTTAGTTGATGACCAAATTGCTCATTTATTTAATCACCTATATTTATAAATTTTAAAAAATTACTGGAGTTTGATAATTTTTAGTCATGTGACTAAATCTCTTGGTCTTGTGACTAAAACTTTTAGTCACATAGTCATTTATTTTCCAAAATTCTACTAGTGCTTCCACTCCACACCTTGAATTAACGTGTCTAAAACTTTATTTGATTTTTTGCTAGTGGATACCATCTTTGACCGGTAGGGTTTGATAGAAGATGAAAGTCTTCAATAATAATTCATTCAAATCATGTGAATTCTCTAAAGATCACTGTATGTAGATAGCTCTGAAAAATTCATGATGACAAATGACTCTGATTTTGCCCTTTTTCATCAAATATTTGCATAAATGTCTAGTATGATTGTTTTCTCAAAAAAAGTTGTCATCCACTTCACTTGCATTGAATGCTCAGAAAAGTCTTCCATGACTAAGTAGCTACATAGAATTTAGTTACTCCTAGCCTTTCTCAATAGATTCTACAATTTGACCTTCCTTGGTAAGGTCTGCAACCTAACCGTACTCAATAATCATTGGCATCTTTTACTTGGTGATCTCTTTGCATCTTGAATACTGATTTGGATCTTTCATTATTCTAATTAGAATTGATGTGAGATATCTCCAAAATCCTAGTTCCAATTCTCTTATGAGATATCAAGTGGAAATGGTGGATTCACCCAATTCTTGAGTGACTTGTTCATCATTTCTTAGACTTGCATTCTCAAAAGATTTTTGAACCCATTGTTGTTTCATCTACTTTTTGATGTTATCAAATTTTGCCTTCTTTTCATCTTTATTTCTTCTAGTATTCATATAGTTTTTGGCAAAATGATCAAGTTTTGTACAAATAAAACATCTTCTGGTAGTGTCTCTTGTCCTCATGTGATGTTTCACACAATTCATTCCAATGTGTCCAGTTTCTCCACAGTAATGACATCTACACCAAATTTTATATTCCTAACAAAATATAGCTTTCACAATTTGTTATATTGGGTTCAATATCTTAGTTTTACATTATGAGGATTTGTGCCCATGCTTCTTACATTTGTGATATTTTCCTTCAAACTTAAGTTTCTCTTTGCATTCATTAGCCTTATGACCATGCTGATTGCAATTGTAGCACTTTCCATTGAATTTTTCTTTCCCATTGCTCCAATATTGGTTTGATGTATGACCTATATTACCATAGTGATTACAAGTAGGTCTTTGATTCTTTTGAGCCCCTTGCTTGGTTGATTCACCTTCTTTTGTGTATATAATTATTGCTTTTCTTTTTTGCTTGTAATAGCTTTGCTCATTCAAGTGATTCATGTTTGCTTGATATTTCATCATTCTCTCATTGGTTTTCCTTTTAATGTTTAGATCATTCTATAATCTTTTATTCTCTGATCTTAGATTCATTTTTTATTTATTTGTATTTGTGAGCTAATCAATGAAGTCTATCTACTAAAGGGATAGGTGCTGAATTTCATTATTGTTTCTTTCTATCTCTTCTTTTATCTTATTTTTCTCTTTCATGACTTCACAAAATCTAATTGATCAAATCTCTTATTCTCTTCTTAGTTTTATCACTTCTTCTTGAAGAGTACTATTTTTTTCAAATAGTATTTTGATTGTTTCATCAGCTTCATCTGAATTTTTTGAATGGATGTTTTCAATTCTTTCTTCAATGTAGAGTTGATCATTCATCTAGATTGCAAGATCTTTTTTTTTTTTCAAGGATTGAGAGATTTGATCTTTTTCTTTCTTGAGCTATCCAATAGCCAATTCCAAGTCTAGCCTCCCATTGTCAATAGCCTTGTCAAGTCTAAATACCTCCATTGCCTTTGATCTTTGCTCAAGATGTTAAACTTTTCTCTGAGAACCACAAAGCTCTAATACCAATTGTTTGAACTATCATGATAGGTTAAGTTACTAAGAGGGGAGGGGTGAATTAGTAACTTATAAAAATTAATCCTTAATTAGCAATTAACCCTTCATGTGTATTCTAATATAATTGCATGCATAAGAAATTGAAAACATAAAAGCATTCATAACACTTTTGGCACACAAATTTGGTGACCCAGAAACCTTCCAAGTAGAAAGTAAACCTAGGGTGGGGATGATACCCACAAGATTTAGTACTATAGCATAAAGTTGGCCTATTAAGGCTTACAATGATTACTTCTAATGATTTTCCCTATTAGGAGCAATAAGGACTTCTAGGTCCACCTTCCAAAAGGATTTACAAACATATAATGAAGTATGCACATGGTAAGGAGATTTATGAAAGACTGTTAGGTCTACCTTGTTAAAGGATTTGACTAATCCACCTATTAGGATGAAATAGTAGTTGATCTTTGATCTGTAACTTGGTTTTCTAAATGAGATTCTTCTGAGTGTAGAAATCACCTTGCTATGATAGTGTTGGAAATGATTGAAAAGATCATGAGGGAGATTCTTGGAAATGATCATATGGAACTAGTAAAGAATGTTCTCAATCATTGTTTTTTCATTGATGTCAAACTTGCTACTTGCAGGAATGACAGTTGCATTATTGATCCAAATACTATCAATTTGTTGATTGACAAGGAGAAGGCAATCAATAAAGATGTAACTAGAACACCTAGAGAAAGGTTGAAGTTATGATGTTGTAATGAAGTACAAGGATCAACTAAGCCATTGATAAAATAGTGTATTGATGACATACTCTAAGAATGGGCACACTAAAACATATCAAAGATGTAAGGTTTTAGCTAAGTCATTTGTAAAGCCTAACTAAGTTCATTGGAGAGAGGGAGCCGAGCAAGCTATTAAGTGTCAAACAGATTCCTAGTTGAAGCTGAGAAAGTTCAACTTCAAGTGTCGAGTGAACTTCAGATGCCAAGCAGAATCAAGTGTCGAGTAGAATCAAGTGCCAAGCAGAATCAAGTGTCGAGCAAGAATCAAGTGCTGAGCAAATACAAGTGTCAAGTAACACAGAGGTTTCAAGCATCACTAAACCAATAGTGCCAAGTTGCTGTATTATTTCAAAAATTGAAGATTCACCATATCTAAGCTGACAAGGTTGTTATCTTGAATTCTATGAATCAAATAAAAGATAAGAGTAATGAGTTGGTGGCACAGAACACCATGTAGAACATTTTTGGAGAATGCAAGTGGACTCTAGATGAATTTTTTAGATAAGAGCAAGATATGGGGTAGATACATTATATCCTACTTAATCAATTTTGAAAACCCTAAAATTGGAGAGGGAGAATTGAGTGGCAAAGGCAATCCAAATTTCTATTTAAGGAGTAACAAGTTCACGAAGCAAAGAGGGAAGAGAGGTCAAGAATGAAAGCATAAAGTGCTGAAGGAGGTGCTAAGGAGTAAGAAAGCATAGTTACTTTGCTTCAAAAGATGACCACAGATATGATTGCATTGGTATGATGAGTAAAAAGACTCAAGGAGATGAAGCTTGAGATGACAAGCTGTCAGAGCTGAAGTGATTAAAGCCAAGTAAAGATTTGAGCTGAAGTGTGATCTGAAATCTGCAAGATATGTTGTAAGTTGTATGAGATCAAAAAGACATTACTATTACTCTCTAGCAATTGTAATAGATAGTTTAAATCCTATGGACTTAGGTTGGTTTAATAGCCATGTTGTAAATACTTTAACAGGGTGACATTCCAAGTGAATGTTCTAAAATCCTTTGATTAGGCCCATTCCTAATAGTATGGTGAAATCCTCTAACAAGGTCACATTTAATAGTGTGTTGTAAGCCTTTAATAGGGTAGGCTTTTAACAGGGCATCACTTTAGAAGAGTGAAAATCAAGTAGCATGTTACTGGTGGTTTTTCCCAAATTGGGTTTCCACGTAAATCACTGTGTCATGTGTGGATCTTGCATGTTTTATTCCTACATATTGATTTACTATAATTTTTTAGGATGATTATTTTAAGCTTGGATGGACGAAAAGTTAAAGATTCGCTATAATTTGAGAAAAAGTATTACTAGGGCATTTGGACCTTGGATAAGTGATTCACCCCCCCTCTCTCAGTTATTCTAAAGAATTCTAATAGATAGATAAATCTTTTCTACTCCTTATACTATTGTAGCCTTTGTAATTCACTCTTTTTCTCTTCTTTTCTTATTACATTACTTCATTCTGCACTTCTAATGTACACATTAGTTTTCTAAATGAGATTTCCCTGAGTGTAGAAATCACCTTGCTATGATACATAAATCTCTTTGGCTCCTTATGTTGTAGCCCAAATTCATCCCAACTATAGGAACTTGGGTTCTAAAAATTGGCTCAGTGAGGTTCCAATACTTGGCATCCATTGTCAATGCTTGGCTTTGTCATGCACTCAATAGATGCAGAGGCTCAGTCCATACTGATTACTTCCAAGTAGTCTTCAACTCAGTCTGCATAGGTGACACATCGAATATTGTGAAACTTGGCATATAAATTGAATCACTCAATTCACATTGTATAGCTCGGTCAATGCTATCACTATGAGCTTGATATAAACTGAGTCACTTGGTTAACACTGAGTAGCTTAGTTAACACTAGACTCACATCACATCTACTGTGAACTCAATAAGTACTACATAACTTGATTTGCAATGATAAACCTGACATACTTTGAGATGCTCAATTTATACTACTAATTAACACTTTGGTAGTAACTTATTAGCACAAACTGAATACTATCCTTTGGACTGAGTAGCAACTGTAGAACTCGATAGATGATAAATGCTTGGTTAAAACTATTAACTATACAATGTACTTGGTAGATACTTATAATCTAAATAAGTATGTCATTAATAATAAACATGATTGTAATGTCAACAATAACTTCATCATATAATTCTTGATATATTATGTAAATCAAGAACATTGAATATAGGAGATATATCCATGTCATTAGGTAACTCAAGTTCATAAGTATTACCACTATCAAACTTCTTTAAAACTTTCATCATTAGCTTACTATATGTTCTAAAAAGAAATCTACCTCTATTTAAATGATCATCACCTCATCACCAACTTCAAAAACATGATTTCTTCTAAACTTATCAGCATTCTCCTTATACTTCTTATTGATTTGTTCCAACTTCAACTTTATTTCATCATGGAAAGACTTCATAAAACCAAAAAAAATCTTCACTTTGAACACTTGTCTTCACCGGAAACATCCCTCAAATCTGATACTCTTCTTAGCTGCACTCTAGTAAAATCTTAGAAAGATTTTTTCATATACTCCTATTCACTAAATTATTATATGAAAACTCAATTTGTGTTATATAATATCCAAATTATTTGGCTTATTTCTAACTAAACATCTCAACAAATTACCCAAGCTTTCATTTACAACCTCTGTTTGTCCACCTATCCACGGATGGAACATAGAACTAAACTTCAACTCAATATCCATCTTCTTCCATAAAGTCCTCCAAAAGTAACCAAAAAAATTACTCTCTATGAAAAATAATACTTTTTGCTACTCCATTCAATCTAACAATCTCTTTGAAGAAAATCTCAGCAACATGCACAACATCTAATGTCTTCTTACATGGTATGAAATGTGTCATCTTAGTGTTGGAAATATAAGAGGAGTAACTAAGAGGGGAGAGGTGAATTAGTTACCACAAAAATAAATCCCAAATCCCTTAGATGTCAATAAAAAACATAAACTTTGATGAAATTGTTGTTACTTGATTAACTCTAATGGTATGTTGTGAATTGATAACTATTGAAATTGACATTATATTTCCACAATCCATTGATAATATTTTGGAGTTTTTTTGCAATTTGATTGTGTAGCATTTTTTAGCATCAACATTTTGGATCACACACAGTGATCCATCATCAGGTTGAACAGTTGGAGAATAGAATAGTAAGTTAGCAGACCTAGGGGGGGGAACTAGAGATAAAAATAGAGGAGGGAGTGGGTGGGGGGTGGGTATGAAGATCGAGAGGGGGGAGCAAAAGGAGAAAAAGAGGAAAAAATAAAAAAAGAAATAAAAAAGAAAAAAGATACTCCCTACTTGTAAAAAGGTGATGGAGAATAAAAATTATTTAATTTTTATTCTCCATCACCTTTTTACAAGTAGGGAGTATCTTTGTTCTTTTTTATTTCTTTTTTTATTTTTTCCTCTTTTTCTCCTTTTGCTCCCCACTCTCAATCTTCATGCCCCCCCTCCCCCCACCCTGCCCACTCCTCCCTCTATTTTTATCTTTGGTTCCCCCCTAGGTCTTCTAACTTACTATTCTATTCTCCAGCTATTCGTCTTGATGATGGATCATTGTGTGTAATCCAAAATGTTGATGCTAAAAAATGCTACACAATCAAATTATAGAAAAAATCCAAAACATTATCAATGGATTGTGGAAATATAATGCCAATTATCTACACCCTTCATGGGAGGAAAATCTAGTTCAAATGCAAGCAATTTCAAGGGCTGAGAATCAAGCTCATGAAGAAAGTTGCAAATGTGGCACTTCTGAAAAGATGCAGAGATAGTTTTTTAATTTCATCTTTTGTGAGAATCTCCCACCACCTTTGGAACAACCACACTAAATTTATCTTCCATAGGGAAGGTTTATCCCTCCTTAGAGCTTTCATTGGGTCCACTAGGCATTTGATTGATCAGTTAAACTCTAGACTATTCCTCCTGCATTTGGAGTTGGCCTCCTCTCTTTGTCCAGATGTTTGGGTTCAGTTTGACACCAGATCACATTTTAGGGCATTGAGATGTCAAGAAGTTTACATCCTTAGGAAAAAACACAAGTTTCTTTCACTATGGAGGTAGTCCCATGGGTTTGTGGATTGGTTATCTTTTGGGGATCCTCATGCTCTATCACATGGTCAAGGCTCTACTATGGTGGTCCGCACCCAGACACCTCTTGGTACTATGCTTCCATGTAGATGTCCACCTTCTATGTGTGTTAGCCAGGGAGGCCTATCCTCTTCTTTCAGTGAGCCAGCATCTCCTTTGCGATCTGCACATTGTGTTTTCATAGATTCTCTCACACCAAGGTTGGCTCTTGGATCTGCGCATCCAAGTGGGGCACCTTCTTTATCGCTAGTCCTCCAGGAAGACCTGACCACTTCTAACACTGAGCCAACTTTCTTGTCACAGTCTGATAGTCTTTTTTCACTAGATCTGTATGCACCAAGGTCATCCCCTACTCATGCTAGACATTTTTCTCCATTGCCACATGTCAAGACCCCTCAACGGTCACTTCCTTCCAGCGGCACAGTTTCTTAGGCAACAGGCAACCAGCTAGCTTCTCGTCTAGTAGTCCATTCATAGCAGCTTAATTTCCAATCTTCTCTACTTCTTGGTACATCCTCCTCCAATGTCTCTCATTTCATTTACTTCCCTTCTTTTTTTGATGGTGTTTCCTCTCTCCAGTCTGGCCCTCAATCCCCAACCACCCCTCCATGTTGTTTTTCCTTATTCTTTGAGGTTTCGTGTCCCTATAGCCATACCCCTTCAATTTTGGTTTCTCCTTCCTTCCCTGTCAACCGTGGGAGTTTAGCCCCCATCATCTTTGATTGGGAGAACAAGCTAGTGGTCAACCTTTCTAGCGTGTTCCTCGACCCTCCTACATTCAACTTGGTCAAACATGGTCTTAACTTTGCTCTTGCCCCCCATGAGGTTCTATTCATGGATTTCCTTATGGAAATTGAAAGTGGGATCCACTCACTCCTCATTAATTTTGCTAATGAAATTTGGTAAGATTGTGTGGTGGCACTTACACGCGCTCAACCTCTAAAGTGAAATACCTCTAAGAGAGAATCATTGGCCTTCAACAGCTTTTTGAAAAATAATGATGTGATTCTAGTCAAAGCTGACAAAGGAAATTCTACCATCATTATGAACAGACTTGACTACATTACCAAAATGATCGACCTTCTCTCTGATTCTAGTAGCTATAGACCCCTTTCCCTCAACCCTTGCTCCAAGATTTTCAAGAAAGTCAAAGGAGCCATTTCCTCTACCTCATTTGATGATGTCACCAAGAAGAGGGTTTTTCCTTCCAAAGAGGTTACCCCACGCATCTATGGTGTCCCAAAAATTCACAAAGCTAACACCCCCCTTAGACCCATTGTGGACTCTAGAGGTTCTCCCACTTACTTGTTGGCTACCCATCTTGCCAAGCTTATCGGTCCTCGTGTTGGCTAGTCCAATTCCTTCATTAGAGATTCTTCCCACTTTTTTAGCTTCATCAAAGAGACCAAGCTTGAGAATAATGACATCTTAGTTAGCTTTGATGTGGTTTCCCTTTTTACGAAGGTTCCTATTCCAGACATGATGGGAATAGTGAAGAGGAAAACCAATGATGAGATCGCTAACCTAGTTGATCTCTACTTAAGGTCAACCTTCTTCTCCTTCCAAGGGATTATCTAAAAATAGGTAGATGGGGTCACCATGGGCTCCCCACTATCTCCTATTATCACTAATCTTTATATGGAACACTTTGAAGAGTTGGCTCTATGTTTGTTCCCCCTTCAACCAAAATGGTGGAAGCAGTATGTTGATGATACCAATGTCTGTTGGCCCCATGGTATAGAGAAACTTGAAGAATTCCATAGGCATATTAAAAATATTTCATCATGCATTACTTTCACCAAAGAGTTGGAATCTGACAACCAATTTCCCTTCCTTGATGTTTTACTCGTCAAGAAACCTAATGGCACGTTGGGACATTAGGTGTTCTGGAAGGCCACTCACATTGATTTGTACCTTCATGCCTCTTCTCACCACCATCCTAGCCAAAAAGCTAGCATCCTAAAGACCTTAACCTTAAGGGCCCTCAGAATATGTGATGATGACCACTTAAATTTGGAGCTTGCCCACCTTCGCCATGTCTTTAGATTAAATGGGTAATGCCACAAGAAAATTTTGAAGGCCATTGTCCGAGCTTGCTCTTTCGCTCATTCCCTCTCTGCTCCCCAACTCTCCCTCACTCCTCCTCCCTCTTTCATGTAACTTCTATTTGTTGATGGTATCTCTCAGAAGTTAGCCAAGATTTTGAACAAAAAAGACCTTCGGTGGCTTTCAAATCTTGGTATAGGCTAAAAATTTCAGCCCCCACTCTCAAAGACTCCAAAGAAGTTTTTTCAGAATTAGGAGTCTACCAAGTGTCTTATTCTTGTGGTTTACCTTATATAGGTAAAATGTGTCACTCTTTTGGCACAAGAATCAAGGAGCATTATGCTAACATTCGACATGACAGGGTGCAGAAGTTGGCCTTAGTAGAACACTCATCTATTATAAAGCACCACATTTGTCTTGAAAATGCTTAGATCTTATCCAACGAAGACAACTATTTCAAAAGGAAACTTAAGGAAGCTATTGAAATCATCGGCCACTCGATCAACCTCAACAGAGATGAAGGTTGGGCCTTGAACCCCTCCTAGCTTCCCTTGTTGGCCAAGACCCAACATTCCTACTCCGATGGGCTTCCCGCCTTGTAGTTCTTACCTCTCCACTTTGTGCCTCTTTGCCCCCCTGGTTGTTCATTTTTTTGTGTTGGTGGTTGTTCCTCTCTTGTTCTTTATTTTATTCTTTGTAGTTCTAGGTTATTATTCTTTTCCTTTTTCCCTTTCTTTGAGTTTCATCTTCTTTTCATTAGTTGTGTTATTGTCTTTTTTTCACTTCCCAATTCATTTTTTATGTCGTAGTTTCTTCTTTTTTTGCTTTGTTTTTATTTTTTCCTTTTCATATCTTTTGTTTTTTGGTGCTCACTTAATGCGTAGTGTCCTCAGAGTGGTGTTTTTTTTGAGCTTCTTCCGTCGTGTTGTTTTTTTGGGGTTTTCTTCTCTTATCAAGTGTTTGGTTGTATTTTTAGGCATTTTTATTTTATTTTATTTTTTCCTTTATTTATTTCATTTTTTTCATTCTTCCTATATTATTTAATAGATATTCATTTCTTTAACTTATATATATATATATATATATATATAGTGTATTGATATTAATAGTTATATATACATATATACATATATAAATACATATATATATATACATATATATATACATATATATACATATACATATATATATACATATACATATATATACATATACATATATATATGTATATATATATGTATATATATGTATATATGTATATGTATATGTATATATATATCTATATATATATATGTATATGTATATGTATATGTATATATATATCTATATATATATATATATATATATATATATATATAATCTTTTAATTATAAGAATTCTATAATATCATTATTATTATTATTATTATTATTATAGATTTATACTTTTTATTTTGTATTGCTCTAACTTTCTAGCACTTGATTAAAGTTATTATTTTATTTTATTTTTATTCTCCATCACCTTTTCACAAGTAGGGAGTATCTTTGTTCTTTTTTATTTTTTTCCTCTTTTTCTCCTTTTTCTCCCCTCTCTCGATCTTCATGCCCCCCCTACCCCACTCACTCCATCCTCTATTTTTATCACTGGTTCGCCCCCAGGTTTGCTAACTTACTATTCAATTCTCCAGCTATTCATCTTGATGATGGATCACCATGTGTGATCCAAAACGTTGATGCTAAAAAATGCTACACAATCAAATTCCAAAAAAACTCCAAAATATTAACCATTGAAATAACAATTATTACTTAGTAAATAATAAACATGAAAAACTTAAGATATTATATATGATTAACCTTAATTTACTTAGTTGCATACATATTAAAGAAATAGCATGAACACAAGTGAAACCAAAATTCAACATGGTAACCAAATTTGGGAAAAACTACCAATTGTAACTAGTTATTATTTTCACTCTTTTTAAATGACTGTTGTTAAGAGCCAACCATTTTAAAGATAAAAAATAAACTGTTAGTGTGACCTTGTTAGACGATTTAATCACCCTATTAGGAGTGGCCCTATTAGAGCTCTTTAGACACTTTGATCTAGAAATTCCACCTTGTTAAAGGATTTAAAATTGTTGTTAAGCCAATTATGTTAAGAGATTTAGTTTACTGCTACAATGGCTAGAGAGTAACAATGATATAACCTAATTTTTAATGTAACTGTATTGTTGATTTCAGATCTCAATTCTAGCTCGAATACTTGATCCTTCCTAATCAAATGTATATTTGTATCTCCTCAAGGATAATCTACTTATCCTTCTAATTCACTTCCTCTATGTATCTCTTATTCTTTCATCCACTTACACACTTCAATCTTCAACTTGATACTATACCTATATCATACATCATTTCAAGTCTGCTTGAATATATCTTAGAATAATTAATATTCATCTTTTTAGTTGACTAGTACCAACAAGCCAATATATTAAACTCAATATGCCAAAACAATAAAATCCTTCATTAGCTAACCCTACTTAGTAGAAACTAACTCAAAAATGATTTTCCTATGTTATTCAAGTGAACTTGGTTAACCCTACATCTTTGATAACTTCCTTTAGTAACTAAGTGAGATTGGTTAACACTAGTTCCATCCAACATTCCATCATTAACCGAGTGAGCTCGCTTAATACTCAATTTTTGTTGACATATCTTTGATGCCTAAGTGAACTCAACATTCACTATTGCCTAAGTGAACTCAACATACACTATCTTCTAAAATTGGCAAATGTTAGAATGCTCAAAAAACATAGGAAACTATCTTCATCACTTGAGTGAATTTGACTTATACTAATTGGTAAAGATATGACATTTTGTGTAACATTTAAGACAATAAACAATTGATCAATTATTTTCAACTATCTTCCTCTTTGGCATTAATGACAACACAACATGTCATAATACAATGAATTTTTTAGAGTAAAATAATAGTAAGGATAATATCCTTAGTTTCATCCTAATTCTCATCCATGAGAACTCCCTCTATTAGTGTGAACTCTCTCTAACTTTAATTTCTCCCTCAATTAGAAAACTCTATCTTCAACACCTTCTTCTAATACAAAACTCTATCCTTTTGATTTTTGAATAGGTTCTACCTATTTGACCTCTTCAAACAAAAAATTTCTATAATGTATGACTATGATAGTAAACTATCCCTCTTTAAAAAATTTCTATAATATATGACTGAACTCTCTCTCTTTGACATCTTATGCCAAAGACAATATTCAGTGAATTCCAATGTACCTCATGTATAGATTCATATGTGATCTACCCTATCAATACTACATCAACATGATTGATCTTCAACATGCTCCTGTTGGTGGATCACTGAGCTTCATTAGTGAGCTTTAGATAGGGGAATGACCCCTAACTTACCTCTTAGATGTAGAAATGCATCCTTAGGTAATAGCTTAGTGAATATGTCTACAAATTTTTCTTTAGTATTCACATATTCCAATCTTACCTCTTTTTCTTGCACCAATTCTCTCATAAAATAATATTTTATTGCAATGTGTTTGGTTCTCATATGTATCACATTAATCTTTGATACATTAATTGCACTGATGTTATCACAGAAGATAAATATTAGATCCTTGATCTCCACTTTCATACCTACCACCTGTTGTTTGGACCAAACAACATTGGAATAATTAACTACTTCTACAACATACTATGCCTCTGATGTAAACTAAGAAATGTAGTTTTTCTTCTTACTTGTCCAAGATACAAGTCTTTTACCAAGAAAGAATGCCCCACCATTGGTGCTCTTCCTATCATCAATACATACTATCTAATCAACATCTATGAAGGCTATCAAATCCAAATTACCTCATTTCTTGTAACATAATCCTTAGTCTTTAGTACCCATCAGATACCTCATGATTCTCTTGATTTCCATCATATTATTTTCTTTAGGATTAGCTAAGAATCTTGCCACCAAATGAGCTACTAATGCAATATCAAGCCTTGTATGCATAGCATTTTGTAATTTTCCAATCATTGATCTATATATGGTCTAATTGACCTCCTTGGAATCATCATTTTTGGAAATCGTATGCCCAATAGACATAGGTTTTTCAACTGGTATTGAATCCTCCATTCCAATTTTCTTTAGTATCTCCTTGACATACCTAGATTGACTAATGTAGATACCAAATTTATTCTATTGAATCTATAATCTAACAATAAATTTTATCTCTACAAACATGGACATTTCAAACTCCTCACTCATATCCTTTGAAATAGCTTTGCAAAAGTCATCATTTCTAGTAAACAATGTGTCATCCACAATGATTTTTATCAACATAATCTTCTTTTCTGGTCCTTCTTTGATGTATAGGCTATTGTTATCATTTGTCCTTTGAAAAAAAAATTCACATCCATCTAATAAACTTTAAATCCTTTAAATGTAGCAAACAGAGAAAATGTTTCACCATAATCAATACCTTCTTCTTGAGAATAGTCTTTTCATACTAACCTTGCTTTATTTCTTGAAAATTCTCCATCTTCATTAAGCTTATTTCTAAAAACCCACTTTGTGCCATTTACATTCTTATCCTTGGGTCTAGGAACAAGAGTCCAGGTCTTATTCCTTTCTATATTTTCTATTTCTTCATTCATTGCTTCAATCCAACTTTCATTATCCAAAGCATCTTTTACTAATCTAGCTTCAAATTTAGTAAGAGAAAATGTAGCTTTCTATTTGTTCCTTTTCATAATTCCATTTGACTTGTCTCCAATGATCTACTCAAGTGCATGGTGCCTTCTGATATATGTTGCTAACATAGGTTCTTTGTATCTAGAACTTGTTCCACTTGCCTCATAGTGATCTTTTGTATCATGCTCAAGTCCCACTATCTGTGACTCAAATCCTTCAGATTCAGCCTTGGGTTATACTTGTTGCAACTCGGTAATCTCTTACTATGACTCCTAGGTACTTCAAACTGTGACTTGGGTTGCACTTGCTGCAACTTGGTAGCTTTTGGAGATTTTGGGGACTCAGGAGGTGAAGTCTAGTGACTTCCAATTAGATTTGGCAATGTATCAAGTTCAAATCAAATAAACTTTCCATAATATCTAGGTTCTTTGCTGTTTTCTTCTTTACTTCTTGCTACAAACTCATCAAATCTCATATGTGCACTTTCTATGATCTTATGAGTAGTCAAATTCAAATTTATATGCTTTACTTCTACTAGAGTATCCTAGGAATATGCTTTCATCACCTTTGACATCAAATTTCCCTTTCTTGGTCTCTTTCAGAATATAATAATTGCTACAGAATTATTTCAATTAATTTACATTAGGTTTTTAGCCATACCATAGCTCATAAGGAGATTGATTTGAGTCCTTTTTTAGTTGTACTTTATTCAAGATATGCACTTTTCTACCAATTGCTTCCTTTTGGTATTTGATTGCAACATTCTTTTCTATCATCAAGGTTCTTGTACAATCCGTGATTGATCTATTCCTTCTTTCAACTATTCTATTTTGTTGTAGTGTACTAGCAACTAATACTTGTCTTTTGATTCTTTTTTTAGATCATAATTCATTGAACTCATTAGAAATGAATTGACCTCCTCTGTCTAACCTCAAACACTTCAGCTTCTTTCCTATTTATTTTTCCACTCCTGCTAGATACCACTTAAACTTTTGGAAAGATTTAGACTTATCTTTTAGATACATTATAGTTATCATTCTAGAGTAATCATCAACAAGAAGAATAAATTACTTATCTCCATTATAGCTCTCAATTCTAATAGGTCCACAAAGTTTTGTATGAACCAGCTCCAAGACTTGTTCAGAATGATAGTTCTTGCTCTTGAAACTTGTTTTTCCCATTTTATCAATTTAACAATTTTTTCATAGGCCCATATTAGGTTCTCTCAAACTAGGAATACATTTCACTCTTTTTTTTTCTTATCTCGATCAAATTATTAAAGTTCACATGACACAACCTCTTATTCTATAACTAGCTTTCTTCTACTTGAGCAATGAATCATGAACTTTCACTAAGATCTTGGTAGAATAAGTTACATTTTTTTTGGTTACTAGACCCAACTATAGTTCCTTTTCCATCTAGTAGCTCAGACTTCCCATTCATGAATTCTATGTATAATCCAATGTTATTCAACTATGTCACACTTAGTAGATTATGTTTTAGTCCTTCAAATCAATAAGAATTATTACATCTAAGTTTATTGGTTAGTGAGGTACAACCTTTTTCTCTTATGCAACATGGTTCATTGTTTCCAAATCTTACACTTCCACAATCATAGTGTTTCATATGTTCAAAATTTGTCTTATCACCAATCATATGATGTGAACAACTGCTATCAATAATCCATGTATCATTTTTTATAACATGAGAAATAAGTTCCATTTTATCTTCTTCATCATCAAATTCATCTTTTATAGTAATATAGATCATTTTATCATCTTTACTACTATCTAAATCTTTAGCCATAAAACAAGACTTCTTAGCTTTATCCTTGTAGTACTTGTAGCTTTTGAAATCCTTCTTCCC
This sequence comes from Cupressus sempervirens, assembly GCA_028749045.1. Classification (NCBI taxonomy): domain Eukaryota; kingdom Viridiplantae; phylum Streptophyta; class Pinopsida; order Cupressales; family Cupressaceae; genus Cupressus; species Cupressus sempervirens. The sequence goes on along the minus strand of CM053787.1, from coordinate 912,237,370 downwards.
TTTGTATTTGTTTCTTTTCTTTTCATCTTTTTCTTCTCTATTTGGACACCTTCGAACAATGCAACCAACTTCTTCATAAGAAAAATAGATTAGAAGAATTTTACCTTTTTACTTCCCTTTGCCTTTGGGATACATTCTTGCAAGTAATGTTTTAGTGGCTTCAAGATCAATCTCAAAACTATCTTCCTCTTCACTTTTACATTTTTTTCCTTTAGACCTTTTAGTTTTCTTATTGAATGACAACTTGGCTTGTAATGTATACTCAAGATTTCTAGAACTAGGAACATAATTATCATAGTTAGCTAGCTCAAATGTTGTCAATCTTCCAACTAGTGCATCCAATGTTATATGATTCTTTTGATTGCATCTCATCTCTTGAATTTCTGATACTCTAATTGCATATATAGGAAGAATTGTTCTAAGAAAATTGCTTACCATTTCTTCATCTTCAATTTTTTCTACTGAGGCTTTGATTCTATCACTATATTTTGCACTATTCTCATCTTCTCTCATCTTTAATTGGTCACATTGTGCTTTGAGGCTTTCATCATTGGCTCTTCTTACATTATCATCTCCTCCATAGATGGCTTTTAGCTTGATCCACATCTCATAAGAAGTACCATAGTCTTTGACTTCATCAAATTCAACATACTTGAAGCAATATCAATCATCATAATTCATATGATTGTTCTACTTTGCATTTTCTTCAATAGTCATAATTCTAGTGGGTGGCACATACTTATCACTAAGATATTTTAGATTTGAATCACTCACAATTTCCAAATGTAACTTGATAATTTCTTTCCATGTATTGAAGTTATTCCTATTCAACATGGGGATCTTCGTTATATAAGACATCTTGATCTTTAGCTTAGGTCCTTGAAACCTTCACTACAAGAACCAAAAGGTCTGATACCAATTGTTGGAAATATAGGAGTAACTAAGAGGGGAGGGATGAATCAGTTACCACAAATATAGATCCTAGATCCCTTAGATGTTAATAGAAAACATAAACTCTGATGAAATTGTTGTTACTTGGTTAACACACAGGAACTCATTTAACACTTACAATATATTGTAACTCTATAGCCATTGAAAAAAAAATGTTATAGTAAATACTACACATGTAGAACTTAAGATTTTATCTTTGATTAACCTTAATTAACTTAGTTTCATACACATGAAATAAATATCATGAACACAAGTGACACCAAGATTTAACGTGGAAATCCAATTTGAAAAAACCACAAATTGCAACTAGTTACTATTTTTGCTCTTTTGACGTAAGCCCTATTAGGATCCAACCATGTTAAAGTTTACAAAACACACTATTAGGTGTAGTGACCCTAGTATAGGATTTAATCACCTTGTTAGAGTGGTCTTGTTAGAGGTCCTTAGACACTTCAATCTAGAAATGCTACCTTGTTAAAAGATTTAAAAATAGTTGTTAAGCCAACTCTATTAAGAGATTTAGTTCACTACTACAATGCTTAGAGAGTAACAATGATATGACCTAATTTCTAATGCAACAGCATTGCTAATTTCAATTTTAGACATCAATTATGGATTATATACTTGATCCTTCTTGATTGAATGTATCTTTGTAGCTCCTCAAGGATATTCTTTGTATACTTCTAATTGGCTACCTCTAAGGATATCTTATTCTTTCATCAACTTACACAGTTCAACCTTCAACTTGACCTTATAATTATATCATAAATAATGTCAAGTCAACTTGAACATATCTTAGAATAATTAATATTCATGTTTGCAGTTGGCTAGAACCAACAAACCAATCTATTAATCTCAATATGCCAAAATAAGAAAATTCTCCATTATCTAACCCTACTCGATAGACACTAACTTAGAAATTATTTTCCTATGTTAACCAAGTAAACTCAGTGAACATTTCATCTTCACTAACCTCCTTTGGTAACTGAGTGATCTTAGTTAGTATAAGTTCCATCCAACTTTCCTTCATTAACTAAGTGATCTTTGTTAACACTCAACTTCTATTCACTTCTCTTTGACACTTGAGTGAACTCGCCATGCACTATCTTTTAAACTTAGTAAACATTAGAATTCTTAGTAGACACAAGAAACTATCTTCATCACCTAAGTGAGGTCAACATACACTAACTGATAAAGATATGATACTTTGTGTAACATCAACAACAATATACAATTGATCAATTATTTTCAACACTTAGAACATCTATTGACAAAAACAACTATGGAATCATGCCCTCTTGTTATATTAGGTAATCCAATAGTAAAATCTATGCTAATGTCACTCCAATATTTGTTAGGAATAGAAATAGGTGTATATATTCTAATATTTTGACTTACTCCTTTTTCAAATTGACAAATTCCACAACTCCTTACAAACTTTTGAACATCCTTATACATCTGTGACCAATAATACTTATCCTTCAACAAACTCAATGCCTTATCAATTCCAAAATGTCTATCCAAACCACCACAATATTTTTCCTTAATCAAATTAACTCTCATGAAACTTATTCCTATAGATAGCTAAATTCGTTTCAACAACATACCTTCTTGAAAGAAATATGCATCATACTTACACATTTGATATGATATATTTGGTTCTCTACTCTCTTTCCACACCTCAAAAAAATCAAGGTCAACATAATACAACTCCTTCATTTCATGAAAACCAAGAACTTCAACCTCCATCTTAGTCAAAAAAGAACTTCAAATCTTAATCATATGCATAATAATTCATCTTAGCATCATTCAAATTCTCACTAAAGAAAGCAATAGGTTTACCTTCTTGAATCAACATAGCTCCTATTGTACTTCCACTTGTACCAAATTCCTGTTGAAATAACTTATTGAAACTAAGTAAAACCATGTTAGGTAACTCAACAATCTTCTATTTTAGAGTCTCAAAAATATTATCACCCCCATATGTCCACTTAAAATCATTTTTATCTCCTCTCAATGTCTCAGTAATAGCATTGCAAAAAGAACTAAAATTCTTTATAAACTTTCTATAGAAACTAGCCAAACTAGCCCAATATCATATCAGTTCCTTCTTTGTAGAATATGAAATATAGGTGAATGCCAAACTAAAAGAACTTGTCCATATCATATATTTAATCCAACACAAAATTGGTGTCTCTTTTTTCATCATAAGGAACAAATTCTACAATAGGTTTTGAATGTTCCCTAGATAATTCTCTCAACAATAATTTTTTGACCTTGATCTTCCTCAGGTACTAGATTAGGGTTTGGTGTTATTGCTTCATCATCACTCACATCATCAAGATGCACTCCTCTCCTCTAGGATGTCTCCACAACATCTAATCTAAGTTGCAATATATCTCAACATGTCGATAATAGTAGTGTCAACATTTCCTCTGCCTCTAACCATCTTTACAAATAGGGTTCTACAAGATCGTAACCCTTTGCAAGTTATATGTAAAATCCTCAAATCTACCACTCTACAATAAAATTAAAATTAGGGTTCTACATGATCCAATCTCCACAAGGATGGACCTCAAGCTTTGATACAACTTGACATAAGGAAAGTTTGAATAGATAGGGCCAAAGGTACACCTAGCTGTCCAAATGCCTTGTTGAGCAAACACAAAAGAAGAAAACAACACCAAGGATACGAGTACGTGCAGATCATGGTGTGACAAAATGTGGTAGTTTACAAATTTTGTAGTTTTGAAATATCTCAAACCATTTCAAAATCTATTCCATCTTTTTCCCCACCCACCCTAATACTAAATGAAAACAATTAATATACTTATAAGGTCTACTATATAAGGCCTATTTTTATGTTATTTTTACTTCAAACATGTAGTTGAAAACTTTTTTTCACCAGAACTTGATGAAATGAAAAGGGTTTCTTAAGAATGTTCTTATCTTTCCATACATGTAAGGTTTGTCAAATTATGAGTTTAGTAAGTAATTATTACTTATTTTCCAATGGAGTTATGTATAAAGTGTTGACTCACACACTACTTGAAAAAAAAATATAACTTTCAAAGTATACAACATTTTTAAAATCCAAAAGATGCATCACATTCTATGTTTCTTGTACTATAAGGAAAAAAATGAAAATTTGAATTTTGTAGAGTTTTGAATTAGTTAAGGTGGTTAGACACAAGAGTTATTTTTTCCAAAAATACTAAAGTCAAAAATTAATTATTAATTTTTTATTCAGAATAAAAATACCCAAAAATATGTGTCACATCTAGGCATGAGTCTACTACTTATATCTAGAATATTATTAAAAAATATTATCATTTGATTTTGATTAAGGTGGTCAGACATATGTCTACTTCTTATTTTATTCTAAAATTTTTGTAATATTGCATTAAAATTCAAAATTTTTACCAAGAAATTTTTACTTTTTTGAGATAAGTCCTAGTAGTTTAGAAACTAGATTCAATTTTCTAGAGATTCTTTTCTCTCAACTTTTTGATATAAAGTTAATAACAAGTAGACAATTGCACGTCAAGTTGAATAACCTTGATTTTTTTTTTTTTTATTGCCACTTAAGAGCATGGTTTGGTTGACCATGATCCTACACATACCCATAGAGAGAAAAAGAAAAATATTGGTTTACCTAATTATCATCATACATGCCCAATTGTAAGGCTTTTTGGGTTATTACCATATACAAAATACAACTTTAAGATCTAGAATCCAGCTTCAATTTGCTATTCGACAACTTCACTCTAAACTCTCTAAGTACTCACCAACATTAACCAAATACCTCTGCTTATACTTGCCAAAATTTCATATAGAAGATTCTAGAGCATTAAATAATAGAAAGGCTGACCTTAAAATGGTCTGCACCCATCCTAAGACAAGATCCAATCCTTAAATTCCAATCAAAATTAAATATGAAAGTCATCCCAAATTAAGAACCAATAATGACAAACTCAGTCAAAGAAGGAACTAAGCATCAAAAGATACCAAGGTCACTTAGCACATGAAGGAAAATTCAGCCAAAACTAGATAGCTCAGTAGTAACTAGAACTTTGCAGCAACTGGAACTCGACAGTAGCTAGAACTTGGCAATAACTTGAACTCAAGAGTAACTAGAACTCAGTAATAACTGGCATAATGAACAAAAATTAGAAATATTATAGGGAAACCCAAAAGGCTCCTACATCATATATCCTTCATACATTATAATCAACATAAATAATTGGAGAGAGATCAAAATGAGAAATTATATGCACTATAGAGTGGGTTTTGTCAATTAAAAATAAATAAAGACTTATTATTGAGTAGTGATCTCTAAGGTTGAAACATAGTCAAATAATGAACATCTATATTTTAATTAGAAAAGAAGAGGAGGCCTAAATGAAGGAAAATAAATAATCAAATATTTATATTCTATATTAGGACAAATATCAGAATGAAATCAGAGGAAAAATTGGAGATGGAAGGAGAATGACTATAATTATGATTTTGGTCATGGTTAAGAGCATCCTCCAACCATCAATTTTGAGAATATGCACAGTAGGCACTAAAATTCATTAGAAACCTATACTAGTTTTTGGAGAGATGATTCATCATTGCTTCATAGTCATGAAAGAGAAGAGTTCTTACCCAAGGTTAGAAGAATTTATTCAATGATATACAAGAAAACCAAGCCATCATATAGAACTTGATCATTAGAGGAGCATCAAATCTAGTGGGAGACTTAGTTGAGAGAAAATTAAGTTTAAAGGAAAAATAATAATAAGAACATAGCAGTATATAACATGTTATTTTCCAACAACTGCTAGGCATTGGAAATGCTATAGGAAAAAGTATTTGATTATCTCTAAATGGCAACATTATACCTAGTCACATTCAAAACATTAATATTTTTCTCATTAACTCCTTGCTAAAATAATTTAATAGTGTAGTAACTGAAGATAATGGATTACTAAACATGGGTTATTCTGCAAGCCCATCCACATAATTAACATATAGACAAAAGAAAAAAAAGATAAAATGAAGACTATTAGTAGAGTTGGATATTGGAATTTTTTATTTTGTACAGAATGGCTAGGAGGAGAAAACTACTATCAGGACCTATACTTCATAGTTAGCCATCAATTATTCAATAGAGACATCTCCAAAAATAAAAATTGACAAAAAAGTAAGGGTCTATATCAAAATTGTTCTCAAATTCAACCTAGACAGACATCACTTGGATAAAAAGAATGACATCAAGGGTGAATACAAACTATACCTCTACATAGTCAACCAAAATTATCATAAGAGGATTAGGATAATAAGAAAGAGAAGGAATTATATTATCTTGAACCTAGTTATTTTGTATTCATTTTAGCATTGAGTGACTAAAAAATATACGTGCAAAGACCAGTTCTACTAATGATTTCATGGTATTCAATTGAGATATGATTTTTTAAATTTAGTTTGGGTTGGGAATAACATATCATGTTGAAGATAAACTCTAGAAATCAAAAGAGAGTGGTCGAAAAGAAGGCATTGAAATAGAAATCTCAAATCACATTAGATAAACCTTGACAATTTATAGTTAGAATGGGCATATTTTAAGGATCAACCATCAAAGGGAATTTTGAATCATGATTATGATTCTGTAGAAGAGGATGACAATTTTTTTTTTTAAAGTTCACTCCAAAATAATGGAAGCTATTAATTTTGTGTAAACATACCTCTAATGGATGATACTTAGAAATTTATGGAAAGAGATATTGATGTGAATTGAAGATGTCATAAAAATGAAGAAAATTATTTGGCAAACCAATACAATCTATGACATTCAAATAGAGGGAAGAGAATGTATGCCATCCATAGATGGTCAATGATATTGGTGACTAAAGAATGATTACATAGATAGGTTTATAAATTGTCTTAACCACAAAGGATATTATTTGTTATTTGCAAGGATATTCGAGCCAAATTGATATTGTATCTTATATATATGAAAGGTCAAGGTTTGGATTGAATAGTGTGTAAGTGGTGAAGAAGATACAATGGAAATAAAGAAGGATATCTGATTAAGGGAATACTATACAAGGAGTTGCAAAGAATATTTTGATCATGAAGGATCTAGAGGATAAACCAAAATAGTGATCTAAATCTTCAATCTAGTTTCTTTGTAAATTAAGTCAATCATTGTTACTCTCTAACAATTGTAGTAGTGAAGGAATATCTTAACAGAGTTGACTTAATAGCCATTTTTTAAATCCTTTAACCAAGTGGCATTTTTAGAGTGAAGTGTCTTAAGACCTCTAACAAGGCCACTCCTAATAGGGTGATTTAATTCATTTAATAGAAAACTAACATTGTATTTTTTAACCTTTAATAGAGTTAGATCCTAACATAGTTCACTTGAGAAGAGTGAAAAGTTGTATCTAGTTGGATTGGTGGTTTTCCCAAATTGGGTTTCTATTTTAAATCTTGGTGTCTCTTGTGTTTATGTTATTTTCTTATTGCTTTATCTTTTTGCAACTAATTTATTGAATGTTAATAAACATTAATATTAGATTTCTTTCTTAACCAAGTTATAGCGGATTTCTAGTTCTAATCGAGTTATGTATTTCAAGGAAGTTATTGTTGACATCTAAGGGATTTGGATTTGTTTTAGTGGTAATTGATTCATCCCTCCCCTCTCAATCAATCCTATTATATTTTCAAAAATTGGTATCAAAGTTGTTGGTGCTTGTAGAAAAGGTTTCAAGGAACTAAGCTAAAGATCAAGATGTATTACAGAAGAGAGATTCCCAAGTTGGAAAAAGATAACTTCAAACCATGGAAAGATCTCATGAACTTACATTTTGGAACCATTGAAAACACAGGCTAAAAACTCTTAACTACCAAGTATGTCTCACCTCTTGATCCTTTGACTATGGATCAAATGGTAGAAAAGAAGAATCATGCAACACAATGATGATTGACATTGCTTCTATTCTCAATTATGTTAAATTTAATGAAGCTCAAGATTGTCCTACTACTCATGGAATATGGAAAAAACTGCAAAAGATCTATGGAGGAGATAAAAAATCCAAAATAGAAAGTTCAAGATGTCAATTTGATTAGATTAAGATGAGAGAAGATGAAAAAATTGCAAAATACAATGATAGAATCAAAGCAAGGGTGAGTGCAATTAGAGCCTTAGGAGGAAAAATAGAAGATGAAACTATAGTCAACAAGGTATAAAAAACTCTTTTTCCTATTAATGCAATTAGAGTTTTAGCTATTCAAGATATGATATGTGATCCAAAAAGAGACATAACTTTGGATGCACTAGTGGGAACATTAACAACATTTTAGTTGGATAACTTTGATAACTATCATCCTAGATGTCAAAATATGGAATTAGTTTTCAAAGTCAAACTAAACCTTGGCAAAAATGGAGGAAGCTCTAAAGGAAAATAGGCTGATAGTGAAGGAAAAGAAGAATAATAACTTGATAATGATGTTGAAGCCATTGAATCCCTACTTGCAAGGAGGTTGCAAAAAGGAATAGGTAAATATAAAGGAAAATTTTCATTAATTTTTTTTTCTTGTGAAGATGTTGGTGATATTTTTGCAAGATGTCTAAACAAGGAAAGTAAAGATGACAGAAAATCTAGTAAGTTCAAAAGTAAGAAATATTTCAAAAGCTACAAAGACTATGAATACAAAGGTAAAGAATCTTGTTATATTGCTAAAGATTTTGATAGTGACAATGAATATGAAGTGGTTTATATTTCTATTAAGGATGAAGTAGATGATGAGGATAATGAAAAGATGGCACTTATTTCTCATGTAAGAAAGAATGACACCTAGATAATAGATATTTGTTGTCCTCATAACATGACTAGTGATAAAAAAAAAGTTTGAATTCTTGGAGCACTATGATGGTGGAAGTGTCAAATTTGGAAAAAATGAATCATGTTATGTAAAGGGGAAATTTTGCATTGCATTGAATGATGGAATCAGATGTGATAATGCCTTTTGGGTTGAAGGACTAAGGCATAATCTTCTAAGTGTGGCACAACTAAACAATATTGGATTCAAGGTAGAATTCATGAATGGGAAGGCCAGGCTTATGGATGGTAAAAGAAACCTAGTTGGAACTAGCAATTAGACAAAAGATAATTTCTTTCATCTAGAATTCATTGAAACTACATGTTTGTTAGCTCAAACATAGAAACCTAAGTCACAATCTATGGGAACTAAGTCTCAGATAGTAGAAAGAAAATAGAATTTGAAAATTTATACAACCTTTGAGCATGGTAAGCCAAGTGAATCCAGTCCATAATCTAGAAGTAAGATACCTCTATACTTGCTAGATATGTCAGAAGGCATGATGAACCTAAAAAAAGATTGGAGATTAGACAAAAGGCACAATGACAAGGAGTAAACTAAAAGGTACATGATTGCTTATTATATTTGAACCTATAATAGTTAATGATGCATTGAAAAATGAAAGTTGGATAGAGGAGATGAATGAAGAGATTGAGAAAATTGAAAGCAAAAATACTTGGACTCTTGTCCCTAGGTCCAAGGCTAAAAATGTAATTGGTACAAATAGGGTATTCAGAAATAAATCAAATAAAAATGGAGAAGTCTAAAGGAATAAGGCAAGGATAGCGTGCAAGGGATATGCTCAAGAAGAAGGCATAGACTTGAAGGAGATAGAACACTACTTGCATATACTACATTTAAAGGATTAAATATGTATCAAATGGATGTGAAACCATCATTCTTGGATGGAAGTCTAGAAGAAGAAGTCTACATTGATCAGCCTGAAGGTTTCATTGATCCAAACAAAAGAGACATGGTATGTAAGCTACACAAAGAATTATATGGTTTGAAGCAAGCTTCTAGAGCATGGTATGAGAGACTACATTGATATTTGATAAAGATTGGTTTTCAAAAAATCAATGATAATAGAAGCTTTTATATTAAAGAGGGACCACAAAACAAAATTTTTCTAGAGAAATATTTGTGGATAATATCTTATTTATAGGTCATTATGACTTATGCAAGTCATTCTCTAAAGAAATGAGGAAACAGATTGAAATGGCAATATTTGGAGAAACAAAATTATTTTTTGGTCTACAAGTTCATCAAATAAAGGATGGAATTTACATTACTCAATCAAAATATATCAAGGAGATACTAAAGACCTTTGTAATGGAAGATTCCAAACTAGTTGGAGCACCAATGTCTACTTGACACAAGTTATCCAAGCATGATGATTCAAAAAAGGTAAATCAGACCACCTATAGATCTATGATTGAAAATTTTTAATATGTTATTCAAATAAAACTTGATATAGCATTATCAATTGGTATAGTTGCAAGGTTCTCTACAAATCCTAGAGAAAAATCATATGATGGAAATGAAAAGAATTATGAGATATCTAAAAGGTACTCAAAAATATGGTCTATGGTATAAGAAAGGATAGAATTTCAAGTTGAAAACCTTTACTGATGTTGAATGGGATAGAAGCATTGATGATAGGAAGAGAACCATTGGAGGAGTTTTATTTCATTGAAAGATGTCGGTATCTTGGACAAGTAAGAAGCAAAATTGTATCTCTTAGTCTAGATCAGAGGTTGAATATGTTTTAGCAAAAATTAATTGTTCCAACATAATGTGGTTCAAGCAATTGTTATAAAAAATAAATGAAGAAATCAAGGATCTAGTGGCTATATATTGAGATAACACAAGTGCAATCAATATATCAAAAAATCCAGTGATGCACATCAAGACAAAACACATTGCAATCAAGTATCATTTTTGAGAGAATTGGTTCAAGATAAAGAGACAAGATTGGAATATGTTAACACAAACAAGTAGGTTGTTGACATATTTACAAAACTTTTATCTAAGGATGCAATTTTGTATCTAAGAGAAAAGCTAGGGTTCATTGTCTTATTTGATGCTGACTAGAGTACAGATTAGTGATGCATCAACCAAGTTTAAAGCACTGTCAATTGATACAAGTTAGAGCTCATTACATATGAATAAGTACATCAAGTATATTATAAAATGATTGTGTCAAGTCTTTGGCATGTGATGTCAAAGAGGAAGAGATTTAATCATGTAACATAATCATTAAGGAATTGATTGATCAATTGAAGTGATCTACATATCAGAAAGAGTGAGAACTTGATCTTATGGAGTCTGAAGATAATATGCCAAAGGGGGGATATTAGAGGGAGTTCTCATGGATAGATAGACAATATAATTGAAAAAAAGGATATTATAAAATATTATAAATCATTTGATTTCTCTAAGATTTTTCTTCATAATGACATGTTGTGTTCCCATAAATGCCAAAGAGGGAGATTTTTTATAACAATTATTCAATTATATATTGTCATTGGTGTTACACAAATGTTATACTCTAATGGAACACTACTAGTTGGAACCAAGATCAGAAAACTCCTTTATTAGCCAAGTAGAAGACAAGTTTAGTTATCCAATTCAAGATGAGTTAGGTCGGTCACCAAAGGAGTTTAGTTGTCACTAAGTTATAAGTTCAATGCAAACTGAGTTAGGTTAGTTACTAAGTGACAAAAGGAGAGTTGAATAACTATAGCCAAAGGTGCACCCAACTATTCAAACTACCTACACAGAGTCAACATAGTCAAAATAATCATAAATATGAATAACTTAAGAGATAGAGGAAGTTAAATGCTTTAGTTCATATACTCATCCAAAGATAAATTACATGCCTAGCTATAAGGCCTTCTGGGTTACGACCATATATCAATTTCAATTAAAATCTTCGATTATCCAACTTTTCATTATGCTTCTTTTTCACCCTAAATTTTTTGTTAAAACTCTAACCAAGATCTCTTAAATATATGCACAGCCACAAGTCAACCTAATACAAATATAACTAAATAAACCCTCATGTAAAATGCTAGGAAAAGCCACAAGTTGGCTCACAATAGATATCTAACACTAAATTAAATACAAAAGTTAGCCTAAATAGGAAACAACACATAGAAAACTTGGCAAATGAAGGCTCCACAAAATACTGACACTCAACATCCAAATTAACTTGGCATCAAAACAAAATCAACAACCACACAAACTCAGTGACCAAAGGATGACTTGGTAACCAAGGAACACTCAACAACAACTATAAACTTAACATCAACTAGGAAGCTTAGCATCCACTAAATGCTCAACACTCATTGAGAACTTGATAATGCAAGACATTGCAACTCAGCAAAAATTAGAAAAACTAAAAAAATGTAGTATAGTAGTGCAACCCAGGATGCTCCTACATCACACAACAAGGGTAGAAAGAAATGATTCTCCTAAATCATGCAAGTGTCACAACCTAAGCTAAATCCAACTCAGATTGAGAAATCCATTTAGCATCTTAATAGGTCCAAATTTCTATTTTACCTAATACTCATAGTAGTCTTTTCCTGTCATGCTCTTATCAACTCTCTTCTCCAATATCTATTCAACTTCTTTAGTCTTCTTCTTAGGATAATCATCTGACACATCCAATTCATCTTTTGACTAATGACACTTGTATAAATCAACCAAATTGAATATAAAAAATATATCCATGTCATCAGGTAACTCAACTTCATATCCATTATGGTGGGGACACAACCCAAGAACAAAATGGACACAACAGAAGGGGAAATTTTATTAACTGAAAAATAAGCTACTACATTTTGTACAGAGAAAATAAACTTCAAAACCTGCACTAAGGGCTTACAATAGCATAAATCTGGAGATAATTTCTCCTTTTAGTACCTCCTCTCAAACTCCACTCCAAACTGCCTTTTACAATGCCAAAAATCTCCTTAAATAGACCCCGAAGGGTTAAGGACTAGGAGTACATTCTAGAAAGTGCTAGTAGGCATCCACCAACCAAATAGAAGGTTCCCAAAGCTGAGTTAGAAGTTGGTGCAAATCTAGAAGAATCCAAAAATGGTACCCGAACTTCCAGGAGGCATAACTTTTGAACCGTAGCTCCGATTGACGAACCATTTACATTTTCAAAAAGATCTCAAAGCGCTCTATAGCCCTATGGACTAGCTTCGCTCATCCCCCATTTTTTGTCCCTTTTTGAGGTCATTTAATGCCCCTAACTTCACTTTGAAGCATTCTTAAGAGGTCTCCAAAACACAAAAAACTGCAATAACTTTCAAACCGTGGGGGCTTTTGACTTGATTCTTTTTGTGGAATGCTCTAAATCACATTTACATTCATCTGGCCAATTCACACCTTCTAGGTCACCAAAATGATGGCCAAATTGCATGCTCCTATTTTTTTAGGATTTTCTAGCACACTGATAGTTGAACTATGAGAGTTGGAACCTTTATTTGACCCAAATGGGTATCCAAAAATGTAAAGACATGAAACAGAAACTAAGTCTAAGTACATTTTTTTGGGTGACATAGGATTGTCCTTATACCTCTGGATGCTCTTGCATCAGACACCCAGGGTAGATTGAAAAGTGACCTTGTCACTTTATGGATGGTAGAGGAAATTCCAAATGGGAAACCTTAGCTACTGAAATCCAAGTTGAGTCCTCAATCAACCATCCTTTCCATTTGACCAAATACTCTTCATACTACCTATTTCTGGTACTCCTACCCACATGATGATCTAGAATGTCTTCTATCTCCTCCTTCTTAGAAGTAGGAATTGGACATGGCTCTAAAACCAGCTCCTCATCTATACCATCATCATGATACTCTGTTAAATCTACAATGTTGAAAATGGGAGAATTGTGAATACCATCTGGCAGCTCCACCTCATATGCATTTCCTGAGTCATGTTTCTTCAAAACTTTGCAGGGGCCAAATTTCTTCATTTTTAGCTTGTTGTAAGTACCAACTGGAAATCTTTCTTTTTGTAAGTGCACCATGACTAGATCCCCTACTTGGAATTCCTTATGTCTTCTCTTTTGATTAGCCCTAGCTTTATACTCTTGATTCATCTTGGTAATGTGTGCTTGAACCTCCTCATGTAGACGCTTAATATGTTCAGCAAATTTCTCAGCTTCAGCACTTGTCCTCTCCCCTTGTTCTATCTTCCTCAATTCGGGTGCAGTCCTTGGGCTATTCCCATATACAATTTGGAATGGTGATTTTCTAGTACTCCTATTTATAGAGTTATTATAAGCAATCTTTGCCTATGGTAGAATCAAATCCCATCCCTTGGGCTTATCCCCAACTAAACATCTCAAAAAATTGCCTAGACTTCTGTTTATCACTTTTGTTTGGCCATCAGTTTGTGGGTGATGCGTGGAACTGAATTTCAAATCTGTTCTCAACTTTTTCCACAATGTCCTCCAAAAATACCCCACAAATTTAGTATCTCTGTCAGAAACTATACTCCTTGGAAGACCATGTAGTCTTAACACCTCTTTGAAAAACAAGTTCGCAATATGGACAGCATCATGAGTTTTGTGGCATGGAATGAAATGTGCCATTTTGGAGAACATATCAACCACCACAAATACTGAGTCATTACCCCTTTGTGTCCTTGGCAATCAAAGAACAAAATCCATACTTATGTCCTCCCATGGCCTTGATGGAACAGGCAATGGCTGATATAGGCCAGTATTGTGACTAAACCCCTTGGCAACTTGACAAACTTGGCAACTCTATACAAACTTCTTCACATCCTGTGAAATTTGAGGCCAAAAATATTGTTCTCTAAGAATGGCAATGGTCTTATCTCAACCAAAATGTCCTGCCAGCCCTCCACTATGTTTCTCCTTAATCAAATTTTCCCTCATTGAACTCCTTGGAATGCACAATTGACTACCCTTGAACAACATGCCATCCTGAATAAAATAGTCTAACCACTTGGTTCTATTTATAGCAATAGGCTCTTTACAAGCTTTCCATGCTTCAGCAAAATCAGGATCCTCAAGGTACAAATTTTTGAGTTCATCAAACCCAACTACTTCAACCTACATTACTATAAGCAACAACTATCTCCTAATTAGTGCATCTGCAACCCTGTTAGATTTTACACTTCTATGCTTCAACACAAAGGTATAACTCTGCAAGAACTCTACCCACTTCATATGCCTCTGATTCAATTTACCTTGGCTATTTAGGTATCATAATGTCTGATGATCAGTATACAAAACAAAATCCCTTTGGGAATAAATAATGCCTCCATTTCTTTCAGGCCTGAACTATTGCATAGAACTCTTGATCATAAACATAATACTTCTTCTTTGCATCATTCAATTTTTCACTAAAATATGCAATAGGCTTACCTTCTTGGCTTAATACAGCCCCAATAGTGCTGCTATTGGCATCACAATCCACCTAAAAAACCTTTCTAAAACCTGGAAGTTCCAACACAGGCTATTTTGTTACCTTCTTTTTCAGCAATTCAAAACTTCTCACAGCTGTTGCAGTCCATTTGAACTCTTTTCTATCCCCTCTTATTGTATCAGTTAGGGGTGCACATATGCCACTGAAATTCTTAATAAAATTCCTGTAAAAACTAACCAGACCATGAAATAATCTTACCTCAGTAGCAAACCTTGGAGTAGGCCATTCCAAGATGGCTTTTACCTTCTCTGGATCCATTTTGAGGCCTTCAGGTGATATAACAAACCCAAAATAGACTAACTTCCTTTTTGCAAAGATACACTTCTTCAGATTAATTAATAGTTTCTCTTCCCTTAGCCTTTGAAGGACAATACGAATATGTAGTAAATGTTCTTCCAAAATCTTGCTGAAAATTAAAATATCATCCAAATAGACAATGACAAATTTTCCCAAGAACTTCTTAAGTACCTCATTTATGAGCCGCATGAAGGTGCTTGGGGCATTCGTCAATCCAAAGGGCATGACTAACCACTCATAAAGACCCTCCTTGGTCTTGAAGTCTATTTTCCACTCATCTCCTTCTCGAATCCATATCTGATGATAACCACTCTTCAAATCTATCTTTGTGAAGTACTGAGCTCCACTCAAGTAGTCCATAAGATCATCCATCTTTGGCAAAGGAAACCGGTACTTGATGGTTATCCTATTTATAGCTCAAGAATCTATACACATCCTCCACTCTCCATCCTTCTTTGGTGCAAGTACTGCACATGGACTCAGGCTTTCTTGAATCAAGCCCTTCCTCAACAACTTCGGAACCTGTCTATTTAGCTCCTCTGTTTCAGTAGGAGTCATCCTGTGAGCAGCCTTGTTAGGCAAACTAGCTTCTGGAATCAGATCTATCTGATGACTGATTTTCCTTATTGGTGGCAATCCATCTAGAACATTATCAGAGATAATATCTCCAAACTCCCCTAGTAAATCTGAAACTTCAAGTGGTATTTCACTACTACCTTCTTTATCTTTCCTAGGAATCAAAGCATAGCACATATGCTGATGTTTCATGCCATCTAAAAACTTCCTTCCATCAACAAGACAAATCCTAGCACTGCTACATACCTTTTCACCTTCCTTTTTTATGGGCTTCAATTTGTGGTGAACTCCATCCTTTGTCAGAGAGCATGTGTTTGCATGTCCATCATGCAGTGCATGTCTATCAAACTGCCATGGTCTACCCAACAATAGATGGAAAACATCCATCGAAATAACATCACAGAGAACTTCATCATGGTAACTCCCAATTTTGAATTTTACTAAACATTGTTCACTTACCAGGACTTTATGATCATCTTTTACCCAAGCAATCCGATAGGGCTAGGGATGTTTCTCCCTCTTGAGCTTCAGCTTAGAGACCATCTCTTTTGATACCAAGTTATCAGTGCTACCACCATCAATGATCACATCAAAACATTTATCCTCACACTTGCATCTGGTACGGAACAAACTCCTCCGTTGTCCTGGTTCAATTTCACCACTTAGTAGGACTCTTTCATTTACCAAGGTCTCTCCTCTTTCTGCATCCTCTGAATGTGATGATTGTGCATCCTCATCCACATGAGCAACCCTAGCTTGGCCCTCAGCTCTCCTATCTTTCCTTCCTTGTCATTGAGGGCATTCAAAGGCATGATAAACTTCTTCATTGCAATGGAAATAGGTACCACAGAAGCCTCCTCTTCCTTGTCCACATCCTCTACCTCTTCCTCTCTGATTTCCAAAGTCTTGGTCATGGGAGTGGTTGAAACCCTTATTCCTCTAGTTCCTACTAGTACCCTTATCTTCATTTTTCTTTTGAGTTTCATTGCATCCTCCAGATGATCTACCGCTTCCCCTTCCTCCTTGACCATGCCCTCTTTGTCTTCCTTGAAATCTTTTATTTAGCTTCTCTTCAACCCGTAGGGCAAACTGGTATGCCTCTTCAATGCTGACCATTCTTACCAGACTTAATTCCTCCTGGATGCTAGGTTGCAACCTACTGATATAATGAGCAACCTTCTCCTTATTTTCTTTTGTATGTCCCACTCTAATCAAGAGTCAGTAAAATTCCTCTGTATATTCTTGGACTGATCTTTCTGCTTGCTTTAACCCACACATCTTAAAAAAATCAAGCTTGTAGTCCACAGGAATGAACTGCTTCTTCAATTTTTCCACCATGCGATCCCATCTTGTGATCTTCTCCTTTCCTCTTCTGTTTCTTTCCAATTGAATCTCTTGCCACCAGATTTTGGCATGGCCTTTCAATTTGGCCTTGGCAAACTTAACCCTATCTAGGTCCCTTATATCCTCATACTCAAAGTATTCTTCCAGTTCATTGATCCAATCGATCAACTCATCTAGTTTCAGATTTCCTAAAAATACACCCACTTCAATTGTGGGTCTTTTCCCAAACTTAGTAATGGCCCTAAAAAGCCTTCCCTCTGCATGATTCAGAACTTCCTCGTCAAATTCCTCTTCTGGTCCTATTACTTCTTCTTCATTGTCATCCTCACTATTGTCACCTGCAGCAACATTTGCTCCTCTATGAAGCTCCTCTTGCAATGCTTGGACCTACCTTTGGAGGGCTCTAACCTCCTCATGATTAATAGCTCTAGCTCTTCCACCATGCTCTCTTCATGGAGGCATCTTCTAACTTGAACCCACAACCACACAGTCTTGGTGCAAACTGCCTCACAGTCGGCGCTCTATCTACACACTCAGGAAAACTCGCTTTGATACCACTTGATGGGGATACAACCCAAGAACAAAATGGACACAACAGAAAGGGGAAATTTTATTAACTGAAAAATAAGCTACTACATTTAGTGCAGAGAAAATAAACTTCAAAACCTACCCTAAGGGCTTACAATAGCATAAATCTGGAGATAATTTCTCCTTTCAGTACCTCCTCTCAAACTCCACTCCGAACTACCTTTTACAATGCCAAAAATCTCCTTAAATAGACCCTAGAGGTTTAAGGACTAAGAGTACATTCTAGAAAGTGCTAGTAGGCATCCACCGACCAAATAGAAGGTTCCAAAAGCTACGTTAGAAGTCGGTGCAAATCTAGAAGAATCCAGAAACGGTACTCAAACTTCCGAGAGGCATAACTTTTGAACCATAGCTCCAATTGATGAACCGTTTACATTTTCGAAAAGCTCTCGAAGTTCTCTATAGCCCCATGGACCAGCTTTTCTCATCCCCCATTTTTTGGCCCTTTTTGAGGTTATTTAATGCCCCTAACCTAACTTTGAAGCATTCTTAGGAGGTCTCCAGAACTCGAAAAACTGCAATAACTTTCAAACCGTGGGGCCTTTTGACCTGATTGTTTTTTTGGAATGCTCTAAATCACATTTACATTCATCTGGCCAATTCACACCTTCTAGGTCACCAAAATGATGGCCAAATTGCATGCTCCTATTTTTTCGAGATTTTCTAGAACACTAATAGTTGAACTGTGAGAGTTGGAACCTTTATTTGACCCAAATGGGTATCCAAAAATGTAAAGACATGAAATAGAAACCAAGTCTAATTACATTTTTTTGGGTGACACAGGATTGCCCTTATACCTCTGGATGCTCCTGCATCACATTACCACTATCAAACTTCTTCAAGATCTTACAAGGTCCAATGTTCTTCAGTTTTAGCTTATTGTATGTTCCAACAAGAAATATTCCTTTCTTTAAATGAACCATCACCTCATCCCCAACTTCAAAAACATGATGTCTTCTAGACTTAGCAACATTGTCCTTATACTTCTAATTACATTGTTCCATCCTTAACTTTTCTTTCTTATGCAAATTATTCCCCTACAACACTTCTCTTCTCTTCACCATCAACATCCCTCAAATTTGATACTCCTCTAGGTTACACTCCTATAAAAATCTGAAAAGGTGACTTTCCTGTACTCCTATTCACATAATTATTATATGAAAGCTCAACTTTTGCTAATACTATCTCCCAATTACTTGGATTATCTCCAACCAAACATCTCGACAAATTACCCAAACTTCTATTAGCAACCTCTGTCTATCCATCTATCTATGTATGGAATGTAGAACTAAACTTCAACTTGGTACCCATCTTCTTCCACAAAGTCCTCCAAAAATAACCAACAAACTTACTATCTTTGTCAGAAACAATACTTCTTTGTAATCCATAAAAATCTTAGAATCTCTTTGAAATTTTTTTTAGCAACATGCTCAACATCTAATGTCTTCTTACAAGGTATACAATCAGCCATCTTAGAAAATTTATCCACAAGAACAAATAGAGAATCATACCGTTTCACTATTTTAGGAAATCTAAGAACAAAATCTGTACTAATGTCACTCCAAGGTTTCTCATAAACAATAATAATTATATACAATCTAGTATTCTAACTTACTCCTTTTTTAAATTGAAAAACTCCACTGCTTCTTACAAATTTCTAAACATCCTTATACATTTGAGGCTAGTAATAGTTATCCTTTATCAATCTCAATGTCTTATCAATTCCAAAATGTCCATCCAATCAACCACTATGATTTCACTTAATCAAATTAACTCTTGTGGAACTTCTAGGGATACACAACTGAAAACCTTTAAAAAACATACCTTCTTAAATGAAATATTCATCATACGTATGTGATCTATTAGATTTGGTTCTCTGCACTCTCTCCATGCCTCAAAAAATTAGGATTAGTATCATACAACTCTTTCATGTCATCAAAACCAAGAACTTCAACCTTCATTTTAGTCAACAAAGAATGTCTTTTTTCTCAATGCATTAGAAACTCTATTAGTAACTCCACTCTTATGCCTAATAAAAAATGTAAAACTCTACAAATACTCAACCCACATCATATGTCTCTAATTCAATTTAAGTTGACTTCCCAAATACTATAAAGCTATATGATCAATTTACAACACAAAATCCTTAGGAATCAAATAATGTCTCCATGTCCTCAAGGCTTGAACAATAGAATAAAACTCTTGATCATACATAGAATATTTCCTTTTTTCATCATTAAACTTTTCACTAAAGAAAGCAACAAGTTTACCTTCTTGACTGAGTACATCTCATATTGCACTACCATTTGCATCACATTCAAATTGAAATACCTTATTGAAATTAGTCAAAGTCAATATAGGAAATTCAATAACCTTTTCTTTCAAAGTCTAAAATCTCTTATCAACTTCTTGTGTCCTCTTAAAATCCTTTTTATCCCTCTTATTGTCTCTATCATAGAATTACAAGAAGAACTAAAATTTCTTATGAATTTTCTATAAAAACTAGCTAAACCATGAAATGATCTTGCCTCACTCACATTCTCAGGTGTAGGCCATTCCAAAATTGCTCTTACCTTCTCAGGATCCATCTTCAAAACATTAGCTAAAATCACAAATCCAAAATTCATAATCTCTTCTTGCATAAAAGAATATTTTTTCAGATTAATCATCAACTTCTCCTTTTTCAATCTTTACAATACTTGTCTAACATGCTCAATATGTTCTTCCTTAGTTTTACTAAATATCAAAATTTCATCCAAATAAAAAATCACAAAATTACCCAAGAATTATTTCAAACTTTAATTTATCAATCTCATGAAAGTAATAGGTGCAATAGTAAAACCAAAAGGCATAACCAACCATTCATACAAGCCATCTTTTTTCTTAAAAGTGGACTTCCACTCATCACCTTCTCTAATTTGATCTAATGATAGTCACCCTTCAAATAAATCTTGGTAAAATACTTTTCTCCACTCAAACAATCCATTATGTCTTCCATCCTTAGCATAAGAAACCTATAGTTCACTATGATCTTGTTAATAGCTTTGGAATAAAAACACATTCTCCATTCTCCATTCTTCTTAGGTGCTAATACAACATATACAACACATGGACTCAAATTTTCTCTAATCAAACCATTCTAAAACAACTTATGCACTTGTCTATTAAGTTCTTCATTCTCTGTAGATATCAATCTATCTGGTGCTCTATTTAGCAAACTAGCTCTAGGAATTAGATCCATACAATGACTTATAATCCTTATTGGTGGCAATAATATCTTTATAATCATTTAGAAAAATTCCAATTTCTTCGAGCACTTAGTTGCTATTGGCACAACTTAGCCAATTCAAAATTATAGAAAAAAAAATTCTGTTTCTTCTTCATCTCTTTTTCAAATTGTTTTCCATTAACCATGCAAATTTTTATAATATTGCAATTAACCTCATCTAGACTTTCAATCAAAGGTAGTAATAATTGCTTCTTCCCATTCACCCAAAGAGTATATCGATTCAATCTTCCATCATGTATAACATATCTATCATACTATCAAGGTCTACCCAAAAAAATATGACAACAATCCATATGCCTAATACCACACAAAACTTCATCAAAATAATGTCCAATCTTTGAACTTCATAATACATTGCTCACGTACCAATATCTTATGAAAATCCTTGATCTATGGAACATAATAGGGTTTAGGATGCTTTAGCCTTTGTAACTAAAAATTTGTAACCAACTCTTCTAATGTTAAATTTGTAGAACTTCCATTGTAGATGATTACATTGCAATATTTTCTAGCCATCTTACATCTAGTCTTGAAAGGACTTCTCTTTAAAATAGGTTCATCATCACTTCTCTTATCATATAATGATGCAAGAGCATCTTGGGTTGCCTTCTTATCCTACTCATTTTGTTCATTTTGCAAGTTGGTGCCCAGTTACTATAGCAATCAGTTGGTGTCGAGTTACTATAGCACTTAGTTAGTGTTGAGTTACTATAGCACTCTTCATGTGCTAAGCTACTGTAGCACTCTTCATGTGCCAAGTCACTATAGCACTTAGTTGGTGCCAAGTTACTATAGTACTTAGTTGGTTCTGAGTTACTGTAGCACTCTTCATGTGTCAAGTTACTATAGCACTTAGTTGGTGCCAAGTTACTGTAGCACTCTTCATGTGCTAATTTATTATAGCATTCCTTCATGTGTCAAGTTACTGTAGCATTCCTTCATGTGCTGAGTTACTATAGCAATTCCTTCATGTGTCAAGTTACTATAGCATTCCTTCATGTGCCAAGTTATCCAGTGTATGCTGAGTGCCAGTATTTGGACGTGATTTATATAGGCCAACTTGTAGGATTTATTTTATTTGTGACATTTATTTTAAGATCTTTTCTTGGAATGATTCTAGACCATTGTTGGGTCGGCCTTCCTCTTATGTAATGCTCTAAAATGTTTTGTAAGCCATTTTGGCAAGTATAAATAGAGTGTTTAGGCTTAGAGTTAGGCAAGTTAAGAGAGGAAGATTTTAGAGCAGAACTAAAGATGCAAATTTGCTATTGGATCTCTGTACGTAAAGGTATTGTAATTGGTTGTAACCCAGAAGGCCATACAGCTAGGCATACATGTTGAATATTTGAAGAATCAATAAAAGTATTTTATTCTTCTTCCTCCTTTAGTTTATTTTCCTTGTGTTGCTTTCATTGTGTTAACTCTTGCAGGGTGGTTTGGACAGTTGGGTGAGCCCTGTGGCCCTAATTATTCATCCTTTGCCTACATTAGTTGGCATCAAAGCTTGAGGTTTGTCCTTGTGAAGATTGGACTGTGTAGAACCCTAATTTGGATTTGGTTGTAGGGTAGAAGATCTACAAATTTGACCTATAACTTGTAGAGGGTTATGATCTTGTAGGAACCTGATTTGTAAAGATGGTTCATGGTAGAAAAAATGTTGATGATGTTATATTGGACTAGTTGAGATAAATTCCAGGCATTTTAGATGTCATGGAGATAGCCCAAAGGAGAGGAGCACATCTTGATGATGTAAGTGATGATGAAGTAGCAACAAAAAACCATAATCCAAAACTTGAAGAAGATCAAGATGAGGAAAGATTGTTGCGAGTGTTACCTAGGGAAAATTCAATGCCTATTGTAGAAGTTGTTCCTTATGATGGAAAATTGGATACTAATACTATGCTAGAGTAGATCTCTGATATGGAGAAGTTCTTTTAGTATCAAAACACTCTTGATAACAGAAAGGTGAAGATTGAAATCACTAGGTGGAAAGGTCATGCATCACTATGGTGGGAGCACTTGCAAACTGATAGACAAAGGAGAGGAAAAGAAAAGATCAGAACTTGGCCAAAGATGGTGAATAAGGTAAAGAAAAAATTCCTCCTTGCTGATTACCAAGTTAGCCTATTGAGGAAGATGCAAAATTTGAAACAAAAGGACATGACTATGAAAGAATATACTAAGGAATTCCATAGATTTGACATCAGATCTGGACATGTAGATGATGATGTTAAGAAAATTGCAAGGTACATTAATGGATTGAGATCTAGAATACAAGATGAAATAAGTTTTGTGAAGATGGAAAGTGTAGAAAAAGCATATTAATATGCCTTGAAGGTTAAGGAGATCTTGACAAAGAGGTCAAGGTGGCAGATTCCAAAGAGGTAGAGGTAGATCTTATGGTGAAGGTGGTAGATCTGAAAGTTTTCTACAAGATAAAGGCAAATCTAAATAGAAGAATGATGACAAAGGTAAGACCAAATGGAAAAGTGGTAATTCTTACTGAGGAGGCACTAATTCTTATCAAGCGAGAGGTAATTCTTATTCTAGAGGTGGATTTTATGGTAATTGTTTTAGATGTGGCAAAGAAGGGCATAGATCTTTTGAATGTAGATTCTCTAAAAGTGGAAAAAATAATAGAAATGTTGTGATTCAAGAAGACATTGAGAGTTCATCAAGTGGACCTAAGGCTGGAGAAAATTTGATGGTGAGAAGAACCTTATGTAATAAAGGAAGTGATGAGGAACCTATTTCAAGGAGGAGTCTATTCAAGACAAGATGTAAGATGGCTAGAAAATGCTGCAAAGTGATCATTAATAGTGGAAGTTCTACAAATCTGGCATCAGAAGAGCCAGTTATTAAGTTGCAATTGCAGAGGTTGAAACATCCTAAACCTTATCATGTTTCATGGGTAAAAGATGAGCGTAAGATATTGGTAAGTGAGAAATGCCTTATGAAATTCAAAATTGGACATTGCTTTGATGAAGTTTTATGTGATATTATGCCCATGGATTGTTGTCATATTTTGTTGGGTAGAACTTGGCAATATGATAGACATGTTGTACATGATGGAAGATTGAATCAATATACTCTTTGGGTAAATGAGAAGAAAAAAACATCGTTGCCTTTAATTGAAAGTACAAATGAGGTTAATTGTACTGATATAAAAATTTGCATGGTTAATGGGAAAAATTTTGAAAAGGAAATGAAAAGGAACCAACTGATTTGTGTGCTAGCAAATAGTATTAGTTGAGTACCTGTCAGCGGTGATCGAGTGACAACAAAAACTAATGGAAGCTAAGTACAGATGAAATTATAGAATTGCTAAATGAGTATAAAGAGATTTTTGTTGATGATATTCCTAATGGTTTACCTCCTATAAGAAGTATAAGTCATTGTATGGATCTGATTCTTAGAGCTAGTTTTCCAAACAAAGCACCATATAGATTGACACCTATAGAGAATGAAGAACTTAATAGACAAGTGCATGAGTTATTGTAGAAAGGTTTTATTAGAGAAAGCTTGAGTCCATGTGTTTTACCTACTATTTTAACACCTAAAAAGAATGGAGAATGGAGAATGTGTACTGATTCTAGAGCCATTAACAAGATAATAGTGAAATATAAGTTTCCTATGTCAAGGATGGATGACATAATGGATTATTTGAGTGGAGTAAAGTATTTTACCAAGATTGATTTGAAGAGTGGCTATCATCATATCATAATTAGAGAAGGTGATTAATGGTAGACTACTTTCAAGACAAAATATGGTTTGTATGAATGGTTGGTTATGCCTTTTGGTTTGGCTAATGCACCTAGTACTTTCATGAGGTTGATGAATGAAGTTCTAAAAAGATTCTTGGGTAAGTTTGTGATTTTTTATTTGGATGATATTCTTATATTCAATAAGACTAAGGAAGAAGATCTTGAGCATAGTAGACAAGTATTATAGAGGTTGAAAGACGAAAAGTTGTTGATTAATCTAAAAAAGTGTTCTTTTTTGAAAGAGGAGATTGTGTATTTGGGATTTGTGATTTAGCCTAATAGATTGAAGATGGACCCTGAGAAGGTTAAAGCAATTTTGGAAAGGCCTACACCTAACAATATGAGTGAGGTAAGATCATTTCATGGTTTGGCTGGATTTTACAAAAAGTTTATAAAGAATTTCAGTGTTATTGTAATGGTATGACTGAGACAATGAGGGGAGATAAAAAGGAATTCAAGTGGACACATGGAGCTGATAAGAGTTTTGAGACTTTGAAACAAAAGGTTGCTAAATTACTTGTATTGACTTTGCCTAATTTCAACAAATTATTCCAAGTTGAATGTGATGCAAGTGGTAATGCAATAGCAGTTGTATTAAGTCAAGAAGGTAAGCCTGTTGCTTGCTTTAGTGAAAAGTTGAATAATGCTAAAAGGAAATATTCAGTGTATGATCAAGAGTTTTATGCTATTGGTCAAGCCTTGAAGAAGTGGAGACATTATTTTATTCCTAAAGAGTTTGTGTTGTATACTGATCATAAAGCTTTACAATACTTGGGAAGTCAACTTAAATTGAATCAAAGACATATGAAGTGGGTTGAGCACTTACAGAGTTTTACATTTGTGATCAAGCATAAGAGTGGAGTTACTAATATAGTTTTTGATGGATTAAGTAGAAGACATTATCTGTTGACTAAAATGAAAGTTGAAGTTCTTGGTTTTGATGAAATGAAAGAATTGTATGATGTTGATCCTAATTTTTCTGAGGCATGGAGAGAGTGTAGAGCACCAAATCTAATAGACCACATAAGTAAATATGATGAATATTTCATTCAAGAAGGTATGTTATTCAAAGTCATTTAGTTGTGTATTCTTAGAAGTCCTATGAGGTTGAATCCGATAAAGCAAACGCATAGTGGTGGATTAGCTGGACATTTTGGAATTGATAAAAGATTGAGTTTGCTAAAAGAGAAGTATTATTGGCCACAAATGTATAAGGATGTTTAGAAATTTGTAAAGAGTTTTGAAGTTTTTCAAGTTGCAAAGGGACTGAGTCAAAATGTTGGTTTGTATGTGCCTATTATTGTTCCTGAGAAACCTTGGACTGACATCAATATGGATTTCATTCTTGGATTGCCTAAGACAGTGAAGGGGTATGATTCTATATTTGTTGTAGTGGAAAATTTTTCTAAGATGGCTCATTTCATACCATGTAAGAATACATCAGATGTTGAGTATGTTGCTAAACTCTTCTTTAAGGAGATTGTGAGATTGCACGGATTACCAAGAAGAATTACTTCTGACAGAGATAGTAAGTTTTTTTGCTACTTTTGGAAGACTTTGTGGAAGAAGATGGGTATTGAATTGAAGTTTAGTTCTACATTCCATCCATAGAAAAATGGTCAAATAGAGGTTGTTAATAGAAGCTTGGGTAATTTTCTAAGATGTTTAGTTGGGAATAAGATGAGTGATTGGGAGACAATATTGGCACAAGTTTAATTTGCATATAATAATTCTGTGAATAGGAGTATAGGGAAGACACCTTTTGAGATTGTTACTGGAATGCATCCTAGAGTTATATCAAATTTGAGAGATGTTGTTGGTGAAGAAAAGAGAAGCACTATAGGAGATGAATTTTTTGATTTTATGGAGTCTTTACATAAGGAAGTGAAGTGAAGAAATTTGGACCTTGTAAGATCTTGAAGAAGTTTTTGAGTGGTAATGCTTATGAAGTTGAGTTACCTAATGACATGGATATATCTCCTATATTCAATATTGCTGATTTATATAAGTATCACGAGTCAGAGAATGAAGTTGTTGTATCAGATGATTATCCTAAGAAGTAGATTGAGGAAGTTAAATAAATATTAGATCAATGAGTTGGCAAGAGTACAAGAGGAAAAGATTACTATGAATATTTGGAGAAGTGGAAGAATAGACCTATTGAAGATGCTTCATGGATTTCTCAATTTGAGTTGGATTTAGCTCAGGTTGAGACATCTCAATAATTTAGGATTATCATTTCTTTCAACCTTGGTTTTATGATGCAGGAGCATCTTGGGTTTCCTTGTTACCCTTCTCATTATGTTCATTTTGCAGGTTGGTGCCAAGTTACTGTAGCACTTAGTCAGTGTCAAGTTACTGTAGCACTTAGTTGGTGCCAAGTTATGGTAGCACTCCTCATGTGCTGAGTTACTGTAGCACTTGGTTGGTGCTAAGTTACTATAGCAGTCTTCATGTACTAAGTTACTATAGCACTCTTCATGTGCCAAGTCACTATAGCACTTAGTTGGTGCCGAGTTGCTATAGCACTCTTCATGTGCTAAGTTACTATAGCACTTAGTTGGTGTCAAGTTATTGTAGCACTCTTCATGTGCCAAGTTACTATAGCCTTCCTTCATGTGCTGAGTTACTATTGCATTCCTTCATGTGCTGAGTTACTGTAGTAATTCCTTCATGTGTCGAGTTACTAGAGCATTCCTTCATGTGCCAAGTTATCTAGTGTATGTCGAGTGCTAGTATTTGGATGTGATTTATGTAGGCCAACTTGCAAGATTTATTTTGTTCACAACATTTATTTTAAGATCTTTTCTTGGGATGAGTCCATACCATTGTTGGGTTGGCCTTCATCTTATGTAATATTCTAGAATGTTTTGTAAGCTATTTTGGCAAGTATAAATATAGTGTTTAGGCTTAGAGTTAGACAAGTTAAGAGAGGAATATTTTAGAGTAGAACTGAAGGTGTGAATTTGTTGTTGGATTTTTGTAAGTAAAGGTATTATAATTGTCTATAACCTAGAAGGCCTTAAAACTCAACATGTATGTTGAATATTTGAAGAATCAATAAAAGTATATCATTGTTCTTCCTCCTTTGGTTGTTGTGCCCTGTGTTTCTTCCATTATGTTAACTCTTGTAGGGTGGTTTGGATAGCTAGGTGAGCTCTATGGCCCTAGTTATTCATCCTTTGTCTGTGTCAT
Source organism: Cupressus sempervirens (assembly GCA_028749045.1). NCBI lineage: Eukaryota > Viridiplantae > Streptophyta > Pinopsida > Cupressales > Cupressaceae > Cupressus > Cupressus sempervirens. The sequence goes on along the minus strand of CM053787.1, from coordinate 912,209,018 downwards.
ATAAGGTTCTTCTCACCATCATATTTTCTCCATCCTTAGGTCCACTTGGTGAAACCTTGGCATCTCCTTGAATCATTGCATTTCTCTTACCTTGCCCACTTTCATAAGATCTACATTCAAAGGATCTATGCCCTTCTTTACCACATCTAAAACAATCACCATGAAAACCACCTCTAGAATAAGAAATATGTCTTCTTCAGTAAGAATCACCACCTTTCCACTCTTTCTTTCCTTTTTCATCATTCTTCCATTTAAATTTTTCCATTATCTTGCATAGAACTATATGATCTACCACATTCTCTATAATATCTATCTCTGCCTCTTTGGAATCTAACACCTCTACCTGTTTGTCTTTGTTTTTGCTTCTTTGTCAAGATCTCCTCATCTTTCAAGGCATATTGGTATGCTTCTCCCACACTCCAACTTCACAAAAATTATCTCATCTTGAATTCTAGATCTCAATACATATATATACTTTGCAATTTTCTCAACATCATCATCCACATGCTTAGATGTAATGTCCAATCTATAGAATTCCTTAGTATACTCCTTTACAATCATGTCTCTTTGCCTCAAATTTTGCATCTTTCTCAATAAGATAATTTTTTAATTAGTAGGAAGGAATTCATTCTTTATGTTGCTCACCATTTTCACCCAAGTTCTAATCTTTTCCTTTCCTTTCTTTTTTCTATGAGTTTTTGAATTCCCCCACCATAGTAAGGCATGTCCTTTCAACCTAGTTATTGTAAACTTCACCTTCCTATTATCAGGAGTGTTTTCATACTCAACCAACTTATCCATTTTAAAGATCCAATCCAACACAATATTGGTATCCAATTTCTCATCATAAGGAACAACTTCTATAATAGACTTTGAATTTAACCTAGACAATACTCTCAACAACCTTACTTCATCTTGATCTTCTTTAGGTTTCGGATTTAGGTTTGGTGGTACTACTTCATCATTACTCACATCATCAAGATGTGCTCCTCTCCTCTAGGTTGTCTCTACAACATCTAATCTTCCTACAATTTGTCTCAATGTATCCAATATTATATGATTAACATTTCCTCTACCTCAAACCATCTTTACAAATCAGGTTCCCACAAGATTGTAACCCTATACAAGTTGTAGTTCAAATCCTTATATCTACTACCCAACAACCAAATTAATTTAGAGTTCTACATAATCCAATCTCCATAAGGATGAACCTCAATCTCTGATACCACCTAATATAGGGAGATTTACAGAACTAGGGCCAAAGGTACACCCAACTATTCAAACTACCTACATAGAGTTAAGACTGTAGAAATAACAACAAATATGAACAACTGAGGAGATAGAGGAAGTAAAAAGCTTTCACTCATATATTCATCCAAAGATCAATTACATGCCCAACTACAAGGCCTTCTCAATGTTGGCTCCTAATTCAATAGTTTTGAAAATAACCAAGAAACCAGACCAATGCATCTAAGGCTAGCAAATTCCTATGATTGATACACTTGATTTCAATATCTGACCAACTATAAGGCATAACTCATTCTTCACTTTAGGCTCTGCAAGACCTAGGTGGGTTAACCTTGAGGTTCTAATAAATGGTACTAGTGCAATTAAACATAAATCTAAACCTATTAATTGTGGATGTAATCCTTTTATCTTTTGATATTTATGCAATGACATAGGAATGAGATAGCTACAAATCATAAGCTATTAACCCATAAGCTAAGGGAGCGTTAATTCTTTTCAGCCCACTATAAAATATGAAATATTGAATTAATTTTGATTTAAAAATATTTTTGCAAATGACCTTCATATCAGCTTGCATATGATCTAGTGATCAGTTTCTTATCTATTTGGACATAGAGTCATTACCAACAGGATACCATAAATTGATTGCCTTACAATTAATTTTGTCAATTGAAATTACCAAATTCCATTCTTATGAAATACCCCCTTCATATACCTAGAAACCCTATCAGAACATTGAAGCATTTACTTAACTCCTTGAGTCAAAAGCAATAAAAGATCTCATACACAACTCATCCAAAATGTCTTAAATCAAATGAACCTTATTCACTCAATTACAAAGCTAATAACATATGAAGAATCAAGAGATAGAATAAGAAAACCCATATAGTTCATTATTAATCTCCCTTTATATTCATCCTTTGAAAGACTAAATACATAAATTGGTAAAACTAAATGAAACTCTAGACATGTCACATAATCTATCATCAAATTTCTCTTATCTCAAAATAACAACACATGAAATGAACTAAAAATTTGCACAAGAGTGGATGTGTGGCCTTCACTGCTAGAGCTTAGATCAATAGACAAGAAGAAAAACCATCAAAAACCTAGGTTTAACAATGAAAATTGGAACCCTGTGTTGGCATTATATTGTATTTGTCATTAGTGACAATACTTACTTAATTCTAAATGATTACCAAGATCATCACTCAGTCTACAATGTATACCAAGCATTCACTGGTTACCTTGTAGGTTCATCACTTATGTAGTTCATACCAAGCATTTATAAAGCTACCGAGTGGGTGTGCAGCCCAACAGTATCTACCAAGCATACAGTGTTCACCAAGCTTCATAGTGTTAACCAAGTGATGGAATTCTAGTGTCTATCAAGTAATGAAAGTGTAGTTCTTACCGAGTGAAAGAAAGGTAAATGAAGGATTCAATTTTTACTAAGTGATACTATATTTGTCGAGTCTCCAATGGTTACCAAGTTCCAAGCTATGTTGTATGATTAGTATGGACCAAGCTTCTACTTCTACCAAGTGCATGACAATGCCAAGTAATGTAGTGGATGTCAAGTATCAGAAGGTTACCAAGTCAGCTTGAAGAACCCGAATCTTCTACTATTTGGCCTACTCAGTAATATTTTGTTCACTTGTGTTTTGGTTGACCTTGCAATTGTAATTATTTGAATGGTATATATGTAATGTATTATGTCATTCACAATGTATGCATGAGAGTATCAAGATAGACCTGTAATGTTTTAAGAAGAATGAAAGAAAATCAACAACATAGCAGAGTATTCAACAAGGTTTACAAGGAGCAATAAAGATTCATCAGTCATAAGAGGTGATCTATACTTCAAGGATCTAATTAGCAATCAAGTTGTAAGTAGATCCACTGTTTCATCCCAACAAATGAATTAGTTTTGTAAATACTTTAATAGGGTAGACTTAACAGTATTTGTATAAATCTCCTAATAAAGTGCATACTTCATTGTATGTTTGTAAATCCTCTAACAAGGTGGACCTAGTAGTCCTTTGTGCTCTTGACAGGGAAAATCACCAGAAGTGGTCAGTGTAAGCCATACAATAGTAATGAAGTTTTGTGGATATCATCCCCACCCCAATTTTACATTCTATTTGGAAGGTTTTTGGGTTACCAAATTACTGTGTACATGTGTTATGAATGTCTGATCTCTCATATATGCAATAGATTAGATGAATGAATGATGAATAGTATATATGGTTAGAGTGCTAAATTATTTAAAAGTTTTGAGGTTACTAATTCACCCCTCCCCTCTCAATAACCTATCATATCTTGAATATTTCCAACAATTGGTATCAGAGCTTTTGTGGTTCTCAAGATAAAAGTTTGATAGCTTGAGAAAAGATCAAGGACAATGGAGATATTCAAACTTGACAAAGCTATTGAAAATGAAAAACTAGATCTGGAAATGGCGATGGCTCAACTCAAAGAAGCAAAGGAGGATCTTTCTCAATACCTAAAGAGAAGGAAGGAACTTGGAAGACAAATGAATGACCATCAGTATGTTGAAGAAAAGATTGAAGACCTTTTACCATCAAGTAGTTCAGATGAAGCTAATGAGGCAATCAAGGAAGTCCTAGCAAAGAATGGCTCTCTATAGGAAGAAGTAAGAAAGCTTAAAAGAGAACAAGAATTCAATCAATCAGGCTATGTGAAGTTTTAAAATATAGAAAAAAGGAAAATGAAGACACAGAGACAAGAAATAATCAATCCCTTCAGCATGAAGATCTTATAGATCAACTATCTAATGCAAATGAAGAAATTATGAATCTAAGATCTGAAAATGAAAGCCTGAGGAATGATTTAATCACTGAAAGAAAAATCAATGAAAGTTTAGAAAATTACTTAATCACTAAAAAGCAAGTCAATGGAAGGATAATGAAATCTCAAGTAGACATGACTCAATTAAATCAACAAAGTGAGCAAAATCTTCACAGACAAAAAGGTAAAGCTGGTCTTGGTTATAAGGAAGAAGGTGAAACCTCCAAACAATGTGCCCAAAAGAATCAAAGACCTAGAAGCTATACATGCATAGAACTCAATCATATAGCTAAAAAATACATGAACATATGAAGAGTTGAAGATAAAAAGAAAGCTAAAGCTGATAACATTCAAAAGAAAATGAGGCAATAGTAGATTCCTAAATCTACCGAATAGGATAGTTCAAATGATGGCAATGTCACTCAAGAAGTGAGTGACTCCACTATTTCCAGTTAAGATCCATAAACAAAGATACGAAAGTACATCTTCTAGTGATATCTCAATTAGTTCCAAAATGAAAGAAAGCAAATGATCCAATTATTATTTTAGATACAAAGGGTCACAAGAAATTAGGTCATGCCGAGCAAGCTTAGTCACAGACTCAACCGAGCTAAGTCAGGAGTAACTAAAGTTTTGTTCAATCACTGAGTTGTAAGCACCTACAAAGCAAGTGAATGATATCCTATCAAGCACTATGTCATCCCAGCTACATTCATACCAAGCATTTATGGAAAAATTTTCATCAAAAGGGCAGAATTTGATTTCATTCTTCACCGCGATTACAGAGCTAAGAAATTTCTAGCAATTCCAAAGAAAATTCCAAGCAATTTCAAGTGATCTTCAAGCAGAGAATTTGTTCAAAATTTTTTTGCTCCTACTGAGTAGTGATGACATCCAGGAGTAGTAGTAGTACCAAGGCAAAAAGAGGTTCAAAAATGCTAGTTAAAGGTGTGGAGTGCAAGGCACCAAATTTCAAGCCAGTTCCAACAATTGCAAAATCTCTCGACCCTAATGGAGCTCAATCACAAACTCCACCAAAGGTACTTCTCATAAATGAAATTTATAAACATTTCAAATGTTCTATTCAAGAGATTTGAAACCTAGAGATGGACAATGCCCTAGGAGAAATGAGTGTTGATGGCTCTTTGAAACTTGAGCATAAGCATCTAGAGACCAAAGGGTTAACCCATATCTCACATATGCCAAGAAGTTTCCAAATTAAGTGGATCAGGTACATACTTAGTCATGTTCACAATGGGAAACTATGGTTAGAGAGGCTAGTGTCAATCACCAAGAAGATGATTCATAAGATTACTAGTCTCTCCATGCTAAGTAAAGCAAAAACTACCAAAACCCTAGGTCGAGAGGAGTTACAAAAGAAAACCCTAGCTGAATGGGACGGTAGAGGTTTGAAGGTCAGCATTGTATCTGATGTTGAATTAAGGTTTGACATTCACATCATTTCCCACAAAATTTATGGCTCCAGTCATTTGAATAGTGTGCCCTATGAGGCTGTTTATTTGACATTCAAAATTGTGAAGAAAAATCATGAATTTGACCTATCAAAATTGTTGGTTAAATAATTGAATAAGAATATGGACAACATAAGGACTTCAAAGGATAATCCCTACAAATTTAGTTCCCCGTTAATTTGTTTATTTTTCTATATTCAAAATTTTTTTCCATCGAAGGGCTCAGTTGTATGGAGAAAAGATATTCCAATTTAATATCAGATTAATGAGTTTATTACTGACATGGGTGAAAACTTTGAGAAGGTTATAGATAATTATTTTGAAGATTTCAAGGAAAGAATGAATAATAGGTTTCAAATTCCACCAAAACTAGTTGAAGATTACAAAGATGATGTATGCTTCATGGTTGATTGTGATAGAGTATACATTCAAGCAGTCAGACCTCGAGTTGCATGGGTGAAACCTCTTCCTTATGAGGTGAATATTGATGAAGCCAGGGACATTATTGAAGCATTGGTAAATGAGCCTATAGATCCTAAGCTTCCTACCTTTGGAACTTATGATGAAGACAAGACTAGAATTGAGCTTGAAATCAAGCTACCCTAGGCTATAAGCAAAGGAAAGAGAAAGATAGCAAAGTTGAAAATTGCAACTAGCCCTCTTATGCTTATTGAAGGAAAAGGTCAGGATGAAGAAGAAGAAGAAGAAGAAGGTGAAGAACTTGAATCTGAAAAAGAAGAGGAACCACTAAAGAATAAAGGGAAGGTGATTATCACCAAACCTAAGAAGAAGCCTACTACAGTATTCTCTAGAAGAACTAGACAAGGCAAGCAGGAAATTGTACTTGTCAGGCCTCCACATACATTTGAGGAAAGGCTAAAACAATTGAAAGAGGGAGTTGGCATCACAAATTTCAAGGCATTGAAATTTGAAACAAGGACTGATGCAAAGAAAATGCAGATTAAGGAACTAGTACTCAATAAGATGGGAAAATGGAAATACTCCCCAGATCAACTTTCCCCTCAAATCTCCAAAGAGCTGTTGGAGAGATTGCAACCAAGATGGGAGTCAACCACCCAAATGGCCAAGGACATATATGAGAAATCCTTGAATAATCTTCTACCAAGTCTTACTAAAGTAGAAATAAAGGTAGTAATGAAGAAAAATGAAGGTAAAATGATGATTAGATTTCACACATGTTTGATTTTAATTAAGGACATTGAACATGTAAGAGATGAAACAAACATGTGAAAGAACGTATATCATCTGCAAAAGCCTAGTGATGATCCTGTTAAAATCAAGGATGATGGTAGCAATGACAAAAATGATTTTGATAGCACTCCATCAATCACAGTTACTCCAAGAGAGTTGCATGCACTAGTGGAAGAAAAAGAGGACGAAGACAAGGAGGAAGAAGCACTTGAGGAAGAAAAAGATGAAGAAGATCTAGTAAAACTTGCAGCAGAAGTTATTGCATCCCTTCCTCTCTCTCCACCAAAGATAGTTAAATCTACAATGGAGAAAGCTTCTGTAAGTGAAATTTTGAGCACAACAGTCACTACCATAGCTCAATCTTCACCAGCCACCTCCTAGCTCCAGGTATTTGAAATAGATGTGCCAAGCACTTCATCTACCGAGCTGTCAATCACTTCTTTAGCTACTGAGTTAGCCTCTTTAGCTTCTTTACCATCAGTGAGTGTAACAGTAAGTTCTACAATTTTGTTCTCATCAGCATTATTTGTATCCACTTTGACTCCAATTAGTTCAGATACTACTATGGGTACTCTACCGAGTGTGATACCATTTTTTAGAAGTGTTTCAATTTTTGATCTAGTTAGTACTTATGTTGGTATTCAATCCTTGAATCCTATTTTTCACTACTAGCCCTTCTATCTCCACTATTGTTTCTATTCCTAAGGTCAAACTAGTCATCAAAAAAGTCAAACAAAAGCATCCATTAAAACTTCTAATCACTAGAAAGGAAATTCGAGAAGACATTGACATAGACACAGAAATAGTGACTCCAAAGATTGACTATGACAATGCTACCATTGAAGAGATGAGGTTAGTGAGTCAACTCATAGAGATGAGAGCTACGCAAAAATAGTTAAGATCAAAAAGGGATAAGGAATATAGAATAATTGAGAATGCCAATTATATAATTACACATTCTATAGGTGTTGAAGTAGATTCTACTAAACACATTTTGATTTAGTTAGAAGAGGCAATACAAAAATTTAATGAAGATTATTCCAAACAAGAGAAACTAATTGAAAAAGTTGAAAGGAAATTTGATAATAAGATGCTAGAGAATATTTCTTAAAAGATAGCAATCAAGCAAGTTGAATTGTCAATATTTTTGGGTAATTTTGAAAATTCTTTTAATAATGCAACATCACTTTTTGCCAAACTTTGTGATATTTCTAGTTTTGCTAAAGAAATAAAGGATAAGCTAAATAAGATTGAAATTGATATGCAATCAAGTGAATCCAAGTTAAAGGTGGAATCCTCCTCCACAACCTCCCATCACACCAAAATAAGATATTTGGTAGATGTATAGGCAAAACTATTGAGAGAGGAAGCAAGGATCTGGTCTACACTCATAGACATCTAGAACATGATCCTTCCTATCATGGACACAATGCAAAAACATATTGCTCATTTCAAAACATTGGTCCAAGATTAAAACTTCTCAATGGTTGATCACATGATCCAATTATCAGCAAAAGTTCAAATTGCTCTCTCCACCTATCAAATTTTGCAGCAGACTTGGGATAATACTTTTGCCACCATCCTTAAGGTACATCAATATTTTCTATCTCAATTTGGTGTAGTCATATAAACTATATATGTAGTCCTTTGGCATTATTGTCAAAAAGGGGGAGAGATTCAACATAATAAGTGAGGAGAGTTATCACTATAAGTGAAAGGGGGAGTTAGCACTCAATAGATTTAGCATGTATACATAAGTATCTTTTTTATAAGTCATCAAAAAGATATATAGAGATGTATATGCAATAGTTCTACAAAGATCAATTTTGAAAAATCAAAATTCATTGAGTCAGGTTATGTACAAATGTTTTCGCTTATAAGTGTTTTTCACTAATGCCAAAGGGGGAAATTGTTGGCATTATATTGTATTTGTCATTAGTGACAACACTTACTCAATTTTGAATGATTACCGAGTTCATCACTCAGTCTACAATGTATACCAAGCATTCAATGGTTACCTTGAAGGTTCATCACTTAAGTAGTTCATACCGAGCATTCATGAAGCTATTGAGTGGGTGCATAGCCCGATAGTATCTACTGAGCATACAGTGTTCACCAAGCTTCATAGTGTTTACTAAGTGATGGAAGTCTAGGGTTTATTGACTAATGAAAGTGTAGTTCTTATCGAGTGAAAGAAAGGTAAATGAAGGATTCAATTTTTACTGAGTGATACTATATTTGCTGAGTCTCCAATGGTTACCAAGTTCCAAGCTACATTGTGTGATTAGTATGGACCAAGCTTCTACTTCTACCGAGTGCATGACAATGCCAAGTAATGCAGTGGATGCCAAGTATTAGAAGGTTACCAAGTTAGCTTGGAGAACCTGAGTTTTCTATTGTTTGGCCAACTTAGTAATATTTTGTTCACTTGTGTTTTGGCCGACCTTGCAATTGTAATTATTGGAATGGTATATATGTAATGTATTATATCATTTACAATGTATAAATGAGAGTATCAAGATAGAAATGTAATTTTTGAGAAGAATGGAAGTGAATCAATAGCAAAGCAGAGTATTCAGCAAGGTCTACAAGGAGCAACAAAGATTCATCAGTCACAAGAGGTGATCTATACTTCAAGGATCTAATTAGCAATCAAGTTGTAAGTAGACCGATTATTTCATCTCAACAGGTGAATCAATTTTATAAATCTTTTAACAAGGTAGACTTAACATTCTTTGTATAAATCACCTAATAGAGTGCATACTTCATTGTATGTTTGTAAATCCTCTAAAAAGGTGGACCTAGTAGTCCTTTGTGCTCCTAATAGGCTAGATCACCAGAAGCGGTCAATGTAAGCCTTAACAAGCTAACTTCATACTGCAGTAATGAAGTTTTGTGGGTATCATCCCACCCCAGTTTTACTTTCTATTTGGAAGGTTTCTAGGTTACCAAATCACTATATACATGTGTTATAAATGTTTAATCTCTCATATATGTAGTATATTAAATGAATGAATGGTGAATAGTATATATGGTTAAAGTACTGAATTATTTAAAAGTTTTGAGGTTACTGATTCACCCCTCCCCTCTCAGTAACCTATCATATCTTGAATATTTCCAACATCCTACTAGTATCACAAAGAAAAATGCCAACAACAACAAAGAATAAGAAAGAAAAGATATAGAGGAATGAATTCCTAGATTTATTGTACATCTAACATGTGTCCATTTGGAAAATGTCTTCTTGAAGTTTAAAAGCATCTCTCTAATCTCTCATTGCAACTACATATCAAATCTTTGATCATTTTGGTTCCTAAAAGCATAAAGTATCTCAAAGTATTAGATGAAAAGGATAATTAATTTTGATGCCAAATTTGAACCCAAGGCAACAACTAAAATCAGTTAAAAATGAAATTTAACGACATGAATTTTTTTTTAAGAATTCATTTAGGCTTAAATGAACTTCAATGTTTGCCCCCCAACTGATTTTGATGCTTCATGATGAATTATGCCTGTTCTACTGAGAATGCCTCTGAAAACACAAAATTTCTTATAGAGTGAACCAGCAAAGACTTCCTCAAAAATTGATCCCATATTTGGAAAATTTATCTCCTCCTAGTTCCAACAGTATGTTGCACTTCATATTTTGGATTAAAAATGTGCTCCTAAGACCAATTTAAAAATTTGGCTCCCAAACTGTGATTTGCATTAAAATTGAAAAATTTAAAATGTTTATATAGTTGAACTATATAAAACATCTAATTCCATTTTACTCTTTTCAACATTTCAAAATCTGCATTGGAGAACCTTGAACTTTGTGTTTTTTTTAATAATCATTTTATTTCCTCTTCAATCTACCATCGCCACATTGCCATCCTCCATTGGGCCATCATCATTTGAATTTTTTAATTAATTAATTAATTTTTTGTAGCATTTTAAATCAAACTTCCTATCATAGCACTGTGGCCCTCAAATTTCCCTTCCCCAACCTTACGATAAAGACAAATTCATAATATTTCATGGCTAAAACTTTTGTTTTACGAACCTATAGCATGGACCCCATCATAGCATCTCCACTTGTAAATTTGAATTTCCCAACCACACGGTAAGGGCTTCATCATAACATTGCAGTATCATAACATCGAAGCATCACTTTTGATCTCTCTTGATCATACGATAACCACCAAATTTCATAGCATTGTAGGCTTCAAAATTCCTTCTTCTGATCTCATGGCAGGTTGTAATATCAGAGTGCCTAAATTTATGCTCTGTGATCTCACGACTTCTTCATTTTTGGCACCTTTTTGGTCAAAATCTATTGACCACACTATTCACTTGGCCCACTGGCCCCACCACATAAAAAATGGCTTTATAAGCCTTGCATGTAGGTTTGGAGCATTAAAAAAATACAAAATTCCATAGCCAACTCCATGTGGGACTAAACAAATATTAATAAAAGCATAATAAACCTCATGTTGCCCTTCCCAAACTCATGTTTTAGGATATTACACTTTATCTCCATCTATCACTTTACCTTGGATCGACATCCAAATCTAAGATGACCCTATAGTAATGCTTGAAAGTAGAAATCACGTGGGCCTCTGCCTTTGGCATGAACTATTTTGATGGTGTTTCTAGCTAGGGCCCCTCTTTAACCTAAAATTTTCTCTCCTCTATAGTTGTGACTTGTCACTCTCAACGTATGCTTTCTTACTAGTTTTGTGGACATTAGATGTGGATATTTGTTCTTTTTCCTATGTGGAGATCTAGTTCTATAACCGTGGATGTTCATGCTTCATGTGGGGGAAATGCCCTTTGCTGTGGGTGTCTTATCTTCTTACAAGCTATGAATTTTGTATGTATGTAGTGACTAACTCCTCATTTAGTGTGAGACCTCTTGCAGGTCGTGGGCCACTTCAATACATGGGTCACTGCTTTCCAATCTTCTCTTGGCTTCTAGGTTTCTTTTGCTTTGCAATTATCCTCAACATGTGGAGGTTCCTTTGTCATGGACCCTAACTCTAAGGTGGTCTTCATCATGCATGCAATGGCTCCCTACTCTCCTCACACCACCTAGATTGAGATAATGGTTGGGAACACGAATGTTACTCTTTACAAAGGGGCCTCAAACTAAAAATATCTACATATGCACAATGATCTAAACTTTGGCAATGCCTAAGGAAAGAAGACATTAAAAAAATGTCTAGTCATTGTTTGCTATAGATCTAGTGACAAGAGCAAGCTTGCAATTTCAAATTCTTTATGATCTTTAATGCAACCAATGCATAAATCTAAAAAACTCTCAGTAGAACTACCACTTCTTGGAAAGTGATTGTCTGTGCAAAAAAATCCCATCATAATTTGAGGAATGACTCATTCCTATGGAATCAATTTCCCATTTTTTTCCTATGTCATGAGTGTCCTACTGCCTTTCTTTTAACTTCTATGCTCCTTCTGACCTTAACCACATCTTGGAAACATATATCAAATTGAGCCTCAAAATGAAGCACTCATACCGAAGTTTTAAGATTTATTTGATTGTAACCATTATAATTTCTTACTAGAAAAATCTCTAAAACCTAGTATGCCTTGTCCACCTAATGAAATTAGTCGGGCCCTAAAGTGGGTCTAGCTAAAAAAAATCATTTTTGAACAACTAATAAGAAAACTAATCCATTGATCACCTCAAACTAATTGAAATCAAAATTGACCACAAATTCACCACTGTATACTTATTTTAAATCATTTCCACACCACTATGAAATCTATGTCAGGAGGCCTATTGCCTAGCTTTCAAAACTAGTTTAAACACCTGACTGGGCTCTGAAAATCTGGATATTCTATCTCTTTGACATATTCAACAAGCTTGCAAGATCTCATCACATGACAATATCCAGGTCAAAATATATTGACCTCCAAAGTTGCTTACTTAAAATCACTCGCACATAAACATGTCAAAAAACACTAAATTGCATTTGGATTTGGCTTTAAAAACTAGGTAAATGGACACTTGGGGCACAAAAACTAGGGTGTTTGTTCACTATCATGGGAAGAGTATAAATCTTGGATTAGGGCTCATGATGAATAACAAGATCCATTTGGCAAGCCTTCAAAGTGAGCTACTCAAAATTTTCTACTTGAAAGCACTAATAGAAAAGCATTTTTTACAAATGGAATTTTCCTAAGAAAGTGTGCAAATGGATTCATAAAAACTTGAAAACTAGCACACTCATAGTATTTCTAGAGTAAAACACAATGGTACAAACCATTTGATCTCACCTATCATGGATTTCAAATTATGACATCATGAATAGGGGTAGTGATCAATCTACATTTCATGACACTAGTGAAACTTTATAAATTGCAAATGAAATTACATTGAAACCTAATCAAACAAATTTTTCATAGGCTCAAATAAGGAACATAGAAATTCTCTTACCCCTAGAATGTAATGCAAAAGGAATTTTAGGATTTTGATCAACTAGATCAAAGTTATAACAAGTCAAACAGGGCTTCCTAGAATTTAGAATTAATTGCATTAGCATGACATCAATAAATGACCAATTTTGAGGGATTCAAAACCTAATCAAATAGATTTAAAATTTCTTGAAACTTAGAACATAGGTTCTTTGATATGGATACTAAACACTCCCAAAGTAGCAAGTCATGAAATGTTACTGGGTGTGAGATATTCACATGCAAACAAGGCCTCTTGTCCCTATTTAAATCAGGGCATTGATTTTGAGTCCCAACACTTGGTTATGATGATATATCAATTTCAATTACAATATTTGAAGATCCAACTTTGGATTATGTTCCTTTTTTCCCCTAAGTTTTTTTTCCTTAAAACTCTATCCAAGATCTCTTAAATACATACATGGCCACAAGTTTTCCTAATGAAAATATAATTAAATAAACTCTTATACTAGGCAAAGCCACAAGTCATCTTGCAACATATATGTAAGACTAAATTAAATACATAGGTTGGTCTCAATAAGAAAACACACACACACAACTTAGCAAATAAAGGCTCCACAAAATATTGGCACTTAGCATCTAAATGGACTTGGCATTCAAATGAACTTAGCAACCACATAGACTCGGTAACCAAACAATGACTCAAAAACCAAAGAACACTCATCAATAACTATGAACTTGGCATCAACTAGGAAGCTCAACATCCACTAAATGCTTGGCACCCACTAAAATCTTTGCAATGCAAGACATTGTAACTCCATAGAAACTAGGAAAACTAAAAACATGTAGGACAATAGTGCAACCCAAGATGCCCCTACATCACCAAGGAACTTAGTGGTAATCGAGTGACTTAGTTTTAGTTTAAGCTGAACTACATCAGAATAATTTTGTTTATGAAAGCCAACTCAGTGGATTTTATTTTTTTATTTCCAAGGATATTCAAGTCAACTTGACATTGTATATCATAGATATGAAAGGTCAAGATGTGGATTGAATAGTGTGTAAGTGTTGAAGAAGGTAAGATGTGAATAGAACATAATATCTGATTAAGGGTAGAATATCCAAGGATCTCCAAACAATATTTTGATTTGGAATGATCTTAAGGATAAACGATAGCAATAATCTAAATCTGCAATCTAGTTTCTTTGTAAATTAGGTCAATCATTGTTACTCTTTAACAATTGTAGCAGTAAAGAAATCTCTTAATAGAGTTGACTTAACAGTCATTTTTTAAATCCTCGACCAATGTGGTATTTCTATATTGAAGTGTCATAAGACCTCTAAAAAGGCCACTCCTAATAGGGTTATTTAAATCCTTTAATAGGGCCACGCCTAATAGCATGTTTTGTAGCCTTTAATGGGGTTGGTGCCTAATAGGGCTCATTTCATAAGAATGAAAATTTGTAACTCATTGCATTGGTGGTTTTTCCAAGTTGGTTTTCCATGTTACATCTTGGTATCTCACATATTCATGATATTTTCTTATTGCTTTATGTATCTACAACTAAGTTAGTAAAGGTTAATGTACACTAATATATCAAATTGCTTTGTTAACTAAGTGACTATGGATTTCTAGTTCCAAGTGAGTTGTGTCTTTCAAAGAAGTTATTGTTGAAATCTAAGGGGTTTGGATTTTTTTTAGTGGTAGTTGATTCATCCCTTCCCTCTCATTTACACCTCTTATATTTACAACAATATCATAATATTGGGATGATGAAGGATAAAGTGCTTTAGAGTTGTGCATTTCCTTAAAAGATACTTCATTGCTAAGGAATTTAGAGTGTTATGAGGAATTTAGGAAGCAACCCTTATGGAGTATCATGATAATAGACAATGATAAAAGTTTTAGATGTCTTTCAAATTCAAATATGATCAAACTATAAAATTATGTTATATATGAACCACCAAATGTTACATGTGTTGGCTCCTCATTTGACAAGATTTAAACTACCTTCTATGATGTCATAAAACTTATGAATTAACTAAAAACCATTTTAGGTGTTCTAAAAAGAAAACTAGAAGGACCAACTAAGAAGACCTTAAAATCTTCTCCACTTTTAATTCTACAAGATTCATGTGGGTTTACCTTAGGAATTCAATATTATTTACTTTAAAATCAATATTCATTATGTTAATTCTAGAAATAATAGATTACTTATCCTTCTTTATTCTAATTCAATAGTAATAAAGATATAAAAAGTAGCTATTTTATCAAACCCTAAACACCATGAATCATGTACAAGATGACATTTCACACTTTGGATAATAGAACATTAAGAGATTGATTGATTGATATTTTTTTTTGCATAATGCAAAAATATTCCTATTAGATCAAATAATAAAGGTGGTCAGTGTCTTATCCATTGGGCTATAACTTGGAGAGATTGTAATCCTAATTTTGGATCTTATCTTGACACTCTATGAAAAGACCATCAATATTCATTTCCAGATCTCATAATTATCATATCTTCAAATAGAAAACAAAGAGTTCTTTCTATTTTGCACGTCTAAGAATTTACATAACCCATTAGATTCTTATAAAATGAAAAAGGGAATATAATTTAGAATGAATTACAACTAAAATTTAATAAATTTCCTATCAAATTTTAGAGAACACAACGGAGATAAATGAAGAGACAAAATTTAGAAAGAACAATTAAGTCCTTGTATTTGTATTAACATTCTTGAAGTTGTATATAATCATAATTTTTATCCAACCTAGAAAATAATACATAGTAGACAAAGCATGCTTAAAATTTTATATTCAAGTTTGGAACAAAGTTACAAAATGCATGGACCACCTTAGAATTATAAAACTCCTATAATCAAAAGAATTTATACAATCCTCTAGCCTTGGAAACTCACTTGTATAGTATGAGTTACAACAAGCTTTAGTCCTGGATGAAAAAATATAGCTATCGTTAGATCAAAATGGTTACACAAAAGACAAACATGTCACATTTGAATGCTTCAAGATAAGAACAAAGAACTTATTATCTTTCATTTGACAACAAAATGATTCCCTTTATTGATTACTTTATGGTAGGGTCAATTTTGTTGTGGTAGTTTCTTGTTCCTCAACTGTACTTGATGATTGACCTTGTTTGTCAAACTGTGGCTCCATCTTTTATTTTCTTTTATTGCACTTGTCTCTAAGGTTATGACATCTACAATAAGTGGTTGATCACTCTTTTCTCAATAAATATTTCCACAATGCTTTTGAATCTCTTGTATTGGTTGGAAAACTACCTCATCTATTTGTGACACTTCATCAATCATCTGAATATATTTATCAATAAAATCAAAATTTTTAGTATATGTTGATTTATCTTACAATATGCTCATAATCATTTTTATTGAGGGTTCAACTATCTGTGCAAACTTGGTCACTAATTCATCATAAGTTGCATCATTAGGCCAATCAAAATTAATGATCTCCTTCTCTTTATTTACAATATCCTTCCACTCATTTTTTAGGAAATTTCCATTAGGTATAAGAAGCTTAAAGAATCTTATAGCCTCAGCCAAATCTTCTATAATATGTACAAATATTCCATTTTCATCATCTATTATTATATAGCTTACTCTATCTTTCAAGGCTGGAAAAATGTCATCATCCAAATCTATCAAGGTTTTCATTTCATTTTCTTTATTGAATAGTGATTGAAAGAAAGAAAAAGTCTTATTCTAACACTCTCAGATGCATGACCCAATTTTTCTCTATAGTGACCCTCTTTTTATATGAAAATCTAATAACCCCATTACTTGGTCATAAGTCTTTTCAACTTTGTGATCATCATTATCCTTATCAATTATTTCAATACATATCTATGTCATTAATCCTTATTAAAATTTCTCCTAGTTTTTCATAATCTTTACTATGGATTTGATCAAAGAGATTAATTGACTAATCTTGTAGTGTAATCTTCTAGTATCAATATCATAAATAAAGAAAAATATTGCTCTCCTAATCCTATGCTCTAACCTTTTCCAAGCTTTTCCCTTTATAGTCTTGAACTTGGCCTTTTCTTTCTCCATTTCCTCTTTACTAGTGTCTTCTTAATGTAATAGACTATCAAGAATCTCTACTATGGGCCTAGTAGGTGGAAAAAGAGTAGGTGATGAGGTAGGTAATTTTTAAGATGATTCTCGAATGTCTAAAATTTGTACCTGTTTCCCTCTATATCTTGAAGTTTCATTTTCAACTATAAGCCTTTTTTCAATTTACTCATTGGAGGTTTCCAAGACTTGTTCACAATTTACTTGTAACTCTTGTATAAACCTCTTTTCTCCTCTTGCAATTGCCAAAAAGAGATTTTTCATCCAAACATTCAATTTTTTTGCCTCCTCATTTGGGTATCCTCTACTCTTTTAACAATTAAATTACTCATTAACTTAGTATCACTAGGCTTAGAAGAGCCAGTCCTAGATCTTATTTTCAAAGACCAAATAACTAGAGCAACATGGTCCTCACTATATCTTACACCATTCAGTGCTTTTTGCTTTTTCTCTTTAGTGTTCAATTCCTTTTTTACAACACTAAAAACCATTGCATGTACACTATCCTAGTTAGGAGAAGTGACACTCCAGTTGATTTGATAATTTTCCTTCCTTCCTAAGGAGTTATATTATTGAATTCTAGTATCATTTCCTCTTTAATTTCACTTTGTATAGCAAAGTCTTCTTTCTCAGGCTATTTTATCTTCCTTTTATTGCATCTTTCTTTAAAATTTTAAATATTCATTCTCCATTCAAATTGATGGAAAGCCCTTCATTTTATAAAGTGATTATCAGACAAGAATTCATGGCTAGCATGTTCAATTACAAGATCTAGCTATTTCCCTTTAAAATTAGCCACAGTCAATTCTAGGCTTGGCATAGGGGGTTCTTTAAGAGTTACTTCCTCCAGCTTTGTTATGGTGATGAATACTCCACCCTAGGATCTAAGTTGTTCAATTTGATCCCCAGTGAGATGTTATTCTCCCACATGTAGGGGAGACTCATATGGTGTGTAAATCTCCTCTTGAGAAACCCATTTTCCTTCTATTTTCTTCCTCTCAGGAATTTTCTCTAATGGCCCCCCTTCTTCAACATAAGGTATTCCTATCAAAACACTAGTACTTAATCTAACCTTTTATTTCCCCCTGACACCACTTTGTTCCTTAATCCTGACTATAATATAGCTAGTCTTCCTGAAAATGAGTAATTGACCTGAACTTACAATAGCAATAAAAAATAGATGCTTCATAACCTCCCTTGCTCTATCAAGATAAGTAATAATGAGGAGATTTTTCTCCTTATTCAGGGGTCCATAATATCTACAAATATTATCATTACCTTATTTACTTTGTCAACTAATGTGTTGGCATCTTTCAGTGGACTATATTCCTTTTCAAAATAGTTTATAAATTCTAGCACCCTATAATAGACTCTCCACTTCTCCTTTTTTATCTCTTGCTATTGCAAGGATAATGTATTTCTTATAATTTCTTCTAGATAATAGAAGCCATGTTTGTGAGTTTTGGCCTTGGCTCTTTTCCAAAAAACTTTAAAGAATCCCTCATTATCATTTAACCTAGCATGAGAGGTAGCCATTTTATAAGGGTTCAAAATTTGATATAGAAAATTCTAGCCACTCTTTGTAATCAAAAATTTATGCGCCACAATACAATTTGGGAAGATGAAACCCCTTGATCTACTAGTCAATTCTATTTCTTCCAATCCAGCTATCTGCCATAAAATTTCTAATAAACCTACCTTAAAAGGTACCTTGTAAGTAAGCACATGTGTGGTCCCCTAAAATCCATATACCCTAGAAGTAGTAGCCACTATATATGGAATGATATATCCTCAATTATGGGAAACTTTCAAACTATTGGGGAATTCCATAGGTATAATGAAATCCAAAAGTAACTTAGGAATCCTTTGATTATCAGTTGATACAAAAATCCTCAACCTAGATGTAAAGTACATATCAAACCTCACAAAACTTGCTTCCCTTGCATCATAGGACATATCTACACTCCAAAATTGAAATGATAGAGGATCTCCCTCATGTTTTCTTGTTAACTCCATCTCTTTCTCAAAATACTGAAATCATTTGAAAAGAAACATGCACATAAACATATAATAGAGACAAAATATTTTCTCAATCTTTCCCTTCACAATCCCAATCAATCTCATATGGATTTCTTCAACCAAAAATGATGCAAAATAAAAAATGACGCTAAATCCAAAAGATGAAATTTTCACCATCATATACATAAATTTGATAGGCATAAAATCTTACTCATCTTCACCAAAAACCCTACTAAAAGACATATATATCTATAGCATGAGAATTGAAGAATTTCTTCTTAAAAAGCTCCTACATAGAGGTTGTGACTGATGTCAAATTTTGAATTCTAGCAAGATGTCCTCTTAATTCTCTCTACCTAATTTGATCTTTTTGGGACATATACTCCTTCTCTAAACCCTAAAAATCAATGACCTTGTCATAGTGAGGAACTCTCCATTTACTCCCCCTATAGTTCTAGTTATTGGGTTGTACATTCAAGATAGAGGTCTAAATCCATAAACACTCCTAGGACAACTAGCTTTCCTTAGTCAAAGTTCCAAATATTTCCATGAGTGGTGAATGGGTTTCTATGTAAGAACCATTTCTTGAATAGATGCAAACAGCTTTTAGATGTCACTACATCTCGAGTCCAATTTTCCCTATCATATAGACCTTTTGCTACCTTTAACCCATGATTTAGTAGGACTAGTTTTTTCATTTGTAGAGCATCATTAGTGGACTCATTTGATTTCTCCAAGAAATCAGCTTGGATATTCCTATGCATGTAATCCCTCTATTAAAAAAAAACATTTCTTTGAAGATATTGTAATTAATAGATACAAGATACCCAAATTTTTCGTGTAGGTATGAAGATACTTAATTGGCTTAGAAATTTGTATATAGTTTTGGAATGGATTATTGAGACAAAAACTCACAATTTAGCTTCACACATTAGACAATTTTTTAGCAAGCACCACATTCCAATTCTTTAGCAATCTATTTTTAGAATGAAAACATCAACTTTTTCATTATAACTTTTTATATCAATTCACATGAGAGATCTTTAATTATCATAAATATTTTACATAGAGTAGAAATGACATGTTCTAAAAATATGAAAATGGGTCACTCATTAGCAAAAAATTTGAGAGACAAAAACTTAATGTGTAAGTTGAGTCATCTTTAATTCTTTGATCTAATAGTCAAACCAATGAAACCTCAAAATCTTAAATTTTTTTTCTTTATTGACATCCTTCATGTAATAGCTATGATAAATGGGACACATGTCACCATGTCATTATGTCACTACATTTCATAATATACGCTACATTTCATCATATATGCTACATTTCATCATCTCATTGTGTCACTAGAGCTTAAAAACCTTGCATCTTAGGTTAGTGACATAGAAATAAACCTTGATTTATCTTTGATCTAATAGCTAGGAAAAAATTTTTACTATGGATTGTAATGGGCCCATAGGGACACATGTTACCTTGTTATTATGTTGTGTGTGTTAAAAACCTTCCTCTTTCTATGGTGACATAGTGACAGCCATGGATTTGTCCTAAAACCAATAATTCTCATCATCTCCATTCATTACTGTATTTTTTTAAAATGAAAAGTTCCCAGCAATTCCATGTTTTGTGTTGTCACTATGTCACAATGATTAAAAACCATGCAACTCCTATTGGAAACATGGCAATAACTGTAGATGTTTCCTTAGATCAATCATTTCAAGAAAACTTTAATGGTGATTCATTTCTCAGAACAATGAGTCATAGGTGAACAATTGTCAATTCATTTGATGACCCTACCACCTACAAATGAAAATGGCCCATAAGCACACGTGTCTCCACGTCATTATGTCACTATAGTTAAAGATTGAGAAATTTATGTAAGCAACATGGTAACAACCCTAGATATTTAACTTGATTTACAATGTTGATGATTTTTGAAGCTTGAACAATAGTTGCATCCTATAGATAGGTGTTACATTATCATTATGTCACTTCAACTAAAAACCCAACATCTCTTCATAATGACATAATAGCAACCCATTATCTAAGGGAAGATCAAGGGCTATCATTACAATCTCACAACTTGATTCAAAAGGTAACTCATGTAGGAATAAGGAAAGCTATGATAAAACCTTAGGTTTAAAAGGACCTAGAGCTAGGGTTAAAATGAGATTTCATGAAAGATTTCAAAAATTTATTGAAAAAAACCTTATAATAAGAAATTTTCAAAAGGTACTAGGGTTTATTCAAATATCCCACCTTCATTTGAAGGGTGTAATCATTTAAAATAATATTAAAAAGACCCTAGGGCACAATTGATGTTAGCATAGGATAATTAGGGATTTTCTTGGGCACAAAATAATCAATAGAGATAAAAACCCTAATCACAAAAGGATACCTAGATTTTTTACAATATTTTTTATGAGTTTTTTTGTTAGGTGAAAAATTAGGCCAATAGTGGCTCTGCCTCAAGACGATGAATGAAAAAAATCATACAAGGGCTTAGAATCTCAAGCAGAAGTAGGCCACTCACTTAAAAATACTAGATAAAATTTTCAGAGGGAAATGCACAAATCAGAAAAAAATAACAAATATATATAGACAGAGGAAAACATTTTCACAAGAATTTACAAAATGTACAAACCTAGACTACTATTCATGGAAAGAAAAGTGCCTTCAATAGAAGCACTTCTTCAAGAATGGTCTATGAACTAGCAATTCAAGAAAGTCACCTAAAAATTCCTTCAAAATATAAGAATCCTCACCCCATGTGGGATCAATCAAATATGGGCCTAGCCAAATGGGATCAAATTTTTCATTCTTGCCTTTATTTTCAATTGTTGCATTCCACATTGGGCTTAGATCTTTAGGCTGAAATTTTCTTGCAATTTTTTTTTTGTAATATAAGTGTGTTGCCTACAAATATAATTTTTCATTTCTAGTAGAGGCTTTCCTTCTGGTCTTAGTCAGTCCTACCAATTAATCCATCCTCTCTTGTATGTCATCTACAATATCATCAACATACATATAAATATAATTGTATACGGCCATCAAGTAATTTTGGGGCATTCTCACTTGAATCCCATATGTTGGAAATATCATGACACACTAAGTTACTAAGAGGGGAGGGGTGAATCAGTAACTTATAAAACTTTATCCTTGATTAGCAATTAATCATTTATGTGAATTCTAATCTAACTACATGCATGAGAAACTAAAAAAATGAAAGCATACATAACACTTTAATACACAAGATTTGGTGACCTAGAAACCTTCCAAATAGAAAGTAAAAATGGGTTGGGGATGATACCCACAAGCTTTACTACAGTATAAAGTTGGCCTGTTAAGGCTTATAATGATCAGTTCTAATGATCTGCCCTATTAGGAGCAATAAGGACTGTTAGGTCCACCTTGCAAAAGGATTTACAAACAAACAATGAAGTATGCACTTGATAAAGAGATTTACATAAGATTTTTAGGTCTACTTTGTTAAAGGATTTGACTAATCCACCTATTAGGATGAAGTAGTAGCTGATCTCTAATTTGCAACTTGGTTTGCTAAATGAGATTCTTCTGAGAGTACAAATCACCTTGCTATGAAAGATAAATCTTTGCTACTCCTTATACTATTGTAGCCTTTGTAATTGGCTCTTTTTCTCTTCTCTACATATTACATTACTTCCCTTTTATGATTTAGATGAGATACAATACATTACACGTATATCAATTCAATTACATAATTACAAAGTCATCCATAATTAAAGTATACATAAATATTACAAAGTTGGCCAAATTGTAGAAACTCAAGTTTTGAAGATTGACACGGTGAGGTTTTGATACTCGACATCCACTATTAATGCTCAAAATCGTCATGCACTTAGTAGACATAGAAGATTGTTCTATACTAATCACTTCCAAGTAGTCTTGAACTCAGTCTGCACTAGTGACTTGACAAATATTATGAAACTTGACATATAAACTAAATCACTTGATTCACACTACATAAATCGATCAATGTTATTCCATTCAGCTCAGTTCAAACTGAGTCAATTGGTTAACACTAAATAGCATGGTTAACACTAGACTCAGACCACAAGAACAATGAACTTAGAAACACTGCACAACTTGGTTTGCATTGGTAAACTTGACATACACTGAGATGCTCAGTTTACACTATTGATCATCACCATAGTAGTAACTACTTGGTGCAAAATGAAATTTGTCTAAAGGACTTGGTAGCAATTGAAATGCTTGGTAACATTCTTAATTATATAATATGCTTGGTGGTAAGCTTATAATCTAAAATAAGTGTATGTCACTAATAACAATTATTGACTGGAATGTCGACAATCTCCCCATTTGGCATTAGTGAAGAAATCACTTATTAGTCAAAACTAAATTCAAGAATGTTCAACAACATCTTTTTCCATCACCTTATGTCTCCAACTTTGTAGAGTATACTATTTTTGAGATTTTTCAAATTTGGTTTTGTAAACGATACATTTTTGTACATGGTAATGCTCCCCCATATATAATATACAATATACCATGTATATAATATACATTTTCTCTACAATCTAAAATTTCTTTCAATTTTCTCCCCCTTTCTCTTTTCACAACTTATCCAATCTTCTCCCCCTTTATATCATCTTATAGTTTCTCCACTTTTTTGACATTAATGTCAAATACTTATACTATATGTATTACATAGTAATGCCAAAATGTGACAAGAAGTCTAAATGTACCTTCAGGATGAGTGAAGAAGTCTTGTCCCAATTCTCTTGTAAGACCCTACATGTGTGCAATGCAACCTGCATTTCTAGTGACAATTCAATCATGTGGTCTACAATAGAGAAATTATTGTCATGGATAAGTAATTTTGAGTGTGCATTGTGATTCTATAGTGTATTCATGATAGGGAGAATCATATTTTGAATATCTATCAATGTTGATCTAATCTTGCCTCTTCCTTAAGTAGTTTTTCCTACATGTTTGTTAGAAATCCGATCTTATTGAAGTGACTAGAGCTAGAGCTTAGAGCTGCAATTGTTGTGCACTTGCCTTTATCTTCATCAATTTTTGATAATTTATCTTTTATTTCTTTTGTGAAAATTGATGTATCAAAAAACTTACCAAAAAGTAAAGATAGAATAATGCAAGAGGTTTCTAAAGAGCCTAAAATAGTAGATAGCTCTACTTGATGAATGGTAAATTTTTGAGCAATAAGTTCTAAAACTTTATTCTCAATCTTTTTCTCAGCTTTATGCAATATTATATCCTATCCATCCAAATCTTCATTATATTTTTGGACTGCATCTACCAACTGATACAAAATTGGGTGATAAGTGTCAACCTCTATGCCTAGAGCCTCTGTTAGAATGTTCTTGGCATCCTCAATGATCTTAAACTCTTTGTTTCTTTCTTCTCTTAACCTTTGCTACTTGGATTTCTTTTGAAGAAGCTCACCAAAAAATATTATTTGATCTAGATTTAGGCTTGAGATGTCCTATTTGGGAATGAAAATCACCTCATCAAGATCTATATCCTCTTCCTTTTCTCTTCCTTTACCCAAAAATTTTGTGCTCAGTTGAGGCTTGGTCTCAATTATCCTTGCACTTATTAGATGCATACTAGGAATGGAAACAATTTTTGAAATGGTAGGACTCACTACAAAAATTGATACTGTACTCGTTGAAATACTACTAGAAATACTTGATGCTGATAGAATTGACGTAGAGGGTAGAACTTTCTGCTCAGTAAATGAAGTGCTAGGCACTATTATTAGTGTATTACTAAGCTAGACTAGTGTAGAGATTGATTGAATTATTGTGCTTGTAGTGTTGGTCACAATTAATCCTATTGAGGTTGTCTACGGGCTTGATGTTATCAATGTTTTATTGGGAGAATGTTATTAATTGCTACAAAAATCTTAACTAGGTTGGTCTCCTCAATATCTTGTGTATCTTCCTTGGTAGCCTCTTGCTCTTGTTCCTCTTCATCATCTACATTATGAAAATGAATCACTTCTTCATCATCTTTCTCTTCATCTTTCTCCTCCTAGACATCATCATCTTTATCACTTATACTTACAAAAAAATCACTTGGTTTGTGAAGAAGATAGACATTCTTCCATGTATTTGTAGCATTCTTCACAACATGCTCTATTTCTTTCAAAAAAATGAGACAAATATTTAATCTTAAAGTTAACTTTTCTTCATTTTTCTTCAATGATTCTTTAACCTCCTTGTCATTCAAAGTTGGCATAAGCTACGTCAAGGTCTACTCATGCATATATTTTTTAGTTTACATGGCATGCTCTCATCTTGGGTTGATTTTTTTCCATCAAAGCATTGGGAATCTATTGAGTAATCTGGTTAGGTAAGTATTTCCACTTACCCATTTTGGATATCAGTATATCTTCAATTTTCTTCTACTCATCAATAGTTCTAGTCTCATATTTAAATGCCTTCAAATTTTTAATTCTAGAATATGAATCCAATTCTTTCATTCTTTCCTCAAATGTGGCTGGAGACATCTTGAAAATTATGTCTCCTCCTTCTTTATTGCTTTATTTCTAGAGGATCTCCTAGTGAACATAGTAGTGGATGTCTTGGCAGGTTTGGTAATGATTATGTTACCCTTCTTCTTTAGTAGCTCTTCTTCCTTTGATTCTTCATCCTCTTCTTGCCCTTTTAAATTGCCAGAGGAAACTTGATCTCTAATTCTATTTTGGCCTTTGCATCATCATAGGTGCCAAAGTAAATACCCTTTGGATCAACTAGCTGATTCATTAATCCCTCAATTATGTCTTTTGTTTTACCAATGCAATTATAGGCCTAACTATCTAAATATAAACCTTGTCGCTATATACCATAAAACAAATATCATCTTTATAATCCTCGACTAATTTCCTAGGGATTTAGAATCTATTATTCATTTTCTCCTTAAATGCATCAAAATAATTGTCCATGATACTTGTATAATTCTCTCCCATTTCAGTAATCTATTCATTAATCTAATAAAGGACCGGCACATCTTTTCTCCAAAAAACAATACCTTTTGATGGGAAAAAAATTTGGACATAGAAAAATAAAGATGTCAAGAGTGAACCAAACTTACATGGATTTTTCTTTGAAGTTTTGATGCTCTCCATGTTTTTGTTGAACTATTTCAATAGTATCTCAACAAGGTCAAGAGATAGGTTATTCTTGATTACCTTGTAAGCCAAGTCCACAACTTTACATGACACACTATTCAACTTGCTAGAGCTATATATCTTGTGTTCGATGATGTAAATTCCAAACTTTAGTTCTATGTCATTCACCATACTTATTTGTATTCCCCTTCCATCCCATGCAGCTAGGGTTTTCTTCTCTAGTTCAACTTGACTTAGGGTTTTGGCCATTTTAGCTTTTGTTAACATGGGGAGATCAGTGATCATGTGGATCATCTTCTTTGTGATCAAAATTGGTTGCTCTGACCACAAATAACTATTATGCATGTAAGAATCTAGTATTGCTATGATACCATGAAGAATTTTCCTTAAGGCAAAATGAAGCCAAGATCAAGATGCACAAGACTAGCAATATATAGATCAAATAATGTATGACTAGAATAACAATATAATAATGAATATCTAATTATATTTGGATATTAGACCATTGGGTAATAGATAAATTGATGTATGAGTACACTAGGAGTGCCTATATATAGAGGCCTCTAGACTAACTAGGAGTTAGCAAAATGATAAGCCTCACAACTAAGAACATGTCCACCAACAGTGGATTATCCTCTATTTAGCATAGGAGTTAGTGCAATGATGAGAGGATAAGCCTAAAAAGGTGCTTCATGTAAAATTATGTTGTAGACACCATGTGCTAAAATAGAGTTGCTAACTCTTGCGTTGTCAACATGACAACTCATATGAGTATGAATACTCCTAGGTGTCTAACTAATAAATAATAAAATAATGCATTTATCCTTAGTAAACTTAAGTAAAGTGTAAAGAATAATTATTTACACTAACAATGCACATGACTAAGGATTTATCTTATCCACTTAATTTTAAAATTTCATTGAATATGTTGAATATATGTTAAACCTTCAGCTTCCAGATGTTGGTGTTATAGTTTCAATATGCCATTAACATAGTTTTTATAGGGTTTCATCCATTTCCAAAGTACTAATATCATGAATTTCACATTTCAAATGAGAAAAAATGTCATTTATTAAGATTATCTTTGGAGGCATTTTTGATTGCACTATGCTCGGATCTAGGGTTTTTGCAATGGTAGGAATAAGCTTGAAATCTAGTGCTTTCCATTCCACACCTTGAACCAACATGTTTGAACCACTTTTTACCTTGCTACTAGTAGCTGTCATCTCTACTCAATAGGGTTTCAAAATCTTTCAAAAATTTGCTCTAATTTCTTGAATACTAGAAAATCACTTTGCACAAATAGCTCTCAAAAATTCACAATAAAAAATGACTTTGATTTCATTCCTTTTATCAAATGTTTCCATAAATTTTTGGTAGGAATGTTAAATAAAATTAATAAACTATCATCCACTTCACTAACATTGAATACTTGGTAGGGTCTTCCATGATTTGGTAACCACATAAGACATAGTTACTCTCGACCTCACTCAGTAGAGTCTAGAACCTGACCTCTCTCGATAAGGAAGGTAACTTGATAGTAACTAGTAGTTTTTACTTGGTGATCCCTTTGCATCTTGAATGTTGATATTGATCCTTTTTCCTATCAACTAGAACTGATTTATATGTCTTTTTAAGTAGCCTATTTCTAGTTCTCTGAGAAATCAAGTGGAAATGGTGGAGTCACCCAATTCTTGAGTGACTTGATCATCATTTCTTGGACTTGCATTCTTGGTAGAATTTGGAGCCCATTGTTGTCTCATTTGCTTTTTGATGTTATCAACTTTTGCCTTCTTTTCATCTTCAATTTTTCTAATATTCATACATTTCTTGATAAGATGACCAAGTTCTATACAAATGAAATATCTTTGGGTAGTATCTCTTTTCCTCATGTGATGCATAACATAATCCATTCCAATGTGTCCAAATTCTTCATTTTAATGACATCTAAACCAAGTGTTATAGTCCTAATGAAATATAGCTTTTACAATCTATTTTTCTAGATTCAATTACTTAGTTTTGCATTCTGATGACTTTTGTCCATGCTTCTTACATTTGTGACATTTGCCTTCAAATATTGGTTTTTCTTTACATTTATTTTCTCTATGACCATGCTAATTAGTTTCCATTGAATTTTTATTTCCCATTACTACAATATTTGTTTCACGTATGACCTATCTCACCATAGTGACTACAAGTAGGTTTACTCTTTTGAGCTCCTTGCTTGGATAATTCACCTTCTTTTGTGTATCCAATTCCTAGTTTCCCTTTTTGTTTGAAATGACTTTTCTCATTCAACTGATTCATGTCTACTTGGGATTTTATCATTCTTTCATTGGTTTGTCTTCCAATGTTTAGGTCATTCTAAAATCTCCAATTCTCTAATCTCAGATTCATGATTTCTTGATTCGCATTGGTGGGTTGATCAATGAAGTCTGCTTGCTAAAGGGCTAGTTGCTAAATTTCATTGTTCTTTCCTTCTATCTCTTCTCTTATCTTGGTTTTCTCTTCCATGACTTCACACTATCTTATTCACTAAATTTATTTCTCTCTTCTTAGTTTTCTTACTTCTTCTTGAAGATTACTATTCATTTCCAATAGTTATTTGATTGTTTCATTAGCTTCATCTAAATTGTTTGAATGGATGTCTTAAATTTTTCTTTAATGTAGAGTAATAATGCATTTGAATTGCAAGGTCTTTTCTTCTTTTTAGGTATTAAGAGAGTTTCTCTTTTTCTTTCTTGAGTTGTCCAATAGAAAATTCCAAATATATCTTCTCATTGTCAATAGCCTTGTCAAGTCTAAATACCTCTATTGCCTTTGATCTTTTGCTCAAGCTGTTAAACATTTCTCTGAGAACCAAAAAGCTCTGATACTAATTGCTGGAAATATTATGATAGGCTAGGTTACTAAGAGGGGAGAGGTGAATCAGTAACTTATAAAACTTTATCCTTGATTAGCAATTAACCCTTTATGGTAATTTTGATCTAACTAAATGCATGAGAAATTGGAAAAATGAAAGCATACACAACACTTTAATACACAAGATTTGGTGACCCAAAAACCTTCCAAATATAAAGTAAAACTAGGCTAGGGATGATACCCACAAGCTTAAGTATTGTATTTTAAAGTGTAAGAATTTTTCTTAGGGAAAAATTACCTAAGACTAAAAAGCACAATAACTAGCACAAAATAGACCAACAAAGTATGATCATAATAGCAATATGATATTCAATTAATTGTATAGTGCACTAGGAGAGCCTAAATATAAAGGCCTCAAGGATGCATCTAGTCTAGTAGTTAGCCATATGACAAGCCTTACAACTAAGGACATCTCCATGAGGATTGGGTTATCCTCCATTAAGCACAAGAATTAGTGTGATGATGATAGAATAAGCCTACAAAGCTATGTCACATAAAATTATGTTGTAGACACCATGTGCTAAATTAGAGTTGCTTACTCCTGTGTTTCCAACAAGACAACTCATAGGAGTACACAAAATTCCTAGGTGTCTAACATAATAACTAATAAAATAATACATTTATCCTAAGTAAACTTAAGTAAAGTGTAAATAATAATTATTTACACTAACACCCCTTTTAAGTGCAACTTAGGGGAATGCACTTAAGCTCACAAAAGCTATGATGAAATGATTAATGGGTCATGGCTACTAGGCCATGTTAGGTACCCAAATACAAATGCAATGAAATCTCTCTACAAATGGATAAATAGGGAAAACCTCATGGGAAAAACCCTCCTCTAAAAAGAGAGATATGTACAATATAGAAGAGAAGGATCATGTGACCACTCCTGGTGAAAAATCCCTCACCCCCAAGAGATCTCACAAATGAAGATACTTGAACTCCATGAAGGGCTTGGAAAAGATGTTAGCTACCTACTACTCAGTAGGACAATACTACAATGTGATGACCTGCTCATAAATTAGCTCTCTGATGTAGTGCTTATGAACCTTGATATGTTTGGTGCACTGATGTTGCACTGGATGTTTTGAGATCTCAATAGCACAATGGTTATCACAATGGATTCTTGTAGGTCTTGGTAGATAAAAAAAAACTCCTTCAAACTCTAATACAACCAAATAACCTCTATAACTTTTTACTCTACCAACAAATGGGGCTAGAACTAGGATGAAACATATATCCTGAAGTAGACTTGTGAGAATCAAGGTCCCCTACATAGTCTAAGTCTATATACCCTACTAACTAAAGTTTAGTACCAACTACATAGTGTATCCCATGTGTATGTGTACCCTAGATATAGGGCAAGATTTTTTTGGATTCCTTCGAAAGAAGTTGATGTGGCTCTTGCATCAAGTGACAAACCATGCCAACTACAAATGAGATGTCAAGGCATGTATGTGTCAAGTAGATAAGGCTTCCAACCAACTATTTATATAAAGTCACATCAATGAGTGGAGTGGAACACTTTGTTTCTAAATTAACACCTAAAAGGAATGGGGTAGATGCAACCTTCCAGTCACTCATGCAAAACTAAGCTAGAAGATCAAGAGCATACTTGGGTTCTAATAATGTTATCCCTAATGAATACTAATATATCTCTATACCAAGGAAATAGTGGAGTAGACCCAAGTTTTTCATCGAAAACTTGTCTTGCAAAATAGCCTTGATGCTATTAATGATGGATTTGGTGCTTCCTATAATGATCAAGTCATCAACATAAAGCACAAAAAGAAAATGTGAATCATCCCTCCAAAGAATATAGACATTCAAATCAGAACAACATATAGTGAACCCTTTGGAGAGAAGGAAAGAATCCATCTTGGCATACAAAGCTCTTGGAGCTTGTTTAAGTCCATAAATAGGCTCCTTGAATTTGCAAACCAAGGTAGCATCCTGTATGAACCCCTATGACTGCTCCATGTATATCTCCTCATGAAGATCCCCATTTAAGAATGCACTTTTCACATCCATCGAATGAATAACCCATCGTTGAGTTGCTTCTATAGATAGTGTCAAATTAATGGAATTCATCTTTGCAATTGTTGCAAAGATATCAGTGTAATCAATTTTAGGTACTTGAGAGAAACCTTTTGAAACAAATTGAGCCTTATGTTTATCAACACTTCCATCTACTAAAAATTTTGTCTGATAGATCCACTTACACCAAACCAATTTTCTTCCCTTAGGAAGAGAAACTAAGTCCTATGTGTCATTTCTTATAAGAGAGTTATTTTCTTCCTCCATTGCTCTATCCCATTCTAGAATACCTGCTGCTTCTTTGAAATATTGTGGATGTAAAGAAATTGCAATATAAGCATGTGGGAGTGAGTTATGTTGTGATCTTGTCCTCATACTATCTAAAGGATTCCCTACCAATGGTCCTATTGCATCCAATGTCTACTTAGCCCATCTAGGTATATTAGAAGAAGATGTAGTAGGATTATCCTCAATCTAAACCGGTTTATGCCTCTTTGTTGGTTGGGGATGAACATCTTCCAAGTCACTGGCTTCACTATCACTCTCTTCAATGAAGGAGGAAGGAGGAGTTGAAGAAGTAAAGCTTGGAAAACTTTCTTTAAAATGTAAACTCCTCTCATAGAGTATATCATGTCTCTCTAGATTCATTAACTTATAGGCTTTATGTGAGTCTACATATCCAACAAGGATGCAAGGCTTGCTTTGTGCTTCTAATGCATTGCAATTTTGTGGAGGAGTTCTAGCCCATGCTAGAAAATGAAAGACTCTAAAGTGCTTAACAATGGGTTTCCTACCAGTTCATGCTTCAAAGAAGTCATACCATATAAAGCTTTGCAAGGACTCCTATTCTATATATAATTAGCACAATTCATTGCTTCAGCCCAAAATACTTGATCAAGAGACTTGTTTACTAGAATGCAAGTGGTCATCTCTTTGAGAGTTCTATTTTTCCTTTTAGCAACACCATTTTTCTATGGCATATATGGTATTGAATGCTAAAGGTGAATTCACTCTTGAGTGCAAAATTTGATAAGTCTCATGTTCACATACTCACCCCCATTATCTGTTCAAAGAACTTTCATGGATTTCCCTAACTACTTTTCCACTTGAGCCTTGAAGCTGATAAATTTTTCAAACACTTCACACTTATGAGCCATGAACAAGACCTAAGTAAAGTGAGAGTAGTCATCTATGAGGGTGAGTGCATAGCAAGACTTTCCAAATGATGGCACTAGAAATGGTCTTGCCACATCACTATGAACCAATTCCAGAACACATTGTGCTCTCTAAGACTTCCCCATTTCAGACATTTTTCTAGATGTTTTCCAAGTGAGAAACCTCAACAAACTCCTAAAAACTATACTTGAGGTAGACCATTGACCATTTTCTTGTTGCTAAGCTACTAAAGATATCTATAGTTGTGATTTCCAAATCTCTCATGCCACAATTTACTTTCTACATTTGAATGTAATAACAAGGCTTGCACATTTGATTTTGGCACAAAGGAGGAGAAAGTGTAAAGCCTTGAATCATGATTGGCTTCAACTATTGTGATCATTGAGTTATCCTTAATGCTTTTCATTGCCACTAAATCTAGAAGAAATTCAACTTTATTTCCACCTCCATAGTGAGTCATTTGGTAGATTGAAAGGTTGGAGGTAAGATTAGGAACATATAGAACATCCTTGATTGCTCCATTGTTCATCTCAACTTCACCTTTACCTTCAACTCCCACCTTAGTATCATCACCTACAAAGATGTGTGGTACCTTTGAATGTGTCATGGAAGAAAAATCTCTCTTTGATACACCCATATGATGTGTGGTATCTGTATCAATGATCTATTCTCCCTAACTAATAGTGTTGGTGAGTAAAGCATCCCCTTTGCCCTTAGAATCTAAAGATGAAGATCATTTCTCTTTATATGCATTAGGTAATGGAACATTGTGTTTCTTCATGATGTTCTTCAACTCATCAATTTTTTTGTGATAACACTAATGTTCAGCATCACCCATCTTCTTACAATAGGCACACTTTTTCTTCTCCTAATTAGTGTCCCTCTTCTTGTTTGTATTTGAGGAAGACTTGCCTTGCTGATTTGATTTTGTTGTTGTCTTTTCTATATCCTCTTGTTTTTTATTCTTCCACTTCTTCTTTTTGCCCTATCCTTTGTTTTGAACTTGGACCAACTAAATTTTGAGAACCCTCATTATTACCCACAAATGCCTTAGACTTTGAAGACTTGAGAATCCCCATTGTTTGCAACTTAGTTTTCTCATCCTCTAATAGTTGAGCATAGTCATCAAAAGTGATTTTCTTATAGATAGCCCCTAATGTAGTCTTTGTGGTGTTAAAAGAAGAGACAAATGTGGAGTACATGGATGGTAGCTTATTATGAATGAGATATATCAACCTATCATCTTAAATAGGACTACCATAATACTCAAGCTTTTTTTTTAATTCATTCACCTTAATAATGAAATCTTGTATTGAATCAAAGGTCTTAGGATCTAGGGAGACATACACATCATAAATTTGTAAACATCCTCCTTAGTTACTTTACCATATAGGTTTTTGAGGGCATCCCAAACTTCCTTGGATGTATCGTACTTCATTATCAGATAAAGGATCTTGTCTTCAACCCGCATCCTAATATCACTTAGGTCTTTTCTATCTACTAGTACCCAAGCATCGATATCACTTTTGGATACTTGATCACCTATTGGTTTAGGAAGGGAACCATCTATATATTTAGAAACTTTATCATGCATCAATTTACACCATATTTTAATAGACCATGTGGCATAGTTATGTGGTGTTGATTTGGAATGTTAAGATTTTCCATAATGCAAGAAATGAAAGAAAATAGAAGGAAAAGAGGAACATGACACGAAGAGACACCCCCACTATTCACTCAATCAATAAACCACCCCCCACCCCAAATGAAAGATTTTGAAACTTTATACTTAGTGCAATTACAAAAACCACTTGCCAATTTTGGCCTTAATGGTCTTTTTATTTTTTTTTTACAACCTCCTTTGGGAGTCCAAATCCAAAACTAAGAAATGTAAAACAATTTTGAAGCAATACAATGCAAAGAAAGGACCTAATTTTGAAAATGGTATTTTTTTCCATATAATCATATAATCTAATTTTATATCTATAAAATTGACAAAAAATTATACACTTTCAAAAAAAATGGAACTTGATTTGGAGTCCAAATGAGCCCATACGGAGCAATTGAAGTTGCAAAATGTAGGATTTGACAAGTGCAGTCAACAAAAACTGTAACTTTTGACAAATCCATGGACCAAAATTAGAAAAAAATAGCACCACTAAAATTTTTAGGACATTCTACCCAAAATAAAAAAAATTGCACCTAATTTGGGGCCGAGATGATTGAGATATGCCCTCCCAAACTCAGATTGTCAAATCAAAACTAAATTTGGAGAGGGGTTTGATCAGAAAATTAAAAGGTTAAATTTGAAATCTAAATGGCCATCATGGAATTTCAATTTGGCCTATAAATGATGGTCAATAGCCATCAAATTTAGGCTTGTAAAAATGACAGCACCAACAAAAATGACCTCCCTAGTTGACATGGGCATGATGTCAGTGCCGACATCAACAATAAGGACACTATGCAAACTTGATGATTTTTTTTACAAAATTTACATGTGTATACTAAATTAGATAGCTTGGAAATCTATTGGTGACATGTGTCCTTGCTGGATTGTTGTGTGTTGCTAACGAGGTAGGTGAACAGTGGCTAAATCTGCACTAGCATGCAAAGATGGCGGTAATTGAGATCACCACTTGGTGGCTGAGGTGGGCCATATGATGGAGGGGTCTCTAATAGATGTGTCCCCACTGCTGACTAGTTGAATGCATAGAATTTTGGTAGCATTCACCTGAAAGTATAGAGATAGTAGTCAGTCTTGGTTTTGTGATCACCAGTGGGAATGTTTGTGTAAGAGTTTTCCTTAAGGTAAGATTCACCCCAGATCATAGAACTAGAACAAAAGTATAACTATATACCAAAAATGAGTATGATCAATGTATTAGAGTATGTTCTCATACATTTCTCTATATTATATGTACAAACACACTAGGGGCACTTGTATATAAAGGCCTCCTAGATGCATCTAGAATGTCTCTAGAAGGTGCTAGGAGATAAGCATGACAACTAAGAACATGTCCTCCATTGTGCATGAATGTACATGCACCAATGAGAGGATAAACATGATGAAGTTTTCCACATGTGGAGATGTTGTAGACACCATGTGCTCAAATAAAGTGCTTACTCCTATGCTATAGACACCATGTGAGTAAATAAGGTGCAAACTCTTATCTTGTCAACATGACAACTCACAAGAGTGCACATATCCCTAGGTGACTAATAAATAAATATTAAAATAATGCATTAACCTAAGTATCCTTTAGTAAGTGTAAATAGTAAATAATTATTTACACCAACAGCCCCCTTATCTGCAACTTAGGGGAATTCCCTTAAGCTTATGAAAACTAGGATAAAATACATAATGTCTCCTAGCTACTAGGCCATGTTAGGTACCCATGTACATAATAAAATGAAATCTCTCATGAAGCAAAGAGAGAGGAAAAAACTCATGCAAAAATCCCTCCCCCAAAAAGAGAGATAAAAAGAAGAAGATGCCTGGATGGATGGAGTAATCAAGACCTCGCATTATGACATACATCAAGTATATACAAGAGAGAAATGGGAGAAGGACAAAACCCCTTAAAAGGAAAAAGTCCTCCCAAAAAAGGAGAAGAAGGAGATGAGGTAGTCCCAACCCTAAAAGTAGTTTTTTGACCATTGAGAAATGCTCCAATGGAGAAGTTGATCCATCACCATTGAATGATGTTCCTCCCCTTTAGAAGAAACAATGGTAGAGGTACTAGTGAGATGCTTCCCCTAGTTGTGGAAAGAATCTCTTTGATGAAAGGTGTCTCTAAAACTTGTTCAAGTTTCCCTATGTTGATACTGATTGTGGCTCCTTCCAAA
The DNA here is from genome assembly GCA_028749045.1 of Cupressus sempervirens. Taxonomy (NCBI): domain Eukaryota; kingdom Viridiplantae; phylum Streptophyta; class Pinopsida; order Cupressales; family Cupressaceae; genus Cupressus; species Cupressus sempervirens. The sequence continues at coordinate 912,172,580 of CM053787.1, read as the reverse complement.
ACTACTAAGAAGAAGTGCAGATCGAACAAGGATGCATGTAGAACCTATCTCAAGAAACCAATAGTCTCCTCACGATAAAGAGACCTCCTGTAGATGTTGTACATAAGTATCCATAATCACACCAACCTATAAAGATTGATCATGTAGAATATGGACATGACATTTTAAGTGGGCCCTCGCAACAATTATAGAAGGATCTACCTCATCAAAGAGAAGTGATATATCATCAAAGAAGTCTCCCAAATCTGTGATGTGTGACTCTATGAATAAACCTAAAATTTCAATCAAGAAGTCATCACCTGAGGTTGGAACTAGAAGACAAAGTGTACCCTACTATGCTAAAGTAAATGAATCATTCACTATGACAATAGATGAAGAATTTTTCCTCAAAGAGAAGATGAATATCATCAAGGATGTCTCCCACATCTTCAATGTGAGACTCTAGGAACAACACTACAATGTTTGGAAGGAAGTCATCCCATGAAGCTGAAGCAGGAAGACATTAAGGTTCTTGTTATACTGAATCTGAAGCATCTGTGGCTAAAACAAGATCAATAGGAGCAATAGGAGCATCTAGAGGTGTGATCTCATCTAGAGAGGATACAGTTGCAACTAGAGGTAAAAGATCTTTTGGAAATGGAGGAATGTGTGGATCTCCATACATCTCCCAAAGGTAAATCCAAATATCATATAAAGCTTTTGACTTCAAGTCATCAAGTGAATCCATAACCTCCATATCCATAAATAGAAAGAGTGCATGAAAAAGCATGGAACATGTGTCCTCATCGTATAAAATCCTCTCACATATGGTAGTGCATTATGTTGGCTAAGATATGGGATAACCAATTGACTCCATTCTTGATAGTTATTTGATGTAAAGATAATCAAATCTTCCTTGACCATGATGGACTAATGTAACCCCCAGAGACGCAAAAAAAAATCAAGGAACCTCCCTAATGTATGATTTGACACTTAGTGAAATAGCCATATGGCAATTTATGACCTATTTCTGAAAGCAATATTTTTGTTCAGAGAACCTATAATCTAATTGAAGATTTGGGAAGTAGACAAAAAATGCACTTTCAAAAAAATGGAACCTGATTATGTGTCCAAATGAGCCCATATTATGCATTTTAAGTGGAAAAAATTAGGATTTGTGAGTTGTAAAAAAATTAAGGAACAAAGATCTCAAACCATCTACACCAATGTGTAGATCACAAAATTCTATCCCAAAACAAAAAAAATTGCTCGTAAAAAGGAGTCTGTATGAGGGAGATATCATTGTTTGAAAATCAATGTTGCAATTATTTTTCCTAAATCACTATCATCATGCCTTCCAAAATTAAATATCTCTAGATTTTGCCTCAGATCTCTGATTTGGATGAAACAAAATCCATGTTGGGGGTTTTTTGACCTTTTGAATGTGATGCAAATATCCAATTTGCACCAACAAGTTTCAATATTTACCTACAAAAATCTCTCCTACTAGCCTGATGGCCAAAAGAAATTGGAAAATAATGCAGATCCAAAAAAAAATAGCAAAGATAAAAATGAAAAAAATGTAGATTTAAAAATTAAATGTATAGATCTGAAATGATCATACCAATTCTACAAATTAGTTTGTCGAGTGTTAGTTGTTAGAAAAAAAAATTGCCTCACAATCGACTTTGGCCTAGGGTAGGAAACTTTATAGTCAATTTTCACCGAATCGACATTCTGGATACAATGGCAAAGTCATATCTGGTTCTAAACACTCCCAATTTTTGTGATTCTCCAAAATCAAGTCAAACTGATGAAGCAACAATGGTCTTGAATGACTATGTGAAGACAAATTCTCCAAGAGCTCTGACACCATGTAAGAATTTTCCATAGGGAAAGATTCACCCAAGATTGTAGAACTCAAGCACAAGCACAACTATAGACCAAAAAGGAGTATGATCAATATATCAAAGTGTGTCCTCATACATTGCTCTATATTGTATGTACAAACACACTAGGAGTCTCTGTATATAAAGGCCTTTCAGATGCATCCAAAATGTCTCTAGAAGGTGCTAGGAGGTAAGCATGACAACTAAGCACACATCCTCCATTGTGCATGAATTTACATGCAACAATGAGAGGATAATCATGATGAGGTGTCCCATGTGTGGAGATGTTGTGGACACCATGTGGTCAAATAAAGTGTTTACTCCTATGTTGTAGGCACTATGTACATAAATGAGGTGTGAACTCTTGTGTCATCAATGTGACAACTCATAAGAGTGCACATACTCCTAGGTAACTAATAAATAAATATTAAAATAATGCATTAACTTAAGTAAACTTAGGTAAGTGTAAATTATAGTAAATAATTATTTATGCCAATATTTTGCCACTACTAGAGACGACGAGGTTTTTGGAGAGAGGTGTCTACCAAAGGTAAGGGTCTTCTAGGAGGGAAACTCATTGTTTAATAGAAATCATTGATGGGTTGTTGTTTTGGAGAAGGGTTGTTGTTTTGGAGAAGCGGCATTGAAATTTGATGCAAATGCCAACAATGTAAAAGCTTGTGACAGGTTAGTGTAATTGGTGGGAGTCTAAAGTCTGGTAGGGTGGAGTGAGGTGGGATTTATCTGAAATTCACCCTACTTGAAATATAATGTTGAATAAAACCCACAAACCACAACTAACAAACCAAAGTGAGGCTAGCGGTATGTGGTGGATGGTTGCCAGAATTTGATAAGATGTGCCCACTAGAATATAAAGTTGATTCTGGTGCATGTAAGGTGGTCGGTTAGAATTGTTTCACTACCACATTAATATAAATAGAATATTCTAAAATTACACTGAATATTCCCTATGGGAACCAAGGTTTCACCACACAGTTCCTACAAAAAAAAATCTCTATAGGCCTACTAGCCTACAAAGATTTTGAACAAAATGCTCCAAAAATTGTAGAGAAAAATAAATATAGATCCGAAAATAAGTTAAGTAGATCTAAAAATAATCATACTAGATTTGCAAATTGGATCTTTAGGTGCTGGTTTACAAAAACCTTTTGGCTCAAATTTAACTATGGCCCAACATAGGTTGTCAATTTTCACCGAACTGACACTCTAGACATAATGGTGAGGTTTGTCTTGGCTCTATATGCTTCCAATAGCTATAGATACTTTGGATCTGTTTTGAGGTGTCCTTAGAGAGGTGAAGCAAGAATGGTCTTCAATGGCTATGAAATGACACCTCTATGCCTTTGATACCATGTAAGAATTTTTCTTAGGGAAAAATCACTAGAGACTAAGAAGCACAATAACTAGAACAAACTAGACCAATAGAGTATGATCAGAATAACAATATGGTATTCAATTAATTGTATAGTACACTAAGAGATCATAAATGTAAAGTCCTCTAGGATGCATCTAGAATGTCTAGGAGTTAGCCATATGATAAGCCTCACAACTAAGCTCATGTCCACTAGGAGTGGGTTAACTTCCATTAAGTATAGGAGTTAGTGCGATGATGAGAGGATAAGCCTACAAAGGTGTGTCATGTAAAATTATGTTGTAGACACCATGTGCTTAATTAAGAGTAGTTTGAACAATTATGTTGTCAACATGACAACTTAGTTGATTATGCAAACTCCAATGCTATAAATGCCATGTGCTAAATTAGAGTTTCTTACTCCTGTGTTGTTAATAAGACAACTCATATGAGTATGCAAAATCCTAGGTATATAACCTCATAAATAATAAAATAATGCATTTATCCTAAGTAAACTTAGGTAAAGTATATATAGTAATTAGTGGGTAAAAGCACAGATCTGTGTCACTGTTTGTGATACCAAAGCCTATTTTGGTCAAATCTCATTTCTCTATCAAAACTCATTTTGTTTCAAAAACTAAAAATACCCTTTTATAGATCTTAGATTCAATATCACCATTGTTTAAATTTTTGAGTGTTTTGATTAGTTATAATATGTTATAATCTCAAAGTATTATAAGTCAATATTTCAACATTTCAGAAGATGCTCTCTCAAAAAAGGAAAAAAAATAGTAAATCATATCAAAAAAATTTAAAAATTAAATTTATCTCTAGAGGAGAGAATCCTCTTCATGAATATGTAATTTTGTTTCAAGAAGGTATAGATTTGATAAGAAAGTTTTGACGAGAGGAAAAAACTGTTGGATTTGATAAGGTCGAACTTGAGTACTTATAAAAAATAGAATATACATAAAAAACAATTATTTCTTTTTTTGTGCACTAGCTATACATGTTATCTATAAGATATCTTCAAATCAGAACAAAAAAAGATGATTTTCATATACTTGTTTGATGGGAACTACACCCTATATTTTTTACCATTAAAAAAGTGACTTCAAAATAAAATAAAATGAATAAATTCTTACTCAAAAAAATTATAAAAATTATAGGCATAAAGTTCATCCAATTCTACACATTTCATCAGTTTACATCATCTTCATATTTTAAACACAAATACCCTTTTTTTGTTCATTAATGTTGAACTGTCACATTCTGATATCACGTTTCTTTATAAAAGGTGACACAGGTTTGTGCTTTTACCCTAGTTACACTGACATAAAGTTGGCCTGTTAAGGCTTACAATGATCACTTATGATGATCTACCCTATTAGGAGCAATAAGGATTGCTAGGTCCACCTTGCAAAAGGATTTACAAACATACAATGAAGTATGTACTTGATAAAGAGATTTACATAAGACTATTAGGTCTACCTTGTTAAAGGATTTGACCCTACTAGGATGATGTAGTAGCTAATCTTTGATTTACAACTTGGTTTGCTACATGATATTTTTGTAAGTGTACAAATCACCTTGCTGTGATAGATAAATGTTTGATGCTCCTTATATTATTGTAGCCTTTGAAATTCACTCTTCTTCTCTTCTCTACTTATTACATTATTTCTCTTTCATGATTTTGATGAGATATAATATGTTACATGTTAGAATTCTTTAGAATAACTAAGAGGGGGAGTGAATTAGTTATTCAAGGTCCAATAATGTCCAATCCAAATTTTCTAATAAAATCAGAGTGAATAAGAAGTACTATCCCTTTTACTTTCTTATCATGCATGCAATTAAACATTAAACAATCATGAAAAGTAAACATGCATCACACCATAACACAAAAGATTTTGGTGACTCAAAAACCCTCCAAGAATAAGAAGGTAAAACTAGGGTGGGGATGAAACCCACAAAATAATTGTGTAATTGATTTCAACCACTTCTTATGATTTACCCTGTTAAAGGCCTACCCTATTAAAGGCTTTACACACTATTAAATGTGACCCTATTAAAGGATTTCTACACCCTATTAGGAGTGTGCCCTATTAGAGGACTTAAGAACATTCAACTTAGAATGCCACTCTATTAAGGAATTTACATAGAGTTGTTAGGCTTACCGAAGTCCATGGGATTTATAGTCACCTTCTCAAAAGAATCTTTTATTCCTCTCTAAGGATCTCTTATCCTTCTCCTGAGGATATTCTATCCTTTTCCTAAGGCTTATCCACCTAGCTATTAAGCTAACCTAGCAATGTAGGATTTCAATGTCTAATACAATGGTAAGAGAGTATTAGAAAGGTTTTGACCTGATAAAGATTGCAACTTTAACCTTGTAGATTTTAGATCACTCTTCAGTTCTTTTCTTTGCTTGGTTTTTCTCCCTTGTAGTGCTGACAACTTGTTCACCCTTCAAGATCTATCTCCTTGAGTTCTTCCACTCATTATACCAATGCACTGTATGGTCACTTGATCAACTCAGAGTCTTGATGCTCTGTGCTTACTCGTCATTGTGTCCTCTTCTTGACACTTCACACTAGCCTTCTCTTGGCTTCTTCACACGACCACTCTTTTGACCAACTCCTTCTCACACACATGCTTGATCTCTGACCTGTAACTCCTTATAAAGAAGTTATGTTCTTCATTTCTTGCTAAAATCTTTCTTCTCATCAATTTGATTTAATCTTGAGAAAATGATATTTTTTCCCTCCAAATTGTTTCTTCCAGAAACTTCATGACAAATCCATCAGTATTCACCTTGAATTGGTTTGCATGGTTTACATAAAACTCTATGACATCTACTCATCATCCTTATCATCCAACTAATTCACAAAATTCAATGTAAAAAACTTATCATTACTCATCTGGCAAATCTTTTGACTTAACAAATAATGCGACAACTTGGCATCATTGGTTTACTGATGCTTGGCACTTGAAGAAATTTGCTCGGCATCCACTACCTTTTTTTGATGCTTAGCACCTGAAGTCTTTTCCTAAGTTAGTCAGCACTTGAACAATTACTCAAAACCTAAACAATTACTATGTTACTTGGCACCTGAAGGATTGCTCGGCACACACTAAAGTTGAACTTTCTTGGCTTCAACTAAGAATGTTCTTAGCTTGCTCAGCTCTCTCTCAAATGAATTTAGTTAGGCTTTACAAATGACTTAGTTAAACCTTGTATCTGATGTGTCTCAGTGTTTCCATCCTCTTAGAGTATGTCACCAATACACTATTTCATCAATGGCTTAGCTGATCCTTATACTACATTACGACATCACAACTTCAACCTTTCTCTAGGTTCTCTGGTTACATCTCATTGATTGCCTCCTCCTTGTCAATCAACCAATTGATAGTATTTGGATCATTTAAGCAATTTTCACTCTTAAAAGTAGCAAGTTTGACATCAATGACAAAACAATGATTGAAAACATTCTTTACCAGTTCCATCATTCTTCATTCATGATCTTTTCAATTATTTCCAACAATCTCCCTCTTTGGCATTAATGGCAAACCAAAATTATCAATTGATTGAGTTGATCAACTTAGTTACCACCAAAATTATATACCAAACATAAAACTTTTTGTCAGTACCTATCTTCTTTTTTGTATCATGTCTCCCTCTTTTTCTGATACAAACTAAATTCGTTGTTCTACTTCTCCCTCTTGAATGCTACATCTTTACTCTATATTCTTGATCCTTCCTTCATAGCTGCTTGATGATTAGTTTCTTATCCCTTTAGAATGTCCCTCTTTCATCTCTCCTTTCATACATTCTCATACATCTCCATATCTCTACCTTTCATTGATTATTTTCTCATAAATCTCCCTCTTTGACATAAATGCCAAAGATGTAGCATCTTCAACATGCTAAATATAAGATTTGCATCTCATATTTTCTCCATCTATCACCATGTTTGTCACTGATCTAGAATTTTGGTTCTTGTTGTCATCCTCTACATCATTCTTCTGATATTGCAAGGATCTACTCCTATTGATGCAGGGTAGCTTCTTTGTTGCTTTAGACTTCTTGAGTTAGGAGCATTACCTCCAACTTGCCTCTAAGATATTCGTAAGTATCCTTGGGCAATGGTTTGGTGAAGATATTTTTAGTTTGTTCCTTTGTGTGAATGTACTCCATCTTCACTTGTTTTTCTTCCACCAATTCTCTGACATAGTGATTCTTGATTGCAATATGCTTGGTTTTTGCATGCATTACTAGATTCTTGGATATGTTTATAGCACTTGTATTATCACAATACAGTATCACAAGTTTGGTTACCTTTTCTTTCATTCCTTTCAATAAATGTTTAGGCCACACAATGTTTGTGCAATTGACTGGTGCAACCACATATTCTTCTTTTGTAGTGGACTGAGATGTGCATGTTTTTTTCTTGCTAGTCCAAGTAACTAGCCTTTTACCTTAAAATAATGCTCCTCCACTTGTTCTTTTCTTGTCATCAATGTTGCCTCCCCAATCTACATTTGTGTATGCATTGAGCTCAAACTTCTCATTCATTTTCTAATATAGGCCAAAATCATTAGTTCCTTTGAGATACCTCATTATCTTTTTTACTACCATGAGATGATTTTCTCTAGGATTAGTAGAGAATCTAGCCACTATTCCAACTTCTAATGCTATGTGTGGTCTACTATGTAGAACATATTGTAGTTTTCCAATCATAGATCTATACATTTTTTGATTGACTTCAGCTAATTCATCATTTTTGGATAGCTTATGTCCTATTTCCATTGGTGTGCTGATAGGTTTGGAGTCTTCCAATCCAAACGTCCTGAGTATCTCTTTGATGTACTTTGATTGTGTCACAAATATACCATGTTTTAGTTGATGTACTTGCAATCCAAAAAAGAACTTGATTTCTCCAAACATAGACATCTCAAACTCATGTTTCATTTTGTCGACAAAACTTTTGCAAAGCACTTCCTTTCCTCCAACAACTATGTCATCCACAAAGATTTCAAATACAAGGATATCCTTACCTTCTTCTGATTTGATGTACGTGTTGCTGTTATCATCAGTTCTTTCAAATCCTATTTGCACTAGATACTTGTGAAGTCTCTCATACGAAGCGCTAAGGGCTTGCTTTAATCCATATAGAGCCTTATGCAATTTACATACATTATTTTCATTATTTTCATCAACAAATCCTTCTAGTTGCTCTATGTAGACTTCCTCTTCAAGTATACCATTCAAAAATGCGAACTTAACATTCATTTGATAGACTTTAAATACTTTGAAGGCTGAATATGTCAGTAAGGTCCTTACTCCTTCCATTCTGGCAACTGGAGCAAAAGTTTCTCCATAGTCTAGTCCTTCTTCTTGTGCATACCCTTTACAGACTAGTCTTTCCTTGTTCCTTGTGATTTCACCATTCTCATCTACCTTGTTTCTAAACACCCACTTGGTTCCAATTACATTCTTGTCAGCTGGTCTTGAGACTAAGGTCCATGTCTTGTTATTTTTAATTTGCTCTATTTCTTCTTTCATAGCATTGTACTAGTCATCATCTTTTATGTCTTCACTTACTATTTTTGGTTCCATTTTGCTAAGCAGACATGTCTCACTTCTAAGTCTATTCCTTATCATTGGTCCTACCTCTTTGTTTCCAATAATTTGATCTGCAGGATGATGTCTTCTTACATACTTTGCCAATACTAGTTCTTTCCTTGTTTGCATGTTGTCTCTTTTAGAATCTGAATCTTCATGTGTATTTTCATTAGATATTCTTCATTTCCTTCCTGTTGATAGTTCTTAGAATCTGAATGAACATTCTTTGCATTCTGCAGCTCGACCTTTGAATGTGTCTGTTGCTCAGCATTCACTATCTATGACTTGGCAGATACTGAATTGTGTTGTTGATTGTCATTCTGAGTTGTAACTTCACCATTATTAGGTATACCTTCATAAAAGTATAAAAACGTCATGTATTCTTCTAATTTATTGGTGTTCTCAACACTTTGAACTTTTTCAAGCTCATCAAATTTCACATTTTTGTTTTCTACTACTTTGTTAGTGTTAACATTCAAGCACTTATAAGCTTTGCTTCTAGTAGAATAACCAAGAAATGTTCCTTCCTCACTCTTTGCATCAAACTTTCCATTTCTAGACTCTTTATATATATAGCATTTGCATCCAAATATTTTGAAATGTTTTACATTAGGAGAATGCCCATACCATATATATTACAAAGTTGGCCAAAGTGTGGAAACTCGAGTTTTGAAGACTGACTTAGTTAGGTTCTGATACTTGGCATCCACTATCAATGCTTGACATCATCATGTACTTGGTATACATTGAAGCTTAGTCCATACTAATCACTTCCAAGTAGTCTTGAACTAGGTCTACACTGGTGACTCAACAAATATTGTGAAACTTAGCATATCAACTAAATCACTTGATTCACATTGCATAGCCCAATCAATGTTATTCTTTTGAGCTTAGTATAAACTAAGTCACTTGGTTAACATTGAATAGCTCATTTAACACTAGAATCACATCACATCAACTATGAACTTGATGAGCACTTCATAACTTAGTTTGCACTAGTAAACTTGACATACACTGAGATTCTCAGTTTACACTGCTAATCATCACCATTGTAGTAATTGCTTAGTGTAAACTAAAATCTGTTCAAAGGATTCGGTAGCAACTAAAATGCTTGGTTAACACTATTAACTATACAATATTCTTGGTATAAGCTTATAATCTAAATAAGTGTATATCACTAATAAAAAATTTAACTAAAATTTCAACACCATACACTAAATCAAAAATTGAAACACCCATTGCCTTCTTAATTGTTACCCTATTAGCCTATACTTCTAGATGTAGCTTGGAATCCCATGCCTCCTTATTTTTAGCTACTATCCTCATGATAATCTTTAGCAAGGTTTTGTTTTTTATTCTACCTATCCATTTCCTTATGGATGGTAAGGAGATGATGTTGATCTTGTAATACCATATTTTTCACAAGATTTTATGAATTCTTCACACCTAAAACACATGGCATTATCAATCACAATCTTTTTAGGCCATCTAAATCTGGTTATTATTTTATTTAGTTAAAAATTATTCACCACTTTAATAGTAGCCTTCCTGGTAGGAATAACCTCCACCCATTTTGTGAAGTAATATGTTGCTACTAGTAGTCAAGAGTAACTAGTACTAGACTTAGTTGAGATTTCTCCTATGAAATCCATTTCCCATTGTTGGAATGGAGCTTCCATTTCCACTAAATTCCAAGGGGTATTCCAAGAGAATTTTAGTCTTCTAGAAAATCTCTAGCAAGAATTATAATATTTAACTAAAATATGTGCATCTTTAAACAAACTAGAGAACCAAAATCCATCTCTCATTATTTTGAGTGTAGTTATTTTTTCCATGTAATGACCTCCACATACTCTTGGATGCATATCAATGAGTACCTTTTCTAATTCCTTATGATCAATGCATTTTAGAAGTATCCCTTCAAAATTTCTTCACCACATATTTCCATTAATGATGATATAACTAATACCATGTAGCTTCATAGATCCTTTTTCATTATTAGTTAGATGGGTTGGAGCTTCAATGTTTTATAAATAGTGTATAATATCTTTGCATTGATCACAAACATCCATATCACATGTGTCTAGTATGATGTCTTCACATACAACATTTATTTGTTTAGGATCCAGATATAATTGAACCATCAATTTTTTGAATCCCTCACCTCTCACCTACTTAGTAATTTGAATTTTGATCTTGAACTCTTGAATTCTATTTATCCATCTATACCTTCTGCCAAAAACCTCTTGTTGAGAGAATATATCTTCAACTATTGTACTAGGCACAAATTCAATAACAATGGCACCAACTAAATCACACCTAAAAGATTTAACATCTTTGACAAGAGCATATGCCTACTTTTCTTAAATCTTGTATTTTAATTCTATAGGTTGGAGTGATTTAATAAAAAATGCAATAAGTTATTTATATCCTTCTTCATTCTTTTGAAGTAAAATAACTTCTATGGTATGGAAGGAGGACAAAATAGATATATGCATGGGCTTTACATAATCTTGTGTCTTGAGTACTAGTACATTTTTAATGGCACTTTTAATTTCTTGAAAAACAATAGTTTTCTCACCTTCTGACTTGATTGTTGCTTCTTTTTTTAGCATCTTTGAAATAGGTCTACTAATCTCAACAAATTTTGTTACAACCTCCTCAAGAAATTAACTTGACCAAAGAAAGATTGGATTCCTTTAATATTTTTGGGTTTAGGGACCTTGTTCATTATTATCTCTCTTTTAGGGTCAATTTTAACTCCTTTAGATACTATATGGCCTAGCAATTTCCCTTCTGTCACTCCAAAATTACACTTCTTTGGGTTTAATGAAATCCCATACTTGAAGGCCTTTGCAAAAATATTTTCTAAATGATTATAATGGTCCTCAACCTTCTTTGATTATATTTTAAAAAAAAATCCTAATAAAAAATCATAAACTTATCAATATATTTCTTGAATGCAACATCCATGGCTCTCTAAAAAGTAGCTCCTTTATTTATCAAACCAAAAGGTATCCTAACACACACATAGGTTTTCCAAGGTGTTGTGAAAGTTTTCTCAAACTGTTCCTTCTAATCAACCAACACTTAGTTATACCTAGAGAAACCATCCATCATGGACATTAATTTTGACCCAATTACCTACTATAACATATCCTCTATATTGGGCAATCCATAATTTTATTTTAGGGATGAAATATTCAAGTTCCCAAAGTCCACACATAGCCTTATTTCACCATTTTTCTTTTTGATTGGCACTAGGTTGGATATCCATGAAGAATGTCTAATAGGCTTAATTATTCTTCCATCCCCAAGCTTCATAAGTTTTTCCTCATTATAGGGGTTAATGTAGGATTGACTTGTCTTTTCTTTTCTTTGAAAGGATTAAAATTCTCTTTAACAGGTATTACATGTTGAAAAATATCCTCCCTATAAGCTTTAATGTCATCATATGACCATGCAAAAATATGCCTAAATTTTCTTAGTAAATAAATCAATGACTTCCTAATAGTAAGGTAAAAAGTCTTACCTATATATACTTTCTTGGGTGATTCAATTCTACCAAGGTTTACTTCTTCAAGCTCTTGTGGTTTCTTATCCTTAGCATCTGAATGCACTCGATCTTGATTGTCAAAGACACTTTCCAATACCACTAATCCTTTAGGTACTTTTTTTGTTTTTAGTTGTAGGATTTCTTGACAAAAAATAATTTCCTTTCCTTCCACTATTTCAACCATTAAATTACTATAATCCATTTCTTGACCATGGTACTTGTCTATATTAAAAAGAAAATTTAAAATATCTTTATCATCATCGAATACCTACCAATTTTCTATGTTGTCAAGAATGGATGGTTTGTTCTACATCTCAATCTTGTACACACCAGCAAATGATATATCATTACATTTAATGGCTACATTAGCAAATATATCAACAATTTTATTATTACTTCTATCCATCTAAGAAATACCAAAAGTATCAAATGCTTTAGTCTAGTCCCACACAACATTCCTATATTATTTTAGCCTTTTATTCTTGGATGCATATGTTTCTTTTATCTATGACACTACTAGTTTTGAATAACCATTAACATACAATTTTTTGATATCATGAATTATTGCAACTTTTAACCCAAAAAAAAGTGCTTCATATTCTTCAATCTTGTTAGTACATGTGAAATTTAGAGTGAGTGAATATTTGAATGTAGTCTTGTCTAGAGATATAAAAAGTACACCAGCTCCTGACCCATCTTTAGAATTAGCCCCATCATAATACATAGATCATATATTATACTAGTATAGACTTTTTTTGTTTCTTGTGAAATTAATAGGACTCACTTCTCAATTTCTTGAATGGTAATTTCATTTCTAAAAGAATTCACCTCAATGTCTAGAAAACATGTAGTATCTGTGTCAATACTACATTCAAGCATGTGGGTAACTCTTGGATCTTTGTCAAATCTAATGGACTTATCTCCTACATGGCATGTGCCATAATATAGATCATATTATTGGCTACCTCCCATTGAAGTGCTCCATTTTCTTGAGAGCAACATTCCATACTATGGAGGAATATCAACTACTAGGATAGTCATAGTTAAGTAAAAATGGGGTTAGGTGGCTAATTAAAAGGAAAAACATTAATTTTACCTATGAAAGGGACTTCTCTTGCATCCATAGCTCTACACATACCTAGCTTTGTATCCAATTTCAAACCATGGGCTTCTATGATACTAAAAGGCATGCCAACATTTTAGGCCCCTAAACCAATCATGCAATTCTTCAAGGTTTTCCCATTTATGATAAGGCCAAGGAATAAAGTATCAATATTATCTATATATGTTGCAAATGAATTATCCAAATACATATGAGGTATCTGGGACATGACTCCTTTGTCTTCTTTTTCTTTTAATATAATTGGTATGATTTACCCTATTGGTAGTTCTCTTTTAACAAAATCATTGTTTCTTATTCCTCCTAACCAAGAAAGGGATTTATTATTTTGTTCTTCTATCCTAAATGTCTCAGATAGTGAGACTTTAACCATGATTTGTCATAGCATATAGATCATATCTACAAGATCATATGTAATATGTTTTAGAAAATTACATTTGAGTGCTTGCACCTAAGGAATGGGTTGTTCCACTTGTCTATGAATATTAGAACTTGACTTCTTTTCTTTTGTGTTGATCTTAACTATCTCCACACCTTGGAATTGCACTTTCCTCTTAGGTTCCCATTTCTTGTCTTTGACATCCTTAATATTGATAGTTAGTAAACCTTCCTCCTTTTGGGATCATTCATCTTAAGGGTTGTGTCCTTGACGAATATGCTAGATGCATTTTAAACATTGTTGTTTAATGTTCTATTTATGAGGTTATAACTATTTTGAACTTGCACTACCATTTCAGTAGTTATTCTATCAATTTCTTCATTTGATGGTCCTCAAGTTCATATGCTCAGAGTGTGATATCATATTACATCTTCCATTATCACTCTGATCTTCATCATCTAAAAAAAAAAAATTGATGATGCAATTCATACACATTCCTTCGATTAATAATATCAATCTCAAAATATTCCAAATAAAATTCCTCACCATTATCACATAGATCTATAATGTTACATGTCAAATCTTCATGAATCTTTCCTTCTTCTCTTTCCTCCTACTATGTTTTTTGAATTGCTGAAAAATATTGGCCAACTACATAATAATCATCAGAATGAGGAGATTGGCATATAACACACCAAGGCATTTCTTCAACCATGTTCACAAAATTTCTCTATAGTGGATTAGGTGTACCCTTATCTTTTGCACCTTGGGTAGGATTAGGGATAGGTTTACCATCTTTCCATTGGATAGTATAGTGATAGTTATGTATTCTTAGCTACTTATTATAGCTATTATTGAATTGTGTCTTCTCACTAGAATTTGGTTTATTTGCATAGTTCACTAGTGGATTTAAATTTTTAAACAAATTCAAAACATGGTCCATTTTATCATCTTCAAGTTTCTTGGTTATAATAGGCTTTTCACATTCTCTTCTATTACCATTTGGATTCAAAGATGGATTCATTTGGATTTTTTTTAATATTATTGAACTCATTTAACACAAAGCTTGCATTAGTGTTATCACCACATTTCTCTTTAAAAAGATTTTCCAAATCATTCTGTGAGCCAATGCTATCATCTAGTAAACTTATGAACCAATCTCTTGCATCTTCAATAAGGGAATGTACAAAGAATTTCATAACCACATCCTTATGTTCTAGATCATAGTCATTCAACATGAGAATAAATTTCCTAAGATGATCTTCACCAGTTATAGCATTGTCGCTTGAAAACTTAATGACTTTTGTCTCTTAAATCATTTGAGATGGGTTAAGGAAAAATAGGAATGTTTATAAAAGACATCCATTTATATTTCTCCATATGAATAGGTCTTCTCTAAAATCCTATGCCATGTAAAGTGCTTGCTATACCCCATGAGTTTGCACATGGATTTGAGCTTGTTGAACAAAAGGTATTTGGCCAATTGTTGTGGAAGAAGAAGTAGGTGCTAACTAAGACAAAAAAAATGTTTATTATAGGTCCACAGAGAGGAAAAGAAGAGATGACTTGTGAAGGTTGGTTTGGCCAGGATGCTAAGGCAAAAATGGATTTGATAAAGTGTACTTTTCTTCTTTATACAGCCTAAGCCTCATTTTTAACCTTTTTAAGCTCCTTATCTAGGTCTTTCTTTTCCTTCTTTTCTTTTTATAACTCCAAATAAAGGTTGGACATGATAGGATTTTTAGAGGAAGCTTGGGGAACATTTATTTGTATCCCTTCAAACTTTTTTTTCCCTTTATAATGGTTCTCCATAGTCAAATCTATGATACCCTTTTCAACATGTTTGTATGGTTGGATTTGAGAGATAACATATCCTTCCTTGTCCTTTATTAGGTGTTCTTGTTTTTGAATTTTGGTACTCAAATATTGAACATATCCAAAGACATCAGAGAGTAAAGTAGAGAATCTTTCTTCTAACTTTCTATTTTTTTCTTTCAAGGCCTCCATCCTAATGAGTAGAGCTTCCATTTTTGTTAGATATATCATTGTTATGGTTGCCTTCTTCTTTTCCATTTAAATTTCTTCAGAATTCTCTTCTACAATCCTCTTCCTAAAAATCTTAACTTTAGAGAATAGCTCATATGGTTTTGCAAAAGTGGTATTTGAATCAACTAGGTTATCTAAGTCTATGAAATTTATCTCAACATATGGAATATCTCTAGGATTAAGTCTAGTATCTAGAGTATATTTATATCCCCACTTATGGCTAACTATTATTGTCATGTTAGGCCTAAGAGGGATGTCTCCTTCAAAAGAGACAATTTTATATTGGTAGATTGTCTATTCAGGTAATGGGGTGGTGAATATCTCTCCCAAGAGTCTAGTAGTCTCTAATTTAGAATTTATGGAAGAGGAATCTCTTTCTATAATAGGTTGGTATTGTAAATGGATTGATACACTACCCCTTGACTTCTATGTAGGGCTAAGGTCTACTTTCTTTTTTTCTTGGTTCTTCCTACCCACATGAGGTAAGTGTATGTACAACAACACTTCCAAATTTTCTTTCATGAATACTCCTGTATTTTTCTTCTTATCTACTATATTTATCAATCAAAAAAATTAAAATATAGATCACTGGCTATAAAACCTTTAGTTGAGTTTCCACCCAAGGAAGGGAAAAGAAAAATGCCTTGGAGATAGGAAAATATCACGGCCAAACCAAACACTTAAAAATAGATCTGACACAAAATACCCAATCACAAAGAGACTTTAATATTGTATACCTTTGCAAAGTAACTCTACATTTCTAGTAAGGAACCATT
This sequence comes from Cupressus sempervirens, assembly GCA_028749045.1. Classification (NCBI taxonomy): domain Eukaryota; kingdom Viridiplantae; phylum Streptophyta; class Pinopsida; order Cupressales; family Cupressaceae; genus Cupressus; species Cupressus sempervirens. Next base: position 912,155,837 of record CM053787.1, on the reverse strand, counting down.
CAGATGAAACCCATGTCACATTCCTTCTATTGTATGGATAACCATTTTAAATTCTCAAGGTTTGTCACTAGCAAGAAAATAGTACAAACACGGGTAAAACACAAGAGATTGTAGTGATTTAGAACATGGGTTTCTTTGCAAAACTCCCTAGTAGAGTTTCCATTTTGTTGGTTCCTAGTTTGACATTATTTTAACTACCTTCTATGATGTTATAAAACCCAGGAATTAGGTAAGAACCATTTGGTTGTTCTGAAAAGAAAAATAGAAGAACCAACTAACAAGACCTTAAAATATTCTGCAAGATTTAGGTAGATTTACATTAAGAATTCAATCTTATTTACTTTAAAATCAATGTTCAAAACACAAATTCTAGAAATAAAAGATTACTTGGCCTTAATTATTCTAATTTAATAGCAAGAAATAGATGATAACTAGTTATTTTACCAAACCCTAAACATAATGAATCAAATATAGACTAACATTTCACACATTGGATAGTAGATCATTAAGAGATTTATTGATAGATAAAAAAATTCTACATAATACAAAAATATTCTTATTAGATCAAATAGTAAAGATTGTTAGAGTCTTACCCATTGGGCTATAACTTGGAGGGGTTTTAATCCTAATTCTAGATCTTATCTTGACACTTTGTGAAAAGACCATCAATACTCATTTCCAAATCACATACTTATCATATATTTAAATTGAAAACCAAGAGTTCCATCCATTTTTCACTAAGCATTTACATAATCCATTAGATTATCAATGAAAGAAAAAGTAAATATAATTCAAAATGAATTACAACTAAAATTTAATGAACTTTTCTATTAGGTTTCAGAGAACACAATGGAGATAAATGAAGAGACAAAATTTTGAGAAACAATTAACTCCTTGTATTTGTATTAACTTTCTTGAAGTTGTATATAATTAGAATGTCATCCCAACCACAAAATAACACACAATAGATCAAGCACTGCTAACTTTTCACATTCAAGTTTTGAAAAAAGTTACAACATGCATAGACTAACTTAGAATTTACAAAACTCCTATAATCAAAATAATTTAAACACTCCTTTAGCCCTAGGAACTCACTTATATGGTGTGAGTTGCAACAAGCTTTAGGCCTAGAGGAAAAAATACAACTATCCTAGTGCAAAATAGTTACCCAAAACACAAAAATGTCACATTCAAACATGTCAATAGAAGAACAAAGAACTTATGATTTTTTATTTGACAACAAAATGATTCCCTTTATTGGTTACTTTTTGGTGGGGCTTATTTTGTTGTGGAAGTTTCTTGTTCCTCATTGGCACTTGATGATTGACCTTGTTCATCAAGTTGTGGCTCCATCTTTTCTTTTTCTATTGCACTTGGCTCTAACATTATGACATTAGGAATAGGTGGCTAATCACTCTATTTGTCAACAACTATTGGAAAAATTATTTGAATCTATTCTATTGGTTGGGAAATCACCTCATCTATCTATGATACTTCATTAATCATTTAAATATCTTTATCAACAAACTCAACCTTATCACTAGTTCAAACTTGGCCGCCCATCCATCATAAGTTGCATCATTGGGCTAATCAAAACTAATGATTTCTTTCTCTTTATTTATAGTATCCTTCCACTAATTTTTTAGAAACTTTTCCTTAGATATAAGAAACTTATAAAATCTTCCATCCTCTACCAAATATGCTATAACACCTACATATTGTTTGCATCTTATGTTACTATATAACCTACTCTGTCACTCAAGACAACCAAAATGTCATCATCTGAGTCTATCAATATTTTCATTTCATTTTCTTTGTTGATTAATGAGGGGAAGAAAGAAAAATTCTTATTCTAACACTTAGAGATGCATGACCCAATTTTTCTTTGTAGCGACTCTCTTTTTATATCAAAAACTAATAACCCTATCACTTGGTCATAGGTCTTTCCAACTCTATGACCATCATTCTCCTTGTCAAATATTTCAATACATATCTATGTCATTACCTCCTCTCTAACCACCCATTTATTTAAAATATCTCTTAGTCTGTCATCGTCTTTACTATGGATTTTATGGACAGTGAGTAATTGACTAATCATCTAAAGAAATCTTTTGGTATCAATATCATAAATAAAGAAAAGCATTGTGTCCCTAATCTTCTACTCATACATTTGCCAAATTTTTTTGCAGACTTTAGGGTGGCCTTTTCTTCCTACATTTCCTCTTTACTAGTGTCTTTTTAATGTAAAGGAGTGTTAGGAATATCTACCATGGGTCTACTAGGTGGTGGAGGTGCAAGTGATGAGGCAAGTAATTTTTGAGATAATTCCCCAATTTATGATATTCTTACATATTGCCCTCTCTATCTTGAAATTTCATTTTCAAATCTAAGCCTTTTTTGGATTTACTCATTTTAGGATGCCAAGACTTTTTCATACTTCACTTTTAACTCTTTTTTAAACCTCTTTTCTCGTCTTGCAATTTCCAAAGTGAGATTTACTATCCCAGCATTCAATTTTGTTGTCTCCTTATTTGGAGTATCCTGATGCAGGAGCACCTAGGCAAGCTAAGTGTGAAACCTAGGTATTTCCTTATTTTTTTCTTGTAGTGATGCTAGCCACATAACTAGTCTAATAATAGGTCCTATGTGGTCCTTAGGTGTGTTTAGGAGACTTGGCAAGACCCAAAGTGACCAAGTTGCTAGAAGTTGTCGACTATTGTCAACTAGGTGACTTAGGTCTAGTAAAGGAAAAAATGTTCTAGAAAGATTACAATGGATTTTAATATTTTATTTTAAGTCATTTTATTCATATTATATCTATACTTGGTCTTTGTTCCAAATTTGGAGGTCTAACTCCATGTAGAACAAAAGTTGCTAAAACATGACAACATTTTCTTGCAAAAAGCAACTTTTTGCATTTTTTGAGTTTGCAACATCCTAACTGTTTAGAAAAGTTATGGAACTTATAGAGGAGCCTTTAAGGAGGTGAAGACAACCATTTTCATGGGTTGGACAAGTTAGTTTTGCATTTGTACGAATTATGTAAGTATTTTGTTGCCAGTTTTATGCATTTGAAGGCATTTTTAATAGAGGAGGATTGAATGGCCTAATTTTTGTGTTGGAGAAGTTCTAAAATATTGTTTTTCATCTTTTTGTAGTTTTGGTTTGATCATTTCAATTTTTTTTGTATTAGTTTAGAAAATCTTTTTGTTCTTGCCAAGTTGCTGATCTGAACAAGGTTGCACTTAGAAAATGGGATCTTAGGGCCTCTTCCCACCATTGGAAACCTCTAGTATTTTGGGATTTGGAACTAAGGTCCATTTACATTATGTAATAGGAAGGAGGGCCCTTGGAAGCATCAGCAAGAATTTGTAAAGTGATGCCCAGGCAAGCCAAATGCAACTTGTCTAGGAATCACAATTGGAAAAATGAGCTATCGAGGGGATTGAGCATGCAAACACCTCAATCCTACCACACAGTGAGTAAGGAGAAGGTATAATCTTGATTCAGTTTTAGGGTTGAAAAATCACATAATCTTGAAGTACTCCAAAAAGGGTATCCAAAAATGTAATTTTTTTGTAGGGTTGTTAAGAAGTTTTTCAAGAAATCTTGTTTCCAGCTATTTAGGAGGGCTGATTCCTAGTAGCCTTTTTGGAGCAATTTGGTGTATTTTCCCTAGTAGATTGAATACAACTATGAAATCAGAATTTTTTAGGGTCATGAATGTTAGAAGGAGTCTTAAAAAACCATGGATGAAGAACTAGTACCCTTGGAGCTATAGATGGACTTGAGGGTCAGTAACGGACTGTAGCCGACTAGTAAGAAATTTGATGCTACTTTGTTGGTGTGCCCCCAATTAAAGGATTAGGATCTCTTGAGAAAGGTCCTAGTAAGCATAGGGTGTGAAGAAGCCCTAATGGGTCTAGTGAATGACCTAAGGTAGCCCTAAGAGAGCTTGGAGTTTAGAAGCAAGGTTGGGGTGTTACATCATATCCTCTACTCCTTAAACAATTAAATTACATCAACTCAAAGTCACTAGGTTTGGAAGAGCTAGTCCTAGATCCTTTTTCCACTGACCAAATAACTAGAGCAACATGGTTCTTACTATATCTTACACCACTGAGTGCTTTCTACCTTTTCTCTTCAGTATTCAATTCCTTTTTTACAACACTAAAACCCATTGCATTTTCAATGTCTTAGTTAGGAAGAAGAGGCACTCTAGTTAACTTGATCATTTTCCTTCCTTCCTCAAGAGTTATATTGTTGAATTCCTACATCATTTCTTCTTCAATTTCACTCTGTATAACATAGTCTTCTTTTTGAGGTTGTTATGTCTTCCTTTTATTGCATCTTTCTTCAAAATTTTCAATATTCATTCTAAATGCAAAATTGATAGAAAGCCATTGATTTTATAAAGTTATTATTAGAAAATAATTCATGGCTAGCCTATTCAACTATAGGATATATCTCTTTTTCCCTTAAAATCAGCCACAACTAATTCGAGGCTAGACTTAGGTCAGTTTTTTAAGAGTTAATTCCTCCAACTTTTCTATGGTGATGAATACTCCACCCTAGGATCCAAGGTGTTCAATTTTATTCCTAGTGAGATATTCTTCTCCCACATGAAGGGGATACTGATATTGTGTATAAATATATTCTTGAGACACCTATTTTCCTTCTATTCTTTTCCTCTTGGGCATTGGATCTAATAGCCCTTCTACAAGATGAGGTCTTCCTGCCAAAACACTAGTGCTTGATTTAACCTTTTATTTCCCTTTAACACCACCTTGGTCCTCAATCCTTACTATATTATAGGTAGTATTCCTCTGACTAAAAAATTTACCTAAACTTATAGTAGGAGTAAAAGATAACTGCTTCATAACCTCCCTTGCTCTTTAAGGATAAGTACTAATGAGGATATTTTTCTTCTCATTCATAGTGTCTATGATTTCTAAAAATACTATCATCAACTTATTTACTTTGACAGCTACTCTCTTAGCATCTTTTAGTGGACTATATTCCTTTTCAAAATAATTTATAAATCCTAGCATCCTAGAATAGACTATCCACTTTTATCTCTTTCTCTTGACAGGAGAATTTATTTCATATAATGTCTTCTAGATAATAGAAGTCATGTTTGTGATCTTTGGCCTTGGATATTTTTCTGAAAACTTCAAAGAATCCCTTGCTATCATTGAACCTAACATGAGAAGTAGCTATTTTATAAGGGTTCAAAATTTTATATAGAAAAACATACCTACCCTTTGTAATCAAAAATTGATGTGTCATAGTAAAAGTTGGGAAGATGGAACCCCTTGATCTACTAGTCAATTCTATTTCTTCCAATACACCTATCTTCCATAACATTTATGTTAAACCTACCTTAAAAAATACCTAGTGAGGTAGCACATGTGGGGTCCCCAGAAATCTATATACACTAAAAATAGTAGACACTTAGTATGGAATAATATCTACCCAATTATGGGATACTTTCAAACTATTGGGAGGGTCCATAGGTCTAATGAAATCCAAAAGCAACTAGGAATCCTTGGATTATCATTTAATACAAGAATCTTCAACCTAGATGCAAAGTACCTATCAAAACTCACAAAACTTGCTTCCCCTACATCCTAGGTCATATATGCACTCCACAATTGAACTAGTAGAGACTCTCCTTCATGTTTCCTTGTTAACTCCGTCTCTTTCCCAAAAATATTGAACTCTCTTGCAAAGAATTATGAGCATTAACATAAGAATATAGATCAAATATTTTCTCAATTTTTCCCTCTACAATCCCATATGGATTTCTTTAGCCAAGAATGATGCAAAATTATATATATATATATATATATATATATATATATATATATATATATATATATATATATATATGTATGTATGTATGTATGTATGTATGTATGTATGTATGTATGTATGTATGTATGTATGTATGTATGTATGTATGTATGTATGTATGTACATAAATATATATGTATATACACATATGTATATATGTATATATGTATTTATATATATGTATATATATACATGTATATATATGTATATATATATGTATGTATATGTATGTAGATATATATGTATCTATATATATGTATATATGTATATACATATATATACATACATATATACATATATATATATATACATATATACATATATGTATATATACATATATGTATATATGTATATATATATGTATATATGTATGTATATATATGTATATACATATATACATATATATAGATACATATATATCTACATACATATATATACATATATACATGTATATATATATGTATATACATATATATATATACATTTATACATATATATACATACATATATATACATGTATATATATATACATATATGTATATATACATGTATATATATATACATATATGTATATATATATACAGGTATATATATGTATCTATGTATATACATGTATATATATATATATGTATATATATATATGTATATATATGTATATATAGCATGAGAATTGAAGAATTGTTTCTTAAAAGGCTCTTACGTAGAGGCTATGAATATTGTCAAATTTCCAATAGTAGCAAGATGTCCTCTCAATGTTTCCTACCTAATTTGATCTTTCTAGGACATATACTCCTCTAAACCCTAAAAATCAATGACCTCATGATACTGTGAGGTGGGATCTATTCCAAAAATTTCTTAAATTTCCTTAGGTGTAATTTTCACTAGGCACTCCCCATTTACTCACCTTATAGTTTTTGTGATTGGGTTGTACAATTGGGCTATAGAGGTGACGAGGTTAAAATCCATAAACACTCTTGGGACAACTAGCTTTCCTAGGTCAAAGTTCCAAATGTTTCCATGAGGGGAAAATATTTTTCTCTATGAGAATCATTTTTTGAATAGCTACAAACTAGTTTTAGATGTCACAGCATCTCAAGTACAATTTACCCTATCATATAGATGTTCTACTACCTTTAACCTTTGATTGATTGGGACTAGTTTTTTTCTTTTTCACAACATCATTAGTGGACTCATTTAACAACATCATATAGATGTTCTGCTACCTTTAACCTTTGATTGATAGGGACTAGTCTTTTTCTTTTTCACAACATCATTAGTGGACTCATTTAATTACTCCAAAAAATCATCATAGATATCCCCATGCATGTAATTCCTCTGTCTAGAAAAAACCCTTCTTTGGGGTTGTTGTAATTAATAGATACAAGATACCCAAATTCTTCTTGCAAGTAGGAAAATACTTGGCTTGAAATTCATATCTAGTTATTACAGTGTATTACAAGATATAGAAACTCACAATTCAGCTTCACACAGTAAACATTTTTTTAGCAAGCACCACACTCAAATTCTTCAACAATCTATTTTCAGAATGGAAACATCAACTTTTTTGTTATAGATTTTCATATCGATTCACATGAGAGGTCTTTAATTCTCATAAATGTCTTATAGAGATTAGAAATTGCATGTTCTAAAAATTTGAAAATGGGTCATTAATTTGCAAAAATATGATAGAAATAAACTTCATTTGTAAGTTGAGTCATCTTTAATTCTCTAATCTAGTAGCCAAACCAACCAAACCTTGACATCTAGAAACATTTTTCTTGTTGACATCTTTCATTTAATGGCTGTAATGTATGGGACATGTGTCACCATGTTGTTATGTCACTATGGGTAAAGGTCAAGCAATTCTGATTACTGACATAATTACAACCTTAGATCTGATGATTGGGGAAGGCATACTCAACCTACTAGAAAGTGGGTCATACATGCTATATGTCATCATGTTGTTGCATTGGTAAAGTTAAATACCTTGCATCTTGGGTTAGTGACATAGGCTAGCCCTCAATTTATGTTTGATCTAATGGTTGGGAAAAAAATTTTGTTGTAGATTGTAATGGACCCATAGGGGGACACCTTACCTTATCATTATGTCACATGTATTAAACATCCTTCATCTTTCTATGGTGACATAGCGACAAACTTGCATTTGTCCTTACATCAACAATTCTCATTATCTTCCTATATTACTATATTTGGTTCAAATGAAAAGATCCCACCAATTCCACATGTTGTGCTATCTCTATGTTGCCATGATTAAAAACCATGCAACTCCCATTGGCAACATGGTGAAAACTATAGATCTTTCCTCAAATCAATGGTTGAATGAAAATTTTTGGGATTGGCTCATCTTTTAGAATAATAAATCATTGGTGAAAAATTGTCAATTCATTTGAAAACCTTACCACTTGCAAAGGAAACTGGCTGACAAGGACATGCATCTTCATGTTGTCATGTCATTATAGTTAAATATTGAGAAACTTATTTTAGTGACATGATGAAAAAAAAGATTTTGACTTGATCAACAACATTGATGATTTCTAAAGCTTGAACAATAGTTGGGTCATGTGGATAGGTGTCACATTTTCATTATGTTGCTTTAAGTAAAAACCTAGCATCTCTTCATAACAACATAATGACAACCCTTGATCTAAGGGATGATCAAGTGTTATCATTACAATCTCACAACTTGATTCAAAAGGAAACTCATGTAGAAATAGGGAAAGTTCCAATCAAACATTTAGTTTTAAAGCACCAAGAGATAGGGTTAAAATGAGATTTTGTGACATATTTCAAAAATATTATAGAAAAAACCTTTATAATAAGAAATTTTTGAAAGGTATTAAAGTTTCTTCAAATCTCCTAGATTAATTCAAAAGGTGTGATTTTTTTTTAAAAAAATTAAAAGACCCTAGGGCACAATTGATATTAAGGTAGAACAATTAGTAATTTTTTAGGGCACAAAATAATCAAGAGAGATACAAACCCTAATCACAGAAGGATACCTAGATTTTTCACAACAAATCTTAAGGGTTTATTTACTAGGTGAATAACCAAGCCAACAACATTTTGAAGGATAGAGTTGAAACTCCTCCCATTTATCAAGGGTTGTGAGAGATTAGAGTTATTTCATCAAGTTTATAATAATGATGTTAAAGTACTTCTATGAATGGAGGGCTTCTCTCTATTACAAGAATTCAAACCAAGTTAGTCATTTAAGGAGGCAGTAATAAATTCTACATGGAATTTATTAGGTAATGGATGATTTTTTGCAATAAAGAAAAATAACAAAAAGGATTTTTATCACAATCAATGTGATGAAAAATTATTTGATGATATAAGAGTGATAATTTTACATTGTGCAGGGGGGAAATAATAAACAATGTTTTGTTTCGACTTAAACTATTTTTAGAGGGGAGATGTTCCATTCTCACATAATCAAAGAAGGAAAATCTCCCATTTAATGTCTATGGACCTTTTAGTTATAGATAACTATTCTTATCCTTGAGTATTACATTTATCTACTCATTGTAGTCTCTCTCTTATTTGTAATTCTATATATATTATGAGTTATTTTCGTTGATCTTTTCCTTTATGTCTAAGGATGTTCTTACAGAGAATATTATGGTAGTAGCTCCAAAGATGTGATGATCTAGAATTCATTATTTAAATAATGACCAAGTTGGATAGAGTGAGGTTCTTGAAGATAATATCCTTCATAATTAAGATTATGAATATCTTTTTATAATTAGAGAGCATCTCACAGTTCTTAAATGGCAATATAGGAGCTCAAAAGATTCATATTCAAAGAGAGTTTAGAAATAAATGTGTATGACTACATGATTTTGATGGGCATACTCCTATGTACATTATGAGAAAATAAAGAATTATCACTATAAATTCAAAATACTAATATAAAATTTAGAGGGAGTTTGATAGACATCATTATGAGAAGAGAGCTCTATGGGAGTAACTAGAGGACCTTACTTCCCATGAGCATATGTGCATAATGTCATGAAAGATGAGGACCTTTCATTAATATATATATATACATACATATATATATATATATGTATATGTATATATATATATGTATATATATATATATATATATATATATGTATGTATATATATATATATATATGTATATATATATATGTATATACATACATATATATATGTATGTATGTATATACATACATATATATATATATATATATATGTATGTATTTACATACATATATATACATACATATATATATATATATATATATGTATGTATGTATATGTATATATATGTATGTATATGTATATGTATGTATATATATATATATATCTGTATGTATATATACATATATGTATATGTACATATACATATATATACATACATACATACATATATATGTATGTATGTATGTATATATATAGTCTTATTAATATTTTGACCTGTCATCATCACAAACTTCATTAGTCTATTGTCCCAAAGTGTAGGAAGTCCTAATAATAAATGTATCATGGTCAAAATTCATTAAGTTGTCGTCTTGGAGTGTTGGAGATCATGATACTTGTCATGATAGAGACCATGAGATTGTGAGTTCTTTTTATTTGATAGATTTCTTTAAGTTTTTTTCCTAGAGTGTCAAAAATTGGATAACTCATATCCTACTAGGATATAACATATTCTTTTGGTAGGAATCAAGGATTTGATGCTATTGAATATATCAAAAGAATATAAGTATGATGAATATCACATGACTAAAAAATTTTATTGAATCATACTTTGGATTATATTGAAAGATAACATATAAGTTTATGGATATATGTTGATATCCTTAAATATGACATTCCAAGAATATCATACTGAGATGACATCTCTTCATATACTTGAAAGCATAATATGTGCTATAGAAATCCTCTCTAGCAAAGAGGGAGTGATAAGATTGTAGCTTTAGTCAAATTGATTTGATAATGAGATACATTATTGATGGTAAATCATTGTTTAGAAAAATATTCTTTTATATACAATGCATTATATTATATATATATAATTGGAAACTACAATTAGAATAATTATTATGTTATCATTGATGTCAAACCTTATTGGTGAGACATTTTGCTATCTAATATAAGTGTCATCTCTATTTGATTGATGAAGAGGATTTGAGAAGTTGGTCATAAAAAAAGTATCTAGAAGAAAGGTTAAGTTATGAAGAGGAAACTACAAATGGACAATTGATTGGTTAGACTTTGATAGGATAAAGTGATTGTGTAAATCATGTTACAAGTAGAGAAGACAGTTACACTAAAGTCGTAAAGAAGAGATCAAAGATAGACCAAATGGATGGGCTTGACTGAGAAACCTAGCAAAAATAGTGTTGATATAGAATAAATATTGACCAAGTGATAGTATATGTGTCAAACAAGAAATTTAGTAGCAATCGAGTAACCTAGTGATGATCAAGTGTCATAACAGAGTGTTGGCCACGAAGCATCATCTTAAATTTTTATGAGAAATCATAATTTCTAGCTAACACAATTGATTTCTTGGGATATGGAAAGTGTTTTGAAGATAATTATGGATGACTTGGAAAATTTAAATCAAGGAAAACCATGTTTTTGCATTTCTATGTAAGGATCCATGAAGAAGTTTCCAAAAATAAAGAGGACAAATAAAAAGATGGATAGATTCATTGTATGTGTTGAATCTAATTGTAATCCTAAGATCAACGGTGGTGTTTAAGAAAAAAAATTAGAAATACCTATTTAAGGAGGTACAAGGGCTAACTTCAACAAGGTTGTTGAAGATTAGAGTAGTAGTTGATGCTACTAACTAGAAAACATAAGCAGAAGACTAAGAAGAGTTGAGAAAAGGAGAAGTGTGACTACTTGAAGGGTTACCAAGTGAATCAGAGACTAAGATGACAATAAAGGATAGATAGTGAAAAATCTTGTGAGTTGAACTGAGATCTGTATTTGAAAATCAATTTGTACTTGAAAAATCAAACCTATTGCTACTTTCTAACCATTGTATCAATATTGAAATTCTTTAATCAAGGTTGACCTAACAGTCATATGTCAATCTTTTAATCAAGCTAGAATTCTAATGAAATTTTCTAAAGCCCTCTAACAAGGTCACTCCTAATATGGTGATTAAATCCTAAAAAAAGATCACATTTAACAATTTGTGTTTTGTAACCTTTAACAGGATTGGCTCCTAAAAGAGCTCACTTAAAAAAAAAAGGGTAACATGTTACTGATGATTTTTCCCAAATTGGATTTCCACATTAAATCCTAGTGTCAAACTTGTGTGGATGTTATCTATGATGATTTACTAATTAATGTTTACATTCTACAAGTCTATTATATTTAGGACAGTGGAAAACTAGTTGATGTTACTAAAAGTTTATTATAGCAACCAAGCTATTAAATGTTAAGATATGAAGTTTTAAAAGTGTGTGTTTAGACCTTGGAAACCAATTCACCCCCTTCCCCCTTTCATTTCTTCTAAACATTATAACAATTGGTATCAAAACATTGGTTCTTGTAGAGAAAATTTTGAATGTACTCAAAGATAAAGATCATGATGTATAAAAAGGAGGTGTCAAAGTTTAATAAAGAGAATTTTCATGCATGGAAAATATTGATGAGGCTACATCTAGCAAGAATTGGAGAAAGTGCAATGCATTTTGTGGACAATGCATATGCGGAGATAACAATAGCCCCTTTGGCTAGCCAACAATTGAAAGAGAAGAAAGAACACGACCAAGCTATGTTGGAGATTTCTTTAGGCCTAAGCTATGATGAGTTTGATGAAATAAATGATTGCAAGAATGAAAAGAAAATGTGGGATAAACTAAAGACCATATATGGAAGAGATCATAATATCATGAGAACCAAATCAAAAATCTTGAGAGGTAAATTTGATGAAATGAGAATGACAAAAGGAGATACATAGTTTAGTATTATGCAATCGTCAAAGAGGTTACCAATGCTATTAGAGGTGCTAACGGAAATATTAAGGATGAAATAGTAATAAGAAAGGTATTGAGAACTCCACTTTTTATTTATGCTATTAGAGCTTTTGAAGTAAAAGAAATGATATGTACTCAAAGTAATGCATTAACACTAGAAGGTGTGTTTGATAGGATTACTTCTTTTGAGATGTCTAGTTTTGATAATTGCACTCCTACTACTATTGAATATGCTTTTGATTTTAGCATGAATGTTGATAATACTACTTTGGAGAGTATCCTAGGCATTCAAGAGTATTGACATGTTGCATTCATGTATGTGTTTCTCATTGTTCTCAACATAGCATGGTTTATGTAAAGACTAGCTAAGTAGTAGATAGAGGTCTTGATGGTATGGAAAATGGTTTGATTTTATGGTGATGAATAGTTACACACATGTTTGGCATAGTGTTAGATGAAGTGTTCAAGTGTGCAAAGTCTGAGTCAAAGACATACAAAAGATGGACCTAATTTATAGAGAGTAATTTAGAGATATAGTATTGGGAAGGTAGTTCCTGATGACTCAAGGAATTATTGTGAAAGCCTCAAGGATGACTCAAGGAATTATTATGAAGATATGGTATAAAGGAAAAATGTTTTCCCTTATTGTAAAGCATTGCATATAAGTATTGTGATTGTTGTTGAAGTATGAAGTGTGAAAAGTAGCAGAGTGCTTATTGAATGTGTGTAAGAAATCCAAGAGATTATTAGATTGAGATTTGTAATTTGGTTACAAGATCAGAAGGAGCAAAGATTTGGTTGATAGGACAAAGAAAGAGGAAGGAACAATAAAATACTATTCTATTATTCTACAAGGAATAATACATAGATCAATTGGATAGAGGGGTCAGTGCAAGAAGTTGGGTCTCACTTTTGGCCAAAAAGTGGAAGTGCTTTTCCTATTTTTGAAATTTTTTGTCAATTGATGTCAAAATTTGAGGTATTTAGAGATTGAATATTAAAAAACTCCAGAAATAAATTTTTTAGTGTTTGGAATCTAGTTTTTCAATATGTAATTTATTTGTGCACCCATATGATAGATTTTTTTTTGGTATGGATCTTTAAAAACCACTTTTTCAAAATGCCTATTTCAGGACCATACCATGCTCGTGTATGGACACCATAATTTGACACAAATAAATGAATGTTTGCAAATCCTTTTAAAGGGAGTTACCTAATACACCTAAGATTGAAGAAAATATTTTTCCTTAATTTTTTATTGAATAATTTTATTATTATTAATTATTAATTTGTTATAAAGGTAAATTTTAAAACCTCTCATGTATGGACCACATAATTTGATCAAAATCTCACTTTTTTCAAAAAAAAATTTTAACATCAAAAGAGTTGTATGTAGATTGATGACATATAAATTAATTTAAGAAAAATTATAAAATAAAAAAGTTATTAAAGTTTTAGTGAATGTTACTTTTTAACATTTAGGAGATAGTTTTGATTAATAAATAATGGAAAAATAGAAAATAAACTAATAACACTATAAAATTTACATTTTTAAAATCAAAATAGTAAGACCTATAATGGGTTTTTGTCTCGTCAAAAAATTCGATAGGAATGACTATAAAAAAATTACAACAATACCAAAAATTGTCGATTAAATACCTTAGAAAAAAAAGGATCACAAAGGCATGGCTTGGTGGGTCCAAGCCTATGTCATGCCTTTCCCCAAGGCAAAACCCCATGCAAAAGTCAGGAGCCATACTAAATTCTTGCTCATGTCTCACGAATCGAGCACCTGATTTGTAATTCAAAAATCGGGTGCCCGATTGCTGTGAACCGTTGTACCTGACTTTTTGAAAATTGGGTACCCAATTCTTTTAAAAATCATGTACTCGATTTATAAATGGGTACCCGATTTTTAAAGAATCAGGTGCTAGATTTTTAAGAAATCGGGTACCCATTTCTAATGTACTTGTTGGGCCACAAAAGCTGCCCCACCAACCCAATTTCAATAATTGAAATGATTGAACAACAGTTTCGACCTGTAACACCAAATTTTGTCACGCTTATTCTATTTTCTTGTCCTCTTATACAATTTCTAGGCTACTGATTCAAATTCAAAATTCATGCAGGAGCATCCAGAGGTATAAGGGCAATCCTGTGTCACCTAAAAAAATGTACTTAGTTTCTGTTTCATGTGTTTTCATTTTTGGATACTCATTTGGGTCAAATAAAGGTTTCAATTCTCTCAAATCCACTATTAGTGTTCTAGGATAGAGTATTTTAACACCTTGGGATACATGTAAAAGTAAAAAAAATAGGAGTATTTAATTGAGCCATCATTTTGGTGAACTAAGAGGTGTAAATTGGCTAGATGAATGTAATTGTAATTTAGAGCATTCTAGAAAAAGAATCAAGTCAAAAGGCCCCACGGTTTGAAAGTTATTGCAATTTTTTGAGTTTTGGAGACCTCTTAAGAATGCTTCAAAGTCAGGTTAGGGGCATTAAATGACCTCAAAAAGGGATAAAAATGGGGGATGAGTGAAGCTCATCCATAGGGCTATAGATCACTTTAAGAGCTTTCCAAAAATGTAAATGGTTCGTCAATCGGAGCTATGGTTCAAAGGTTATGCCTGCCAAAAGTTCGGTTGCCATTTTTGGATTCTTCTAGATTTGTATCAACTTCTAACGCAGCTTCTAGAGCCTTCTACTTTGTCAGTGGATGCCTACTAGCACTTTCTAGAATGTATTCCTAGTCCTTAACCCTCCGGGGTCTATTTAAGGACATTTTTGGCATTGTAAAAGGCAGTTCGGAGTTTAGTTTGAGAGGAGGTACTGAAAGGAGAAATTATCCCCAGATTTATGTTATTGTAAGCCCTTAGGGCATGTTTTGAAGTCTATTTTCTCTTTACTGAATGTACTAGCTTATTTTCATTGTTAATACAATTTTATTTTTCCTGTTGTGTCCATTCTGTGTGTGGGTTGTGTTCCCATCAAGTGGTATCAGAGCAAGTTTTTCTAAGTGTGTAGACAGAGCACCGACTGTGAGGTAGTTTGCACTAGGACTGTGTATTTGTGGGTTTGAGTTAAGAAAATGCCTCCACAAAGAGAGCGTGGTAGAAGGGCTAGAGCTGTAAATCCTAAGGAGGTTAGAGCCCTCCAAAGGCAGGTACAAGCATTGCAAGAGGAGCTCCGTAGAGGAAAAAATGTTGCCGTAGGTAACGATAGTGAGGATGACAATGAAGAAGAAGAAGTTGGACCAGAAGGGGAATTTGATGGGTAAGGTCTGAATTAGGTAGAGGAAAGGCTTTTTAGGGCCATTACTAAATTTGGGAAAAGACCGACAATTCATGTGGGTGTATTTTCAAGAAATATTAAACCAAATGAGTTGATCGAATGGATCAATGAACTGGAAGAATACTTTGAGTATGAGGATATTAAGGACCTAGATAGGGTTAAGTTTACAAAGGCCAAAATAAAAGGCCATGCCAAAATCTAGTGGCAAGAGGTTCAATTGGAAAGAAACAGAAGAGGAAAGGAGAAGATCACAAGGTGGGACCGCATGGTGGACAAATTGAAGAAGCAGTTCATTCTTA
Source organism: Cupressus sempervirens (assembly GCA_028749045.1). Lineage (NCBI taxonomy): Eukaryota > Viridiplantae > Streptophyta > Pinopsida > Cupressales > Cupressaceae > Cupressus > Cupressus sempervirens. Next base: position 912,139,402 of record CM053787.1, on the reverse strand, counting down.
TAGACTACGAGCTTGATTTTTTTAAGAAGATGCATGGGCTAAAGCAAGCAGGAAGATCATTCCAAGAATATACAGAGGAGTTTTATCAACTTTTGATTAGAGTAGGGCATGTAGAAGCAAATAAGGAGAAGGTTGCTTGTTATATCAGTCGGTTGTGACCTAGCATCCAGGACGAATTAAGTCTGGTAAGAATGACCAGCGTTGAAGAGGCATACTAGTTTTCCCTACGAGTTGAAGAAAAGTTGAATAAGAGGTTTGAAGGGAGACAAAGAGGGTATGGTCAAGGAGGAAGGGGAAGCGGTAGGTCATCTGGAGGTCAAAATGAAACCCAAAAGAAAAATGAAGATGTGGGTACTAGCAGGAACCAGAGGAATGAGGGTTTCAACCGCTCCCATGATCAAGACTTTGGAAATTAGAGAGAAAGAGGTAGAGGTCATGGACAAGGAAGAGGAGGCTTCCATGGTACCTATTTCCATTGCAATGAAGAACGTCATCGTGCCTTTGAATGCCCTCAATGACAAGGAAGGATAGATAGGAGAGCTAAGGGTCAAGCTAGGGTTGCTCATGTGGATGAGGATGCATAGTCATCACATTCAGAGGATGCAAAAAGAGGAGAGACCTTGGTAAATGAAAGGGTCCTATTAAGTGGTGAGATTGAACCAAGAAAAAGGAGGAGTTTGTTTCATACCAGGTGCAAATTTGATGAAAAATGTTGTGATGTGATCATTGATGGTGGTAGCACTAACAACTTGGTGTCAGAGGAGATGGTTTCTAAGCTGAAGCTCAAGAGAGAGAAACATCCCCAGCCCTATCGGATTTCTTGGGTAAAAGATGATCATAAGGTCCTAGTAAGTGAACAATGTTTAGTGAAATTCAAAATTGGGAGTTACCATGATTAAGTTCTCTGTGATGTTATTCCGATGGATGTTTTCCATCTATTGTTGGGTAGACCATGCAAGTTTGATAGACATGCAGTACATGATGGTCATGAAAACACATACTCTCTAACAAAGGATGGAGTTCATCACAAATTGAAGCCCATGAAAAAGAAAGGTGAAAAGGTATGTAGTAGTGCTAGGATTTATCTTGTTGATGGAACAAAGTTTTTAGATGGAATGAAACATCAACATATGTGCTATGCTTTGATTCCTAGGAAAGATAAAGAAGGTAGTAGTGAAATACCACTTGAAGTTTCAGATTTACTAGGTGAATTTGGAGATATTATCTCTGCTAATGTTCCAGGAGAATTGCCACTAGTAAGGCAAATCAGTCACCAGATAGATCTAATCCCAGGAGCAAGTTTTCCTAACAAGGCTGCTCACAGGATGACTCCTACTAAAATAGAGGAGCTAAAAAGATGGGTTCAGGAGTTGCTAAGGAAGGGCTTGATTCAAGAGAGCCTAAGTCCATGTGCAGTACTAGAAGTACTCAAACCAAAGAAGGATGGAGAGTGGAGGATGTATACAGATTCTCGAGCTATAAATAGGATAACCATCAAGTACCAGTTTCCTTTGCCAAGAATGGATGATCTTATGGACTGCTTGGGTGGAGCTCAATACTTCACAAAGATAGATCTCAAAAGTGGTTATCACCAGATATAGATATGAGAAGGAGATGAGTGGAAAATAGCCTTCAAGACTGAGGAGAGTCTTTATGAGTGGTTAGACATGCCTTTTGGATTGACAAATGCCCCAAACACCTTCATGCGGCTTATGAATGAGGTACTTAAGAAGTTCTTGGGAAAATTTGTTATTGTCTATTTGGATGATATTTTAATTTTTAGTAAGACTTTGGAAGAACATTTATTGCATATTCGTAGCATTCTTGAAAGGTTAAGGGAAGAGAAACTGTTAATTAATTTGAAGAAGTGTATATTTGCAAAAAGGGAGTTCGTCTATTTGGGGTTTGTTATATCACCTTAAGGTCTCAAAATGGATTCAGAGAAGGTAAAAGCCATCTTGGAATGGCCTACTCCAAGGTTTGCTACTGAGGTAAGATCATTTCATGGTCTAGTTAGTTTTGACATGAAGTTTATTAAGAATTTTAGTGGCATATGTGCACCCCTAACTGACACAATAAGAGGGGATAGAAAAGAGTTCAAATGGATTGCAGCAGCTGTGAGAAGTTTTGAATTGCTGAAGAAGAAGGTGATAGAACAACCTATGTTGGCACTTCCAAAATTTAGAAAGGTGTTCCAGGTGGATTTTGATGCTAATGGTAGTGCTATTGGGGTTGTATTAAGCCAAGAAGTTAAGCCTATTGCATATTTTAGTGAAAAATTGAATGATGCAAAGAAGAAGTATTCTATTTATGATCAAGATTTCTATGCAATAGTTCAGGCCTTAAAGAAATGGAGGCATTATTTGTTTCCAAAGAAATTTTTCTTGTATACTAATCATCAGGCATTACAGTACCTAAATAGCCAAGGTAAATTGAATCAGAGGCATATGAAGTGGGTAGAGTTCTTGCAGAGCTATACATTTGTGTTGAAGCATAGAACTAGAAAATCTAACAGGGTTGTAGATGCACTAAGTAGGAGACAATTGTTGCTTATAGTAATGCAGGTTGAAGTAGTCAGGTTTGATGAACTCAAGAGTTTGTACCCTAAGGATCCTAATTTTGCTGAAGCATGAAAAGCTTGTAAAGAGCCTGCTGCTGTAGATAGAACCAAGTGGTTAGACTATTTGATTCAGGATGGCATGTTGTTCAAGGGTAGTCAATTGTGCATTCCAAGGAATTCCATGAGGGATAATCTGATTAAGGAGAAACACAGTGAAGGGATGGTAGGACATTTTGGTTGAGATAAGACCATTACCATTCTTAGAGAACATTATTTCTGGCCTCAAATTTCACAGGATGTGAAGAAGTTTGTACAGAGTTGCCAGGTTTGCCAAGTTGCCAAGGGATTTAGTCACAATACTGGACTATATCAGCCATTTCCTATTCCATCAAGGCCATGGGAGGACATAAGTATGGATTTTGTTCTTTGATTGCCAGGGACACAACACGGTAATGACTCAGTATTTTTGGTGGTTAATAGGTTCTCCAAAATGGCAAATTTCATTCCATGTCACAAGACTCATGATGCTATCCATATTGCAGACTTTTTTTTCAAAGAGGTGGTAGGACTACATGTTCTTCCAAGGAGTATAGTTTCTGACAAAGATACTAAATTTGTGGGGTATTTCTGGAGGACATTGTGGAAAAAGTTGAGAATAGACTTGAAATTCAATTCCACACATCACCCACAGACTGACGGCCAAACAGAAGTGGTAAACAGAAGTCTGGGCAATTTGCTTAGATGTTTAGTTGGGGATAAGCCCAAGGGATGAGATTTGATTCTACCACAAGCAGAGCTTTCTTACAATAACTCTATAAATAGGAGTACTGGAAAATCACCATTCCAAATTGTATATGGAAGTAGCCCAACGACTGCACCAGAATTGAGGAAGATAGAGCAAGGGGAGAGGACAAGTGCTGAAGTTGAAGAATTTGTTGAACATATCAAGTGTCTACATGAGGAGGTTCAACTACACATTACCAAGATGAATCAAGAGTATAAAGCTAGGGCTGATCAAAGGAGAAGGCATAAGGAATTCCAAGTAGGGGATCTAGTCATGGTGCACTTATGAAAAGAAAGATTTCCAACCGGTGCTTACAACAAGCTAAAAATGAAGAAATTTGGCCCCTACATAATTCTAAAGAAACATGACTCAAGAAATGCATATGAGGTGGAGCTGCTAGATGGTGTTCACATTTCTCCTATTTTCAACATTGCAGACTTAACAGAGTATCATGATGATGGTGCAGATGAGGAGCTAGTGTTAGATACATGTCCAATTCCTACTTCTAAGAAGGAGGAGATAGAAGACATTCTAGATCATCATGTGGGTAGAAGTACCAAAAACAGGAAGTATGAAGAGTACTTGGTCAAGTGGAAAGGACGGCCAATCGGTGACTCAACTTGGATTTCAGCAGCTGAGGTTTCCCATTTGGGATTTCCTCTACGATTCATAAAGTGACAGGGTAACTTTTCAATCTACCTTGGGTGTCTGATGCAGGAGCATCCAGAGGCATAAGGGCAATCTTGTGTCACCCAAGAAAATTTACTTAGACTTAGTTTCTATTTCATGTTTTTTCATTTTTGGATACCCATTTAGGTCAAATAAAGGTTCTAACTCTCATAGTTCCACTATCAGTGTACTAGAATAGAGTATTTGAACACCTTGGGATACGTGCAAATGTCAAAAAATTGGAGTGTGTAATTGAGCCATCATTTTGGTGAACTAGGAGGTGTAAATTAGCTAGATGAATGTAATTTTAATTTAGAGCATTCCATAAAAAGAATCAAGTCAAAAGGCCCCACGGTTTGATAGTTATCACAGTTTTTTAAGTGTTACAGACCTCCTAAGAATGCTTCAAAGTTAGGTTAAGGGAATTAAATTACCTCAAAATGGGATGAAAAATAGGGAATGAGTGATGCTCATCCATAGGGCCATAGAGCACTTCGAGAGCTTTTCAAAAATGTAAACGGTTCATCAATCGGAGCTACGGTTCAAAAGTTATGCCTCCCGAAAGTTCAGTTACCATTTTTGGATTCTTCTAGATTTACACCAACTTCTAACACGGCTTTTGGAGCCTTCTAATTGGTTGGTGGATGCCTACTAGCACTTTCTAGAATGTATTCCTATTCCTTAACCCTCCAGGGTCCATTTAAGAATATTTTTGGCATTGTAAAAGGCAATTCAGAGTGGAGTTTGAGAGGAGGTACTGAAAGGAGAAATTATCTCCAGATTGATGTTATTGTAAGCCCTTAGGGCATGTTTTGAAGTCTATTTTCTCTTTACTGAATGTACTAGCTTATTTTCACAGTTAATACAATTTCTCTTTTCCTGTTGTGTCCATTCTGTTCGTGGGTTGTGTTCCCATCAAGTGGTACTAGAGCAAGTTTTCTTGAGTGTGTAGACAGAGCACCGACTATGAGGCAGTTTGCACTAGGACTGTGTGGTTGTGGGTTTGATTTAAGAAAATTCCTCCATGAAGAGAGCATGGTGGAAGGGTTAGAGCTATAAATCCTGAGGAGTTTAGAGCCCTCCAAAGGTAGGTACAAGCATTGCAGGAGGAGCTCCGTAGAGGAACAAATGTTGTCATAGGTAACGACAGTGAGGATGAAAATGAAGAAGAAGAAATTGGACCAGAAGGGGAATTTGATGGGTAAGTTCTGAATTAGGTAGAGGAAAGGCTTTTTAGGGCCATTACTAAATTTGGGAAAAGACCTACAATTGATGTGGGTGTATTTTAGGGAAATCTAAAACTAGATGAGTTGATAGACTAGATCAATGAACTAGAAGAATACTTTGAGCATGAGGATATCAGGGACCCAGATAGGGTTAAGTTTACAAAGGCCAAACTAAAAGGCCATGCAAAAATCTTGTGTCAAGAGGTTCAATTGGAAAGAAACAAAAGAGGAAAGGAGAAGATCACAAGGTGGGATTGCATGGTGGACAAATTGAAGAAGCAATTCATTCCTGTGGACTACGAGCTTGATATGTTTAAGAAGATGCATACGCTAAAGCAAGCAAGAAGATTAGTCAAAGAATATACAAAGGAGTTTTATCAACTTTTGATTAGATCAGGGCATGTAGAAGCAAATAAGGAGAAGGTTGCTCATTATATCAGTGGGTTGCAACCTAGCATCCAGGAGGAATTAAGTCTGGTAAGAATGACCAGTGTTGAAGAGGCATACCAGTTTTCCCTACAAGTTGAAGAAGAGTTGAATAAGAGGTTTGAAGGGAGACAAAGAGGGTATGGTCAAGGAGGAAGGGGAAGCAGTAGGTCATCTGGAGGTAGAAATGAAAACCAAAAGAAAAATGAAGATGTGGGTACTAGCAAGAACTAGAGAAATAAGGGTTTCTACCGCTCCCATGATCAAGACTTTGAAAATTAGAGTGGAAGAGGTAGAGGACGTGAAAAAGGAAGAGGAGGCTTCTATGGTACCTATTTCCATTGCAATGAAGAAGGTCATCGTGCCTTTCATTGCCCTTAATGAAAAGGAAGGACAGATAGGAGAGCTAAGGGTCAAGCTAGGGTTGCTCATGTGGATGAGGATGCATAGTCATCACATTTAGAGGATGCAGAAAGAGGAGAGACCTTGGTAAATGAAAGGGTCTTATTAAGTGGTGAGATTGAACTAGGATAAAGGAGGATTTTGTTTCCTACCAGGTGCAAATGTGAGGAAAAATGTTGTGATGTGATCATTGATGGTGGTAGCACTAACAACTTGGTGTCAAAGGAGATGGTTTCAAAGCTGAAGCTCAAGAGGGAGAAACATCCCCAGCCCTATTGGATTGCTTGGGTAAAAGATGATCATAAGCTCCTAGTAAGTGAACAATGTTTAGTGAAATTCAAAATTAGGAGTTACCATGATGAAGTTCTCTGTGATGTTATTCCGATGGATGTTTGCCATTTATTCTTGGGTAGACCATGGAAGTTTGATAGACATGCAGTACATGCTGGTCATGCAAACACATACTCTCTAACAAAGGATGGAGTTCGTCACTAACTAAAGCCCATGAAAAAGGAAGGTGAAAAGGTATGTAGCAATGCTAGGATTTGTCTTGTTGATGGAAGGAAGTTTTTAGATGGAATGAATCATCAGCATATGTGTTGTGCTTTGATTCCTAGGAAAGATAAAGAAGGTAGTACTGAAATACCATTTGAAGTTTCAAATTTATTAGGTGAATTTGGAGATATTATCTCTAGTAATGTTCCAAAAGGATTGCCACCATTAACGCAAATTAGTCACCAGATAGATCTAATTCTAGGAGCAAGTTTGCCTAACAAGGCTATTCATAGGATGACTCCTATTGAAATAGAGGAGCTAAACAAATAGGTTCAGGAGCTGTTAAGGAAGGGCTTGATTCGGGAGAGCCTAAGACCATGTGCAGTACTAGCAGTACTCACACCAAAGAAGGATGGAGAGTGGAGGATGTGTACAGATTCTCAATCTATAAATAGGATAACCATCAAGTACCAATTTCCTTTGTAAAGAATGGATGATCTTATGGACTGCTTGAGTGGAGCTCAGTACTTCACAAAGATAGATCTCAAGAGTGGTTATCACCAGATATAGATACGAGAAGGAGATGAGTGGAAAATAGCCTTCAAGACCAAGGAGGTTCTTTATGAGTGATTAGTCATGCCTTTTGGATTGACAAATGCCCCAAGCACCTTCATGTGGCTTATGAATGAGGTGCTTAAGAAGTTCTTGGGAAAATTTGTTATTGTCTATTTGGATGATATTTTAATTTTCAATAAGACTTTGGAAGAACATTTATTGCATATTCGTAGCATCCTTGAAAGGTTAAGGGAAGAGAAACTATTAATTAATTTGAAGAGGTATATCTTTGTAAAAAGGGAGTTAGTCTATTTGGGATTTGTTATATCACCAGTGAAGGTAAAAGCCATCTTGGAATGGCCTACTCCAAGGTCTGCTACTGAGGTAAGATCATTTCATGGTCTGGTTAGTTTTTATAGGAAGTTTATTAAGAATTTTGGTGGCATATGTGCACCCCTAACTAACACAATAAGAGGGGATAGAAAAGAGTTCAAATGGACTGCAGCAGCTGCAAGAAGTTTTGAATTGCTAAAGAAGAAGGTGACAGAACAACCTGTGTTGGCACTTCTAGATTTTAGAAAGGTGTTCCAGGTGGATTTTGATGCTAGTGGCAGTGCTATTGGGGTTGTATAAAGCCAATAAGGTAAGCCTATTGCATATTTTAGTGAAAAATTGAATTATGCAAAGAAGAAGTATTCTGTTTATGATCAAGAGTTATATGCAATAGTTCAGTCTTTAAAGAAATAGAGGCATTATTTGTTGCCAAAGGAATTTGTTTTGTATGCTGATCATCAAGCATTACAGTACCTAAATAGCCAAGGTAAATTGAATCAGAGGTATATGAAGTGGGTAGAGTTCTTGCAAAGCTATACATTTGTGTTGAAGCATAGAAGTGGAAAATCTAATAGGGTTGCAGATGAACTTAGTAGGAGATAGTTGTTGCTTACAGTAATGCAAGTTGAAGTAGTCAGGTTTCCTGAACTCAAGAATTTGTACCCTAAGGATCCTGATTTTGCTACAGCACGGAAAGCTTGTAGAGAGCCCATTTCTATAGATAGAACCAAGTGGTTAGACTATTTGATTTAGGATGGCATGTTGTTCAAGGGTAGTCAATTGTGCATTCCAAGGAGTTCCATGAGGGAAAATCTGATTAAGGAGAAACACAGCAGAGGGATGGTAGGAAATTTTGGTCGAGATAAGACCATTTCCATTCTTAGAGAACATTAGTTCTAGCCTCAAATTTCACAGGATGTGAAGAACTTTATACAGAGTTGCCAGGTTTGTCAAGTTGCCAAGGGATTTAGTCACAATACTAGACTATATCAGCCATTGCCTGTTCTATCAAGGCCATGAGAGGACATAAGTATGGATTTTGTTCTTTGATTGCCAAGGACACAATGTGGTAATGACTCAATATTTGTGGTGGTTGATAGGTTCTCCAAAATGGCACATTTCATTCCATGCCACAGGACTCATGATGTTTTCCATATTGCAAACTTGTTTTTCAGAGAGGTGGTAAGACTACATGGTCTTCCAAGGAGTATAGTTTCTAACAGAGATACTAAATTTGTGGGGTAATTCTGGAGGACATTTTGGAAAAAGTTGAGAACAGACTTGAAATTTAGTTCCACACATCACCCACAGACTGATGGCCAAACAAAAGTGGTAAACAGAAGTCTGGGCAATTTGCAAAGATGTTTAGTTGGGGATAAGCCAAAGGGATTTGATTTGATTCTACCACAAGTAGAGTTTTCTTACAATAACTCTATAAATAGGAGTACTGGAAAATCACCATTCCAAATTGTATATGGAAGTAGCCCAAAGACTACACCAGAATTGAGGAAGATAGAGAAAGGGGAGAGGACAAGTGCTGAAGCTGAAGAATTTGCTGAACATATCAAGTATCTACATGAGTAGGTTCAAGCACACATTACCAAGATGAATCAAGAGTATAAAGCTAGGGCTGATCAAAGGAGAAGGCACAAGGAATTCCAAGTAGGGGATCTAGTCATGGTGCACTTATGAAAAGAAAGATTTCTAGTCAGTACTTACAACAAGCTGAAAATGAAGAAATTTGGCCCCTACAAAATTCTAAAGAAACATGACTCAAAAAATGCATATGAGGTGGAGCTACCAGATGGTGTTCACATTTCTCCTATTTTCAACATTGTAGACTTAATAGAGTATCATGATGATCGTGCAGATGAGGAGTTAGTGTTGGAGCAATGTCCAATTCCTACTTCTAAGAAGGAGGAGATAGAAGACATTCTAGATCATCGTGTGGGTAGAAGTACCAGAAACAAGTAGTATGAAGAGTACTTGGTCAAGTGGAAAAGAAGGCCGATCAAGGACTCAACTTGGATTTCAGTAGCTGAGGTTTCCCATTTGAGATTTGCTCTACCATTCATAAAGTGACAGGGTCACTTTTCAATCTACCCTGGGTGTCTGATGCAGGAGCATCCAAAGGTATAAGGGCAATCCATTGTCACCAAAAAAAATGTCCTTAGACTCAATTTCTGTTTCATGTGTTTTCATTTTTGGATACCCATTTGGGTCAAATAAAGGTTCCAACTCTCACAGTTCCACTATCAGTGTTCTAGGATAGAGTATTTGAACACCTTGGGATACATGTAAATGCTAAAAAAATAGGAGTATGTAATTGAGACATCAGTTTTGTGAACTAGGAGGTGTAAATTGGACAGATGAATGTAATTGTAATTTAGAGCATTCGAGAAAAAGAATCAGGTCAAAAGGGCCCATGGTTTGAAAGTTATCGCAGTTTTTTGGGTTTTGGAGACCTCCTAAGAATGCTTCAAAGTTAGGTTAGGGAAATAAATGACCTCAAAAAGGAATGAAAAAAGGGGGACAAGTGAAGCTCGTAAATAGGGCTATAGAGCGCTCTGAGAGCTTTCCGAAAATGTAAACAATTCATCAATCAGAGCTATGGTTCAAAAGTTATGCCTCTCGAAAGTTCGGTTACCATTTTTTGATTCTTCTAGATTTGCACCAACATCTAACACGGCTTCTGGAGCCTTCTACTTGGTTGGTGGATGCCTACTAGCACTTTCTAGAATGTATTCCTAGTCCTTAACCCTCTGAGGTCTATTTAAGGACATTTTTGGTATTGTAAAAGGTAGTTCAGAGTGGAGTTTGAGAGGAGGTATTGAAAGAAAAAATTATCTCTAGATTTATGTTATTGTAAGCCCTTAGGGCATGTTCTGAAGTCTATTTTCTCTTTACTGAATGTAGTAGCTTATTTTCATTGTTAATACAATTTCCCTTTTCTTGTTGTGTCCATTATGTGCGTGGGTTGTGTTCCCATCAAGTGGTATCAGAGAAGGTTTTTTCCTAAGTGTGTAGACAGAGTGCTGACTGTGAGGCAGTTTGCACCAAGACTGTGTGGTTGTGGGTTTGAGTTAAGAAAATGTCTCCAAAAAGAGAGCTATAAATCCTAAGGAGGTTAGAGCCCTCCAAAGGCAGGTACAAGCATTGCAGGAGGAGCTCCGTAGAGGAACAAATGTTGCCGCAGGTAACAATAGTAAGGATGACAATGAAGAAGAAGAAATTGGACCAGAAAGGGAATTTGATGGGGAAGTTATGTATCAGGTAGAGGAAAGGCTTTTTAGGGCCATTACTAAATTTGGGAAAAGACCTACAATTAATGTGGGTGTATTTTCAGGAAATCTGAAACCAGATGAGTTGATCGACTGGATCAATGAACTGGAAGAATACTTTGAGTATGAGGATATCAAGGACCCAGATAGGGTTAAGTTTGCAAAGGCCAAACTGAAAGTCCATTCCAAAATCTAGTGGCAAGAGGTTCAATTGGAAAGAAACAAAAGAGGAAAGGAGAAGATCACAAGGTGGGATTGCATGGTGGACAAATGTAAGAAGCAGTTCATTACTTTGGACTACGAGCTTGATTTGTTTAAGAAGATGCATGGGCTAAAGCAAGTAGGAAGATCATTCCAAGAATATTCAGAGGAGTTTTATTGATTTTTGATTAGAGAAGGGCATGTAGAAGCAAATAAGGACAAGGTTTCTTGTTATATTAGTGGGTTGTGACCTAGCATCCAAGAGGAATTAAGTCTGGTAAGAATGACCAGCGTTGAGGAGGCATACCAGTTTGCCATATGAGTTGAAGAAAAGCTGAATAAGAGGTTTGAAGGGAGACAAAGAGGGCATGGTCAAGGAGGAAGGGGAAGCAGTAGGTAATTTGGAGGTTGAAATGAAACCCAAAAGAAAAATGAAGATGTGGGTACTAGAAGGAACCAGAGGAATGAGGGTTTCAACCGCTCCCATGATCAAGACTTTGGAAATCAGAGAGGAAGAGGTAGAGGATTTGGACAAGGAAGAGGAGGCTTTTGTGGTACCTATTTCAATTTCAACGAAGAAGATTATCATGCCTTTGAATGCCCTCAACGACAAGGAATGATAGATAGGAGTGTTGAGGGTCAAGCTAGGGTTGCTCACGTGGATGAGGATGCACAGTCATCACATTCAGAGGATGCAGAAAGAGGAGAGACCTTCGTAAATGAAAGGGTCTTATTAAGTGGTGAGATTGAACCAGGAAAAAGGTGGAGTTTGTTTTGTACCAGGTGCAAATGTGAGGAAAAATGTTGTGATGTGATCATTGATGGTAGTAGCACTAACAACTTGGTGTCAGAGGAGATGGTTTCAAAGATGAAGCTCAAGAGGGAGAAACATCCCTAGCCCTATCGGATTGCTTGGGTAAAAGATTATCATAAGGTCCTAGTAAGTGAAAAATGTTTAGTGAAATTCAAAATTGGGAGTTACCATGATGAAGTTCTCTGTGATGTTATTCCAATGGATGTTTTCCATCTATTGTTGGGTAGACCAAGGCAATTTGATAGACATGCAATACATGATGGTCATGCAAACACATACACTCTAACAAAGGATGGAGTTCATCACAAACTGAAGCCCATGAAAAAGGTAGGTGAAAAGGTATGTAGCAGTGCTATGATTTGTCTTGTTGATGGACAGAATTTTTTAGATGGAATGAAACATCAGCGTATGTGCTATGCTTTGATTCTTAAGAAAGATAAAGAAGATCGTAGTGAAATACCACTTGAAGTTTTGGATTTACTAGGTGAATTTGAAGATATTATCTCTGATAATGTTCTAGAAGGATTGCCACCAGTAAGGAAAATCAGTCACTAGATAGATCTAATTCCAGGAGCAAGTTTTCCTAACAAGGTTGCTCACAAGATGACTCCTACTGAAATAGATGAACTAAACAAACATGTTCAGGAGCTATTAAGGAAGGGCTTGATTTAGGAGACCCTATGTCCATGTGTAGTACCAGTAGTACTCGCACCAAAGAAGGATGGAGAGTGGAGAATGTGTACAGATTCTCAAGCTATAAATAGGATAACCATCAAGTACCAGTTTCCTTTGCCAAGAATGGATGATCTTATGGACTGCTTGAGTGGAGCTCAATACTTCACAAAGATAGATCTCAAGAGTGGTTATCACCAGATATAGATACGAGAAGCAGATGAGTGGAAAATAGCCTTCAAGACCAAGGAGGGTCTTTATGAGTGGTTAGTCATGCCTTTTGGATTGACAAACGCACCAAGCACCTTCATGCGGCTTATGAATGAGGTACTTAAGAAGTTCTTGGGAAAATTTGTTATTGTCTATTTGGATGATATTTTAATTTTTAGTAAGACTTTGAAAGAACATTTATTGCATATTCGTAGCATCCTTGAAAGGTTAAGGGAAGAGAAATTTTTAATTAATTTGGAGAAGTGTATCTTTGCAAAAAGGGAGTTAGTCTATTTGGGGTTTGTTATATCACCTGAAGGTCTCAAAATGGATCCAGAGAAGGTAAAAGCCATCTTGGAATGGACCACTCCAAGGTCTACTAATGAGGTAAAATCATTTATTGGTCTGGTTAGTTCTTACAGGAAGTTTATAAAGAATTTTAGTGGCATATGTGGACCCCTAACTGACACAATAAGAGGGGATAGAAAAGAGTTCAAATGGACTACAGCAGCTACGAGAAGTTTTGAATTGTTGAAGAAGAAGGTGATAGAACAACCAGTGTTGGCACTTCCAGATTTTAGAAAGGTGTTCCAGGTGGATTGTGATGCTAGTGGCAGTGATATTGGGGTTGTATTAAGCCAAGAAGGTAAGCCTATTGCATATTTTACTGAAAAATTGAATGATGGAAAGAAGAAGTATTATGTTTATGATCAAGAGTTCTATGCAATAGTTCAGGCCTTAAAGAAATGGAGGCATTATTTTTTTCCAAAGGAATTTTTTTTGTATACTGATCATCAGGCATTACAGTATGTAAATAGCCAAAGTAAATTGAATCAAAGGCATATGAAGTGGGTAGAGTTCTTGCAAAGCTATACATTTGTTTTGAAGCATTAAAGTGAAAAATCTAATAGGGTTGCAGATGTACTAAGTAGGAGACAATTGTTGCTTACAATAATGCAGGTTGAAGTAGTTGGGTTTGATGAACTTAAGAATTTGTACCCTGAGGATCCTGATTTTGCTAAAGCATGGAAATCTTGTAAAGAGCCTGTTGCTATAGATAGAACCAAGTGGTTTGACTATTTGATTCAGGATGGCATGTTGTTCAAGGGTAGTCAAATGTGCATTCCAAGGAGTTCCATGAGGGAAAATCTTATTAAGGAGAAACACAGCGGAGGGATGACAGGACATTTTGGTCGAGATAAGACAATTTTCATTCTTAGAGAACATTATTTCTAGCCTCAAATTTCATAGGATGTGAAGAAGTTTGTACAGAGTTGCTAGGTCTTTCAAGTTGCCAAGGGATTTAGTCACAATACTGGACTATATCAGCCATTGCCTATTCCATTAAGGCCATGGGAGGACATAAGTATAGATTTTGTTCTTGGATTGCCAAGGACACAATGTGGTAATGACTCAGTATTTGTGGTGGTTGATAGGTTCTCCAAAATGGCTCATTTCATTCCATGCCACAAGACTCATGATGTTGTCCATATTGTAGACTTGTTTTCCAAAGAGGTGGTAAGACTACATGGTCTTCCAAGGAGTATAGTTTCTGACGGAGATACAAAATTTGTGGGGTATTTCTGGAGGACATTGTGGATAAAGTTGAGAATAGACTTGAAATTCATTTCCACACATCACCCATAGACTAACGGCCAAACAAAATTGGTAAACAGAAGTCTGGGAAATTTGCGAAGATGTTTAGTCGGGGATAAGCCCAAGGGATGGGATTTGATTCTAGCACAAGCAGAGTTTTCTTACAATAATTCTATAAATAGGAGTACTGGAAAATCTACAATCCAAATTGTATATGGAAGTAGCCCAACGACTGCACCAGAATTGAGGAAGGTAGAGCAAGGGGAGAGGACAAGTGATGAAGCTGAAGAATTTGCTGAACATATCAAGCATCTACATGAGGAGGTTCAAGCACACATTACCAAGATGAATCAAGAGTATAAAGCTAGGGTTGATCAAAGGAGAAGGCATAAGGAATTCCAAGTAGGGGATCTAGTCATGGTGCACTTACAAAAAGAAAGGTTTCCAGCCGGTATTTACAACAAGCTGAAAACGAAAAAATTTGGCCCCTATGAAATTTTGAAGAAACATGACTCAGGAAATACATATGAGGTGGAGCTTCCAAATGGTGTTCACATTTCTCTTATTTTCAACATTGCAGACTTAACAGAGTATCATGATGATGGTGCAGAGGAGGATCTGGTGTTAGAGCAATGTCCAATTCCTACTTCTAAGAAGGAGGAGATAGAAGACATTCTAGATCATTGTGTGGGTAGAAGTACCAGAAATAGGCATTATGAAGAGTACTTGGTCAAGTCAAAAGGACGGCCGATCAAGGACTCAACTTGGATTTCAGTAGCTAAGGTTTCCCATTTGGGATTTCCTCTACCATTCATAAAGTGACAGGGTCACTTTTCAATCTACCCTAGGTGTTTGATGCAGGAGCATCCAGAGGTATAAGGGAAATCCTGTGTCACCCAAAAAAATGTACTTAGACTTAGTTTCTGGTTCACGTGCTTTCATTTTTGGATACCCATTTGGGTCAAATAAAGGTTCCAACTCTCACAGTTCCACTATCAATGTTCTAGGATAGAGAATTTGAACACCTTGGGATATGTGTAAATGCTGAAAAAATAGGAGTATGTAATTGATCCATCATTTTTGTGAACTAGGAGGTTTAAATTGGCTTGATTAATTTAATTGTAATTTAGAGCATTCCAGAAAAAGAATCAGGTCAAAAGGCTCCACGGTTTGAAAGTTATCATAGTTTTTTTGGGTTTTGGAGACCTCCTAAGAATGCTTCAAAGTTATATTAGGGGCATCAAATGACCTCAAAAAGGGATGAAAATGGGGGATGAGTGAAGCTCATCCATAGGGCTATAGAGAACTTTGAGAGCTTTTCAAAAATGTAAACGGTTCGTCAACTGGAGCTATGGTTCAAAAGTTATGCCTCCTGGAAGTTCGGTTACCATTTTTGGATTCTTCTAGATTTGCACCAACTTCTAACACGGCTTCTAGAGTCTTCTACTTGGTCGGTGGATGCCTACTAGCACTTTCTAGAATGTATTCCTAGTCCTTAACCCTCCGAGGTCTATTTAAGGACATTTCTGGCATTGTAAAAGGCAGTTCAGAGTGGACTTTGAGAGGAGGTACTGAAAGGAGAAATTATCTCCAGATTTATGTTATTGTAAGCCTTTAGGGCATGTTTTGAAGTCTATTTTCTCTTTACTAAATGTACTAGCTTATTTTCACAGTTCATACAATTTCCCTTTTCCTGTTGTGTCCATTTTGTGCATGGGTTGTGTTCCCATCAAAAATTGGTGCAAACATGGGATCAAAACAATGAAGAAAGAAGAAAGCAAGAGTTCTAATAGATGAGCAAATTGCAGAAAATAAAGAGAATGAAGCACAACATCAACGAGAGAGAAGACAGAGAATTAGAGACTTGAACAATGTTTCAAAGGAGAAAGACATTGAGGATACCACAATGGATAAAGAGGTCAAAGAAGAGAACCCAATACAAGAAAATTTAGGTGCACATTCTAATCATGCATTCAATACAAGTGTGTCTCCAAACCCTCAAATTTTCTCTTGCGATGAAATTGGTGATTTTTTAGAAGCAGGTTACAATTTAAACGATTTAGATTTTCTTCATGAGAAGTAATTGTCAAACGAGCATGCACAAAACACTCCAATTGAAATGCCTACCTCGAAAGAAATACCAAGAAAATTTGAAAATGATATTCAAATCCCAAATAATAGTGAAAATAGTAAAGTGTTTGAAAATAACAATTGCATGAATGTAGATATAGAAACACCAACTACTGAACAAACATGTCAGGATGATAGTAAAGTGTCTGAACATAATTTTCATATTCCTAATGATGTGTTAGATAATCTTGAGGGATTATTTCATGGAGACAAATTAGGACACATGCTAATAGATTGTATAGGCATTTTTTTTATAATAATAAATTTGGGTTTCAATGTCAGTTAATGTTGCAACTAATTAAAATGTCTAAAATGCGAAAAGTAATGAGAAGGTTGGGAATGTATGCAAAACCCAAGAATAAAAATGAGTCTTTAAAATAAGTTGTATCCATTGTTGCTAGTCCTTTTGATGTTATTGAAAAGAGAATTTGATCTAAAGATAAGAATGCAGCATGACAAGCAATAACAACAGCTTTAGTTAACAAACCAACATCTGACAAAAGATTGGTTACCAACATAAGTGGATATCTTAATGTGAATCGTAAGACTTTAGAAAGAGCTGTAAAGAGAAGGGTTAACTTTGAATGTGATCCAACAAATATTTTATGGACTTCTAGTGGTAGACTCCCAAGATGTGATATAAAACTTACTAGTGAAATAAAAAGTTTGATTGAAAATTTTTTGCATGATAATACAAGAGTATCACCTAATTCAAGAGATGTTCTTAAATTGAGAATTGGGTCAAAAATATGTGATCCACATCCTAAGCACCTTTTGGACATGACTCAAACTGAATTATTTAAAAAATTTGTAGATGGTAAGGTATTAAATATTACTATTAGTCAAAGATCTTTTCAAAAGTGTAAACCATGGTATGTAAAGATTAACAAGGAAAGAACCACATGTTATTGTAAAACTCATATTCAATTTTGTTACCATTATGATGTATTTCAATCTATATGTGGTACCATGCATAGTAAGAAAATGTTGCAAGAATGTGGTATAAAAATACCACCTCAAAGTATAAAAGATTTCATATCAAGTTTGTTTTGTAAGTGACCTAATGATCAATACTTTCTTTTCAATGCATGTCTTTCTAGTACATGTGATATGTGTGGCAATATTTCTTTGTTGGATGAATGTTTGCATGAAAATGCTTTGACTACTTTTAGACAACAATTAGTTGAGATAAAAAGATTCAAAACTATTGAATGTCCATTGAAAGATGGGAAGATTGGAAGAAGGTGTGATCTAGTTATAGATAAAGTTAGTTTTCATGCATTTATGGATGAGTTTAGGAGTGTGATCATACCAAAATATGTTAAACACTCTCAATATTCTAGATGGCTTGATGTACAATTTTGCATATGTAAGAATACATTTCCAATTGGTACTATACTTTCAATTGTTGGCTTTGTAGATAACTACACACTTGCATAGCAAGAAGAGGTACAACCACAATATTACAATTCAGTGCAAGTAACAATTTATGTTCATATAGTTTATAGGCATGCACCTGATAGTATAGAGGAGGATCAAAAAATATTGAGAGAGTACCATTTTTTTTTAAGTGATAATAAACTCCATTCATCTGAGTTTGTCCAATATTGTTCCAAGGTCTTTTATGATAATTTAAAAGAAAGATAAATTCAAATGACACAACATTGGATATGGTCAGATAATTGTACAAGACAATTCAAGAATGCTAGAATGTTCTATTGGTTGAGTAGGACACATACGCAAACTAACATCCAACATGTCTGGAGTTTTTTTGAAGCTGGACATGGTAAAGGAGAACATGATGGTGCTGGTGCATGTGTGAAGAGAGCCCTTAGTAGAGAGAAATTAAAATTTGAGAAAAAAGCTAAATTCAAAAATGCACATGAGATTTTCGAATGGTGTAACAAATATATATGCATGGGATCAAGTCAAAACTCTACAATCAAACGTTTCTTCTACCTAGTTGAAGAAAATAATATCCCTTCAAGATATGATTGTGATACAATTAGTGGTTTAGCTAAATGGCATTCATTTAGAATTCAGATTCTAACACTTGGACTATATGGATTAGGGAGCTTTCTTTTTTTTGTCAATTTTGTCTTGTAGGTGAATGGGAAGAATGTGAGAATACAGAATGGGTTGAAGATTGGCAACAAAGATCATTAGTTTTGCATCCGAAGACTATGATTGTATTTTAGACCTCATATAACCTGGTATGCACAATTCAATTAGATTTTTTTGAATTCTCATGCTTCAATTTATATAATTTACATATGTACACTCATGTGATTAAAGTGTTTCTATACTTTATCTTATCTTGTAGGACATGTTTATGTTGTTATTGCACCGAGTGATAATGATGAACATAATGAGTATTGGCTAGCTAGATGTGTGGAACCTAAGAAAAAATTGACATGTCATCAAGTAGACGATGAAGGTTTTGAGTATCCAATTAGGTCTTCTATTGTAGCTGGCACCTAGCTATGTAGATACCTAACAAGAAGAAATGGTTTGCCAGAATTTGAAGACTACTAAACCAAAAAGAAGATTTTAAACTATTCTCATTTGGTTGTGGCAAAAAATATCAAATTAGAAAGATACAAAGGGAGACCCGCCAATAAGGTATTATGGACAATTTCAATGGACGAGCACGAGACAATCATAATGCATTGCAAAAGAGAGAGGATGCAGATGGTATAGTGGGATGACTACATTTAAATCAAACACATGTAAGTTTTCTCATTATTGTATTATTTTTATATATATGTACTTATATAATTTAATTACATGTATGTTTGTGTTGGACCAATACCAATTTAGAGAACTTATATACCTCTTATTTAGGTCTCAATTACAATTTATGCAAATTTAAATGTTAAAGTGGATCGAACATCAACATCTTGTGTAATTTCACATAGTAAATACATACAAATTACACATATATTTACATAGTTCAGATACCTTGAATATTAATTTATGTTTTTATTAACATGTGTGTTTTTCTTTACATTTTTATTTTACAAGACCTCATTTGAAGAGATTGTTCAACTAATTTTATGTTTCAAATGAGTTCACTGAACTATAAATATATCATTGGCATTGTCTTACATATATTGTGAAATATGTTCTACAAACTAATTTAAAAATGAGAGTTTACTTCTATTTGAAAGTTAAAGGTATTTGCACTTGATAAATTATAAATTAATTGTCAATTTAAGTAATGACCTCCTATTTTGTTCCATTACTTTTACATTCAAGCATGTTTAAATTAATTTTTGTTTGAAGTTTCAAATTAGTATTGATTGTAATATTAAAAAAAAGTCACTTGCACATGATAATTTAAAGATCATTACTCATTGTATTGATTATATGTTAGATCATCACTCATTGTATTCATTGTATTGATTATATCTTACATTTCCAAACAACACATTAAAATCACTTATGATACATTGTTAAGTATGTTATCCATACATGTGTGTCTTAAGGGGACATGGGAGTCCTAATAGGTCATTATGTCTATTATAGGTTATGATAGGTATTCATATGTTTACTACCACATATTAGGTCTTATTAGGTGATAATGAGTCTTACACTACCAAACAACACATTAAGATCACTAATGATACATTGTTAGGTATATTATCAATACAATTTTTTCTAGTAGGTCAATTTTACTTTTATGAATCTCAATGCATAAATTTAATGTGATATTTATCCAATTATGCTCTATAGATAGTTAAAATTATTGTTCATCTTGCATATATACTTACAAAATGTGTCATATGTTCATGAATAAAATATATCAGAATAAACAAAATGGTTTGAATATACTTAAAACATGGTGAAACATAGTAATATATGTACTACATATATTAGCATGATAAGAAGTCATAAAAAAATAGTACATGGTCTAACATACAGTTTTAACTATCCTAACACACAGTGTATACATCATAAATAATTGATGGGGACACAACCCAATAATAGAATGGACACAATAGAAAAGGGGAAAATTATATTAATTGAGAAAATAAGCTAGTACAAATAGTACAGAGAAAATAAACTTCAAAACATGCCCTAAGGGCTTACAATAGCATAAATCTAGAGATAATTTCTCCTTTCAGTACCTCCTCTCAAACTCCACTCCAAACTGCCTTTTACAATGCCAGAAATCTCCTTAAATAGACCCTGGAGGGTTAAGGACTAGGAGTACATTCTAGAAAGTGCTAGTAGGCATCCACCAACCAAATAGAAGGTTCCAAAAGTTGCAGATCTAGAAGAATCCACAAACAGTAACTGAAAGGCACAAATCTAGAAGAATCCAGAAACAGTAACCGAACTTCTGGGACGCATAACTTTTGAACCATAGCTCTGATTGATGAACCGTTTACATTTTTGAAAAGATCTCGAAGCACTCTATAGCCCTATGGACAAGCTTTGCTTGTCCCCCTTTTTTGGCCCTTTTTGAGGTCATTTAATGCCCCTAACCTGAATTTGAAGCATTCTTAGGAGGTCTCCAAAACCTAAAAAATTGCAATAACTTTCAAATCGTGGGGCCTTTTGACCTGATTCTTTTTCTAGAATGCTCTAAATCATAATTACATTCATCTAGCCAATTCACACCTTCTAGTTTACCAAAATGATGGCCCAATTACATGCTCCTATTTTTTTGAGATTTTCTAACACACTAGTAGTGGAACTATGAGAGTTGGAACCTTTATTTGACCCAAATGGGTATCCAAAAATGAAAACACATGAAACAAAAACTAAGTCTAAGTACATTTGTTTTTGGGTGACACGTGATTGCCCTTAAACCTCTGGATGCTCCTGCATCAATACTATACATCATAAAAACACAATCTATAGGTGCCAACAAGACCTAATCTATCTGATCAAATGTCCTCTTTTCTCCACATGAAGAGGACTTAGATGGATCATCATGTGTAATATGAGTCGTCTTGTCATGTCAGACACCCTGTGAGGTAGATGTATCACCCTATGTAACATGAGGCACGTCTCATCATGTACATGCTTAATTGAAATGGGTCTCAAAATTTAGCTTGAAAATAAATTAAATATTCACTACATAATAAAATAAATTATACCACATGAGATGGGTGTCCCTCAGTAATGGGAGAAGGTGCACTGTCAAAAATACCAAATGCAGCAATGGTGAGGTCTTGTGATTTACAATACATACATTTTTTTAATTTGATTTTAGAGCATAATGAACTATACATTATGTCCATAAATTGCAATACTGACCTCAAATGACGATGTAGGTGCCTCCATCTAGCTAAGTGATGTGCTCTCAGCAACACTCATGGTGACGTAGTCCTAAAATTATGGATACATAAACATTTAGTCAAAATTAAATATACATGAATAATTACAAAGTACATAATTTGTACACTACATTTTATATACACAATAAATTTAACATGTATATATAATTTATATATCATACCTGAGTGGTAGCCAATGTCATAGATGTGTCTACAAGTATGCTAGCATGATAATCATAAGATGGAATTGAAAATAGACTATACCGAGGCTTGTATGGATGACTATGATATGGCTCCTATTCGTAAAATTAAAACACATTAAATATATATACATGTGAGTCAAAATTGTTCAGATTATAAGTTAATAATAATGTACATACATAAAAATAATACAAATTATTTGTCTTCAGTCAAAAGTTCATATCGTATGTATTTGAGGTTGTGCCTCAGTGGTAACTGGAGTAGGACATGTACTAACATCAATATGTGTAGATGTAGACAATCCCTACAAAATCAAACAAAAAGAACATATGAGCACATGTTATTAAATTCAAATTTGAATGTACATTTTTACAGTGTAATTCAAAGTGCATACCGTATAAGGGACTCCAACGTCTGTGGGTCTTAGAAAAAGACTATACTACCTCCTAGGAGGAACAGTATCATCCATCCTCTATTATTTGAAAAGTACAAATTAATATAGTTAATACAATTACACATGTATGTAGAAAGTAAATAATTATGTGCACTTTATATTTATATTGAAATTAAAATTTTACCTACTGCTCTTGACTCTCTCCAGGCTCTCCCTGCTACATGAGGTCAACAAATCATGACACGTCTATCTTGTCACTACCATCACCATGGGCAGCATATACATCATCATCAAAATTTGCACCCTCAGCATAATTGCCATCATGTGCTGCACCAAGATCACTCTGGGGGCCTATGCATATGCCTCCACAGCTAGTACAAACATGTCCAAGTGGAGGAGCATGTACTACCTACGTCCACTACTATACTAAATTGCCCAAAAGGGCACTCAAATGGGTAAAAGAAAATGAAACTGCATGATGATGGTGAGGAGCAGGCACAACAAGTGCAGGAAGGGGTACAAGGGGCTTAGCTCACCTCCAATTTCTCATTCTATCACTCAGCTTTGCCCCAGGCCTATCCTGAGGCATCTCTCTACCAACCCCCTGAAATGCTTTCATATCAAAATAGTTGGGTTTCAAACCCAACTCAAACTCAACCCATAAATTCCTAAGGAAGTACATGGGCACCTCATGGTTAGCGTGTGGTGGATGATCAAATACCATCCACCACCACTCCCAAAAATGTGCTACTATGCATGGATGTGTACACCTCCTAATGGAAATGTGAGACTTCTTATCACTAATTGGTTCACCCATCTTAGGGTTTACAAAATAATGTTGAAAATTCCCTTTACCTATATGTAAGTTATAAACCTCTCTGTATGATAAGCCATCAAAGTAGAAGGCACGCATGCTTTCCCTCCATGATCTAAATGAATCAATGTCTAAATCAAAATGATGGATGGATTCAACCACACCTTGCATGCTGCATGCTATCTGCAACATATGTTTTGGACCAATGCCTACTAAGATGTAGTAGGCAAGATATATACAATGAAGTATGCACTTGGTTAAGAGATTTGTACAATACAGTTTATTCTACCTTGTTAGGAGATTTAGAAGCTAATTCACCTGTTAAGATGAAATAGTGGATCTACTTACAACTAATTGTTGATAAGATCCTTTATGCACTAATCACCTTATGTGATGGATATAATTTTTCTACCTCTGTATTGACCTTGTTGTATTCTTTAAACTGCTACTGATAATCCTTCACATGTATTTCTCAAAAATACTTCACATTACTTCTATATTGCTTCATACATATGATATCTTGCAATAAACCTTACATATATACCTTTCAAATTTACAAAACTGCAAGGTCGGCCAAAACACAAGTGAACTACACATTACAAAGTCAGCCTAATAGTAAATAACTTGGGTTCACTAAACTAACTTGGTGACCTTCTAATACATGACGTCTACTACATTACTCAGGATCATCATGCACTAGGTTGAAATGAAGGCTCAGTCCATACTAATCACTCAGAGTAGTTATGAACTTGGTGACCACTGGTGACTCGGTAGATGTAGTGTCACTCAATAGATACTGCACACTAAGTTTTACTTTGCTTCACTCAATAAACACTACACATCCATTGCTTGGTAGAAACTAACTTCATTTCATGTAAGCTAATAACTTGGTAGATACTGTGAAGCTTAGTAACCATTATTTGATCTGTGAACAATGTAAGCTCGGTAAACATAGTTGAACTGCACATTCACTAGGTAGCTTTAGGAATGCTCGGTGTGAATTGCTTAACTGTTGAGCTTACAAGGTAACCATTGAATGCTTGGTATAAATTGTAGACTAAGTGATGAGATCGATAAACATTTAGAATCAAATAAGTGTAGTCACTAATGACAAATACGACATAATGCAAACAATCTCCCCCTTTGTCATTAGTGACAAAAACACTTATGATCCAAAACATATGTTCACTGACATTCAGATTTTGATTTTTCAAAATTGATATTTCTAAAGATATTGTATATAAATATATTACATATCTCCACCATACATATGGCATAATATATAAAAGTCTCCTTTACTCCCCCTAATCTCTTTCCTTGTTCATCTCATAGTCCCCCTTTTTGACAACAATGCCAAAGAGTATATATAATGAATTCAAATAGAGACACCAAAATGTGATAGAAACTCAGAGTGTACCTTAAGAATAAGAGCCAATGTCTTATTCCAATTATCTTGCAAAATTTTGCAGGTGGAGAGTGCCACTTGAACTTCTATAGAAAGTTCAATCATATGATCAGCTATTGAAAATTTGTTGTCTTGGACCAATGTTTTTGAATAAGCAATATGTTTTTGCATTTGATCCATAACTGGAAGGATCATATTCTGAATGTCAATTAGTGTAGACCTGATCCTGGCTTCCTCTCTGAGTAGCTCTACCTACATTTCTGATAAAAATTTAATCTTCATGTGATTTGATGAGCTTGAACTAAGGTCAAGTTGAAACTTTTGAGCACTAGCCTTCATGTCCACATCAATATTAATTAATTTTTCTTTAATATCCTTGGTATACTTGGTAACATCACAAAGCTTGCCAAAAAGTAATGTTACATTTGTAAGGCATTGTTCAAGGTTGCTCAAAATTGTGGATAATTTTACCTGCTTTATTGCAATGTGCTCAAGAACCTTATTGTCAAATTTCTTCTCTGCCTTTTCAATGAGCTTCTCTTGGCTAGAAGTGTCCTCATTGAACTTGTTTACAACCTCTTCTAGTTGTAACAAAATGTGTTGAGATAGATCAACATCAACACATATAGCTTTAGTAATTATGTTTTTGGCATTCTCAATTATTGTGAATTCTATGTCCCTCCCTTCTCTTAGCTACTTTTGCCTTGCCTTTTTCTCTAAAATTTGACTAGACAATCTCATTTCGTTGGCTGAGGTAGTATCCAAATCTATCTTAGGGATAATAATTTCTTTATCCAAGTCTATATCTTCATTAATTGCCTTACTAGTAAGCAGAAGTTTTAGAGGAGTCTTTGGTTTTACTTCAATACTTACTTCCTTGGATTTAGAAATAGAAACAATAGTTTATGTAATTGGACTAGTAGAAAAAACTTGAATTGGTCCAACTAGAGGAAAACTAAGAGAATTTGGACAACTATATCCAAAATTGATGTGCTTCCCAAAAATGATGTATTAATAGGTAATGTATAAGTTGGAATATTTACGATTGAAGAACTAACTGGAACAAAAATTGGTGCAGTTAGAGCTATGGAAGACAAAATTGTAGAATGAACTAGTAGACTTACTATACATGGTGCAAAAGAAGTTGATACAATTGTGGAACTGATAGTTGTGCTCATTACTGTGATGGATTTCTCAAGTGCTGATGAAGAGGGTTGCAGCTCGGTAGATGAAGTAACTAATACTTCCATTGAAGATACTTGGAGTTGTGAGGTGGTAGGAGTAGATGATATTTCTAATGTAGTTGCAATCAATCTTGCTGAAGCTAACTCCAACCCTGATGATATTGTTGGCTTAGGTGGAGAGTGAGGAAGGGAAGCAATGACTTCTACTAAAATCTTCATTGAATCATCTTCTTCATCCACTTCCTCCTTGTCTTCCTCTTTAGCTTCTTCCCCTTTATCTTCATCATCAGCCCTTAGTGCCTAATAATTTTCAACATCAATAGTAGCACATGGAGTCCTATCATCTTCTTCATCATCACTATCACCGTCATCATCCTTGATCTCAACTAGATGATCACTAGGCTTATACAAATGATAGATATTCTTCCACATGTTTGTTGCACCTCTTACAACATGCTCAATGTCCTTAATTAAAATCAAACATGTGTGGAATCTAATCATCATTTTAACTTCATTATCATTCATTACAGACTTTACTTCTACCTCAGTAATATTTCACAACAGTTTCCTCAAGGATTGTTCATAGATGTCTTTGGTTGTCTGTGCAGCTAACTCCCACCTTGGCTACAATCTTACTAATAATTCTTTTGAGATCTGAGGAGAAACCTAGTCTAGGGAATACTTCCATTTTCCCATTTTGGTGAGTACCAACTCCTCAATCTACATATTCTCTGCATCAGTTCCAGATTCAAACTTTAAAGCCTTGAAGTTTGTGATGCCAGCTCCCTCTTCCATCTATTTCAGCTTTTCTTGGAAGGTAAATTGGGGCTTGCTGGACATTACTTCCCCTTTACCTTTGGAGGTTTAGTAATGATAACCCTCCCTTTCTTCTTAGCTAGCTCTACCTCCTTTGCTAATTCTTGCTCTTCATCATCTTCTTCTTGATCATCTTCTCCTTTTCCCTTGATAAGCATTAAGGGACCAGTGGTAATTTTCATTTCGGCAATCTTCCTCTTGCCTTTGTTGATTACTTGAGGTAGCTTGATTTCCAATTCAATTTTGGCTTTTGCCTCATCATATGTGCTAAATACTGGTTGCTTGGGATCTAGAGGCTCATTTACTAGTGCTTCAATGATGTCCCTAGTTTCATCAATATTGACCTCATAAGGGAGAGGTTTCACCCATGCAACTCAAGGCCTGACTACCTAAATGTATACATTGTCAAAGTCTACCATGAAACATACATCATCCTTATAATCCTCTACAAGTTTAGGAGGAATCCTAAACCTTTTCTTCATTCTTTCTTTGAAGTCTTCAAAATAATTGTCCATTATACTATCGAAGTTTACACCTATTTCTGTAATAAACTCATTTATCTAATACAAAATGGGAAAATCGTTTCTCTCTATGATAGAACCTTTGGATGGAAAGAATTTTTGCACATAAGAGAAAAGACACATCAACAAAGAAGCAAATTTGTAGGGATTGTTGTTTGATGACCTGATGTTGTCCATATTCTTGTTTAGTTGCTTGAGTAGTAGCTTTGACAGGTCAAACTCCATGATTTTCTTCATGACATTGAATGCTAAGTCTACTACCTCACATGGCACACTATATAAATGATTGGAATTGTAAATTTTGTGGGTAATTACATGAATTCCAAACCTCAACTCCACATCAGTAACAGTTTTAATTTTCAAACCTCTACCATCCCACTTGGCTAGGGTTTTCTTTTGGAGTTCATCTTGACCTAGGGCTTTTGTAGTTTTTGCTTTGGTCAGAATGGGAAGGCTAGTAATCTTGTGAATCATCCTTTTGGTGATCAATACGGTCTACTCCAACCATAACTGACCATTGTGAATATGGCTAAGAATATACCTAATCCATTTTATCTGAAAGCTTCTTGGCAAGTGTGATATGTGTGTCAACCCTTTTGTTTCTAAGTGCTTGTGCTCGAGTTTTAATGAGCCATCAAAACACATTTCATCTAAAGCACTATCCATTTCTAGAGTTCCTACTCTTAAATTAAAAACTTAAAATGAGTGTGGATATTGTTAATTAGAAGTACCATTGGTGGAATTTGTGATTACACACCATTAGGGTCGAGTGCCTCTGCCACTACTAGAACTATCTTTAAATTTGGTGCTTTCCACTCTACACCCTTAACCAACATCTCTAATCCGCTTTTTGCCTTGCTACTACTGGTGCTTTTAGATGCCATTGCTGCTCAGTAAGTGATGGAAATTTTTGAAAAAATTCCTTAGCTGCAAATTTTCTCAAAATTGCTTGGAATCTCTTGAGTGCACCTAGAAATCTCTTCGCTCTAAGAATACTGAAGAGGTAGTTAAAAATGAAGTTGAATTCTATGTTTTTTGATGAAAATTTTCCATTAATGCTTGGTACCATACTGACATAGTGCATGAAAGACTATCATCCACTAACCTAACTCGGTAAGAGTATCAACTTGGTAGACGAACCAAATTCCTTTTATTCCCAACCTTTCTCGGTAAGGTCTTCAACCAAATTTTCTTGGTGGAGTCTGATGCAACTTAGCAAAAGATAACCTTTTTGTGATCCTAGAGTATCTAGAATACTGATTGGATCATTTGCATTCCTTATATTTGTTGGAACTGCTTACAATTTTCTTGTTGAGTACAACTCCAACACATTCTTAGGAATTTAGTTTGAGGGGATGGAGTCACCCACTTCTTGAGTGACCTCACTTCCATGATTTGAGCTTGTATCCTTAGTAGATTTAGGATTCAATTGCTACCTCATTTGTTTCCTTATGTTGTTAGCCCTTGCTTTTTTTTCATCTTCAACTTTGCCTATATTCATGCAGTTTTTATCTATATGATCAAGTTCAGTGCATGTGTAACACCTTATAGTAGTATCCATCTTTTTTAGGTGATGTCTTGCAAAATTTTTGCCAATGTGTCTATATTCTTCACAATAATTACATATGCACCAATTATTGTAGTCCCATCCAAATATTGCCTTTACAAGTTGTTCAGCTGGATTAAATGATTTGGATATGCATTGAGATGCCTTGCGACCATGCTATTTGCATTTGTGATATTTGCCTTCAAATTTTTTTTTCTCCTTGCATTTGTTAGCTTTGTGACCATATTGATTATAGTTGTGGCACTTTCCATTGAATTTTTATTTTTCATTGCTCCAACATTTGTTTGATCTATGACCAATTTTCCCACAATGATTGCATGAGGGCTTTTGATTCCTTTTTGCATCTTTCTTGGAAGATTCACCTTGTTCTTCATTGTATCCAAGTCTTGCTTTACCTTTTTCCCTATGAAGATTCTACTCATTTTGTTGATTCAAATGATTCATGTCTTCTTGTGATTTCAACATTCTCTCATTGATTTGTTTTTCAACATTTGGTCATTCTTCAATTTTTCAACGATTTTCTTTTCACATCTCAGTTCTCTCATTATTCTTTCATTAATTTCCCTTTCATAATTTAGATCACTTCTTATTCTTTCATTCTATGCTTTGAGTATCTTGATTTTTTCATTTGCTCCAGTGATTTGATCAGCGAGGTCTTCATGCTTATTGGATTGATTTTTTTCTTCATTGTTTCTTGCCTCTAAGTCTTCATTTTCCTTATTCCTTTGGTACCAAAATTTCACATAGCCTAATTGATTGGATTTCTTATTCTCTTTTGACTTTCCTTACTTCTTCTTGTAGAGAGCCATTCTTTGCTAGGAGTTCTTTGATTGCCTCATTAGCTTCATCTGAGCTGCTTGATGGGAAAAAGTCTTCAATATTTTCTTCAACATACTGATGGCCATCCATTTTTCTTGCAAGTTCCTTCCTTCTTTTTAGGGATTGGGAAAGATGCTCCTTTGCTTCTTTGAGTTGAGCTATGGCCATCTCTCGATCTAGCTTTTCATTTTCAATTGCCTTGTCAAGTCTAAATATTTCTATTTGTCTTTAGATCTTTTTTCAAGCTATCAAACTTTCATCCTGAGAACCACAATGCTCTGATACTAATTCTTGTAAATATTCAAGATATGAAAAGTTACTAACAGGGGAGGGGTGAATCAGTAACTTTGAAAATACTTCCTTTTAAATTTACCACAAATGAGTCTATGCTACTGCATGCATTAATATTGAAAGATAAAACATTCATCACACAAAAGAACATAATGTTTTGGTGAACCAAAAAGCTTCCAAATAGAAATTAAAACCAGGGTGGGGATGATACCCACAAAACTTCAATACTGCTGCATAAAGTTGGCCTATTAAGGCTTACATTGACCACTTCTAGTGATCTACCCTGTTAGGAGTACAAAGGACTGCTAGGTCCACCTTGTTAGAGGATTTACAAACATACAATGAAGTGTGTATTCGATTAAGAGATTTGTGCAAAGACTATACCTTGTTAGAGGATTTAGAAACTGATTCACCTATTAAGATGAAAAAGTGAATCTACTTACAACTAATTGTTGATAAGATCCTTTATGCACTAATCACCTTATGTGATGGATATAACTTTTATGTCTCTGTATTGACCTTGTTGTATTCCTTGAACTACTAATGATAATCCTTTACATGTATTTCTCAAAAATACTTCACATTACTTCTATATTTCTTCATACATATGATATCTTGCAATACACCTTACATATATACCTTTCAAATTTACAAAACTGCAAGGTTGTCCAAAACACAAGTGAACTACACATTACAAAGTCAACCCAATAGTAAATAACTTAGGTTCACTAAATTGACTCGGTGATATTCTGATACACGGCATCCACTACATTACTCGGCATCATCATGCACTTGGTAGAAGTGAAGGCTTGGTCCATACTAATCACTCAGATTAGTTCTGAACTTAGTGATCACTAGTGACTTGGTAGATGTAGCATCACTTGGTAGATACTACACACTAATTTTTACCTTGCTTTACTTGATAAACACTACACATCCATCACTCAGTAGAAATTGACTTCATGTCATGTAAATTGATAACTTGGTAGATACTGTGAAGCTCAATAACCATAATTTTATTTGGTGAACACTGTAAACTCGGTAAATATAGTTGAACTGCACATTCACTTGGTAGCTTCAAGAATGTTTGGTGTGAATTGCTTAACTACTAAGCTTACAAGGTAACCACTGAATGCTTGGTATAAACTGTAGATTGAGTGATGAGCTCGGTATACATTCTAAATTAAATAAGTGTTGTCACTAATGACATATACAACATAATGCCAACAAGGATATGGTTTCCTTGGAAAACCACAATTATTGCCATATCAAGTGCCTCTAAAGGTAGGGATTGTAGAGCTCCTATGGAAGATAGGAGTGTTGGAAGAAATGGAGTTGATTGGCAGATCAAAAGGTATCATTTTCCCTCAAATCACTATTATGCATTAAAATTTTATTGTTAAAAAAGTGTCATGCCCACATTTACAAGGTAAAACAAAACCAATATTTATTATTTATTATTTTTTATTTATTTTTTTAAAGGTGTACCTAGGTTACATGATACAATTAGGATATCGGGTAGTTTTGTGTTCAAGATACATCAATTCAACATCCCTAAGTACTTTACGTTTGTTAAGTTTTAAAATTACATTTTCTTAATTGGGCTAATTTACTGGTCATTGAGAATGAGTGCATTACTCTTCAATACTCCACATAGTAAATTTCATATATGAAAGTTAAAGTGTCAGTACTAGCATGCTCAGTAATATACTCCTATTATAACTCTAAATCTTCTACAAGGGTACTCCTATCCTAGTTATGAGCAAGGTCACCTTTATTGAGGCACATGATGTCAAGACTTGCATCAATGTATTTAACTACTCTACCCTACCCTTTAAACCAATCTCCAAAATACATGTAACTCCATATTCTACCACTTTAATCACTTGCTAACTATTTAATATTAAATCTACTATTGAAAGCACTTACTATTACAAAATATTATCACTATCAAGATTTCTTCTTAGTAACCCCTACATGCTAGATATACCAAATTACTAATTAGCATTGAGCTATAACTTCCACCAATTTATATAATTCATCTTACTACAATCTCTTGATATTACTTGTTGTTCATATCAATTACCACTAACATTTCTAACCCACACTTAAAAAAAAATTATCAACTCCAACTAACTCATATTTAATCATTTTTCAATCACATTACTAAAATCAATTACTAACTAATTAATAAACTAAATGACAAACTTCAACTTACTACATTTGCCAACTACTTCCTAACTTGTAAGGAATTATATAATTACCAACTTATATAACTTAACATTACCAACTATTACAATGTTATTTAAGGTAAGTACTTACTTCCTAACTTCTATATAATCCAATCTAAATGACCCTAAACAATGCCATTGAAACGTTCTAAATATTACATGTGTTAACAATGTATTATGAGACAATAAAATTTACATGAAAGGCATATACATACATACATACATACATACATACATACACACACACACACACACACACACACACACACACACACACACACATATATATATATATATATATATATATATATATATATATATATATATATATATATATATATATATATATATATATATATATATATATATACATACATACATACATACATACATACATGCATGCATACATATGTATGTATGTATGTATGTATGTATGTATGTATGTATGTATGTATGTATGTATGTATGTATGTATGTATGTATATATATATGTATGTATGTATGTATGTATGTATGTATGTATGTATGTATGTATGTATGTATGTATGTATGTATGTATGTATGTATATATATACATATAATATACATACATACATATATATACATATATACATACATATATATACATATATACATATATTGATAGCTAAAAGCATAATCACCTACTTAATTTGTCTCCAATTGTCAAATTATCTCTCTATAAATATATTCCAAGTAACCTCTAATTATTCAAACACTATCATAATTTAACACTAACTATTGTCAGCTATATTAATTTTTAATTTATTGTTAACCCTCTATTATTTCCTAACATATACTAATCACATATCACTCTTTCTATTACCATACAATTTTCTTATCACTATTGCTAGGTCGACCCTAAATATTCTACAATTATTCACTAACAAGAAATTTTACTAAATATTAATAATAATACAATCAACATTTGAAAAAAAATCCTAAACTACACTACTTATTCTAAACTTTATCTTTGATTACTTTCGTACGTTTTTCGCCAAATCCTAAACTTTATTAAATATCTTATTTAACTACTAATATTTCCAACCCCACATGACTATATATATACCCACAATTAATCCTAATTACCTTAAAAACTAACCATACCCATCCTTCCCTCAGAATGTTTACCCATGCTAAAGTGTTAAAAATACTACTCTCCTCACACAATTTCCTAACATCCTGATGTAACACCCCAACCTTGCTTCCAAACCCCAAGCTCTCTCTCAGGGCTACCTTAGGTCATTCACTAGACCCACTAGGGCTTCTTCACACCCTATAATTACTAGGACCTTGCTCAAGAGATCCTAATCCTTCAGTTGGGGGTACACCAACAAAGTAACATCAAATTTCTTACTAGCTGGCTCCAGTCCGCTATTAACCCTCAAGTCCATCTATAGCTCCAAGGGTACCAGTTCTTCATCTAGGGTTTTTTTAGACTCCTTCTAACATCCATGACCCTAAACAATGCTGATTTCATAGGCGCATTCAATCTACTAGGGAAGATACACCAAATTGCTCCAAAAAGGCTACTAGGAATTAGCCCTCCTAAATAGCTGGAAACAAGATTTCTTGAAAAACTTCTTAACAACCCTACAAAAAAATTATATTTTTGGATACCCTTTTTAGAATACTTCAAGATTCTATAATTTTCTAGCCTCCAAACTTTCCGTACAATGAAAGTACAGTTTTAGGCCAAAAATGAGGATTTCAAGTGCTTTATCGCTGTTGTGATGGAAAACCACCTTAGACACCTTTCCAAGACCTCTCCTTTGGACTGGAGCAAGGTTAGACCTTCTCATTACTCGCTATGTAGCCGGATTAAGGTATTTGTACACTCAATCCTCTCCATAACTCATTTTCCAACTGTGATTCCTAGCCAAGTTGCATTTGGCTTGCCTAGGGCATCACCTTAAAAATGCTTGCTGATGCTTTCAAGGGCCCTCCTTCTTGATACATAATTTACATGGATCCTAGTTCCAAATCCCAAAATACCAGAGGTTTCCAATGGTGGGAAGTGGCCCTAAGATCCCATTTTCTAAGTGCAGCCCTGTTCAGATCAGCAACTTGCCAAGAACAAAAAGATTTTTCTACACTAATGCAAACGAATTAAAATGATCAAACCAACACTAAAAAAAGATTAAAAACAATATTTCAGAACTTTTCCAACAAAAAAATCAGGCCATTCAATCCTCCTCTATTAAAAATGCCTTCAAATGCATAAAACCGGCCACAAAATACTTGCTCAATTCGTACAAAATGCAAAACCAACTTGTCCAACCCCCTGAAAATGGCTGTCCTCACATTTTTACAGGCTCCTCCATCAGTTCCATAACTGTTCTAAACAGTTAGGACGTTCTAAACACACAAATGCCAAAAAGTTGCTTTTTGCAAGAAAATATTGTCATGACAACATGACAACATTTCAGCAACTTTTGTTCTACATGGAGTTAGACCTCCAAATTTGGCACAAAACAAAGTAGACATATAATATGCATAAAATGACTTCAAATAAACAATTCAAAGACATTGGAACCTTTCTAGACCATTTTAGCCTTTTCCGAACCTAAGTCACCTAGTTGACAATAGTCGGCAACTTCTAGCAACTTGGTCACTTTGGGTCTTGCCAAGTCTCCTAAACACACCTAAGGACCACATAGGACCTATTATTAGAATAATGATGTGGCTAGCATCACTACAATCCAAAAATAAAGAAATACCTAGGTTTCACACTTAGCCTACCTAGGTGCTCCTGCACCATACTCCCCCCTCCAACAAAGAACTCAAGGTGGATCAGTTTGCAACAAATCTAGAGGTATGCCAACCTTCTTGAACTCTGTCTCAGCAACCCATGTAGCCTCTGAAATTGGTTTCTCCTTCCATTTGATGAGGTGTTCCATGTAAACCTTGTGCCTTGTAGTCTTCTTTACCCTTGAATCTAACACCTTTTCTACCTCCAACTTGTTGTTTGTAGGTGTTGAAGCAAGTTCAAGATCTTCATGAACATCGGGACTGAGCTAAGATAGGTCACCTTTGTATGCCACCAAGTCTTGCACATTAAAAATAGGGGATATGCCCAAATCGGAAGGTAAATCTACCTTATAGGCATTTGCTCCATATTTAGCCAATATTTTGCAAGGCCCTACCCTCTTCATCTGTAACTTAGTAGGAATGCCTTTTTGAAGCCTTGCTTTGTTCAAATGGACCATCACATAGTCCCCAATAGCAAACTGAACATCCTTCTTCTTTTCATCCACCTTGGCTTTGAGTTTTAGAGTGTTGTCTTGAATAGTCTTCTTGACTTGCTCCTGAATCTCCTTCATGGTTTGTACAAAGTCTTCAGCTTGACCACTAATCTGATCCATGTTTCCAAGACACCTTAGTTCACACACACCTCTTGGGTGCATGCCATAAACAATTTCAAAAGGACTCTTTCCAGTAGTCCTATTCTTGCTATCATTGTAGGCATATTCTGCTTGTGAGATGATAACATCCCAAGTCTAACCATACTCCTTAGTTAGGCACCTAAGAAGGTTACCTAAAGTTCTATTAACCACCTCAGTTTGACCATCAGTTTGAGGATGGTAAGCTGAACCAAAAGACATGTTAGTGCCAAGCTTCTTCCATAAAGTCTTCCAAAAGTGACTCATGAATTTCACATCTCGATCCGACACAATTCTTAATGGAAGTCCATGAATCCTTACAACCTCTTTGAAAAACAAATGAGCTATATGACTTGCATCATTAGTTGTCTTACATGGAATGAAATGTCCCATTCTACTGAATCTATCAACAACAACATAAATGCTATCATACCCTTGCTTAGTTTTAGGCAAACCAACAATGAAATCCATACTTACACAATCCCATGGTCTGCTAGGAATTGGTAAGGGCTGGTAAAGACCTACATTGCTCATTCCTCCTTTTGCCTTCTTACACACCATACATTGCTCCACATACTTGGTTACATCTTTGACCAATTTAGGCCAATAATAGAACCTTTGCACTAGTTCTATTGTCTTGCTGATACCAAAATGCCCACTCAAGCTGCCATTATGCTTCTCTTGTATTAGGTTCTCTCTCATGGAACCTCTTGGTACACACAACTAGTTACCCTTAAATAGCAACCCATTTTGCAAAGTGTATTCTGAAAATCTGCTATGAAAGTGGTTTCCAAAATCCATGCATACCTTATAGGCTTCAGCAAAGTCCTCATCATTCTTGTAAAGATTCTAAAAACTCTCCACTCCAATGCTATGGAGCTAAATCTCTTGGACTGTTAAAACCCTTCTACTTAATGCATCAGCAACCTTGTTCATTTGTCCTTTCTTATGCTTGATTGTAAAGGTGAAGGCCTGCAAATATTCCATCCACTTCAAGTGCCTATTGCTCAACTTCTCCTGTGTGTTGATGTAGCTAAGAGCTTGATTATCTGTAAACACAAAAAATTCTTTTGGCAACAAATAGTGTCTCCACTTCCTAAGACACTGGACTAAGGCATACAATTCAAGATCATAGGATGAGTATTTCTTCTTGGCCTCATTTAGCTTTTCACTATAGAAGGCTACTGGTCTACCTTCTTGACTCAACACCCCACCCACTGCTAGGCCACTTGCATCACATTCTAAGGTGAACAACTTTTCAAAGCTAGGCAATTTTAGGATGGTTTGAGTAGCTACTTGTTTTTTTTAACATATCAAATGACTTTTCAGCCTCTAAAGTCCACCTAAACTTGGACTTGACTCCCCCCTTTATGGTATCAAGAAATGGTGCACAAATACCACTAAAGTTCCTAATGAACTTCCTATAAAATTGAGACAAACCATGGAAACTTCTTACCTCACTAGATGTGGTAGGTGTAGGCCAACTTAGGATAGCAGCAACTTTCTCCTTGTCCATCTTCAAAGTTCCTTTAGATACCACAAAGCCTAGATACACCAACTCTTGCTTGAAGAAGTCACACTTCTCAAGGTTGATAGATAGCTTCTCCTCATGAAGCCTCTTCAAAACCGCTTCTACATGCTTGACATGTTCCTCTTTGGTCTTGCTGTAGATGAGGATATCATCCAAATACACCACCACAAATCTGCCTGTGAAGTCTTTGAGCACTTCGTTCATGAGCCTCATGAAGGTGCTAGGGGCATTGGAAAGACCAAATGGCATCACAAGCCATTCATAAAGACCATCAGTAGTCTTAAATGTTGTCTTCCATTCATCTCCCTCCTTTATTCTAATTTGGTGATACCCACTTTTCAAGTCCAGCTTAGTGAAATACATAGCACCTCCTAGACAATCCATAAGGTCTTCAATTCTTGGAATAGGAAACCTATACCTGATTGTAATGCGGTTAATGGCCCTTGAATCAGTACACAACCTCCATTTTCCTCCCTTCTTGGATGCCAAAACCACCGGGACTGCACAAGGGCTTATGCTCTTTTGGATCAAACCTTGGTCCATCAACTCTTGGACTTGTCTTGCCACTTCAAGGTTCTGATCTGGGGTTAACTTGTAGGCTGCCTTATTAGGTAGTGAGGAACCTGGAACAAAGTCAATTTGATGGCTGATAACTCTTCTTGGTGGTAGGGTAGCTGGTGTACCATCACTAACAATCTCCTTATACTTTACAAGCAACTCTTGTACCTCTACTGGTAAAGGTTCTTGGACTGGCTTTTCTTCACTTGCAGCCTTTAGTATGACTGCAAATCCTTGGCTCTCCTCATGCTTGAGGTCTCTAATAAACTCTTTCTCTCCACATAGCAGCACATTAGGCACCTTGGACTGTGGTTCATCCCCTTCTAACAATGACTAAATTTTGAAGGTCTTGCTTCCTTTCTTAAATGTTATGGTATTTTCCTTGCCATCATAGACCACTTCCCTATCAAATTGCCAAGGTCTCCCTAGCAAAAGATGACAAGCATCCATTGGCAAAATATCACATAATAAGCGGTCTTTATATCCTGCAATTGAGAAGTCCACCCATGCTTGTTCATTCACTAGGATGCTTTGCCCTTTGTTAAGCCATGTGACTTTGTAAGGGTTGTCATGAGGTATCTTCTTCAGTTTGAGCTTTGTAACAGCCTCCTCTGATATTACATTATCAGTTGATCCAGAATCAACCACCACCTTGCATACTTTTCCTAGGATCTTGCACTTGATCCTAAACAATGCCCTTCTATGTCTAGGCTCATTAGAAGCTAGTTGCTTGATCAGCACCCTCCTAAACATGAGGTTCTCACCTTTTTCAGACTCAATATGGTCTATGTCAACATCCTTGCAACTTCTATTATCTTCTTGTGCATATGCTAGCCTTTTATCTTGGCTTGAGGAAGAGGGTTTGTCCGGGCACCTATAGGCAGGATGGCCTAGTTGACCACAATTGTAACACTTCATTGTTGCAAAGTAAGAGCTGCTCCTACCTCCTCTACCCCTACTTGATCCTCCTTGATTGCCTCTCCCTCTATTATAACCACCTCTTGAAGAGTGGTCAATAGTTTGCTCCATGGGTTTGCTTTCACTTTGGCTCTTTTGATCACTACCTTTGCCATGGTAGCCTCCTCTTTGATTTTTCTGATTTCTGCCTTTGCCTCTATCTTTGAAGTTAGAATCTCCTTTCCTCTTGTTCTTTTCTTCTACCTTCAAAGCTAGCTGATGACATCTTTGGATAGTGGTAGGGGCCCATAAGCTAAGCTCCTCTTGAATGTTCCACTTCAAGCCACCAAGATACCTTGCCACCTTGAGTGACTCCTCTTCTTGCTTCTTGGATCTCAAACACAACCTCTGAAATTCTTCAGTGTAGGAGGTCACATCAAGATCTTTTTGCTTCAGTCCTTGCCTCTTTTTATGGAGTTGGATCTCAAAGTCTTCAGGTAGGAAGTTCTCCTTGATTTTGTTTGCCATAGCACTCCAATTTGCAATTGGATTCTTGCCCATGCTGACTCTTTCATCTTGTACATACTTCCACCATGTTAAGGCTGAGCCTCTAAGCCTTGACTTAGCAACCTTAACCTTCTGTGCCTCTGAGATACCCTCACACTCAAAGTGGTTCTCCATACCCTCTAACCAATCCATAACTGCATCAATATCCATCTTACCACTAAAA
The DNA here is from genome assembly GCA_028749045.1 of Cupressus sempervirens. Lineage (NCBI taxonomy): Eukaryota > Viridiplantae > Streptophyta > Pinopsida > Cupressales > Cupressaceae > Cupressus > Cupressus sempervirens. The sequence goes on along the minus strand of CM053787.1, from coordinate 912,100,400 downwards.
AGTGGCACTCCTTCCAAAGCTTTACCTCCTAAGGCTTTGATTGCCTTCAAGAAGGGCTCTTCTTGCAAGATAGGATCAGGTTCAGGTACAATATCTTCCTCTGCTACCTTTTTACCATTCCCATCTTCTTCATCTCTTTTCTTGGCTGCCTCTACAACTGCATCTAGTTTTTGCTTCACCTCTTCTAGTGCTTCTTCAAGAAGCTGATTTCTTTGCCTTTGCTCGTCAACTTCTTTAGCTAACTCCAAATTTGTCACCATCATGGATTCTCCTACTGATTCTTCAGCGGCTTCCAACATTAACTACCTTTCCCAAATCTTTAACTGGCTCTGATACCACTCTGATGTAACACCCCAACCTTGCTTCCAAACCCCAAGCTCTCTCTCAGGGCTACCTTAGGTCATTCACTAGACCCACTAGGGCTTCTTCACACCCTATAATTACTAGGACCTTTCTCAAGAGATCCTAATCCTTCAGTTGGGGGTACACCAACAAAGTAACATCAAATTTCTTACTAGTCGGCTCCAGTCCGCTATTAACCCTCAAGTCCATCTATAGCTCCAAGGGTACCAGTTCTTCATCTAGGGTTTTTTTAGACTCCTTCTAACATCCATGACCCTAAACAATGCTGATTTCATAGGCGCATTCAATCTACTAGGGAAGATACACCAAATTGCTCCAAAAAGGCTACTAGGAATTAGCCCTCCTAAATAGCTAGAAACAAGATTTCTTGAAAAACTTCTTAACAACCCTATAAAAAAATTATATTTTTGGATACCCTTTTTAGAATACTTCAAGATTCTGTAATTTTCTAGCCTCCAAACTTTCCGTACAATGAAAGTACAGTTTTAGGCCAAAAATGAGGATTTCAAGTGCTTTATCGCTGTTGTGATGGAAAACCACCTTAGACACCTTTCCAAGACCTCTCCTTTGGATTGGAGCAAGGTTAGAGCTTCTCATTACTTTATTTGTAGCCGGATTAAGGTATTTGTACACTCAATCCTCTCCATAACTCATTTTTCAACTGTGATTCCTAGCCAAGTTGCATTTGGCTTGCCTAGGGCATCACCTTAAAAATGCTTGCTGATGCTTTCAAGGGCCCTCCTTCTTGATACATAATGTACATGGATCCTAGTTCCAAATCCCAAAATACCAGAGGTTTCCAATGGTGGGAAGTGGCCCTAAGATCCCATTTTCTAAGTGCAGCCCTGTTCAGATCAGCAACTTGCCAAGAACAAAAAGATTTTTCTACACTAATGCAAACGAATTAAAATGATCAAACCAACACTACAAAAAGATTAAAAAAAATATTTCAGAACTTTTCCAACACAAAAATCAGGCCATTCAATCCTCCTCTATTAAAAATGCCTTCAAATGCATAAAACCGGCCACAAAATACTTGCTCAATTCGTACAAAATGCAAAACCAACTTGTCCAACCCCCTGAAAATGGCTGTCCTCACATTTTTACAGGCTCCTCCATCAGTTCCATAACTTTTCTAAACAGTTAGGACATTCTAAACACACAAATTCCAAAAAGTTTCTTTTTGCAAGAAAATGTTGTCATGACAACATGACAACATTTCAGCAACTTTTGTTCTACATGGAGTTAGACCTCAAAATTTGGCACAAAACAAAGTAGACATATAATATGCATAAAATGACTTCAAATAAAAAATTCAAAGCCATTGGAACCTTTCTAAACCATTTTAGCCTTTTCCGGACCTAAGTCACCTAGTTGACAATAGTCGGCAACTTCTAGCAACTTGGTCACTTTGGGTCTTGCCAAGTCTCCTAAACACACCTAAGGACCACATAGGACCTATTATTAGAATAGTGATGTGGCTAGCATCACTACAAGCCAAAAATAAAGAAATACCTAGGTTTCACACTTAGCCTACCTAGGTGGTCCTGCACCACATCCCTACTCCTCCTCCCATGCCTAGACTAATCACTTTTTCCTAGGTGACTGGATTTTGGTCCAAGCATTGGATTCCTCTTCCAAGGTGGGGGGTGGTTGGTGGAATGTTAGAGTCTAAACTTTTTCAAATTATGCCAGAACAAAGGGGTCACCCTCAATACTTTCTCATGCGCCCAAATTGTCATGGGAAGGTAAGAACACCTAGGTAATCCCTGTTTTTGTTTAATTTAAGTTTAGGATTATTCATTTGTTATTACTATTTTTCTTTGTAATATGCTATGATTATATTTTGTACATCTCCCTTAAGATCATGTGAATCTTCTTGGGGAAAGATTTAGGAGTCCCACTATTCTTAATTTATATAATAACCCCCTTAACTTATTGGCTCCTATTAGGAGAATCAAGGCATACTCCCTTATTATTTTATTGGTCTATAATCTTGGGGAAGGAATTTGTTTTCTATTCCATACAAATTCTAGAGAATAAAATGTGTAGCTATAGGAAGGTAAAATTTGGTGTCAAGAGTTCATTCTTCATATTTCTTTTAGGAGACCACAATCATGAAGTGCCAATGAATTGAATCAACTTCCCTACCAATTTTAGTTTGCAAGTTGATATTACTATAGCACTTATCTCATCCAAGGATCTATTACAGTTTGGAATCCAAATGAACTAATTTTCATGCATATCTAATGAGCTATCAAAATATAATAATTTTCTCCCATTATATTGAATGGATAACATATAAACTTACAATGCAATCATCTATGTATTGAATTGAATTAACTATATAAAAAAGAACATGACATATTTCAACCAAATTATTTATAAGAACAACTATCTCATTTACATGATTCTCCATATTACATCAAATCACATGATGTGAAAACTTACAATGAATATTTCCTTATGAGTAACTATATACAAATTCTCAATCTTTCCTTACACAATTTCATCAATATTAAATAATAAGAATATCCCTCTTTACATCATGATGAAATAACCATGGAGACTTAACATCCTAACACATTTATGATGATATGGAAGATTTTTATCTCCACACACTTGGTTTCGAATATTTCCAAGAATGAACCCCAATCACGTCATGGGAATCATCTTTTCAAAACTTGCAACACAATACAAAACTTGGAACCATGAAGGTTCACCTCCCATCCTAGGCTTCTATGAAGCCACCCATTGAGAAGGGAAAATAATTCTAAATGGGATACACACACACAAACTTGTCAATTCATGAAACATATCGCATAACACAAAACAATCCCTCCCATGGCTTGCACATTGATTTGCCATTGGAATCATAGGAACATTGGGTGAAGGTGTGCTTTCAAATAGGATACTTGCCATATCATAACATATCTGCAATAAATAATTTTCATGCCCTTTTGGGGCTTTCACTAATCAACAAATTCCATGCCCTTTTGGGGCTTTCACAAGAATCCTCTAAACATACTACCATCAACTATAGCATCGTTGAATACCCATACTCCATAATCTTCCTTTCTACACCATCATTTCCCTTATCACCCCTAAAGAAAGCTATGAATATGGCATACAATGGATCCCATACTCCAAGGTTCTCAATTATATTTCAAGCCCAACTAAGCTCTTCACTCTAGATTTCTCTTCCCTTCCCAAAGGGTGAATGAAGCCCTCACACCTATAACAACAGTTGGTATTCAAATCAAAACAAGGAGATTCAATAAAGAAAATCAAGAAATTTCATAAAACACAATGCACAATCACACCACCACAACACAATAAAAAGATTAAAAATAGGAATTCACGGTCCCATAACAACACTCCATGCTTGTAAATTCATTATGCAATGCTAAAATAAAAATGATCATGGTTTAAACACCAACCTTGGTCAAAGATAAAGGCAATGCTAGTTGTTTTAAAGCTCCCTGAGTCTTCCTTCAAAACTGTTAAACTTAGAGAGTGGGTGAAAATCCCACTTGTTTGTCCAAGACTCTCTAATAAGGCCTCCCCACTAACTATTTTAGCAAAACCGCCAAGCCACTTCTTCTTACAAATTTGTCTCCCTCTATGTTTTTTATATTTCACTTAGTGAAAACATGGGAGAGAACACATGTGACAACTCCATTTTCGAATTGATGGAAGAATGTAAGAGTAAAGGTTCCCCCTAGGTTGTCTCAAAACTAACATGGTCAAAATTAGGTACCTAACATGTTATACTATCATATGGGTAGCTCATTTTCACATAAAAGAGACCTTGGGACCTCCTAATGACCCCTCAAAATCCTAGTCAAGTCTAAATTCGAATTTCTTTTGATTGTGACCCATCCTACCCCTTGTCAAGTGGGTTTTCTTACTCGTTTGCAAGGTAATTAGTTTTAGGGTAAAATGCCACCATGACCAAAACCCTAAATGACATGTCAATTACACACAAAGTCCACAAGTATCAAGTGACAGATAAAATCATATTCTACATCAACATGGGATGTCCCTAATGCATCTTTATGATTAAACATTTACACATATAACAAAACTTACATTTACAAAGAAAAATACTTTTGCAACAAGGCTTTTGAATCTTCCAAAGAATCACCTTGGTTAAACTGTGTTCACATAGGTTTGGAACTTGTTTCCCCCCAAATTTGCTATGCTTCCACTTCCTGCACACTAAACTTGAGCATCATTAGTCCAAGGAAATCATATAAAATATATGCATATAATTTTCAAATGTTATGTAATCCATATTAATATATTTCAATTAAGTTTCTTTTCCTAATCATTTCAAATAATTCCTTCAAAATGTTAAAATATAAAAGATATGCATATCACATTAAATCATTATCATCATAATCAAATCAACATATTGCATCACATCATAATCTAATTTCCATCCTATCATGTGTAAAGTTGCATCCATGTTTCTTTGATCATCACATTTACAATAATAGGTTCTATAACAAAATCTATCCTTTAACACTAACATTATAATTTGAGATTTCAAGCATTTCTATAAATTCAATTTCTATTAAAGCAATGGAAGTAATTTAGAAGATGAAATGGAATCATTAGTTATATCAATTAGGTCCTAATGTGTAGATCATCAAAATGAAAATATTAAAATGACATAACCTTGTAGTCTCAAAAGTGTATCAAAATGTTGAATTAGGAGTATCATAATGCAAATATGTCATCTATACTATGATGGTCTAGATGAGGCTTCACATCCTCCCCCCTAGGCATGAACCTCCTCCTAGAGTTCATCAACAAGGTGCAAGTATTAATATCTTACCTATATTTTATTTACCAAGGTTGGCCCAACTTGAGTCTTCTATTATTGGTGCCGATAAATCAATCTTTACCTTACCAAGGTCTAACCTATAAATTGTTTATGTCCTTACTTAAGGTTCTTAACATAATGTTTCCCTATAGTCTTAACAAGTATAAGATACAATCTATATTTGTGCTAATAGAGCTATCAAGGAGTTTGACCATTTTCATATTTATGACATAGAAAAGAGTGGTGTCTTAGGGATATTGTCTAGTAGCTTTATAATGCATAACAAGAAGGTTTAATAGTGCACTAATTTCCTAGATGGTTTGTCAAGGATCTTCCTTGGTATGGCCTTTTCTTGCATCTCAATATAATATGCTTGTCAACATAATTCTGAAGAAGATGTCTCATAAGTAACTTAAAACCAAAAATAACAGGAAAAGTTTTACTGGAAAATAACACAAATGTGGCCACATTGTTAAATACCAATTGAGAAAAGATATATCCTTGAGGCACAATGGGACCAAAATCAAGAAATCTAGCTAAGTAGAAAAATGGTAATTGTAACATTGTTGGAACAATATATAAACTCAAAATTTTGAAACAAGAACCAACAAGAATTCACATTGAATAACAATTTACAAGAATTATATAGCCATACCAAGGTTCCTTGATGAAGGAGTGGAGAAACCATTGTTTTATAGAACTAATGGCTTAGAAGCAAGACTCATATCCCCTATGTCTCTAAGTGCTTCATCCATAGATTGTGGTTAAATTAGGTACACTAATACATCTTATACAAAGTTTGCAATATATCGCATATGTTGAAATGTAATGGGTTAGGCTCCTAGTATTGAAAACCCCACTGTGATACCAAAATGTCATGCCCACATTTACAAGGTAAAACACAACCAATTTTATTTTATTTTTAAATTATTTTAAAGGTGAACCTAGGTTACATGATACAATTAGGTTATTGGGTAGCCATATGTTCAAGATAGATCAATTCAAGATCCCTAAGTACTTTATGATTGTTAAATTTCAAAATGACATTTTCTTATTTGGGGTGATTTCTTGGTGGTTGAGAATGAGTGCATTACTCTTCAATACTCCACATGGTAAATTTCCTATATGAAAATTAAAGTGTTGGTACTAGCATGCTCAATAATATACTTTTCTTTCGACACTAACTCTTCTATGAGGGTACTCCTATCCTAGTTATGAGTGAGGTCACCTTTATTAAGGCATGCAATGTCAAGAATTTCATAAATGTATTTAACTACTCTACCCTACCCTTTAAACCAATATCCAACATACATGTTGTTGACATCAAGTCAAGTTTGTTATTAGTGAAAACACTTATTCAGATTCTAGTTCAGACCGAGTAGTTCAGTGTTTTCCAAGCAGTTTAGTGTTTGCCAAGTACTCCAGTTCAGACCGAGTAGTTCAGTGTTTGCCGAGAATTGTAGTTTCTAAAGAGTTAAAATATTAAGTCAATCAAAGCTAGTGTTAACTAAGTTGAATGAAGAATAGTGTCTACCGAGTATAGTCATGGTAAATAGAGAATGCAATTTATACCGAGTTACATAGTGTACACACCTAAATATGATTACATAACTAAAGTAATCCTATTTAGTCATCTCCTAAGGCATCATTAATTAAGTATTTAATATTTAATTAATCTATTGTCATCCCCTAGTTAATTAGTTAATTTAATTAACTATAGTCCAATTGATAAAATTAAAAGATCACCCAAAATCAAGTTATCAATTAAATTCATATTCCTCTATTAAATTGAATAAATCCTCAAATCTATTCAATTTAATTCTATATCTCCAATTTATTAAATAAATCATTTAATAAAATATCTAAAATCCTAAAAGCCTCCCTAAACCCTATCCTAACCCTTAATCCAACCCATTCACACATACTAACCTCACTTAGCCACCTAACTAACTCATCCCATCAAATCTAAGCCACTTGCCCCCTAATCCCCATCTAATCCAAGCCTAATCCTCAATCTAACCATGTGCACAACCTTAATCCTAGATTAATAATTTCTAACCCAAGCCAAAGTCAAGACTTCCACACACCTCCCATTTTAATATTCAAAACAAAGACTTCATCCCCCATTTTAAAGTCAAAACTTCCACCCACCAACTATTTTAATATTCAAACAAAGACTTTATCCTCCATTTCAATATTCAACCAAAGAATTAACATCCTCTTTTAATATATTTAAATATAGACTTAACCTACCTCATTAAATCCCAAACCACTTTCCTCTTAATCTCATCCTTAGCTAAGCCTAATCCCTTCCTTAAGAATGTGAACAACTTTAACCAAGGTTTAAGAAAGTCTTAAATCAAACCAAAGTCAAAGTTTCATCCTTAAAGTCTTGCATTCCTATTCAAGAGCCTTAAAGGCTCTTATATGACTTAAAGACTCCTTAAAGACTTTTTACACCTATTTTTCCCACTCATCCCCCCTTTTCTTCCCTCATAACTTCCTCTAACCACCTATCTTGAGCATCTTCCCTATCCAATCCCTGTGTGACACTTGTCACAAGGCTAAGGCTTTGAAGAAGCACAATCCATGTGCTCTCTTCTCCTTGCATCCTAGCCCTCCTTAACCAATTCCCCTTCCTTGCATCCTAACCCTCTATCTCACTACCCCTTGGCCTATAAATGAAACACTCTCCCTTCACAAAAACCATCCACTTATATGCTAATGTTATAATGCTATTTTGAGAGACTAAGGACTATCAACATACCATCATAATGGCAAAATCCATCCAAAAATCCATTTTGAATCATATCCTCCATTGAAGATTGAGCAATGTCATTGTGCACACATCCCATCTTACAAACACATCTATGCATCAAAGGGAAGATTGCTTGGTTTAAGAGGTATGCACATTTTTAGGCTACTTTGGTACTTTAATTCTCTTTTATCTAATCATATATGTTAGTTAAATCTATTGTTTTGAATGTTCTGGTTCTCCATTGTCAAGTTTGAATGAACATCTGAATCCTAATCATGTGTGTCTTCAAGTTGTACGATAGAGAATCTAAAAGCTTCACAAATAGAATGAATCAAGTGTCTTGCGTGTATTGATATCGTGCCTTTTAGCACATCTTTGACTTCTCTATTTCTTGAAAATTAGAGCCCTTTAAATAAATGACACATGTACCGATGGTGTTAGCAAGACCATTCGCAACAACCTAGGAATGCTTCTAGTGAGTTCATCCACCTCTAGGAAGCATGTCCCCTTTGGTGAGAAGCTCAAACTGGTAAATAATATGGTCGGCACATAAATGAGGAGAAGGGTAAACTTTCTCACTCCATCAGGCAAGTTCAGGTAGTGTGTTTCTAGGGGTAGCCTAAGGTGGGAAAAATTTCCCACAATTTTAGCATGTCTGGAATACATTCTTAAGTGGATCACATACGTAACAACCATTTGGCTAACACGACAGAACTAATTACAAACCAACTTAGTAGCTACCCTTTTATCCTTGGCATGTTATTTATGATGCAAGTGAAATAGCATCCCTCAAGATTACTCACCAATGTGCTCCCCTGGTAGAGGCATTAGGCCACTTGGGTTTCATCTCCAAGGGTCGTTGTTTCTGCAGAAGGGGAACTTGTATTTTCCATGCCTTAAAGATTATTTGATGTGTATCATTTGTTGTTTGACTCTTATATTGGCTCACCTCTTTCAACGAGAGAGACATATTGCACTAGAATTAGGAGACATCAATTTGTGGGCCATTAAATAGCATGTTGCAACCAAAATTTGACTTTAGGGATAAAGAGTGTGTTTGAATTGTCTTATTTGTATTGAAGACCCATGAAAAACATTTGTAAAATATACACAATTCTATGGTTATTATCGAAAATCCTTTTGCTAAAGAGATCATTTGTTTCCCTTTCTCAAAGTTGCTTTTTCCTTTGAGAAACTATTTGTTCATAAAAACCCTCATATTAGAGTAAAAAAAAATCCACCTTTATTAACTCAAAAGGCAATTGTTATTTGCAACAACTATTTGTCTTGTTGGTCTAGATTTTCTTTTCACCAAAAAAAAAAAGTTATACTTATTCCCTCAAAAAAAAAAATTATTAAGCAAGTCTTTGTTACTAATCCTTTTTCCTTGGTCCAAAATATTTTCCTTTTTCAAAATATCCTTGTTACGTACCCTACTTGACTGAAAATAGCATTTTTACTCTTGACTTAAGGATTGTTAGCAAGTTCATTCGCAACAAAATCCTTAAGTCTTGTTTGTCCCACTTCAATCAAATTTTACCATTTCTAAAAACTTAGCTATCCCTCAATCAGTTTATGATCCCTATCCAAGGTCAAAAGGTATACTTATCATAGTGACTGCCCATCAAAATCCCATAGTTGCAATCAAATCTCTTAGGGTTCTCTCATGTCAGGCCAACCTAAGGGTAAGTTCAAAAAGCCTAAACTTCCACAAATACTAGTTTACACAGAGATAGAAGTAGAACATCAAAAACATACCCCCAAACCAAGGATTGCCAAGCTAGACCAAATTAAGATATATAGAGTAGACGTTGCATTACAAATCGAGTGGGATTACAAGATTCAAAACCTAACTCTCTGACAAGGTGTCAAATAGCCTTATCAATAACTCTTATGTTAACTACTTTGATTAGGTCCATCTTTTTGCACACACACTTATGCACTTTTCTCCTTGTAGTTTTAGTTTCTCTGTTAATTCTTCATCCCATCTAAACATTTGGTATAACCATCTCCTCCATTTTTTTCATCAAACCTTAGGTTTTTAGAAATCCTCCAAATCAAGCATCATTAAACCCTAGAATCCTCCATTAGTTACTCCACACTTAGAAACATTTTTTGCATCACCTCATTAATCTTTGTCTCCCTAAAGAAATCTCCATCCATCTCACCATCATAGTTGTCCTTAAACTAAGCATTGTTTAAGATAAACTATCACTTGTGTCCCACATCACCTTAAACAAAATTTTGGGCTACACACTTCATTCCATTTGTCTTCCCAATGGCCACAAGGTGACCTTAGGGTTTGATATCACTACCACATATTCAAGTTCACACTTAGGGGAAACGCAATCTCCTCCATGTAGCACCGTATCATCTAGATTCCTAAAAGTATCATATACACTTAGCATCATCCCTCTTTGCATTTTCATCATTAGGGAAGTCATTCTTTCATGCCACCCACCACTTGTTTTGGTAAGAACACAAGGAAAAGGACATGGATCCTGGTCATAGTAATAACACATGTTGAGCTTAGCCATACCTCATAGTTTCCATGATGCCACCAGATCCACCACCAAAAATCCTTGAAGAAACAGGTTCCTCTATAGACATTGATTCTTTCATGAACCAACCTGGTTAGGCCACCATTATTAATGCCATCATAGATCGAAAAAAAGGAAACCATCATGGAAAATTTCTTAAGGAATAGTGTTGGTTCCTTTGAATTTGGTCGTCCACCACTTATCGACATTTCAAATCCTACACACCCTTTTTTTTGGGTAGCAACCACTAGTTGCAGAGTCATTTGTCCTTACCGATCCTTTCTCTTCACTCAACAAAAGATATCAACCATGTCAGACATAACCTACAAACCCAAATATACCCTCAACCTAGGTGCCTACTCCCATTCCACAAAACACCTAGCCCATCCTCACTCAACCCTTAGTACATACTACATCCCAACCAACCTCATGTTTATTATCTGCCTCTGCTTCAACCACTCATTTCGCTACTCCAAAAAATCCTTTGTTTGCATCTAGCAACACTACCTTTTCACTTCCACCTCACAACACACCTAGTCCATTTACTACTCAAATGCCACCACTAGGGTCAAATACCTCATCTTCCATCCCAACCAACATCACTATCAACCCCTTTGTAGCTAGCCAAAGCTCTTCAGCCTCATTTCCTTTGGGACCTTGGAATGTTGCTATAGCACAAGGACCTATCACTAGTGTTCCCCCTAGCACTGCAGCAATGTCTGCCCCTCAGGCACTTTCATCCATTGCTTCGCATTGTTATTCATCCACTTGCAGTTCACTATGATGAATACTCTATCATAGATTAATTACCTTGAACCTATTCATAATCAGTCATACTCTCAAGTAGGAGTGCAACCCACATATATTGGACATGGTATGTATTCCCAAAGCATGGCACATGCATTACCCACCTTACCACCCTTTCAACCACAGTCTTCATGCTAGCAGTATTCTCAAGTACACACACAATGATATCTCAGAGGGCAGCAACCTCATACTTATCTTCCCCACCAAAAAACTTCTTAGTAGATGTAGCAGTATACTCAAAACACATTCCAACAACCCATAACATCCATCCCACTAGCTATGCAACCTATCTTTCCAAAAGCACCATATGGTAACCAAGGTTTTCCATATCAATCGTCAAATCTTGGCATGTATCCTACATTGGGGGCACTTGCTCCCCCACCTATAAACTCTGAATGGGAAGCAATGAAAAATGCTCTCAAAGCCCTCAAAGATGGGATAAAATCCAAAACTTTCAAGTTTGAGAATGACTGCCCATACCCGTTTGAAAAAACCATCATGATGACACCTAAACATTTTGAGATTCCCAAGTTTCACAAATTTAGGGGTAAAAGTGATCCAACAACACATGTTAAGGAATTCTATAAGCATTCTCAAGAGGTAGCCTATAATGATGTGTTCCTCATGCAACTCTTTCCCAAAAGTTTAGGAGGCCCAGCCTTAGAATGGTTCTATCATATCCCTCAAGCCATTATTAAAACTTTTGCTAATCTTTCTAAAGCCTTTGTGGCTCAATACACCCATCTTATGGAAATTTAATTATCTATCGTGGACCTAGTTCATACTAAGAAAAAAGGGGGAGAAAGCCTTGTAGAATACTTGCAATGTTGGAAAATAATCACAACCAGGATTTCTTGTACCATCCCTCAGCATCATCTTGTCAAAATGTTCATAAAAAATGCACACCCTAGTCTTTCCCATCATATGGTTATGAACTGTTTACAAACATACAAAGACATTAAGGAAAAGGGGATGGGACTTGAACAAGGCCTCATTAAGGATGGTGTTATTAGAATTTACAAGGAAACCACCCAAGACCAAGGACCAAACAATGACAAAAATTGATATTGGAACAAAAACAAAAACACAATGACAAATGGTACCACCAACACCCGACAAGTTCATATCATTGGGGCAGCTACCAATGTTCCTACCACATTTTGTCAGCAACAACCCTATCAATAGCAACTCCTTATGTATCACCTACCACCCATACACAACAATCAACAAATACCTACTCATCATAATCAAACCAATGCTATCACACTTTTGGCAGGTACTAAAACTAGTGTTTAGAGACAACCTTGTGTATACACCCCGTTGGGGGAACCTCTTGATGCAATCTTTGAAAAACTAGCTAAGGATAATCTTATTCAACATCTACCAACACAGACCTTGGAACCAAACCAATCTAGGGCATCCTGGTATAAAGATAATGATTTTTGAAAATTCCATTGTGTCAAAGGACATACCACCCTCAAATGCATGCAACTCAAGGACTATGTCCAAGACCTAATTGATCAAAAGGAAATCACAGTGGAGGCACAAAATTCACCTAATGCAGGATTAATGATGTATCAAAATGCTTTCCCTCCTCATAACACAAACCTAAGAAAAGCACTTGTAAACCCTTATGTCAACAAACTGAACAATACTCAAGGCAAACAAGGAGATAATCAAGATAATTCTCAAAACTATACCTCAGCATATTTAGACTATGGAAGCCTTATCAATTGCATATCATAGGTTGAGCCATCCATCAATGTCATTAACATTAAGGGCCTAGATACCTAATGTGCAATTGCTACTCATCAGACTCTACTCAATATAGCTGGCCCACCTATTTCTACAACACCAAGACCACCTCCATCTAGAGCATCTCCATCAGAATCATCCTCATTAGGGCCACAATATAACATCTTGGAACACCTTGGAAACATTCTAGCCTAGATCTCCATTCTAGATCTCTTACAAACAAGCCCACTTTTTCAAGAGATCATCAATAGTACTCTACATGAGTCACACATCCCTTCTAACATAAATGCCACTGAGTTTCACAACTTGGTTAGCCATCTTTTGGCATCATGTGCCTTATCCTTCAAAACCATTGATATCCTAGTAGTTGAACTAGATCATATCCTTCCACTCCGCATAGCCATCATGGTTTCTAACTTTTCTATTAAATAGGTCATGATAGATAATAGATTAGCTTTACATCTATTTACTTTAAAGTTCATCAAATAGGCAAGATACATTGAGGCAAATATCATTAATGAAGTAATCACCATCAAGGCATATGACAATTTGGAGCACACCACTGAAGGAACTGTCTTGCTCCCTATAAGAGTCAGCCCAGCCACTCAAGAAACACTTTTCCATGTAGTTGATCTTAACCTTCCATACAACATCCTCCTCGGTCACCCATGGATTCATGCTATGAAGGCCATTCCATCCACATATCATCAATGTATCAAATTTTAGCATAATGGCACTAAGATAGCCATCCAAGTGGATCCTGAACCCTTTTCTTATTGCAATGCGATTGAAGCTTCATACACCAATCATTTTCCTGGGATCGAAGTTGGCCACACCATGGCTAGTTCCTCTAGCACCTGCCATGATCTAGACACCATTTTAGCCTTTACTCTTTCCATTATTAAGATCAACTACCAAGGTTGTGGTAAGTATAGTCTTATAGATGCTTTTGTTGTTGGCACTCTACCACTTGATCCCCATACTCAAGGATGCCTGACACATCAAGGGCCTAGACCAAAAACCACCTCTCAACTCCAACAAATGGGCCCTACCACATTTATTACCAAGGGTATTCTTGATGGAGAGGAGAATTCACCAGACATTAACACATGGCTATACAAGGAGCTATCTCCTAAAAGTGAAGCACTTCTTGATCATTTTAAACAAAAAATCCCCTAGTCACATCGCCTGGCCATAGAGAAATGGGATTATCAAGGAGGTGGTTTGGGCCATTTGGAATTAGGTATGAGAAAGCCTATAGAGGCACACTAGGGATAGAAAAACAAAGACTTAGGCTATGGACTTCCCATAACTAGGGGCACTATGAAGGAAGGCCATGCCCTCACAAACATCCAAAATAGCTTTGTTTAGGTTGAAGACATTCTTGAGGAAGTAGAAAAGAAATCCTATGATGATATATTCTTTGAAAAAATAATCCTAGGAGCCTTTGTGCTCTACCAACTATCCCTAAATCTCATAGACCTACCCCTCACTCACCCTGAACTCATAGATTGGGACCAACCAAGTGTCAGTCATGTTGATGAATTCTCTACCAAGCATGTGCTCCTTAAATTCATGGGGGCAGAAATGCCACATAAATGGTTGCCACCACCATTGACATATGTCTAAAAGCTAGATCCCACAAGTTACTTCGAGGAGGAGGAAATCTCCACTCACAAAATAGAAATTAAAAAGGAAACAAAAAAGGAAAAAATCAAAGGAAAAATGTCCTCTGGTGAAAACTCCTCTAGAGTGTCATTGGATAACTCAAAAAATGAAATTAAAATAAAGGATGTATTTGATGGTGAAAAATTCTCTGATGCACCTGAAGATGGAGATTTCATCCTTCCCCCACAAGAGCATAGGCCTCCTAAATCTTTAGTTTTGATAGAGGAAACTCAGCTAGTAAATATCAGTTTGATAGACACACCACATATCACATACATTGTAACTTTTCTACCGCTTGAGCAGACAGATCTTCTCATTGAGGTCCTCCATGAGATTGTGGGTCTTTTTGCATGGTCATATCAAGACATGCTTGGGTTTGACCCCAAGCTAGTGTTATACCATTTGGCCGTAGATCCAAAGGCCAAACCTATTAAGCAAAAGCTCCATAAGATGCACCCCAAAGTTGCTTTATTGGTTAAAGCAGAGTTAGAAAAAATTTTGGAGGCCAAAATCATTCGCCCAATAGATTATTCTAAATGGATTTCTAACATGCTACCTATTACCATGCCTTCTAGTGATATCAAAATCTGCATTGATTCTAGGGATCTTAATAAAGCTTGTCTGAAGGATGACTTTCCATTACCAAATATTGACATGATTGTAGATCTCACCATAGGTTATGAACTCTTATCACTAATGAATGGTTTCTCTGGATATAATCAAATTCATATAGTAGAGGAAGATTACCATAAGATAGCATTTACTAAACCTTGGGGCACATTTTGCTACAACATGATGTCATTTGGGCTAAAGAACACTGGGGCTACCTACCAGCATGCCATGATGGTCATCTTCCATGACCTAATCCAAAATATTCCTAAGGATTACGTGGATGATATTTTAGTAAATTCTCTCAATGCTCTTGATCACTTATTTCACCTCAAGGAACTATTTAATCGATTGGCAAAATATCATCTCATGTTGAATCCAAAGAAATGTGTCTTCGTTGTCACCTAAGGAAAGCTCCTAGGATTCATTATGCCATTGCGTGGTATTGAGATTGACCCTAAAAAGGTCAAAGACATAATAGAAATGGCTCCTCGTAGGACACTCAAACACCTTCATTCTCTATAGGGAAAACTCGAATCAATCAGATGGTTCATTCCCCAGCTTGCTAATAAATATCAACCATTCACACACTTGCTCAAGAAGGATCGAAACTTTAGATGGGACCCTTCTTGCCAGCACAACTTCGAGTTCATCAAGGAATACTTGGCTAATCCACCTATTTTGGTTCCTCCAATTTCAAGGTGTCCACTCATATTGTACATCATAGCTACTCACATAGCATTAGGTGCTCTTCTAGTGCAACTTGATAATGTAGGGGGGCTATTTATTACATCAACTGAAAATTAGTGGGATATGAGCTCAACTACACACCAATGGAGAAGGCTTTCTTAGTAGTGGTATTTGCCACCCAAAAGCTATGCCATTACATGTTGAGTCATGCTGTACAGCTAATCTCAAAAATTGATCCATTAAAATATATGCTTTCTCGCATAGTACTCACAAGATGCCTGGAAAAATGGGTTATGCTTCTCAATGAGTTTGACATCTAATATATTGATTGCAGACCACCCCCTCATTATGGAGTTCCTAGATGAACATATCTATTTGGTAGAAGAACAACCATCCTAGAAGCTATATTTTGATGGCTCCTATACATCTCATGGCTCTGATGCAAGCATACTCTTGGTCACACCTCAAGGCAATTATATTCCTAAATCTTTCAAGCCATAGTTTTAGTGTACCAATAACATTGCAAAGTATGAAGCCCTTGTTGCAGGGCTCAAAATTGTCATTGAATGGAATATCCCACAATTACAAGTCTACGATGATTCTTAGTTTATCATCAAACAAGCCTTAAATGAATATCAAACCAAGGATGATAAGCTACTACCTTACAAGGAATTGGTTGATCAATTAAAGGAGCATTTTACTCAACTCCAATTCATATAGGTACCTAGACTCCAAAA
Organism: Cupressus sempervirens; assembly: GCA_028749045.1. NCBI lineage: Eukaryota > Viridiplantae > Streptophyta > Pinopsida > Cupressales > Cupressaceae > Cupressus > Cupressus sempervirens. The sequence continues at coordinate 912,083,642 of CM053787.1, read as the reverse complement.
TAAAGTAGCAGATGTCATGGCTACTATTGGTTCTCTTTTGGAAATATCGTGTGATGCTATGCAATATGAATTCTTGGTCGAGCAGCTACATGAACCCGCATATGAGAATGATGAATCAATAGAGGTCTACATCTTGGTTGGTCCCCAATCCCCATGGTACCACAAAATTCATGTTTACCTACTAAATGGTATCGTATCTCCTCACCTCACACAAACCCAATGCCAAAACCTTATTTGCAGAGCTTCCTGCTACACTATCATCACCCAAAACCTATATTTTTGTGGTTATTATGATACTCTCTCTCAATTTTTAGATCAAAATAAGGCTATAATTTCTCTCAAGGAGGTACATGTTGGACTTTGTGGTGCTCACACAAGCAGGATACTGCTAGGAAAGAAAATCCTTTGGGCTGGGCATTATTGGCCTACTCTAGAACATGTTGCATGTGAGTTTATGAAATGGTGTTTACCTTGCCAACAGCATGCTAATATGATCCAGGCTTTAGCTTAGGACTTGCAACCCATTACACTTTCATGGCCTTTTACCTGCTGGGGGTTTGATCTTGTCTATCTTATTGCACCACTTTCTTCAAAAGGACACAAATGGAAAATCACCGCAATTGATTACTTCACTAAGTGGGTCAAAGCAGTTCTCCTTGTCACTGTTATGGGAGTTCAAGTGTCCAATTTTATCCTAAATCATATCATATGTCACTCTGGCATCCCAACTACCATTTTCACTGACCACAAAGATAATTTTGACAACCTAAATATGGAGGAATTGTGCACTTCCCTTCATATCCATCACCATTTTTCTAGCCCATACTTCCCACAAGGTAATGGTTAGGCAGAGGCAACTAATAAAACCCTACTCAAAATCCTAAAGAAAGTTGTCAATGATTCTGGCTATGATTGGCATTTACAAATCAACCCCACCTTATGGGCCTATCACACCTCATTTTTTACATCCATAGGCACAACCCCATACTCCTTGGTTTATGGTGCTAAATTAGTATTACCTATTGAGGTTGAACTCCCATCCTTGCACATTTCTTTGTGAGGCTAGATATCAGATGAGGATTACAGAGTGGCTAGACTCAGCCAACTAGATTTACTTGATAAAAAAGGCAATAGGCCTATGACCACCTCATGGTCTACCAGAATTGCCTCAAACACAACTTCAACAAGAAAGTCCATCCACACCAATTTCAAGAAGGAGACATGGTCCTCAAAGAAAACATGGAAGTCCAAGCTAACCAAGAAAAGAAAGGCAAGTTTGAGCCCACATGGCTTGGTCCTTACATGGTCACAACATCTTTTGGCTTAGGGGCCTATTAGTTATCCACACTTGAAGGTGAAGTCATGAATGATCCCACTAACATCATTCACCTCAAGAAATTCTATGCCTAAAAAATAAATAAATAAATAAATAATTCTCCAATGCTAAATACTTGGCAATTCAAGCACCTTGGATCGATACCCTGGTGAAAACCTAACAATTAGGCAGTAGGTGTACTTAGCCTATTCATTATCTATCAATGACCTACATATCCAGTATCACCCCTTTACATCTCATCACCCATCTCCCCATTTTCCAAGATATTCTAAGAGTTCCCTCCTTGCACTCCAACCACTCATGACACTAGCTTGGAAAGCCTACCTAGATCACATATTCTACCATGGTTAGCATATCTATTCCATCCTTATACCTTACCACATGTATCATATTAGGTATATTTTATCCTTAAAATCATGCCTTTATATCATATACTTGTACCAAGCCACAATATTTTGTGTACCACATTCTTGTCACGCAACCAATAATTATGTGTATCATACCCATGTAACAATCACCATATTGCATCAATGCTATTTCCTCATCCTGAGCTTTTTCCTATCATATGCACATCCGCTACTATATTCTATCCTACATTCTTGAGTCATCCACCCATTTACTATTCATGCTTGTATATTTTTTAGCCTTATAGAAAAATCTCGCATCACTATCTCACTCACATCCTAGTTCCACTCCAAAAATTTCCAAAAAATTATCAAAACATTCATAAATCATCCAAAATTATCAAAAAGAAAAAAAAGAAAAAAAAGAAAAAAAGAAGAGCTTCCTTCTCTCATAGCCCTTTCACACACACCTTACTTTCCACAATAAAGGCCTTGGCATAAGACAAAAAACTTTCATAGACCCTACACAATGCAAAACCAATAGACTTACAACCCTTTCACATAGACCTCTCGAAGAGAATCTTTTGGAGATATAGCTAGGTTGCAAGGTCCATGCCAGTTGCCTCACACCACAAAAGAAATTCAATGCAGACAAAAAACTAGAAACATAAGAAATCAAAAAAAAAAAAGGGGAGAACCAATCCCATCACTCCTCTATAGACCATAAACACATCCAAAAAATGAAGCCAAACTCGCCCTTCCATGCTAAATAGGGGCTACAATTGAATGGTTGATTTTCCATCTCCGAGACAAATTTTGGTTCTTTGTGGCTTTCCATTGCAGTTAATAGAAGATAAGAATAAGAGAAAGGGGTAGCATTTATAGTTGAATTATTTGGAGGTATTTGGTAGAAAATTATTTGTTTATCTTGGGTTGAGAAGCTTATAGCCTAGACAAGGGTGGTCTATTAGGCTAGTATTTGATCTAGAGTTAATTTCATAGCTACCCAATTGACAAGCATTTTGGATTTTTAAGTTCTACTCTGCCAATCAATGGTTTCTTGACATTAGAAATGGATGGAAGTAGGGGTAACTGGAGGGAAGGAAGGTGGCTTGAAGAAAGCATGGAGTCCGATTATGTATTGAGATACCATAGACATGAATTGCAGGAAAATCAATGCAAATCTTTGCTATCCACCTTGGCCAATAATCTCCAATATTTATTTTAGCCCTCAGTCAACTCACTTGGCATCATAAACTCCCTTCATTACCTCTTTAGGTACCTCACATTGTCTTGGTTACCCTTGTATTCCACCAAATCTCACTCACATCCTCCACTTCACCCCCATAGACCCAAAAATCATCCAAAATTACCTAAAACATTCAAAAAAAATCCAAACTTACGAAAAAATTCAAAAATTGCTGAAAAATATCAAAAACATTCAAAAATCACCCAAAAATACCAAAAAATATCAAAAATCACCCAAAAATATCAAAAAATCAAAAAATTGTCTTAAAATATCAAAAAAAAATTCCAAAGCATTCAAAAGGGGGTCATAATTGCCAAATATGGCCATAAAAGCTTGACACATTAACACCACCCCAAAACTCCTCTCAATTTCTGATATTAAGAAATTGATATTAAGAAGAAGTGTGGTAATGTCCTGAAACATTATTTTGGGCTTAGGAAAATCTAGCACAACTCAAATAGAGGAAGAGATGTCGCAAATTTGACCTTCGCCTTCCTTCCTTCCATGCAGCCATTATTAATGTGAATCAAGAAGGATTTTTAGTCTTATTTAAGTTGCAGTGGCCACGATTAGTCTAACCACCTTCAACAAATATATCACTACTATCTCGAATACCCAGATATCCATCAGACTCTTTCAACCTCATATAGCTAGGGGCACAGAATAAGGATGCATAAGTGTGAGAATTTGGCTCCCCACTCTAATGCCTTTTTCGGCCTTAAATGCTTTTTCAAGGTGCAAGTGTCCTTTTTGGACCCCTCAAGCACCTTTTTAGGCCTTAAAAGCATTTTTCAAAGCCCAAGTGTCCTTTTTGGACCACTCTAGCGCCTTTTTAGGCTTTAAATGCTTTTTCAAGGCCCAAGTGTCCTTTTTGGACCCCTTAAGCACCTTTTTAGGCCTTAAAAGCCTTTTCCAAGGCCCAAGTGTCCTTTTTGGACCACTCTAGCACCTTTTTAGGCCTTAAAAGCCATTTTAGGCCTAAAGTGCCTTTTAGGCCCCCTCAAGTGCCTTTTTTTAGGCCCCTCAAATGCTTTTTTAAGGCCAAGTGTCCTTTTTGGACCATTCTAGCACCTTTTTAGGCCTTAAATGCTTTTCTTAAAGGCCTAAGTGTCCTTTTTTTGGACCCCTCTAATGCCTTTATAGGCCCAAATGCCTTTATCAAGCCCTTGACATGCCTTTTTAGGCCCAAATGACTTTTTCAAGGCCCTATTTTGACCTTTTCAAGCCCCTAAAATGCCTTTATAGGCCCAAGCCCCTTTTTCAAGCCCCCTGAAATGCCTTTTTAGGCCCAAACACTTTTTTTTAAAGGACCTATTTTGACCTTTTCAGGTCCCCGAAACACCTTTATAGGCCCAAGCACCTTTTTCAAGCCTATAATATGCCTTTTTAAGTCTAAACATTTTCTTAAATCAAGGCCCTATTTTGACCTTTTCAGGCTATTGAGATGCCTTTTTAGGATCAAACACCTTTTTCAGGCCCCTAAAGCATCTTTTTAGGCCCAAACACCTTTTTCAAGGCCCTCTTTTGGCCTTTTCAAGGCCTTTCTTCTCCTCTTTTGGCCATCACAAGCCTTGCATAGGTCCCAATGCCTTTTCCAAGCCTCATAAACATCTGTCTCATCACACACCTAGAGAAATGTCCCCACATTTTATCTTATTATTGTGTATCATGCTTGCTAAATCTACATAGACATTCTTGCCTACGAGTCATGGTTACCCTTACTCTACAGATTGTATTGTTCCCATTTTTACAAGAGTCAAACTATTTCATTATTTATCACAAAAACACAAAAACATTCAAATATATATCAAACATAAAAAAAAAAAACATTTAAATATTCGACAAAAAACAAAAAATAATAACAAAAACAAAAAAAAGAACATTCAAATATATATCAAACATCCCAAAAACATTTAAATATTCAACAAAAACACAAAAACATCCGTATATCTTCCATAAAATCCCAACAACAAAACATGAGATTGCATTAAAAACAGCATCCATTGTTCCTTTGATTGCCACAACAACAAGCACAAAAATTTTATTCTCCTACTATAGCAACAACAACGTTCCATTTAACTAATCATGTTTGGCAAATTTTTTATGTTGGCCTCCCTGGGGGAGGTGGCAAGATAGGGTGTCAAATCAATGGCATTCCTTCAAACCCAATCCCAAATGATGATGCCCCTGGTGTCATCCTCACACCTGCCCAAAGTGTATCCATTGGGATCAGGATGTTACCATACCTCAAGAGTGTGTTTATTTGCTCCATAAAAATTTTCTTAGAGTATACAACTCCTCTTCTTTGCTCCAAAGGGACCGCTTGGTGATATAATCCCATGTAGTATGTTGGCTCTCATGCAACCCTCACTGATTGCTCCATGACATCTTTCATTTCTGCCCATAGTCTTTTTGCTCCTGGAATAGTTGTTGTCCTTTGCACAATATCATGTTCTCTTTCATATCTATTCGCTAGAATTTCATTGACTCACTCTCATATTTCACTATATTCAACTAATTTTGGTACCACATAATGTGCACATTACTTGCATTCAGCTACTCTTGTGACCTTCACACTACATTATTGGTCTACACTGTTGATTCCCTGAATGCTTCTACTTGTGACCATGGGAGCACTAATTCATTTTCACATCTCTCCATCACCACTCTCTCAGCTACCAAAGTCACCTCCATAGTCTCCACTCTTTTTTGCTCCATCATTAAGATCATCCCTAGGCACTCAGCTTCTGTCTGTGCACCATCCTCTTGTTCTCTTTCAATCAGGCCTTGAAAGAAATTCCCATCTTTCTCTGCATGGTCAGTGTATTCTTTTTCCACTGCCAATGCTTTCTCCATCACCACCACTACTTCATGAGCCACTTGTACTACAGCATCAGATTGCAATGCTCGAAATGGCCAAAATGCAAACAACATTGGGTCCACCTTTTGTTCCCCACAGCTCTGCATCATATCCACTAAACTGCTTTTTCCCTTCTTCCATAAGACTGTTGTTGGTTACATCATGGATCTTTGTTCCTCTTCTAGAAGATTCTCTTCTATAGATGGTTGATCTTTTTCACTTGCTCCCTCTTAAAACACTCCCACACTTGGTAAGTTTGTCTCCTTCTCTTTTTCCCTTGACTCTATTTGTTGCATTGCACCTTTTGCTAAAAGCTACAACAAGGTCGGATCTTCTTCTTCCTCTTCTAGCTGATTTTGAGTTGGATTAATTTTTCTAGCCTCCACGACTCCCCAATCACAATGCCACACACTTCGACATGGCAAGGTTTCTCTTCCTTCTTGTTGGCTTTTCTTTATGCCCTGCTTTTGCCCCCGCAACCATTTTCTTTCTCCTTGGCTTTCATTTTCCTCTTCACTCCATCCCCTTGTTCCACCTTCTATCACCTTTTGGCATTTTTTGCCTCTACTCTTGCGAATTGGCCATTGGTATTTCACTCACAGCTTAATTCTTTGCTCACACTTTTCTTATGCTTCAGCTAATATTTCTTGTTGTTGGGCTTTCATCAAATTCACTCACCTTTTATAGAACTAACAACATTCTCCATCGCTACCATTAAATGTTATCAATATCTTCGACAACAAGATTCAATAGCTGACATCATAATAGTCAAGTTAGAAACCACCTCCATCCTTTCCACACCTCACCTCCCCTATAGTAATAGTTTGCTATATCCTATCTCTTTCCACTAGCTTCTCATCCTGCACTTTTTATCGCGCTATCCTGCACTTTTTATCGCGCTATCTCCTCATCCCCTAAATTTTCTTCTGCTAACATTCTCATCTTCATCTTTCCCATCACTATCCTATCATGCTAAGCTTTTGTATGGTAATCCCTTGTAAATACTTTGTTTTGTCCATTGTTACATCCTTGCATGTTAGTCCTTCACTTGGCATCATTGTATATCTCTCATCTCTTCGCATGAACTCATTCTTGATCAACAAATAAAATTTTGTAGTTCTCTTGGTTAGGTGTTTTAGTGAATTCTCATATGAGATCCCTTGTCATCAAAATGTTGTCCTAAATAGTTCTAATTTTCCATTTTCTTCTAGTCCTCGATATTACCGATAGATCCTTGTAGGATGCATCCCTCCTCTCATCTAATCTTGGTCCCTTAGTATCTAGCACTACTGATCTCTTTGGTAAAAGGTTACTTTTTCATGAATTTACATTTTCTTTCAATTTATTATCTTTTCTAGATTTCATGTTTGGTTCTTAAAGTATCTCTTCCAAGTGATTTTGATTGTTCCCTCCTCATGGTGGCCATGATCTTTTATATCATGGTGTGCTATGAATGGGGCAATTCAAGAGCAAGGTTTTGATCAGGTCTTTTTCATTTTCTTTTTTACTTGTGAGTCAGTTGGATATGACCTTTGCATAGTCCAAACATGTGATCATTTGTGGTTACATGGTGCACTTGGGAAATATTGTTTTCTTGTGGGTTACCCAGTATCATTTCCACTTTGATTCTTTTGATATTCATGTGTGATGTTGGGGCAATCCTTGCATGTTTATTTCACGTCATTCCTATGTAATATTGGTAAAAAGGCATTGATGTTCTTAGTAAGCTTGGCATATTACCAATATTCCTATATCAAAATAAGTGCTCAACTACATGGTGGTGCTCCCCTTTGGAACACCCACATGCTCAAGCTTCAATGGATTACTTCACACTCTCATCTTATCAAAACATCCCATTCTATCCAAGCATCACATCCAATCAGTCTTACAATCATGATCTAGCAGTTTTATCCATATTGCAATCATATCTCCTATCAATTCCATGGTATCTAATCATGTATCAATCATAATCATAGCTCCATCAATCATAATTATAGCTCCTTCAGCAATAATAATCATATCACCTTCATTAATCATAATCATAGCTCCTTCAGCAATTATAATCTTAGCTCCTTCATCAGTCATAATCATATCTCCTTCATTAATCATAATCATAGCTCCTTCATCAATCATAATTTTAGCTCCTTCATCAATCATAATCATAGCTACTTCATCAATCATAAATCATATCTCTTTCATCACTCATAATCATAGCTCCTACATCAATCATAATCATAGCTCCTACATCAATCATAATCTTAGTCATCACCAATCATAAATCCTCAAATCATAATCTCCCCAAATCTCCCACCTTGCAAATCACTTTTCTAGGTTCAAATTTAGAAAACCAATCACCCTCCCCCTCCCCCCTCTCCCTATAGCCAATGTTCTTACCCATTGGTTATCCTTGCACCCAATGTTTTCCTCTGTATCATTCTCCCATAGTGAGAGTATGTGCTTCCTTGAACCACCTCTCTTACTCACACTTAGCCCTCCTCCTCACCCTAGATTCTTGTACCTTTCAAGAAGGTGGCAGGCCTCAACTTCTCTCCCTGCCATCTTCTTGAGGGGGCATCACACAGTCCACTCTCTCCTCTTCTATTCAAGACTGGGCCAATCATGTTGCTTTCAAAACATTCTTCATGTCGTCTATCTTCAAACATCTTTGAAATAGTATTGTTCCAACACTATCTCAAAGAGGGGCAAAATGTAGAAACCTAAATATAATTACATCACTTAAGTAATCCTATTTAGTCATCTCCTAAGGCATCATTAATTAAGTATTTAATATTTAACTAATCTATTGTCATCCCCTAGTTAATTAGTTAATTTAATTAACTATAGTCTAATTGATAAAATTAAAAGATCACCCAAAATCAATTTATCAATTAAATCCCTATTCCTCTATTAAATTGAATAAATCCTCAAATCTATTCAATTTAATTCTATATCCCCATTTTATTAAATAAATCATTTAATAAAATATCTAAAATCCTAAAAGCCTCCCTAAACCCTATCCTAACCCCTAATCCAACCCATTCACACATACTAACCTCACTTAGCCACCTAACTAACCCATCCCATCAAATCTAAACCACTTCCCCCTAATCCCCCTCTAATCCAAGCCTAATCCTAACTCTAACCATGTGCACAACCTTAATCCTATATTAAGAATTTCTAACCCAAGCCAAAGTCAAGACTTCCACCCATCTTCCATTTTAATATTCAAAACAAAGACTTCATCCCCCATTTTAAAGTCAAAACTTCCACCACCAACCATTTTAATATTCAAGCAAAGACTTTATCATCCATTTTAATATTCAAACAAAGACTTGACATCCTCTTTCAATATATTCAAATAAAGATTTAACCTACATCATTAAATCCCAAACCACTTTCCTCTTAATCTCATCCTTAGCTAAGCCTAATCCCTTCCTTAAGCATGTACACAACTTTAACCAAGGGTTAAGAAAGTCTTAAACCAAACCAAAGTCAAAGTTCCATCCTTAAAGTCTTGCATTCCTATTCAAGAGCCTTAAAGGCTCTTATATGACTTAAAGGCTCTTTAAATACTTTTTACACCTATTTTCCACATTCATCCCCCCTTTTCTTCCCTCATAACTTCCTCTAACCACCTATATTTACCATCTTCCCTATCCAATCCCTAAGGTGACACTTGTCACAAGGCTAAGGCTTTGAATAAGCACAATCCATGTGCTCTTTTCTTCTTGCATCCTAGCCCTCCTTAACTAATTCCCCTTCCTTGCATCCTAACCCTCCATCTCACTACCCCTTGGCCTATAAATGAAACACTCTCCCTTCACAAATATCATCCACTTCTATGCTAATGTTATAATGCTATTTGAGAGACTAAGGACTATCAAAATACCATCATAATGGAAAAATCCATCCACAAATCCATTTTGAATCATATCCTCCATTGAAGATTGAACAACATCATTAAGCACACATCCCATCTTACGGACACATCTACACATCAAAGGAAAGATTTCTTGGTTTAAAAGGTTTCCATGTTCTTAGGCTACTTTGGTACTTTAATTATCTTTTTTCTAATCATATATGTGAGTTAAATCTATTGTTTTGAATGTTTTGGTTCTCCATTGTATTCCTTTAAGCACTAGTTTTATAGCTCTACACATAGTATCTGTCGAGTCACTAGTGTATACCGAGTTTGAAACTATGTTGGAGTGATTAGTATGGACTGATCCTCTACTTATATTTAGTTCATGACAATGCCAAGTAATGATAGTGGATGTTGTGTATCAAAAATTCACCAAGTTAGTTTTCATAATTTGAGTACCTACATTTGGGCTAACCTTGTCATATTGGTGTTAACTTGTGATAATGTGAATGAAATATAAGCATGTGAATGTGAATCAGTAGTAGAGTAAAGTATATTGCAAGGCCATATTAGAAGCAATAGAGTTATATCTATCACATAGAGGTGATCAGTACTTCAAGGATCTCAATCAGCTATTTAGTTGTAAGTCAAAGATCTACTATTTCATCCTAATAGGTGAATCAACTTCAAATCCTTTAACAAAGTATACTTAACAATCTTTTCTTAAATCTCTTTACCAAGTGCATACTTCATTGTATATTTGTAAAACCTCTAACAAGGTGGACCTAGCAGTCCTAATTGCTCCTAATGGGATAGATCATTAGAAGTGATCATTATAAGCCTTAACAGGCCAACTTTTTGCTGCAGCATTAATATTTTGTGGGTATCATCCCCACCCTAGTTTTACTTTCTATTTGAAAGGTTTCTTCATCACCAAATATTGTGTTCCAAGTGTTTTATGCTTTTAGTTTCTCATGCAAGCAATATATTAGATCTATTAATGGTAATTAGATTATTTTATTGATTTCTAAATTTGTTAAAAGTTTTGAGGTTACTGATTCACCCCTCTCCTCTTAGTAACCTAGCTAATCTTAAATATTTCCAACAATTGGTATCAGAGCTTGTGGTTCTCAGCATAAATTTTGACAACTTGAGCAAAGATCAAGAGCAATGGAGATACTAAGACTTTACAAAGCTATTGACAATGAAAAGTTAGATCTAGAGATGGCCATAGCTCAAATCAAGAAAGCAAAAGAGCATATTTCCCAATCCCTCAAAAGAAGGAAGAAACTTGCAAATTAGATGAATGACAACCACTATGTCAAAGAAAAGATTGAAGATTTTCTCCCTTCAAGTAGTTTAGATCAAGCAAATAACGCAACCAAAGAACTTCTAGAAAAGAATGGCTCATTGCAAGAAAAAGTAATAAAATTGAAAAGAGAACAAGAAATTCAGTCAATAAGATTGTGTGAAATCTCAAAATAGAGAAAAAAGGAAAAATAAGACTTGGAGGTAAGGAATAATGAAATTTAAAATCAATTCCTTCAACAAGAAAATCTTATTAATCAGCTATTTAATGCAAATGAAGAAATAGTGAGTCTAAGATTTCAAAATGAAAGGTTAAGGAATGACTTAAACTTTGAAAGGAAAATCAATGAAAGGATGAAAATTGATCTAAATTTTGAAAAGAAACTCAATGAAACAATAATGAAATCCCAAGCAGACACAAATCAATTGAATCAGCAAAATGAGTAGAATCTCTATAGGAAAAAGGGTAAGGTAGGACTTGGATATGAAGAAAAAGGTGAATCCTCCAAACAAGTTGCTCAAAGAAATAAAAGACCTATTTGCAATTACTTTCATAATATAGGTCATACATCAAATAAATGTTGGAGTAATGGAAAGGCAAAATTCAATGGAAAATGCTACAATTGCAGTCAGCATGGTCATAAAGCTAGTGAATGCAAAGAAAAACCAAAGTTTGAGGGCAAGTGTCACAAATGTAACATATTTTTTTCCAAAATTATGTGATGTTACAAAGCATACTAAAGAAATAAAGGGAAAATTAAATAAAATTGATGACAATTTGATGGCTACCACAAAGCAGTTGCAACTTGACCCCATTCAAGCTCTACACATCATATGAAGATCAAATTCTTATTAGATATGTAGGAATAATTATTGAGAGAGGAATCAAGGATCTAATCTACACTCATAGGCATTTAAAACATGATCCTTCACATCATGGATACAATGCAAAAGCACATTACTTATTCCAAAACATTGATCAATGACAATAATTTCTCAATTACAGATCACATGATCAAGCTCTCTACGGAAGTACAATTTTCTCTTCAAACCTATAAATTTTTTCAAGATAACTAGGACAAGACCTTAACTCTTAATCTTAAGATACATTCTGAATTTCTGTCACATTTTAGTGTCTTCATATAAGGAGATTGTGTATAAATCTTTGGCATTATTGTCAAAAAGGGGGAGAGACATGTATATAATTAAGGGGGAGAGATATTCATAAATTTCATGAGAGAAAGTATGTCAATAAGCCTGATATGATATGTACATTGTATAGGGGAGAATTATGCAAAGTAAATGTATATATAACAGAGTTACAAAGACAAATTTTGAAGAATCTCAAAAAATCTGCATGCCATACCAAACTAAGTATCACAGTATGTTGTACATAAGTTTTGGATGATAAGTGTTTTTGACACTAATGCCAAAGGGGGAGATTATTGACATCAAGTTAAGTTTGTTATTAGTGATAGCACTTATTCAGATTCTAGTTCAGACCAAGTAGTTCAGTGTTTGTCAAGTACTCCAATTTAGACTGAGCAGTTCAATGCTTGTCGAGCTTTGCAGTTTCTACTAAGTTAATAGCTTAAGTCAAGCAAAGTTAGTGTTAACTAAGTTGAATGAAGAATAGTATCTATTAAGTACAATCATGGTAAATAGAGAATGTAGTTTATACCAAGTTATATAGTATCTAACAAGTCACCAGTGTATACCAAGTTTAAAACTTTGTTGAAGTGATTAGTATGGATCAAGCCTCTACTTCTACCAAGTGCATGATGATGCCAAGTAATGATAGTGGATGTCATGTATCAAAAATTCACCAAGTTAGTTTGTAGAACCTGAGTATCGACATTTGGACTGACCTTGTAATATTGGTGTTAACTTGTGTAATAGCCAAACTTGTAATTATGTGAATTGGATTGATATATATGTAATGTATTGTATCATATCCAAGTGTGTAATGTAATAATATGAGATATTGTGAATGAAATGCAAGCATGAAAATTTAAATTAGTAGCAGAGTAAAGTGTATTGCAAGGCCATATCAGGAGTAGCAAAGATACATCTATCACATAGAGGTGATTAGTACTTCAAGGTTCTCAATCAACAATTCAGTTGTAAGTCAGAGATCTACTATTTTATCATCTTCAAATCCTTTAACAAAGTAGACTTAACAGTCTTTTCCTAAATCTCTTTACCGAGTGCATACTTCATTGTATGTTTGTTAAACCTCTAACAAGGTGGACCTAGTAGTCATAATTGCTCCTAATAGGGAAAATCATTAGAAGTAATCATTATAATCCTTAATAGGCCAACTTTATGCTACATTATTGGTGTTTTGTGGGTATCATCCCCACCCCAGTTTTACTTTCTATTTGGAAGGTTTTTGGGTCACCAAATATTGTGTTCAAAGTATTTTATGCTTTTAGTTTCTCATGCACATAGTAGATTAGAACTATTAATGGTAATTGGATTATGTTATTGAGTTCTAAATTTGATTAAACTTTTGAGGTTATTGATTCACCTATTCCCTCTTAGTAACTTAGCTATTCTTAAATATTTCCAACAATGTAACTCCATATTCTACCACTTTAATCACTTGCTAACTATTTACTACTAACTCTACTATTGAAAACACTTACTAGTACAACATGTTATCAATACCAAGATTTCTTGTCAGTAACCCCTACATGCTAGACATACCAACTTACAAATTAGCATTGAGCTATAACTTCCACCAATTTATATAATTCATCTTACTACAATCTCTTGGTATTACTTGTTGTTCATATCAATTACCACTACCACTTCTGACCCACACTTTAAAAAAATGTATCAACTCCAACTAACTGATATTTAATCATTTGCCAATCACATTACTAAGATCGATTACTAACTAATTAATTAACTAAATGGCAAACTTCAACTTACTACATTTTTCAACTACTTCCTAACTTCTAAAGAATTATATAATTACCACCTTATATAACTTAACATTACCAACTATTACAATGTTATTTAAGGTAATTACTTACTTCCTAAATTCTATACATTCCAATATCTAAATGATCCTAAAAAATTCCATATACACGTTCTAAATATCAAATGTGTTAGCTATGTATTATGAGACAATAAAATTTACATGAAAATTTTATGTGTGTGTGTGTGTGTGTGTGTGTGTGTGTGTGTGTGTGTGTGTGTGTGTGTGTGTGTGTGTGTGTGTGTGTGTGTGTGTGTCATTTGCTATACATATAATTTTAACATATTACGCTAATTGATGGCTAAAAGCATCATCATTAACTACTTAATTTGTCTCCAATTGTCAAATTATCTATCTATAAATATATTTAAAGTATCCTCTAATTATTCAAACATTATCATTATCTAATACTAACTATTGTCAGCTATATTAATTTTTTATTTATTGTTAACCCTCTATTATTTCCTAACATATACTAATTGCATATGACTCTTTCTATTACCATACAATTTTCTTATCACTATTGCTAAGTTGACCCTAAATATTGTAAAATTATTCACTAACAAGAAATGTTTCTAAATACTAGTAATAATACAATCAACATTTGAAAAATATCCTAAACTATACTACTTATTCTAAATTTTATCTTAGACTACTTTCATACATTTTTCCTAAACCCCAAACTTTACTAAATATCCTATTTAACTGATAACATTTCATAACTACCTTAAAAACTAACCATACCCATCCTTACCTCACAAATTACTCTCCCCATATGATTTCCTAACATCCCTCCCCCCCTTACCCCTAGACTATTCCCTTTTCCTAGGTGACTGGGTCTTGGTCCAAGCACTTGACTCCTCTTCCAACATAGGGGGTGGTTGGTGGAATGTTAGAGTCTAAACTTTCCCAATTTTTCAAATGATGGCCACCAAGGTAGTGGGAAGGGAAGCTTCTAACTTATGTTAGAAAAAAGGGGTCATCCTCAATACCTTCTCATGCACCCAAATTGTGATGGGAAGGTAAGGACACCTAGGTAATGTTTCTTTTTGTTTAATTTAAGTTTAGGATTATTTATTTGTTATTACTATTTTTATTTTTAATGTGCTATGATTAGATTTTATACATCCCCCTTAAGATCATGTGAATCTTCTCTGGGAAAGATTTAGGAGTCATAGTATTCTTAATTTATATGATAACCCCATTAACTTATTCGCTTCTATTAGGAGAATCAAGGAATATTCCCTTATTATTTTATTGGTTTGTAATCTTAGGGAAGGAATCATCTATCTATCACATAAAAATTCCAAAGAATAAAATGTGTAGCTATAGGAAGGTAAAATTTGGTGTCAAGAGTCTATTCTTCATATTTCTTTTAGGAGACCACAATCATGAAGTGCCAATGAATTGACTCAACTTCCCTGCCAATTTTAATTTGCATGTTGAGATTACTATAGCACTTACCTCATCTAAGGATCTATTAGAACTTGGAATCTAAATGAACTAATTTTCATTCATATCTAATGAGCTATCAAAATATAATAATTTTCTCCCACTATATTGAATGCATAACATATAAACTTACAATGCAATCATCTATGTTTTGAATTGAATCAACTATATTAAAAAGAATATGAAATATTTCCACCAATTGATTCATAAGAAGAAGTGTCTCATTTACATGATTCTCCATATTACATCAACTTACAAAATTTGAAAGCTTACAATGAATATTTCCTTACAAGTAATAATATACAAATTCTCAATCTTTCCTTACACAATTTCTATTGGATACAATTTGTTAATTATGTCTTATCTTTGATGTTACACAAATGTCATATCATTATCAGTTAGTGTATGTCGAGCTCACTTGGCTAGTGAAGGCAACTCTCAGTATTTACTGAGCATTCCTATGTTTGCCTAGTTCAAAAGGTAGTGTCTACCGAGTTCACTTGGGCATCAAATGAAAAGTTGTAGAAAGTGAGTGTTGACTGAGCTCACTTGGGTAAAAAAGGAATTTTGGATGGAACCAATGCTAACAGAGCTCACTCGGTTGCCAAAGGATTTTTGCAAGTTTGCAATATTAATCAATCTTTTGTTGGTTAATAAAGGAAATCATTTATGAGTTAGATTCTACTTAGTTGGGTCGGCTAATAAAGGATTTTCTTATTTTGGCATATTAGGCTTAATTGATTTATCTATTGATTCTAGCTAAGGTGATAAATATTAATTATCCTAAATTGTATTTGAGCTGACTTGAAAAAGTGGAAGATATAAGTATGAGATCAAGTTGTGATTTCAAAGTGTGTAAGTCATGAATATGTCATTGAAGATTTGATGATGAGAAGAGGAAGTAAATTTGAAGAATAAGAAGAATATCCTTGTGGAGCAACAAATCTATATTCAATTAGGAAGGATCAAGTATAAGCTAGAACAGAGATCTGAAATCAATAATTTAGTTGCATTCAAATTAGGTCATCTCACTATTACTCGCTAACCATTGTAGTAGTGATCTAAATCTCCTAACAGAGTTGGCTTAATAGCTATTTGCAAATCCCCTAACAAGGTGGCAATTCTATTGAATTGTTCTCAAGACCTCTAACAAGGCTACTCCTAATAGGTGATTAAATCCTCTAATATAGTCACACCTAACAATATTTTTTGTAACCTTTAACAGGGTCGGCTCCTAATGGGGCTCACTTTAAAAGAGTGAAAATAGTAACTAGTTGCAATTGGTGATTTTTTTCAAATTGGGTTTCCATGTTAAATCCTAGTATCAAATGTGTTCATGTTATTTTCTTTTTATGTATTTGCAACTAAGTTAAAATAATGGTAATCATAGAAAACATCAAAAAGTTTATATGTTAATCATTTAGTAAGCTAATCCAGTTATTACTGAGTTACAGCATTCTATGTGTTTATCGAGCTTTAGTAGTATTCAGTTATCTATTTGCATTTTGTACTAACATCTTTAGAAGGGATATGGGATTTATTTTTGTAGTAATTGATTCACCCCTCCCCTATTAGTTACTCCTCTTATATTTCCAACAATTGGTATCAAAGCTTTTGGTGCTTGTAGAGAAGGTTTCAAGGACCCAAGCTAAAGATTAGGATCTCTTACAAAAGAGAAATTCCAAAGCTAAATAGAGACAATTTTTCTGCTTAGCAAGGACTTATGAGATTACATCTAGCTACTATTAGTGATTCAGGTCGCAAATATCTTGATGCTGAATACAAAACTCCCATTGGAACTTTATCAGTTGAAGATATTGCTGAAAAGAAGAATCATAATAGCATGATGATTGACATTGCATCTACTCTCAGTTATGCTGAATTTGATGAGGTAAAAGATTGCAAAACTACTTTTGAAATGTGCAAAAAATTGAAAGATATCTATGGAGGAGATGACAATGTAATAAGAGCCAAAGCAAAAAGCCTTAGAGGACAATTTGATCAAATGAGAATGAGAGAAGATGAAAACATTGAAAAATATGTGGAAAGGATCAAGGCCAATGTAAGTGCAATCAAAGCATCTGGAGGAGACATTAAGGAAGAAACTATTGTAAGTAAAGTGCTCAGAACTCTTCTTCCTATTTATGCAATTAGAGTATCTTCTTTTCAAGAAATGAGATGCGATCCAAATAATAAAATAGGTTTGGATGCTCTAGTTGGAAGATTAATAGCTTTTAAATTTTCCTACTTCAAAGAATATTGAATTTGCATTCTAAGAAAGACTCTCACTCAAGGAAAAGGGTAAGAAATCAAAGCCTAGTCAATTGGGAGGTGAAGAACATGGATCACTAGAAGAAAGTTCAAACAATGATCTTAAAGTTGTTGAAGCCATGCTTGCAAGGAAGTATTCCAAAGGAAGAGGAAAGTACAAAGGTAAAGTTCCTCTGATATGCTTTTCTTGTGAAGAGAAGAGTGAAGAAGAAAGCAACAAAGTACTTGAAGATTATAGAAGATTTTTTTACTATGAACCTGATACTCTACCAAATCTATTTGAGAGAAAAGAAGCTTCATCTCTCAAGTCCCAAAAAACTCCAATAGTTATCGAGCTACAAACAGTGTAACTTGAGCTACAAGAACTGGAGTCACAATCAAAGGCTACTGAGCTAGTTCAAACCAAGCTTGATGGACCTGAATCACAAATAGAAGGACCTAAGCTTCAAACTAAAATTCAAGAAGATGGTGGAACTCATTCAAAGACCAATGAGCCTCCATTATCAAGATATGTCAGAAGGAATCATGCACCTGATTAGATTATTGGAGATAAATCTAATGGAACAATGACAAGAAGCAAATTAAAAGATACATGTTTACCTGCTAAATTTAAACCTAGAAGTGTTAAGGATGATCTAGAAAATGAAAGTTGGATTGAAGTAATGAATGAAGAAATAAAACAAATAGAAAAGAACAAAACTTGGACTCTTGTTCACAAACACAAGGATAAAAATGTAATTGGTACAAAGTGGGTATTTAGAAATAAGTTAAATGAAGATCAAAAAGTATCAAAAAACAAAGCAAGATTGGTATGCAAAGGTTATTCTCAAGAAGAAGGTATTGACTATGGTGAGACTTTTGCTTCTGTAGCAAGACTAGAAGGTGTTAGAACTTTACTAGCATATACAAAACATAGAGGATTTTAAGTATATCAAATGGATGTTAAATATGCATTCTTGAATGAAATTCTTGATGATGAAGTTTACATTGAACAACTAGAAGGTTTTGTAGATCCTAGCAGAAGAGACATGGTTTACAAGTTACACAAAGCATTATATGGTCTCAAGAAAGCTCCCAAAGCTTGGTATGAAAGACTCCATTATTACATGGTACAGATTGGCTTGTAAAGGACTAATGACAATAGTAGTTTGTATATCAAAGAAGAACAAAAAGATTGTGTTGGCAAAAATATTTGTTGATGATACTCTATTTATAGGAAATGATGACTTATGCAAAGCATTTTCATAAGAAATGAGTAAAGAATTTGAGATGTCCATGTTTGGTGAAATAAAATTCTTTATTGGATTGCAAATGCAATAGAATAAGAATGGTATCTACATCACTCAATCTAAGTATATTAGGGAGATACTAAAGAAATTTGGAATCGAAGATTCAAAACTAGTTGGAACACCTATGTCTACTGGACATAAGCTTTCCAAAATGATTATTCCAAAGAAGTAGATAAGAACACACATAGATAAATGATATGAAAATTGTATATTTAGTACACACAAGGATTGATATTGATTTAGTAGGTGGAATAGTGGAAAGATTCTTAGCAAATCCTAAGGAAAATCACATGATGGCAATCAAGAGAATCACAAGATATCTAGAAGGTACTAAAGACTATGATTTATGATACAAACTTGGAGGCAATTTGGACTTCAAAGTATTTACTGATGATGATTGGGTAGGAAGTCTTTATGATAGAAGAAACACTAGTGGTGGAGCATTCTTTCTTGGTAAAAGATTAGTATCTTGGACAAGCAAGAAGAAAAATTGTATCCACAATAGAGGCAAAGTATGTATCAGCAGTAGCCAATTGTTCTAACATTGTTTGGTTCAAACAACTACTAGAAGGAATGAAGGTAGAGATCAAAGATCCAGATGTCATATATTGTGATAACACCAGTGCAATCAATATATCAAAGAATCAAGTAATGCACTCCAAAAAAAGAATATTGCTATAAAATATCACTTCTTAAGAGAGTTAGTGCAAGATAAAGAAGTCAAATTAGAATATGTGAATACAAAAGAATAAATTATAGATATATTCACCAAACCACTACCTAAGGATGCATTTCAGTATCTAAGAAGTAAGCTAGGGGCCATTCCCCTATCTAAAATTCACTAAATAAAGTTTGGTGAATGATTAACCAGAACCTGTTTTGGTGCCAAATTGGCAAGGGCATATTGTAAATGAATCAGTAGTTAAGGTATATTGGTATTTACAGAATTATTGTCTTTGGCCTATGCTATCAAAGAGGGAGAAGTTTACTATCATATCTCTAAGAAATTTTTGGAACTAGAATAAAGTAAGGAACCAAAGAGGGAGAAGTTTTCTAAAGAAGAAATTTGTTGAAAGAGGGAGAAAGTTCTAAATGAACTTGGTAGTAGTAGTTGCAAATAGAATCCAGTGAAAGGAAGAGCTCATACTAACAGATGGAGTTCTCCTAAAATCAAAAATTTTACTGTGCTATGACATGTTGTGTTTCCATCAATGCCGAAGATGAAGATTGTTGGATACAATTAGTTAATTATGTGTTATCTTTGATGTTACACAAATTTCATATCATTATCAATTAGTATATGCAAAGCTCACTTGGGTAGTGAAGATAGCTCTCACTGTCTACTAAGCATTCCTATGTTTGCCTAGTTGAGAAGGTAGCATCTACCAAGTTCACTCAGGCATCAAAGGAAAAGTTGTAGAAAATGATTGTTAACCAAGCTCACTCGATTAACAAAGGAAAGTTGGATGGAACCAATGCTAATTGGGCTCACTCAATTGCTAAAGAATTTTCACAAGTTTACAATGCTAACTGAGCTTCTATTGGTTAACAAAGGAAATCATTTCTAAGTTAGTTTCTACCGAGCTGGGTCAGCTAATGAAGGATTTTCTTATTTTGGTATATTAAGTTTAATTGATGTATCTATTAATTCTAGCCAACTAAGATGATGAATATTGATTATCCTAAGTTATATTTGAGCTAACTTGACAAAGAGGAAGATATAAGTATAAGGTCATGTTGTGATTTCAAATTGTGTTACAAGTCATGAAGATGTTATTGAAGTTTTGATGATGAGAAGAGGAAGTGAATTTGAAGGATAAGATTAATATCCTTGTGGAGCAGAAAAGCTATATTTGATCAAGAAGAATCAAGTATGAGCCAAAATAGAGATCTGAAATTAGCAATTCAGTTACATTCAAATCAAGACATCTCATTGCTACTCTCTAACCATTATAGCAATTATCTAAATTTTCTAATAGAGTTGGCTTAATAGCTCTTTGCAAATCCTCTAACAAGGTGGCAATTCCATTGAATTCTCCTCAAGACCTCTAACAAGGCCACTCTTAACAAAGTGATTAAATCCTCTAATAGGGTCACACCTAACAGTGTGTTTTTTAACCTTTAACAAGGTTGATTCCTAATAGGGCTCACTTTAGAAGAGTGAAAATAGTAACTAGTTGCAATTGGTGGTTTTTTCTAATTGGATTTCCATGTTAAATCCTAGTGTCAAATGTGTTCATGTTATTTTCTTTTAATGTGTTTACAACTAAGTTAAAGTAACGGTAATCATAGATAACATCTAAAGGTTTATATGTTAATCATTTATTGAGCTAATCCAATTATTACTGAGTTACAACATTTTGTGTGTTTACCAAGCTTTAGTAGTATTCAATTATCTATTTTCATTTTATACTGACATCTAAGGGATTTGGGTTTATTTTTGTAGTACCTGATTCACCCCTCCCCTCTTAGTTACTCCTCTTATATTTTCAACAATTTCATCAATATACAATAATAAGAATATCCCTCTTTACATCATGATGAAATAACCATGGAGACTTAACATCCTAACACATTTATGATGTCATGGAAGTTTTGTATCTCCACACACTTGATTTCTAACATTGCCAAGAATGAACCCTAATCTCTTCATGGGAATCATCTTTTCAAAACTTGCAACACAACACAAAACTTGGAACCATAGAGTCTCACCTCCCATCCTAAGGTTCTATAAAGCCACCCACCGAGTAGGGGAAACAAGTCCAAATGGGACACACACACAAAACACTTGTCAATGCATGAAACACATCACATAACACAAAATAATCCCTCCCATGGCTTGCACATTGATTCACCATTAGAATCATAAGAACATTGGGTTGAGGTGTACTTTCAAATAGGAGACTTGACATATCATAACATATCTACAATAAATAATTTTCATGCCCTTTCGAGACTTCCACAAATCAACAATTCCATGCCCTTTCAGGATTTTCACAAATATCCTCTAAATCTACTACCATCAATTATATCATCCTTGAATACCCATACTCCATAAGCTTCCTTTCTACACCATCATTTCCCTTATCACCCCCAAAGAAAGATATGAATGAATATGGCATACAATGGATCCCATACCCCAAGGTTCTCAACCAAAATTTCAAGCCTAACTAGGCCCTTCACCCTAGACTTCTCTTCCCTTCCCAAAGGGTGAGTGAAGCTTTCACACCCATAAAAAACTTGACATTCAATCAAAAGAAGGAGATTTAAGAAAGAGAATAAAGAAATTTCATGAAACACAATGCACAATCACACCACCACAACACAATAAAAAGATTCACAATAGCAATTCATGATCCTATAACAACACTCCATGCTTGTAGATTCATTATGCAATGCTAAAATAAAAATAATGATAATTTGAACACCAACCTTGGTCCAAGCTAAAGGCAATGATAGTTGTTGTAGAGCTCCCTTAGTCTTCCATCAAAACCCTAATTGTCTTTAAACTTAGAGAGTGGGTGAACACCCCACTAGTTTTTCCAAGACTCTCTAATAAGGTCTTCCCACTAACTATTTTAGAAAAAACACTAAGCCACTTCTTCTTACAACCTTGTCTCCCTCTAAGTTTTCTATATTTGACTTAGTGAAAACATGGGAGAGACCACATGCGACAACTCCATTTTTGAATTGATAGAAGAATGCATCGATAAAGGCCCCCCCTAGGCTGTCTAGGCACTAACATGGTAAAAATTAGGTTCCTAACATGTTATACTATCATATGGGTAGCTCATTTTCACATAAAAGACACCTTGGGACAACCTAATGACCCCTCAAAACCCTAGTCAAGTCTAAATTCAAATTTCCTTTGATTGTGACCCATCCTACACCTTGTCAAGTGGGTTTACTTGCTCATTAGCAAGGTAATTAGTTTTGGGATAAAATTCCACCATGACCAAATCCCTGAATGACATGTCAATTACACACAAAGTCCACAAGTATGAAGTGACACATAAAAGCACATTTCACATCACCATCACATGTCCCTAATGCATCTCTATGATTAAACATTTCCACATACAAGAAAACTTATATTTACGAAGCAAAATGCTTTCACAATGAGGCTTTTGAATCTTCCAAAGATTCACCTTGGTTGAGTTGTGTTCACATAGGTTTGGAACTCCCCTACCCCCCAATTTTCCATGGTTCCACTTCTTGCACATTAAACTCGAGCATCAGTAGTCCAAGGAGGTCATCTAAAATATATGCATATAATTTTCAAATGTTACTTAATCCATATTAGCTTATTTCAATTAAGTTTCTTTTCTTAATCATTTCAAATAATTCCTTCCAAATGTTAAAATATGAAAATCTACATATCACATTAAATCATAATCATCATAATCAACTTAACATTTCATATCACATCATAATCTAGTTTCCATTCTATCCTGTGTAAAGTTGCATCCATGTTTGTTCGATCATCCCATTCACAATATTAGGTTCTATAACAAAATATATCCTTTAACACTAACATTATAATTTGACATTTCAAGCATTTCTAAAAATTCAATTTCTATTAAAGTAATTAAAGTAATTTAGAACATGGAATGGAATCATCAATTAGGTACTAATATGCGGATCATCAAAATGTAGATATTAAAATGGCATAACCTTATAGTCTCAAAAGTGTATCAAAACATTGAATTAGGAGTACCATAATGCTAATATGCCATCTATACTATGAAAATCTAGGTGAGGTCTCACAAAAAGGGTGGAGACATTTAGAAAAATTTAATGGATAAGTATTAGATGGTCCATTCCCTTTCTCAGATAGATCCTATGGTTTTTTATGATTTGTTCAAAGAGAGAACAAGAGCCAAATCCCATGAACATATTGTCTATTTCCCAGAAGATGTAATCATAAATTAATTTTCATTATAGGAACAAGAGGTTAGGAAATAAAAGTGGAAAGTATACAATAAGGTGCTTGAATTTGTAAATGTTTTTGAGCCAAAATATAATCCGCTTTCTGATAAGAAAGTTTCGGGTACCAAAATAGATTTTCCTATGAACAATTTTGTTGGTTTTATGAAAATCTTGAATGAAAAGAAAGCAATCCTAGTGTAAACTTATCTAGACAAGGTAGTTAGAGTAGAGATTAGGTTGGCTAATAGAGTAATCATATCACCAGGCCAATATACATTACAAAAAGAGTTGGATATGTGGTGACAAAGAGTGTAGAACCTATACCTCTTTATAAGAGATAATTGTCTGAAAGCCCACCTACTACACCTACTACAACAAAGAACGAATTAGAACAAGGTTATTCTTCTAGGGTTGAAGAATATTCTCCCTCAAAAACCCCAATCCATATAGATAACAAAGATTAAACAATGGGGCAATCAAAATATATGGGAGTAGAGAAGGACATTGTCATAAATACAATAGATATAGAAGAAGGAGTGCCTGAAGAGCCCTCTATACCAACATTAGCCCTAATTGTAGGAGACTACCAAGGTAAAGAAATTGATCCTGTGGTGGAACAAGAATCCAAGAAATTTATAGATGATGAGAGATTTATAAAATAAAGAGCTTTTACTCAATTTTTATGGAGAAGAAATATTAACAATTTTGAGGCTCAATGCAAAAGGATTAAACCAAAGCAACCTAATAGGCAGGAATTTGAAATAAAGGAACAAGTCAAAGATGACCTCATTGAAGAATTTGCAATGATAAACCCTAAAGGGGGTAGATAGCTACTAAATTATTTAGGGGTTATGATATTACCCAAATATGAAATTGCCAATGCAATTATTTTTGACACTGTAAGGAAGGAAAAAGACATCCAATTTAAGACTGAAGAAGAAGTCCTACAAGCCCATAAGGGGTTAAAATATAGTGATAACCATCAAGCCTTGGTAATATGGTCCATTAAAAAAAAGATAAAGCTAGGATACAAGAGGTTTTAGATTCTGAGCATATAGGTAGTCTTATGGTCTACAAGGTAAATGAGTTAGACAATGACAAATTTGCTAAGATAACCAAAGAAATAGCAAAATTTTGGAGTAGTAAATGTTGCCGAGGATAAGAAAAAATTATCTAAATTAAATAATAAATTTAAAAGGGTTTTAGAAGCATATGAAGAAAGGGGAAGGAGAATACACTAGATGGAAGGTATGATTTCTCAAATGGAGAAACAATTGGTGAAAAGAAAAGTAGGTGAATACTCTAGTCAACCAAGATTACCTATCCTCCTTGTCCTCTAGTTGCACCTTTCAACACAACTCCTATTATAGAAATTCCAAAGACCCCATAGGAACCCCAAATGTATACAACTAAGGAGCTTGAAGAAGAGAAGATGAAATTATGGTCAATGCATGTGGAGTTGGGTGTTCAATATGAAAACAAGCTAAGATATACAATTATCTATCTAGTGGATAGGGTATGCTAGCCTATATTTTATTTGCAATTGTCAAAATTGATAGATGTGAAAAATAAACTAAAAAATAATGAGGCAAATTTGAGGCCAAATATGAATAAATGCATTAGTAAGGATAGTGATATCACTATTTTATGTTGTTCAATTATTAGTCTTTCTTGTGAGCTAGTAGAGAAAACATTTGATTTGACTATTAGCCTCTCTAATTTTGACAATAAGAGGAGTATGCTGTGAACAAGAATTAGCAATTGTTTCTCAAAGTACCTTGGTAAAAATTTTGCTCTTTTTCCTCATGCACTCAAAGGAATAGGCAAATTCAAAGATAAAGAATAATGGGAAAAAAAATTAGATGAGTTGATGAGCATTAGAATAAATATGGTCATAAATGAAAATGGTCACATATGGTTTACAAAGACAACTAAGGAAGTTGTGCAAGTAAAAAAAATTTTAATTTTTTTTTAAGGATTTTGTTGAGATAAATAAAATAGCAGAGGATATCTTGCAAAAGAAATAAGAAATCTTGAGTTTCAACTAGCCAAATGATACACTTTTCGACAAGTGGACGCCAGAGTATGCTCAAATGAGTGAAGCATTACTAGAAGAAGCTAAAGAAAGTGATACAGACTAGGATGAAGTATAGATAAGTGATGCCACTTTTCAAATAGAGGAAAGGAAAGAGGAATGACTAAATGAAAAAACAAACATGGTTATGCAAATGGGTGAATTGGTAAAAGAACTACCAGCTATAACGATGGACATGATAATTCAATTCGATAACTTGGAGGGAGAGCAACAAGTTGCAATCAAATTTTTAGATATTTGAACCTGATACATTATGTTTAAATTAGATGGTGCCATAGTTAGAAGGGAAAAAACTTCAAATAGACTAATCATCAAATGAAGCATGTCAACAATAAAAGGTTACAACATAAATGGTCTCACCACTAGAAAATGAGTCAAAAGAGTTTGTTTTATAAAGTGCAAGCGAACACTTTGTTTTGTATTTGTCCACTTTAGTAAAAAAAAATTGTGTTAAGGATAGCTATCCTTCTCCCTCTAAGCCTGTAGCTTGTTGCATCTCATGCTATCTAAATGAGATCCATAGCTTGTTGCATCTCATGCTATCTAAATGAGATCCCAAGGCTAGAGGAATGGTCCAAATTCTATACAATTTTAGTATGATGTTATTTTTTTCATTTAGTCTAGTGGTCTATGTAAAAAATTTGTGATGTATTCATCTCTGCAAATATAAGAATACATGGAACATTAAAGGACTCAAGTATCTAATTTTTAGTTATTATGAGTTATACCACTAAATATATCATTTTCAAGGAATATTTGTTGGTGTAAATATGTATTTACTATTTACACTTACTTAAGTTTACTTAGGTTAATGCATTATTTTAATATTATTTATTAGTCACCTAGGAGTATGTGCACTCTTGTGGAGTTTACACCTCTTTTATGCACATGGCGCCTACAACACAAGAGTTAGTACATTAATTAAGCACATGGTGTCTACAACATCTACGCTTGAGATACACCTTTTCATTCTTATCCTCTCATCTAGAATGATGGATAATATGTGTGCTTAGCTATCATACTTATCTTATCTCCTAGCTCTTTCTGGAAACATTCTACGTGCTTCCTGAGAGGCCTTTATATACAGGCACTCCTAGTCTGTTTGGACATACAATATAGAGAAATGTATGAGGAAATACTCTAATATATTGATCATCCTCCTTTTTGGTCTATAGTTGTGCTTGTGTTCGAGTTCTACAATCTTGTCTGAATATTTCCCTAAGATAAATTCTTACATGGTATTAGAGCTTGGAGAATTTCTCTTCACATAGCCATTCAAGAACATTGTTGCTTTAGCACCTTGACCTAAATCTAGAGTACCATAGAAATTGGTAGTGTCTAGAGCTAGAATGGACCTTTCCATTGGGTCAGGAACATCGATTTGGTGAAAATTGACTATAAATTAGACTAACCTAGGCCAAAGTTGATTGTGAGGAAAAAAAAATTGCAAACTAACACACGAAGGACCGATTTGCAAAGTTGGTATGATCATTTTAGATCTATACATTTAATTTTTAGATTTGCATTTTTTTCATCTATATCTCTACTATTTCTTTTGGACTTGCATTATTTTCTAGAAATTTTTTGGCAGGCTATAGGAGAGATTTTTTGCAAGTGAAGATTGGTGCTTGCTAGTGCAAATCAGATATTTGCATCACATTTAAAAAGTCAAAAAACCCTCAAATTAGATTTTCTTTCATCCAAATTAGACATCTGAGGCAAAATATAGAGTCATTTGATTTTTGGAGGCATGATGGTAGCAATTTAGAAAAAATAATAGCAACAGCAATTTTCAAACAACGATATCTCCCTCATACGTAATCCTTTTTGTGATCTTTTTTTTTTGGGGGTAGAATTTCATGATCTACACATTGGTGTAGGTGGTTTAAGATCTCTATTCTTGAATTTTTTTGCAACTCACAAATCCTAATTTTTGCCACTTAAAATGCTTAGTACGAGCTCATCTGGACTCTAAATCAAGTTCCATTTTTTGGAAGTGCATTTTTTTTTGTCTACTTTTCATATCTATAATCATATTATAGGTTATATGGATAGAAATATTTCTTTTAGAAATAGGCCCTAAAATGGAAAGTGGTAAAGTACCTAAATCATACGTTGGGGGGGTTGATTGATCTCTTTTACATTTTGGGAGGTTCTTTGATTGATCTCATGGAATCTTGTAAGATATGTCATTCTGGTATTAGACCATAGTTGACAAGAAGGAACTATCACAAATGGAGTTCTTTGATACTTGATCATCTAAGAGACCATCAAGAATTGCTTCCTTATCTCTATTCATTACCACCACATTTTAATTGGACACATCTTGTGCACCTTCATCGCTTTTTGTATAACACAATGAGTAAGGAATCTTTTTCTCCTCTTAAAATGGCAAGTTTTCCTTATGATATTTGGATGTCTATTTGGGAAGCATATGGAGATCCATGTGTTCCTCCATCTTGAAAGGATATTCTAAATCTAGTCACTCCAGTTATAGTTTCTTCAACTGCAGATAAGATCACACCTCTAGATGCTCTTTTTGCTCCTATTCATCTTGTTCTATCCATAGATGCTTCAAATTTAGTGTAGCAGGACCTTTCATGTCTTCCTACTTTACCTTCATGTGACGACTTCCTCCCAACCATTGTAGCCATGTTCATGGAGTCTCACATTGAAGATCTAGGAGACACTATTGATGATATTCATCTTCTCATTGAGGAAAATACTTCATTCATTGCCACAATGATTGATTTATGTACTTCAGTACAATAGGGTACACTTTGTCTTCCAGTTCTAGCTTCAAGTGATGACTTTTTGACTAACATTTTAGGTTTTTTCGTAGAGTCACACATCGTAGATTTGGGAGACTTCTTTGATGATATACCATTTCTCTTTGATGAGGATGATCCTTCTACAGTTGTTGTGAGGGCTCACTCTGACCTTCATGTCCCTTCTCTAACATGATCAATCTTTATAGGTTGATGTGATTGTGGATCCTTACGTACAACAGTTGCAGGAGGTCTCTCTATCATTTGAGGAGATTGTTGGTTCTTTGAAATAGATTGTACATCAATCCTTGCTAGATTTGCACTTCTTCTTAGTACTTTTGGAAGGAGCCACCATCAGAATTGACATAGGGACACTTGAACAAGTTTCAAAGACATCATTCATCATCAAGATTCTTTCCACACATAGGGGAAGCATCTCACTAGTAACCTTGCATTTGTTTCTTCCAAAGGGGAGGAACATCATTCAACTATCATGGATTAGCTTCTACATTGGAGCATTTCTCACTGGTCGGCACCTTATATTTAGAGGGGGACTACCTTGTCCCCTTCTTCTTCTTCTTTATGGTGAAGTTTGGGGGGGAGGGGGACTTTTTCCTCTTAGGGGGGTTTTGTCCTTCTCCCATTTTTCTCTTATATATACTTGATTTATGTCTTGATTGCTCCATCCATCCATGCATCCTATTTTTATCTCTCTTTTTGGGGGAGGGTTTTTCCCATGAGGTTTTCACTCTTTCTCTACTTTGTGAGAGATTGCATTGCATTTTCATTATGTACATGGGTACCTACCATTGCCTAGTAGTCAAGACCCATTATGCATTTCATCCTAGTTTTTGTAAGCTTAAGGGCATTCCCCTAAGTTGCACTTAAGGGGGGGTGTTGGTGTAAATACATATTTAATATTTACACTTACTTAAGATTACTTAGGTTAATGCATTATTTTAATATTTATTTATTAGTCATCTAGGAGTATGTACACTCTTGTGAGTTGTCATGTTAACAATACAAGAGTTTGCACCTCTTTTATGCACATGGCGTCTACAATATAGGAGCTAGCACATTAATTAAGCTCATGTTGTCTACAAAATCTCCACTTGAGATAACCTTTTCATTCTTATCCTCACTTCTAGAATGATGGATAAGACATGTGCTTAGTTTTCATGCTTATCTTATCTCCTAACTTTTTCTAGAGACATTCTAGGTGCTTCTTGAGAGGCCTTTATATACAGGCACTCCTAGTGTGTTTGGACATATAATACAAAGTAATATATGAGGGCATACTCTGATATATTGATTATTCTCCTTTTTGGTCTACAGTTGTGCTTGTGTTCAAGTTCTATGGTCTTGGGTGAATATTGCCCTAAGACAAATTCTTACAAGATTAATACAAAGGAAGGCCCTACCATGTCTATGTCTCTAAATTTTGTCTCCAATTTTATATGTTGGTTATGTTGAGATTGAATGAGCAAGGTTCATACAATTTAGTACAATTAGGATAGGTTGTATATCAATTTATTGTTTCTTTTAATTCAATGAGTTAAATAATTACTTCAATAAATTTACAGGATTTGCAATCATATGAGAAGGGTATTCATAAGAATGGGATTTAGGTTTAATTGATGATAAGAATTAACTTTAAGGAAATTAATTAGGTCAATGTTTTACTGAGTAGACTATGTGTAGTAATGGATAAGGCACTGATCATAATTTTAGATTCATATCAATTGAAGAACTCATAGGGTTCCATGAAGCACAATTTTTAAATCAAATCAATATTTACTTTGTTCTATGAAATTTTAATTGTTGGTCAATGCTTGTTTGCAATAAATCTCTATGTTGTAGTTAGTCGTTGTAACCAAGAGTTATTTGTAAAACCAAGAATAATTGTGACCAATTTTTTTGTCGGGGATAAGTATCATGAAATAATATCAATGAATGAGTGAAGTGTGAAGATAATATTAAGTATCATAACCATCTCATCCCTAAGGTGCACCTGCATTGGTCTTGTTGAATCCAAAGAGTAGAAAATCCTTGAGATTTTGTTGATGTTGGTCCAAATATAAAGAAATTCATGTTGATCATAGAAATTAGCTTACCCTCAAGCTTATTTTTTCTTTTGAACCTTGGAATCAGGTATTTTGTTGCCTGGTAGTTTGAAACACTAACACAACAAAGCTGACAGTTTGTAATTTCAAGGTACAAGTAGTAAGTTATGACTTCTACAAGTAGGCATCATTTATTATATAATATTTCATATTTTTGGTAGTTTTCAGAGTTTTTTTTAATTAAATAGTATTTTTAATTTTCATTGTCATTTCCAAGGGATACTGGTGACTCTTGTGATCCATCAGATTTTGTGTAAACTCCAATTTTGAGTAGAATGGATCACTTTTGGCTTGTAAAATCTTATTATTTTCAATCAAATTACAATATCATAGGTTTTACACCAGGTATTATAGTCTTAAATCTTAATTCAAATCAATACATTCCATGTCTAGT
Source organism: Cupressus sempervirens (assembly GCA_028749045.1). Lineage (NCBI taxonomy): Eukaryota > Viridiplantae > Streptophyta > Pinopsida > Cupressales > Cupressaceae > Cupressus > Cupressus sempervirens. The sequence continues at coordinate 912,052,376 of CM053787.1, read as the reverse complement.
ATTTGTATTTTATGTTCAATACCAATAGGAATGGGAAATTTTGTTAGCCACTAGGGTTGCTATTGTACGATAGCATGGACCTTCTAATGTATGATATAACCACTAGACTTATAAAAGACACTTGATGAAATTATTCCATGTCAAAAACCTTATAAGGGATGTTGGGACTCTACCAATAATCTCCCTCCCTATGTAACTCACCACAAGCTAAATATATTTGAACTTGTGACCAATCTCTTATACGACTTGTTAACCATTATGGTTCTTGTTGCACCAAAATATTGACCTATTAATGTTTGATAGAACCACTAGATTTATAGAATACATAGAAGTTAGTTAAGCCATGTCACAAATCCTATGAGGGATGTTGACCCACTACTAATTTTTTAATCAATGGTCACCTTTTTTATTTCCTATCTTTAATCCTTCATCTATATGTACAATCTTAGGTCCTTCTTCTTCTTCTTTCTCTTTATCATCTTTAATTACTTTAACCTATTATATCTTCTTTTCTTCCAAATTCAAAAATTTCCTTAATCTTTCTTCATTCCTCCTTCTAGACTAATTATCTCTCGCCATTGAGTAATCTAGTTAGCATCTTCTTGGTCTTGAAGTATGGTCTTGTTAGATATAGAACATATTTGATCTCCTCATGTGATAACTCTAGTAAGAGTTTATTTACGACACCCTTAATCAATTCTCTATTCTATTTTAGAGAATTTTCCCATCTTTCTTCTAGTGTGTTATCTAGAGAAATGGGAACTTGACCTTGAAACTCTATCAATACTTTAATGAAATTATTAATGCTAGAAACTACAATAGCTTCAATTCTCTTCTTCTCATACTCCTAAAAAATATAATAGTACATGTTGGGATTAACCACAGGCAAAAATAACAATTACATGTAAATATAATCAATATCATAAAATAATAAACCACATAGAAGAGAACATAAGCCACAAAGATTTAATGTGGTTCACCCAATTCTTGGGCTACATCCACCAACAATGAGTCCAATATTCTTATTATCTAGTGATCTTACAACCTGATTACAATTTATAAGCCCTTAAAACTCAATACCATTGCAAGAAGCTAAAAATCACATCATACATTATGAAATCCCTAACCCTAAGACACTTTATACAATATTTTTTATCCACTTAAAAAATTAGAGCTAGAATAAGTCATCCAATAGAAAAATAATAGTCAACACATTTTACAATAGTAAATTCATTTTTGGTTTTACAAGTACTACCCCTAAAAAATCTTGTAGGAGTGTTGTTCCTCGACCCCACGTCGTATTGTGATAGGGAGCGCACCTATGGATCTATCCTAGGACCCTGCATGGAACATTGCCCCTTCATCCCATCTTGTGAGAGCTACCCCTAATCTCCCATAGTAATAATCTATGGAGAATCTAACCTGAAAAAAGTGGGAAAAATTAACCTTTGAGTCTAGTTAGGCTCCACATCACAATAATCTCTCACTTGGAGACTAATTAGACTCCACAACAATAACCTCCCACTTGGAGACTAATCATAGCACTACTAAACCTATAGCTCCCATAGGAAAATCAAACCACCTTAAACTCTATTGTTCTTTTATCTATTTAGCCTAGAAGACCAACTAAAGTTGACAAGGAGTTCAATTTCTCCCTTGTGACTACCTTGGTAAGCATATCTGCTAGATTATCACATGTATGTATCTTCTCTAGTTTTAACTATCCATCATCCAAAAATTACCAAATGAAATAGTACCACAACTATATTTTTTTTTTCTTTGAATGTAAAAAAAAATTATTTGCAAGATGAATGGAATTCTAGCTATTTATAAAAAAATGATTATCCCTCTATGGGTGTCCAAATTCTTCCTTCAATAAAAAAAGCCATATCATCTCCTTGACTGCCTCTATAGTAGCAACATTCTCTACCTCTATAGTAGATACATATTTACCTTCTACAACCAAGAAATCCAACTCACTATTGGCCCACCAACAGTAAATAGATAATCTATAGTACTCTGTCTGGTATCAATATTTCCTACCAAATCCGAGTCAACATATCCCTATAAATCAATACCAGAGTCCCAAAAAAATAAATACTTGATAGATGTTCCTCTCAAATAGCTAAAATCCATTTAATTTCATTCTAATGCTCAATTCTAGGATAACTCATATACCAGCTAAGAAATCCCACTACATGTGCAATATCTAGCCTACTACATACTATAGCATACATTAAGCTCCATTTAGCTGAACCATAAGGTACCTTGGACATCTTAGCCTCCTCTTCTACTATCTTTGGACACATTACCTTAGTCAATTTTAATTGATAAATTAAAGGTGCAGTTACAACTTTAGCATTCTCCATAGAGAAACTTTTCCACACCTTCTCAATATAATGTCCATTTTGTATTCTTCCTAGCTCTGCAAATTTTCATACAAAGAATATTTTTTGTTGCCTCTAAATCCTTCATAGAAAATGAATGTGCTAACTATTGTTTTAACTCCTTAATGTGATCCATGTTAGATGCAACTACAAGCATATCATCAACATATAAACATATTTTCATGATGTAATCTCTCCCTTTAATGTACTATATATCAAACTACTTTTCATGTTGTAATGTCTCCCCTATTGACATCATTGTCAAATGTTTCAGCAACCAAATATCAATGCAATAACTATTTTTGACTTTCTCAAGTATCCAAAGACATTGTTTAAAATAACATCCATAAAGGGCTCTAGATGACTCTATCCATCATAGATACTCCTCCATACAGGAAGCATTAGCATTCAGCCCAGACAAACAATAGTGCTCTATAACACTAGACTAATAGTTTCTTGCATCATTTACTCTGATGTAGGTAAGGGCATAACCCCTCGCATACCTTGCAAAAACTCAAAAGTCTCTTTGGGAAGAGGCTTGGTGAAAATATCTACAATGTGTTCTTTGGTGCTTACATACTCCAATCTAATTTCTTTTTTTGCAACTTTCTCTCTCACCATGTGATACTTGATAGAAATGTACTTAGTCTTAGAATGCGACATTAGATTCTTAGACATATTTCTAATGCTTGTGTTATGACAATTTATGACAATAGGTTCACAAAATTCTATCCTTATATCCTTCAACATCGGCTTCATCCAAACAACTTGATTATAATTATTTATTGTTGCAACATATTCTACCTCTGTTGTATTTTGTGACATACAATATAGCTTCTTACTAAAACAACAAACCAATCTTCCTCCAAGAAAGAAGGCTCCACCACTGGTGCTATTTCTATCATCCATATTGCCTACCTAATCAACATTAGTATAAGCATATAAAGTGAAATCATTAGATTTGTCATACCACAATCTGAACTCGGGTATTACCTTCAAATATCTAGATATCCTTTTAATTGCTACATAATGTGCTTCTTTAGGATCAACTTGAAATTTTGCAATAGTTCCACTGGCATTTTCTATATCTAACCTTGTGTGAGTCAGATATTGTAATCCTCCAATCATAGATATGTACTTCTTCTACTCAATAGCAGGTGTCTCATCCTTTGAAGATAACTTGTGTCTAGTTACCATAGATGTTCCAACTGGTTTACATGTTTCCAAACCAAACCTTTTCAATAGATCTTTCAAATAATTAGTCTAAGAAATAAAGATTCCTTCTTTATCCTACACAATCTGTAATCCTAGGAAGTATTTCATCTCTCCTATCATACTCATTTCAAATTCATTCTTCATTTCTTCTACAAACTTGTCACTTTCATCATCATCTCCTCCATATATGATATTATCAATGAATATTACCAAAATCATAAATCCATCATATATTTCTTTCCAATATAGATTATTTTTTGGCATACCTTTGCTAAATCCAAGTCTTGTCAAATGCTTGTCCAATGTTGCATACCAAGTTCTAGGTGCTTATTTTAGGATATACAATGCTTTCTTCAATCTACACACCATGTCCTTGTCATCTATTAATGAAAAGCCTTCAAATTGTTCCATGTATACCTATTCTTCAAATTGTCCATTCAGAAATGTTGACTTGACATCCATCTAATATAACTTGAATTTCTTATGTGCTACATAGGCTAAGAATAACCTTACTACTTCAATTATTTCCATAAGAGCATAGGTTTCATCATAGTCTATTCCTTCTTGGTGTGAGTAACCTTTACATACCAATCTTTCTTTGTTCCTTACAACTTCACCTTGTTCCTAAATACCCATTTTGTTCCTATCACATTCTTGTCTACTAGTCTAGGGACAAATTCCCATGTCTTATTCTTCAGTATCTGATACAAGTCTTCTTTCATAGCTTTCTTCCAATAGTCATCTTTACATGCCTCTGTATTCTTTGGTTCTACTTGAGATATCAAACATATTTAATCAATGATTTTTCTTCTTTTCATCACACCTTTTGTTGGAAATGATTGAAAATATCATGAGGGAGATTTTTGGAAATGACTGAAGAGATCATATATAAAAAGTAATAGAACTGGTAAAGAATGTTCTCAATCATTGTTTTTTCATTGATGTCAAACTTGCTACTTGCAGGAATGACAATTGCTTTAGTGATCCAAATATTATCAATTGGTTGATTGACAAGAAGGAGGCAATCAATAAGATGTAACTAGAACACCTAGAGAAAGGTTGAAGTTATGATGTTATAATGAAGTACAAGGATCAGCTAAGCCATTGATGAAAAAGTGTTTTGAAAGCATACTATAAGACACAGAGAATGGGCACACTGAAACATATCAAAGATGTGAGGTTTTAGCTAAGTCATTTGTAAAGCCTAACTAAGTTCATTAGAGAGAGAGCCAAGCAAGCTAGTTAGTTCCAAGCAACAGATTCCTAGTTGAAGCTGAGCAAGTTCAACTTCAGTAAGCGCCAAGTAATCTGCAAGTGCCGAGCAAATATCAAGTGTCGAGTAGATATAGATGCCGAGCAAGTTACAAGTGTCGAGCAAGCAACAAGTGTTGAGCAAGAATCAAATGTCGAGTAGATAAAGGTGTCAAGCAGGATACAAGTGTCGAGTAACATAGAGATGTCAAGCATCAATAAACCAATAGGGCCAAGTTGTTGCATTATTTCAAAGATCATTCCAAGATTCATCATATCTAAGCTGACAAGGTTGTTATCTCAAATTTTGTGAATTAAATAGAAGATAAGAGTGATGAGCTGGTGGCATAGAACACCATGTCGAAAGTTTTTGGAGAATATAATTGGACTCTAGATGAAGTTTCTAGATAAGAGCAAGATATGGGGTAGATACATTGTATCCTACCTAATCCATTTGAAACCCTAAAGTTGGAGAGGGAGAATCGAGCGGCAAAGGAAATCCAGATTTCTATTTAAGGAGTCATAAGGTTACGAAGCAAAAGAGAGGAGGTCAAGCAAGAAAGCATAAAGTACTGAAGGATGTGTTAAGGAGTTAGAAAGCACAGTTACTTTGCTTCAACAGATGACCACAGATATGGTTGCATTGGTATGATGAGTAAGAAGACTCAAAGAGGTGAAGCTTGAGATGAAAAGCTATTAGAGCTAAAGTGATCAAAGCCAAGCAAAAGGATTGAACTGAAGTGTGATCTAAAATCTACAAAATATATTGTAAGTTGTATCACATCAACAATCCATTATTGTTACTTTCTAGCAATTATAACAGATAGTTTAAATCCTATGGACTTAGGTTGGTTTAATAGCCATGTTATAAATCCTTTAACAGGGTGACATTCCAAGTGCATGTTCTAAAGTCCTTTTACCAGGCCCATTCCTAACAATATGGTGAAATCCTCTAACAAAGTCACAGTTAACAGTGTGTTGTAAGCCTTTAATAGGGTAGGCTTTTAATAGGGCATCACTTTAGAAGAGTAAAAATCAAGTAGCATGTTACTGGTGGTTTTTCCCAAATTGGGTCTCTACGTAAATCACTATTTCATGTGTTGATCTTGCATGTTTTATCCCTGCATATTGATTTACTATAATTTGCTAAAATGATTGATTTAAGCTTGGATGGATGAAAATTTTATGGACTCACTATAATTTGTGAAAAAGTATTATTAGGGCATTTGGACCTTGAATAACTGATTCACCCCGCCGCCCCCCCCCCCCCCCCCTCTCAGTTATTCTAAAAGAATTCTAACACCTTTATCTTTGTTGCCGATGATCTTCTTTGATGGATGATTCTTTTTCATATTCTTACCAAAAGTAGGAGTTGTTATCTCAAATCTTGGCTCAATTCTAGGTTCCAAACTTTGTTCTTTCCTTTGTTCACCTTCATTCTACAAATCATTGTTAGTCTTAAAGAATACTTCATCATTCCTTTGTTTAATGGAAACAACATTCTCATCATCAAAATTGTAGTCAACTATTCTTTCCTGTATCCTAAATTTCTCATCAACTCTTACATTTTCACTTCCAACAATAGTCTTAGTTCTTAGATTATAACATTTATAAGCTTTTCCTTTCAATGAATAACCAAGAAACATACCTTTATCACTTCTAGCATTAGATTTACCAACATCATCATCTCTTTTGATATGAAATTTTCTACCAAAAACTCTAAAATACTTAACTGTAGGTGAATGAACAAACCATAGTTCATAAGGGTCTTGTTTGTGTCTTTCCTAACTTACACTTTTTCCATAGTATAGATAGTTGCATTCATAGGTTTTCTCCACAACATCGTGGATACATCATTCTAAGATAACATAGCTCTTTATGCTTCTATTACTAACATATTTCTTCTCTTTGCAATGTCATTTTGTTCAGGGGTTCTTAGAGTTGATAACAGTCTTTTTATTCCATTAGCTTCACTAAAGATGTTAAACTCATTTGAAGTAAACTTTTCTCCTTTATATGATCTTAAACATTTAATGTTCATACCTAATTCATTCTCAACTCTATTCTTGAATATCTTGAACTTGTCAAATGCCTCTCTTTTTTCTTTAAGAAATGCGACCCACATCATTCTAGAAAAGTCATCAACAATAATCATGAAATACCTTTCACCATAGAATCCTTAGTCTTTGTGGGACCACTAAGATCTATGTGTACAATCTCTAACTTTGTTGCAGTAGTAAACTTCTTGGTAGGAAAAGAAGCTCTGTTATGCTTTGCTAATACACATTTCTTGCAAATTGTGTTAGTAGGCTTTACAATCTTGGGTAAATCTCTAACTAAAAACATACTACTAGTTTTTAAAATTCTTTAAAATTTTATATGATAAATCTCTTATGCCATAAGAAACTATCATCTACTTTTGTAACCAAAGATGTCATCTTAGTGAGATTCAGCTAAAATACATTACCTCTAGATCTCATTCCTATTCCAATTACCTTTCTATCTTTGTCTCTAATCATGCATATCTTTTATGTGAACTATAACTAATAACCTTTATCCACTAGTTTTCCAACACTCAAAAGATTATCTTTCAAACCATCAACAAAATATACATCCTTAGTATTAGTCTTACCATCAAGAGTTATAGATCCAATACCTTTTACATGGAAAGTTGTATTATTTCCAACTCTAATAATGCCTCCATCATAACTTTTGAAGTCAACAAACTTGTTCATATCACCAGTCATATGATGTGAACAACCACTATCAATTATCCAATCATATTTCTTTTCAACCTATCACACCCAAGCCATTTTCTCTGGACTTTCTTCTTCAATAGCTACAAATCCTATTTCATCATCACTAGCACTTATTGCATGTTCATTAGAATCATCTTCTTCATTGGCATACAAACAATCTCTATCTCTTCTAGGTTTAAACTTTCCCTTATACCTTTTCTCTTGTTTAGGACACTTAGATGCATAATGACCAAACTCATTACAAATCCAATATTTAAAGATTTTCTTACCATCTTTTTCTTTTCTTACCAGAATGGCTACACCTTCTTCTATCTTTCTATCCTCATCAAATTTTCTACTACTAGCAAAATCTCCTCTAGCACTTATGCTTCTTGATATGTTAGGTCAAATGTTTAGGGCACTAGAAGTTGTAATGCGCTGCCAAGGGATCCAAAGAATTTCACTAAGTTTGCCAAACAATTTATTTATTTTAAAACAAACATGTGTGTGTGTGTGTGTGTGTGTGTGTGTGTGTGTATAATATTTATATGTATATATAAGTATATATATATAAGTGTGTGTGTGTGTGTATGTATGTATATATATATATATATATATATATATATATATATATATATATATATATATATATGCAAATTTGCATAACTTGAAAAGAGAACATATACAAGATTTTTTTCTAAATCTAAGAATTTCCTCTCTAAAATAATTGTTCTCTAAATTTAACCATTAATTTCTAAATAGTTTTGACTGTAGATTAAGAAACCCTTTTCAAATCTATTTATCAATTTGATAGAAAGGTTACATCTAACCATTCAAATTTTAGAATTTCTATTTTAATTTCAAACCTTGTCTATCTAATTTCACAATATAAATTTGAACCCAAACCCGATCCAGATCTACTTTCTTCCTTAATTTGGATCTAGGGTTTTCTATTGTTTTCTTCTCAACCAAATAAAATATCTAGATTCCAATTTCAAATTATAGATTTAATCATAGAGAAGTTTTAGACACATATAACAGACACAATGAAGACAGGAAGAGAAAGAGTGCAAATAGAATATGTGATTATCATGAGTGCACCTGGACACTGATGCTAATTTTCCACACCGTAGAAGTCCATAGAAAACCCCTTCCTTCCAACATTCGCAATTTCCTCCAAGATCCAAGCCAACTGAATCCTCCAAGTGACTAGAAGTGCTAGAAGAAGCATAGAAGCATGTAGAAGCATATGGGCTTCTCAAATGCATGCAAGCTTTAAAGCTTCCATTTAAGCTTGTCCAAACACACTAGGAGAGCCTCTATTTAAAGGCCTCTAAGATGCATCTAGAGTGTCTCTAGAAACAACTAGAAAATAAGCATGACAACTAAGCATGAGTCTTCTCCAACCTTCTAGATGAGTCATAACGTTGTAGACACCATGTGCTCAAATAAAATGCTAACTCCTAAGTGTAGATAACTAGTGCATTGTTAGAGTGCAAACTCTTGTGTTGTCTACATGACAACTCTCGAGAATTTGCCAACTCCTATGTGAGCAAATATTAAAATAATGCACAGTAATTAATATAATATTTACTTTACTCTTTCCAATTTAATTTATTTATTAAATTTTAAATCTCATGTACTAACTTTAATAATTTCACTTGTTCTTATCTTAATATATTTATATTTTAATCACATGAAATCTAGAATGTTTTAATAATTTTTAATATATTTTCTATTTTTAAATTTCATTTTCAAAACTTAATTGCTAAAATATTTATTAGCTTTAATAATATTATTTAGTCATTTATTTAAAAATGAACTCCAAATATATTATTATTAAAATAAATATTGTCATATTCCAAATTTAAACTTATAAATTTTATTTTCAAATTTAATTATTTTATTTAATTAATTTTCCAATTAAATAAATACAATAAACATTAAAATACCATATTAATTTTCCATTAAATTAAACCATTAATTAAATCTTTTAATTAGGCTTAATTAATAAAAAATACACTAAAGACTCACAAGGTGAAAAATATGAAACCCATCATAGCCAAAATACATACAAAATCAAACCAAGGGTTTATATCACGAATTACGTCATCCAACGTATTCGGAGGGTACTCAACTCAGATACTTTTCCTAATTTTTCAATTAGGACAAATGGCTTAAAAGGATTGAGATTTGGATTTGAGAATTTATCTCCCCTCTCTTATCATTGAGATAATGTGATAGGGTACGCTCATCCTGGCAATTCAGGGAAGTCGATACCCGGTATCTACAACCTGCATAAAATCCACGTGTGAGGCCTCGCCCCGACCCATCGTGGCATAGTGATACATTACCCTTATTTTGTTATTCACGACTCGAGATGTCGAGACATTATCCGATGCTTGGCATATATTTTATTATTTCATGTTGTGTGATGTTATTTCCAGATATATTTGATGATTGTCATTTAATGTTCATGTATATGTATGTTGAAAAAATCAGTAGATGTAGGATTGAGATGTGATTTAAGATATTTCAAATGGTTAAGAATTATAAAGGATGAAGAAACTTTATTGATGTATGTTTTAAATTATGAAAATTTTTGATACATATACGTTTATATACATGTGATTTTACGGGACTACTGATGGGTGCAATGAGTGTGCAGATATTTAGCTGAGGAACCCTACGGAGGAACAAAACTGATCTCCATGTGCTAAAATTTGGAAACCCTATTGTTCGTAATTGTGTTCTTTCAGTGTCGCTTGACACTCGTAAAATGTTTATGTACTTAATTTGCTAGTTAGAGTTGTTAGATGGACCTATTTTATTTCTAGATTTTTACTTGACTCTAACCTCTTCCCTAAGGCTTTAAAACATGTTTTTTTTCTAACCTATGGGTGTGGGTATGGGTTAGGGGTCTTTTCCAACCCCTAAGCCCCTAGCTTTGACTTTTGAGGGCACTCAAAAAGTCCCTTTTTGCCTTTGTGCGAAAATTGCAAGTGGTTGTCATGAGTTGTCTTTCTCCACCTCCTTTTAGGGTTTAACCATGGTGTAGGTTGTGTTAGGAGTTTCTAGAGTGGCTAAGTGGGTGGAGATAGTTATTGCTCTTTTTGGGGTGGTTCAGTTGGAGGCTTATTAGAGGCCTTCCTTTGTTTAGTGGTTTGGGTTACCCAATCTCTATTTTTTTAGAGAGGATTTCTTGAAGCTTGAAGGAAGGAGGGATACTCTACTCAAATTGGTTCATTGCCATTACCTCTTTGTGAAGGTAGGAAACTCCCATTTTCCCTTATTCAATTTTTATGATTGGTTTCATGTTCTTGTTACCTTGTTATTGTTTTATTGTTGTATGGTTGTGGGTATGTTGGGAAGTTTTGTAAACCTTGTTATTTTGGTTGTTTTCCTTTCTTGTTTATGTTTGGAATTTTGAGTTTCCTTGCATGGGTGTTTTGGTATTACTCACCCTAGGAGAGGGCAGAAGTGACCAATTTTGGGAGAGCTCTGTTTAGTTGGACTCCAACCTGTGTAGAGTCTCTTCTCAGGATGAGAAGAGGGATAAAGGGTAGGGTGTTATGGGCCCCTGCCCGTCAGCACAAGCCTGGTATGAGTATGGCAAGTTTAAATGGAAGAACGGAAGTTCTTGGTTATTGGTCCCGATTGGGCATCTGAATTGGTGTTGTGCTTGACTTCTCCAGTTGGAAGAATCCACCTCTCCCTAGTATTGATTCACTGTGAATCTTATTGTGTAAACCCTGTATGATTATGCATGCTTGATGTTCTTTTGGTTCTGCTTGGTTGTCACCCGATCAGTTATTGGTTTCCTCCATGGTTCTTGAAAAGAGATTCAGAAACACATTACATATTCCTTGATTTGATCATGAAGAAAATTTGATAAAATTATTGAAAATTGGGATTGAGATCCTATTGTAAATTGTATTTTTTTTTAAACCTTATTATATATGGCAACGAAGCTGGGTTTTCTTCCTGATTCTTTCCTGGCTGAGCCTTGAATCAGGGTGATAATAAAATAAGTGATTGAGTAAATTTACTTCTCTTAAAATTTTCGTATCCTATGTTGTCATATGAATGTGTATCAAAGATAAGATGCAACAATGGTGTTCAATTTTACATGATTCAAATTGTGATGTATGGTGATGCCTCTATTCATATGGACGGTATAGAGAGAGAGATATTACTAATCCATGTAAATGTATGATGTATTTATCAAGTGTGAAATGATTTAGTTCATGGTTGATTGTGTTGAAAATAAATTTGCAAGAACATGTAGGAAGAATTATGTCAAGATATCCAAGCTACAATTGAAAACATGATAGAGAAATAACTTGTGTATTTTGATACTCCTTTCAAAGGGAATGGAGCATTATCATTTTGATCTCTCTTATTGTCTCAAATGCCTTATGACTAGTTTAGTCATTATGTTGATCCATCAGTTTTATTAGATAGTTAAATGAAAACGTAGATGGTTATTTCATGTAATGTGGTTTCATTGAAATGCATGGCCATTTGAGAATTCATGGAAATAACGAATTAGAAATTCACAAGAAAATGCATACACCTATTGTGGTAATATAATTGCAAAAGAAAAATATACATTGAGTTTCAAGAGAGAGTAGACAAATTTTCAAATAATCCACCTACAGGATGCTGGAGTTTGTATGAGAGAATGTGATCATCTTTGGTTTGCAACAGAGAATATTCTAAGAATCTATTAGTGTTTAAAATTAGTAATAAAACAATATATATATAAATGATATCTAATACATTGCATAAGTTATTAAGCCTTTATAACTTTAATATTCTGAATATCTTTTCTTCACCTATAAAACTTTATGTTTTTATTGCCCTCCTTGGCCTTGCACGTCAGTTTAAGCTTGCCTTAAAGAGGTCTTTTTGTGTCTGTCTCATGTCATAGTGGATGGGATGGGTGGGTGATGTCACCCTGCCACCTTGTCCCATCCCCATCCTCCTCCATTCCTAGCGGCCAGTTGTGGGAAAGGTGGCATTAATATTGTGAAGGGAAAATTTGAATGACCACCTTCATTTCCTTAACCCTTCCTTGCCACCTCTGTTCACGTGCCCCTCTTGGGCTACGTTTTCACTACCTCAGGCTGCGTGGCAAGTGGAGTGGAGAGAGTGTTATGTCATGATATGACATTTCATTTGGACGTTGGTTTAAGTGTGGGGTCGAGTTTGTTGTTAGTAAGTTCTTTTTTGCTTGCTTGTCTTAATCCTTAGTCCTTAGTTTCCCCTGCGTACCTCCTCTTGGATGTGCAGGTTTGGGATTGCGTGGGGCCTAGGGAGAGGAGTAGGGAGGGGTCACATCCACTTGACTTGTGGTCAAGTGGATCTTAGAGGCTAGTGTGTAGGTTAGGTCTTAGGACAGGAGGGTTAGTGGTTAGATGCTAGTCAATAGGTAGGCTTAGTTAGTAGGGTATGATTTAATTGTTCTTTTTTTTTATTTTAGTTAGAATTTAGAATATAATTTAGTGTTAGATTAGCTAGTTAGTATTTAGTTAATTTAGTTATTTTATAAATGTAATTAGTTAATTAGTTTAAATTTTTAAGTTATTTTATTTTAGCATGATTAGTTTAGTTAGTTCTTTTTTTTATATATTGTTTTTAAATTTTAAATTGTTAGTTTTAAAATGATATTCAAATTTGTTAAAGTGTACTTAGTTTAATTTAATAAAGTTTTAAGTTAGTATTACGTTGAAACTTATATAATCCTTTAATTATTAAGTTAGTTGGTAACTATGTTGTTTAATTGTGAGTTGGTTTTAGGTTATCTGTCTTAATATAGTTAGTATAAATTTTAAACATTTAAGGTTTTAACAAACTCATCTTGAAACTATCATTTGTTTCATTACGTTAGCATATGTTAAAACCTATAGGAAATGTTGGATTGTTTCCTTTATCTTTTAGTCAAAAGTTAAGAGTAACTTACAATGTTAAGATCTTTTGATATGTTTAATTCTTAAATGGCATAACGTAAGATTGATATCAATCTAGTAACAAAAGTCTCAAAGTCTTATCAATGTAATCGTTCTCATGTTTATAACCTTAAGACGTAAAGTAAAGAACCTGTACTAGAACTATTATCAATCGTTTCAAACCTAGGGCATGATAAATGATTAATTCAAAAAAAAAATTTGTGTGTTTTTGCCTTCATGTTTTTGGGCATGACACCACGCATGTACAAGCACAATATATACTAAACTAAATAGGTAATGGCAGGAAGTGGTGCATCGTGTAGATCCCGACTAGTAGGTGACTACGACTCCCTTCCTTAACCACATCAAACACACCATACAGAAGCACAAACACGCACACCATACACATGCAAGTATGGGGTAAGTATCATATAATAAACCATCTAACTAATCATCATCAATAACTAAAATCATAATATATACATGAAATGTAAAGTCTAAGTGTTATTATCACATATCAACTGAATCCATAGCACAATATCTGATAATCTCAAAATAATGCTACTAATCATGAACATAAAACTAACCCTAACAAAGTTTGACAATGATAACAAAAATGCGACCTAGGGGTAGGCACTACAGAAGCTATCTCTGTTTTGGTCAATTCTTCAAATTTTCTAAGCTCATTTTCAACTACTTCAAGTTTCCTCTTGGTTAAATCTTTGGTACAAGAGATCAAAAAATGTATCATTTGGATTGCCTACTTAAATGGTGCCATTAAAATTTTCAATATCTTCTAGATCACCTCATCATCTTCCTTGGTTCCTCCTTGAGATTTGATACATGCATTAAGTTATGATATCCTACCTACATATGTTCTTATAGATTTATCTTCCATCATTTTAGCATCTTGAAATGTGTAAATCCAACTTTGTAGCCTTAATTTCTTAGAATGTTTATCTCCTTCAAAACTATTTTTCAAAGATTTCCAAATCTTATGAGAAGTATCCAATGTTTTTACCTAGTTATACTCAATTTTTAGGAAGTGTAGAAAATAATGTTTCTCTATCTCTCATGTCACACATGAAAAGTTCTCTCTCATCCTTGGTACATGTCTCCAATGAACTTTAAACAATAATTATATTTTCTATTTTCGTCAAGATCCAATATCTTGGACCCATACACAACTAATGTGTTTTCATCTGTTCCTTCTAGCTATCATAATTTGTTCCCTCAAACTTTAGACTATCTTTTTTGAATATGCTCACCATTGATCTCCCAAAGTTGTTAATTTTATCTTCAAGGACCTAAGGCACTGATACCAATTTTTAGAAACAATAGTCCACCAAGATAACTAGGGGGAGTGGGGAAAATTAGTTATCCAATCAAAATATTTATCATCCTTAATTAATATTAACCATTCAATCAAAGTAAAAAACAACCATAACAAGATGTACATTCACAAATACACTAGATTTGTTAACTATGGAAACCCTTGATTAGAGCAAAAACTCTGATGGGAATGATGTCCACAAAGATATATATATTCCTTGTTAGAGGATGGACCGTGTTAGGAGTCTATAAAAATATTCAGTACATAAGAATCCCTATTATGGGACTTTGAATCCTTGTTAGGATATTCCAACCTTTTAAGGAGTTCTACCAACTCTGGTAGGAGTTAAGGAAGACAGAAGGACCCACTGTCCAAACAACTTCTAAGGAAAGACCACTGAACTCATTGTCCACCTAATCTCTCAACTATTCCTTGCAAAATATTTTTTTGTATTGTGCTTTAACCTCTTCCCTCTATCCTTCCAATTGGACCAATCAGTGTCAGACCTTGTAGACAAGGTCACGAACCTTAGATCCAAATAAAAAAACCTTGGATCTCAAAATAAAATTTTGGCAACAAAGTTCTCTCCAACTTCATTATGCTCTTCTTATCTTTGCATTTTTCTCTTTGTGCTTCTTGCAATAATTCATTCATCCATACATAACCAAGAAAAATATCCTTCCTTTATATTGAATCCATAAAACAATTCCCTAAGTTGGCTATTACACCTTCTTAATTAATTATTATAGGACCTCATTAAGAACATGTTACACTTAGTGATAACATCAATTAGTCGCCTAGTAACTTGAATAACTTTTCGTACATGTGATATTATAACAAGAGAGCTTAGCCATGTCATCTCCAATATGTCTTCTACACATATTTAACCATGCTTCTTAGAATAACAATTTTACTAAGAGATATAACAAGTTTACTAGAATATACTTCTTTAAACTCTATGTTAGAACAATCATCACCAAAACTTGCATAACTTCTTCCAGACTTAATGTCTTATGCTTCTGAAGTTAGACGCATACACTAGACACTTAGTAGTATCTCCCTTTAACCTCTCTTAGTGAAAGTACTCAATGATATGGCCATGCCAACTTGACCTTTTCATTGTTCTTCTCTCAATTACCATAGGAAATTGCTATGTTGACATCAATGATAGACACAATCATGAATGTAACATATCATAATGATAATGATCTAATAATGTTTCTTCAATACTCCCCCATGCAAGTATCCTTAGCATTCATGCTTCCAACAACTATTGGCCTTTGGTAATTTTTTGTTATAATTTTTTATAGGTGCTAAAGTTAAAATTTGTCTTATCTTTCCTTGAAAGTGGGATTTTGCTTCTTGGTTTTGGGTTCCTCCTAATAAAGATACTATGGAGGTGGATATTTCCTATATTAAGGTAGGGTGTGTTATAATTTTCATGTTGAGGGTTTGAGTCATCTAATTCATTCTTCCTCTTTTTTGGTCACTATAGAGGTGGAAGTGTTCCCTATGGAAGTTGAGACTTGCTTTGTGAAAGATGATGTTTGTAACTTTAAATGTCTAGTATTCTCTTTTTAGTGGCCACTTGGATATATAATGACATTTTGATAGGCTTTGTAGTATGATAAACTTTTCATTTTTTCCTCTTATAGAGGTGGGATTCTTTTTTCCTAAGGTATAAAGGATTTTGATAGTTGTGGAATTAGTTTTTAGTTGAGGTAATGTGGGTTAGTGCAAGAAGTTGGGTCTCACTTTTGGCCAAAAAGTGAAAATATTTTTCCTATTTTTTGAATTTTTTTGTCAATTGATGTCAAAATTTGAGGCATTTAGAAATTGAATATAAAAAAACTTCAAAAATAAAAATTTTAGTGTTTGGAATCTAGTTTTTGAATATGTAATTTATTTGTGTGCCCATATGATAGATTTATTTTTGGTGTGGATCTTTAAAAACTACTTTTTCAAAATGCCTATTTCAGGACCATACCACGCTCATATACAGACACCATAATTTGACACAAATAAATGAATTTTCACAAATCCTTTTAAAGGGAGTTACCTAATATACCTAAGAGTGATGACAATATTTTTCCTTCATTTTTTATTGAATAATTTTTTTATTATTAATTATTAATTGGTTATAAAGGTAAATTTTAAAACCTCTCCTATATTGACCACATAATTTGACCAAAATCTCACTTTTTTCAAAAAATAAAAAAATAAATAACCTCAAAAGAATTGTATGTAGATTGATGACATATAAATTAATTTAAGAAAAATTATAGAATAAAAAAGTTATTAAATTTTTAGTGAATGTCACTTTTTAACGTTTAAGAGATAGTTTTGATTAATAAATAATGAAAAAATAGAAAATAAGCTAATAACACTATAAAATTTACATTTTTGGAATCGAGTTAGTAAGACCTATAATGGGTTTTTGTTTCATCAAAAAATTCAATGGGGACTACTATAACAAATTACGACAATACCAGAAATTGTTGATTAAATGCTTGAGAAAAAAAAGGGATCATAAAGGCATGGCTTGGCGGGACCAAGCCTAAGCCATGCCTTTCCCCAAGGAAAAACCCCATGCAAAAGGTGTTTGCCATACCAAATTCTCGCTCATGTCTCAAGAATCGGGCACCCGATTTGTAATTCAAAAATTAGATGCTCAATTTCTTTCAACTATTGTACTCAATTTGTAAATGGGTACTCGATTTTTAAAAAATTGGGTACTCATTTCTAATGTACCCATTGGGCCCCAAAAGTTGTCCCATAGACTGACTTTCAATGATTGAAATGATTGAATAACAGTTTTGATCTGCAATAGGGAATTCTATCATAGTTATTCTGTTTTCTTGTCTTCTTATACAATTTGCAAGCTACTAATTCAAATTCAAAATTGGTGCAAACATGGGATCAAAAAAATGAAGAAAGAAGAAAGCAAAAGTTCTAACAAATGAGGAGATTGCAGAAAATAAAGAGAATGAAGCACAGCGTCAATGAGAGAGAAGACAAAGAATTAGAGACTTGAACAATGTTTCAAAGGAGAAAGACATTGAGGATACCACAATGGATGAAGAGGTCAAAGAAGAGAACCCAATACAAGAAATTTTAGGTGCAAATTCTAATCATGCATTCAATAAAGGTGTGTCTCCAAACCTTCAAAGTTTCTCTTGTGATGAAATTTGTGAGTTTTTTAGAAGTGGGTTATGATTTAAATGATTTAGATTTTCTTTATGAGAAGCAATTGTCAAATGATCATGCACAAAAAAACTCCAATTGAAATGCATGCCCCAAAAGAAATACCATGAAAAATTGAAAATGAGATTCAAATCCCAAATAACAATGAAAGTGAAATGTCAATTGAAAATAAAAATTGCATGAATGTAGACATAGAAACACCAACTACTAAACAAACATGTTAGAATGATAGTAAAGTGTCTGAACATAATTTTCATATTTCTAATGATGTGTTAGATAATCTTGAGGGATTGGTTTCATGGAGACAAATTAGGACACATGCTAATAGATTGTATAGACATTTTTTTATGATAAGAAATTTGGGTTTCAATGTCACTTAATGTTGCAACTAATTAAAATGTCTAAAATACGAAAAGTAATGAGAAGGTTGGGAATGTATGAAAAATCCAAGAATAAATATGAGTTTTTAAAATAAGTTGTATCCACTATTGCTAGTGCCTTTGATGTTATTGGAAAGAGAAGTCAATCTAAAGATAAGAATGTAGCATGACGATTAATAACAACAACTTTAATTAACAAATCAATATCTAACAAAAGATTGATTAGCAACATAAGTGGATATCTTAATGTGAATCGTAAGACTTTAGAAAGATTTGTAAAGAGAAGGGTAAACTTTGAATGTGATCCAGCAAATATTTTATGGACTTCTAGTGGTAGACTCCCGAGATGTGATATGAAACTTACTAGTGAAGTCAAAACTTTGATTGAAAAATTTTGGCATGATAATACAAGAGTATCACCTAATTCAAGAGATGTTCTTAAATTAAGAATTGGGTCAAAAATATGTGATCCACATCTTAAACACCTTTTAAACATGACTCAAACTGAATTGTTTAAAAAAATTGTAGATAGTAAGGTGTTAAATATTACCATTAGCCAAAGATCTTTTGAAAAGTGTAAACCATGGTATGTAAGGATTAACAAGGAAAGAATCACATGTTGTAAAACTCATATTCAATTTCATTACCATTATGATGTATTTCAATCTATACTTGGTACCATGCATAGTAAAGAAATGTTGCAAGAATGTCGTATAAAAATACCACCTCAAACTATAAAGGATTTCATATCAGGTTTGTTTTGTAAGCCACCTAATGATCAATACTTTCTTTTTAATGCATGTCTTTCTGGTACATGTGATATGTGTGGCAATCTTTCTTTGTAGATGAATGTTTGCATGAAAATGCTTTGACTACTTTTGGAAAACAATTAGTTGAGGTAAAAAGATTCAAAACTATTGAATATCTATTGAAGGATGGGAAGATTGGAAGAAGGTGTGATCTAATTACAGATAAAGTTAGTTGTCATGCATTTATGGATGAGTTTAAGAGTGTGATCATACCAAAATATGTTAAACACTCTCAATATTCTAGATGGCTTGATAGACAATTTCGCATATGTAAGAATATATTTCCAATTAGTACTATACTTTTAGTTGTTGAATTTGCAGGGAACTACACACTTGCACTGCAAGAAGAGGTAGAACCACAATATTACAATTTAGTGCAAGCAACAATTTATGTTGATATAGTTTATAGGCATGCACCTGATAGTATAGAGGAGGATCAAAAAATATTGAGAGAGTACCATTTTTATATGAGTGATAATAAAATCCATTCATCTAAGTTTGTCCAATATTGTTTCAAGATCTTTTATGATAATTTAAAAGAGAGACAAATTCAAATGACACAATATTGGATATGGTCAGATAATTGTACAGGATAATTCAAGAATGCTAGAATGTTCTGTTGGTTGAGTAGGACACATAGGCAAACTAACATCCAACATGTGTGGAGTTTTTTTGAGGCTAGACATGGTAAAGGAGAACATAATGGTGTTGGTGCATGCGTGAAGAGAGCCCTTAGTAGAGAGAAATTAAAATTTTAGAAAAATGCTAAATTCAAAAATGCACATGAGATTGTCGAATGGCATAACAAATATTTATACAGGGGATCAAGTCAAAACTCTACAATCAAACATTTCTTCTACCTAGTTGAAGAAAAGAATATCCTTTCAAGATATGACTGTGATACAATTAGTGGGTCAGCTAAATGGCATTCATTAAAGAGTTCAGATTCTAACACTTGGACTATATGGACTAGGAAGCTTGCTTTTTTTTGTCAATTTTGTCTTGCAAGTGAACGGGAAGAATGTGAGAATACAGAATGGGTTGAAGATTGACGACAAAGATCATTAACACCTATTGACACATATTTTGAAGATGATATAGTAAATGAAAGCCAGAATGTTACTTTTGCATCAAAAGACTATGATAGTATTTTAGACCTCGTAGAACCTGGCATGCACAATTTAATTAGATTTTTTTGTGATCTCATGCTTCAATTTATATAATTTTCATATGTACTCATGTGATTAAAGTGTTTCTATACATTATCTTATCTTGTAGGACATGTTTATGTTGTTATTGCACCTAGCAATAATGATGAATAAATTAAGTATTGGCTTGCTAGATGTGTGGAACCTAAGAAAAAATTGATATGTCATCAAGTAGACAATGATGGTTTTGAGTATCAAGTTGAGTCTATCATTGTAGCTGGCACCTAGCTACATAGATACCTAACAAGAAGAAATGGTTTACCAGCATTTGAAGACTACAAAACTGAAAAGAAGATTTTACACTACTCTCAATTGGTCATGGCAAAAAATATCAAATTAGAAAGATACAAAGGGAGACTTGCCAATAAGGTATTATGGACAATTTCAATGGACAAGCACACGACAATCATAGATGCATTGCAAAATAGAGAGGATGCAGATTGTATATTGTGATATTTTTATATATGTACTTATATAATTTAATTCCATGTACATGTATTTTTATATATGTACTTATATATATTCCTCTTATTCAAGTCTCAATTACAATTTATGCAAATTTAAGAGTTAAAGTAGATCGAGCATCAACATCTTGTGCAATTCCACATAGTGAGTACATACAAATTACACATATATTTACATAGTTCAGCTACCTCATATTAATTTATGTGTTTATTAACATGTGTTTTTGTTTTACAATTTTATTTTACAGGACCTCATTTGAAGAGATTTTTTGAACCAATTTTATATTTTGAGTTTGTGCTTCTATATATTAATCATTGACATTGTCTTACATATATTTTGAAATATGTTGGACAAACAAATTTAAAAACATGAGTTTACTTCTATTTGAAAGTTAAAGGTGTGCACTTGATATTATAAATTAATTGTCAAATTAAGTAATGGCCTCCTATTTTTTTCCATTACTTTTACATTTAAGCACATGTGTTTAAATTAATGTTTGTTTGAAGTTTCAAATTACTATTGATTGTAATTAATAACCCTTCACTTGTACATGATAATTTAAAGATCATTACTCATTGTATCAAGATTATATGCTATTGTTATGTTGATCAATAATTGACATGTATGTTGAACCATGGTAAGTGAGAGGGAGGGAAGGAGGAAGAGAGGGGGAGGGAGAGAGGGAGGGATATGGACAGGATTATAAGTGCTTGTAATCTATCAGAAAGGGGTCCCATTACGACTCCTTAGGAAAAATTAGCACCTCTTAGGACCCCTTACAACACATTAGTTATAATTGTAGTCCTAAAAGTAATATTTTCTAATGTGTCATAGTGCATTCCAAGAGTTTTTGATGGGTCATATGTGGTAATAAGAAACCTTAGGACCCATTATGACTCCTTAGAACCCATTCATACCATTAAAACATTTTATAAACCCTTAGAACACATTAATCATCGTAGGATACACTTTAGGGTTGTAATGTGTCCTATTCAATCCTATACTTTCCTAAGGAGTTTTAGTGGGTCCTAAGTGGTTCTAGGAATCCTTGAGACTAATTACAACATCCTAAGAACCATTATGATCCTTTATAGTCATATTAGTCATATGTTCTAAAGGGACATTAGGGATTTTTAGGACCCATTAGTACACATTAGGTCTCATTAGGACACATTAGGATCCACTCGCACACATTAGGACCCATTAGACCCCATTAAAACCTCTTATAACACATTAACAATTGCATGACATAGTAACATGTCCTAAGTTGTCCTAATATCTCACAATGGATCACGATTGGTCCTATGTGGTCTGAAAGCCCATTAATATTGTTTAGGGTGCACATTATGACCATTTAAAACATATTAAAATCCATTAATTCCTCTTAGATAATCTTAAGGGGCATTTAAGACACACTAATGGGTTATAATATGCCCTAATGGGTCTTAATGTGTCTCAAGGGGTTCTAATGTGTTTTAAGTGATCCCATGACCTTTTAGGACCCATTAGGAACCCTTATAATCCATTAGGGTCCATTAGGACTCATAAGAACCAATTATAACCCCTCTGAACACATTCATCATCATATGATACACTACTATGTCCAAAGGCATTATAATAGTTTTTAAGTGGTTGAAATCAGTCCTAATGTTTCCTCTTGAATTTTAAACCATGGTCTTAATATATCATGAAGGGTCATAATGGGTTCTTAGTGGTCCTAGGACATCTTAAGGTCTATTAGGATTCCTTAGAACACATTAACTATAATAGGACACACAAATGGGATGTTAATGATTCAATTGTATCATAAGGGGTCATAATGGATTGTAAGTGGCCCCATGACCCATTACAAAACCTTAGAATATATTAGGACCAATTAGGACACATTAAAACTACCTCAATTTGATGTGATATTTATCTAATAATCTTTTTGATATCAGTACTAATGCTCTATAAATAGTTAAAATTATGTCAATTAGGATTAGTACTTTATGTCCTAATTTTAGATTAATTGTAGGTACATTATCCATACATGTGGGTCGTAAGGGGACATAGGATTCCTAATAGGTCATAATATTTTTTATAGGTTCTAATAAGTCTTAATATGTATTATTAGGATATAATAGGTCTCATTAGGTAATAATAAGTCTTACATTACCAAACAACACATAAGAGCCCCTTATGATACATTTCTAGGTACTTATATCCATATTTGTATTAGAGGGACCTAGAGAGTCTTACTCGGTCCTAATATGTGCTATAGGTTCTAATAGATCTTAACATGACTTAGTACATAATAATTAGTCTTACATTAACAAAAAAATATATAAGGACTCCTTATGATACATTTCTAGCTACTTTGGTTCATATGTGTGTTAATAGGACTAAGGGAGTCCTACTAGGTCCTAATGTCCAAAGGCATTATAATAGTTCCTAAGTGGTCTTAATATATCATGAAGGGTCATAATGGGTTCTTAGTGGTCCTAGGACATCTTAGGGCCTATTGAACACATTAACTATGATAGGACACACAAATGGGATGTTAATGATTGTAATGTATCATAAGGGTTCATAATGTGTGAAAGGAAGGGTATCATCCATCATTTCATAAAAAAAAATCTTCAATATATACCTAAATTTTATAAATTTAAATTTTTAGGATGAAAAATATTTTATTTAATAGTAGATCAATTTTATTTGTATGAATCTCAATGCATAAATTTGATGTGATATTTATCCAGTAAGCTTTTTTATATCAGTACTAATGCTCTATAAGTAGTTAAAATTATTGTTCATCTGGCATAGATGCTTACAAAATGTGTCATATGTTCATGAATAAAATATGTTGCAATAAAGAAAATGGTTTGAATACTCAAAACATGATGAAACATAATAATATATACTGCATACACAAGTATGATAAGAAGTCATAAAAAAATAGTACATGGTCTAACATACATCATAACATGATCTATGAAGTTAAAAAATACATATATAATATAGTTTTAACTGTCCTAACACAAAGTGTATCAAAATATACAATATGTGTCATAAAAACACAATCTAGAGGAGCCAACAAGACCTAATCTATCTAATTGAATGTCCTCTTTACTCCAGAAGAAGAGGACTCAGATGGATCATCTTGGGTAATATGAGCTATCTCATCATGTGGATCATCCTGTGTAATATGAGTTGTCTCATCATGTGGGATATCTTGTGAGGTAGATGGATCACCCTGTGTAACATGAGGCGCATCTCATCATGTACATGCTTAATTGAAATGGCTTTCAAAATCTAGCTTGCAAATAAATTAAATATTCACTACATAATAAAATAAATACCACATGAGATGGGTGTCCCTCAGTAATGGGAGGAGGCACATTGTGAAAACTACCAAATGCAGTATTAGTGAGGTCCTGTAATTTACAATACATACATTTTTAAAATTTCATTTTAGAGCATAATAAACTATACATTACGTACATAAATCACAATACTAACCTCAAAGGATGATGTACGTACCTCCATTTGGCTAAGTCTTGTGCTCTCAACAACACTCATGGTGACATAGTCCTCAAATTATGGATACATAAATGTTGAGTCAAAATTATATATACATGAATAATTACAAAGTATGCAAACTAAAAAGTATATATATCATACCTGAGTACTAGCCAATGTCATAGATGTGTCTTCAGGTATGCTAGCACAATAATCATAAGATGAAGTCAAAAATAGACTATAACAAGGCCTATATGGATGAGTACGATCCATCGCATGTTTGTCAAATCAAAACACATAAAATATATATACATGAGTCAAAATTGTTCAGATTATAAGTTAATAACAATGTACATGTACATAAAAATAGTACAAATTATTTGTCTTCAGTCAAAAGTTCATACCATATGTATTTGACATTGTGCCTCAATCGTAACTAGAGCAGGACCTATACTAACATCAAACTATGTAGCTGCGGGAAATCCCTACAAAATTAAATAAAAAGAACATGTGTTATTAAATTCAAGTTTGAATTTAAATTTTTACAATGTAATTCAAAGTGCATACCGCATGAGGGATGCCAATGTCTGTAGATCTCGAAAAAAAAATATACTACCTCCTTGGAGGAATAGTATCATCCATCCTCTATTATTTCAAAAGTACAAATTAATATGGTTAATACAATTACACATGTATGTAGAAAGTAAATAATTATGTGTAATTTATATTTAAATTAAAAGTAAAATTTTACCTGTTACTCTTGACTTTCTTTAGGCTCTCCCTGCTACATGAGGTCAACAAATGGGGACACATCAATCTCATCACTACCATCACCATGGGCAACGTATACATCATCATAAAATTAGCACCCTCAACATAATGGTCATCACATGCTACATCAACATCACTTTGGGGGCATGTGCATATGCCTCTGCAGCTGGTACAAATATGCCCAAGTGGATGAACATGTCTCACCTACGTCCACTACTATAATAAATTTCTCGAAAGGGTACTCAAGGAGGTAAGAGCATATGAAACTTCTCAATGATGGTGTGGAGCTGGTACAACAAGCACAGGAAGAGGTACAAGGGGCTAAGCTCACTTGTAGTTTCTCATTCTATTACTCAACTTTTCCCTAGGCCTATCTTGAGGCATCCCTCCACCAACCCCCTAAAATGCTTTCATATCAAAATAATTGGGTTTCAAACCCAATTCAAACTCATCCCATAACTTCCTAAGGAAGTACATGGGCACCTCATGATTAGCGTGTGGTGGATGGTCAAATACCATCCACTATCACTCCCAAAAATGTGCTACTATATGTGGATGTGTACACCACCTAATAGAAATGTGAGGCTTCTTCTCATTAATCTCCTCACCCGTCTTGGGTTCATAAAATATCTTTGAAAATTTCCATTACCTATATTGAGGTTATGAACCTCTTTATATGATAAGCCGTCAGAATAGAAGGCATGCATGTTTTTCCTCCATAATTCGAATGAATCAATATCAGAATCTAAATGTTGTATAGAGTGAATGATGCCTTGCATGCTATTTGCAAGGTGTAGTAGGTGAGGAGGGGGGTGGATCTCATGTCGGATGGCCTCAATACCACAGAAGAGGTCATTAAGGTTACACCTCATGCTCTCATGGAGATCATCTGCGATGGGTGGTGGAGGTGGGGGTGGAGGTGGAGGTGGAGATGGAGAGGGCAGAGGTGGGGGTGGGGGAGCGGGAGGGGCTGGTAGTGGGTCCATCAAATATAATTTACATATATGTTTAAATAACATAAAAAATAACAAAATTACTATTTAATAAAATTTAAATCTAAAATATCAATTATATAAATGCGCTAATCTTTAAAA
The DNA here is from genome assembly GCA_028749045.1 of Cupressus sempervirens. Classification (NCBI taxonomy): domain Eukaryota; kingdom Viridiplantae; phylum Streptophyta; class Pinopsida; order Cupressales; family Cupressaceae; genus Cupressus; species Cupressus sempervirens. The sequence goes on along the minus strand of CM053787.1, from coordinate 912,026,069 downwards.
TCATATCAATTAAATAAATAAAGTTAAACACTTAAGTCTAATTGAACATTAAATACCAAGTTTAAGTCTAATCGTAAAATAATACTCCATAAAAACTATATAGGTTACTTCAAGGTTTCTTTTCTAAAAATAGGAGCCACCTAGCTAATTGCTTTCATGTACACTTATTTTTTGACATTGAGGGATTTTATTCTCATTATGGATTATATGTTCATCTCAGTATCAAACAAAGTTAAGACTATGGCAAGGTTATGGTTTATAATTTTGTTATGTTTACGGTTTTCATGTCCTCGATTTTCCTTATGAGCTTACATGTGCCTTAGAATTAGAATTAAATGAGAGAACATGGTTATTTTAAACCTTAGATAATTTTTTCTTACATTGCCCCTTCTCAATGGACAACTACTACTAATTAGTTTTAAGTTTGGGTGGTCATCGGCTATGGCAACTAGCCTTATGTAATTATTTAAGAGTTGACCATTTTTTTATAAGGTGTCATTTGTTGTTTCTATCTAGGAGATAAGTCCCTCCATAGTTATTTGGAATATTTGGCTTGAGAGAAACAATAGGTTTCTTCAGGAAAATATCATCGACAATATCTAATGTCATTCATAGGATTGAGCAATATATCTCTAAGGTTGTCATGACATATGTATATGAAAATATTAATCATCCTAACACATCCATATATTAAGATAACTTTACTCACAAAAATTTGCCTCTTTAAAATCCAATCCTTCTCAATGGTCTAGAAAACAAGTCAATAAGTATGAGTCTTTGGCCCAAGTTGTTTGGTCTCCTTCCCCAGTAGGGAGTTATAAAAAAAAATTATGATTCTTTTAGGGTCGATCCTAGTTTGTCTTGTGATCATCTTGTAAAAATGGATTTCTCTAGCTCAATCATTAAAGTCATTTCTAATAAACTTCATGTAGTTAATTTCTAATAATATTGATAAAATAGATGCTTTAATCTTAGCTATTTCATCTCCTCTTGCATCATATATCAAATATTTATCATCAAGGGGATTATATGTTCATTTATCATGCACTTTTTTATACAATAAATTATTCTTAGAAGCTTTAATATTATTTGGATGAGATTCCTTTTCACCTCCATAAATTATCTCAATACAATTTTAAACTTTGTTATCATGAAACTAATAATATTGCTAATTTTATAGAAAATAATACCAATGACAATGATCTCCCTTTGGAAGATGTTGAGGTGGACTCATTACCTTATTTCCTATCACTCTTCCATTTTCTCCATAATGACCAACTAGCATGTTAATCTTTATATTCCTAACTTAAATGAATACAAAATGCACCTTGATATAGTCTTGTGCACTCTTGACAACTTCCAAGGATTGGAAATCTTTTCCACTTTCCATATTGACACAAGATTAGTCTCCTGAAGGTTATTAGGCCTTTTCATAAGATAAATTGATCCCAATCTTGAAAAATGGATTGGCAAAGGAAAGTAATTGCATGTTCAAGAATTATTATACTTTTGGATTCATCAAAGAATAATGGGAAAGTAATTGCACTAAAGAATTAAAGAATGAGAAATTCTTATATGTTCAGTAAGTTGGTTGTTGTTCTATATTTTTATTTTTTAAAATGATTTCAATTCACAAGTGAATTTAAGATATATTATTTGATTTTAAATAGTGAATATTATAGTATATTGAATTTAAAGAATTTGAGATATATTATTTGATATAGAGGTAGATAGAAGTATATATGAAGAGACATAGATAGAAGGTTTAGCATTTAGTCCATAACTTAGTTAGTCTAAGGGTTAAGAATTTAGGATATAAAGGTTTAGGATAAGGGTTAGACTTGACATAATTAGAATTTAAAGCTTAATGTCAAGGTTTAATATTTTCTAAATTAGATGCATGTAATCATGTAAAATGGATGTAATCATGAACTCAAGTCACACTAAATAAAACCTACATGATGCTAGAAAGCTATAAAGTAATGAGATTATGATCTTGTAATACATGCATTAGCTCTCAAATTCCCATAATTCACTCAGAAGCACTTGCAAATCACCTAGAATGATTTGCATAACTATATTACAAAAAATGTAGATATCTCAAAAGCTTGAGTTGATGGCACATTTATAGAAATCTTTAGGAGTTCAATGGTTTGGATTCATTCTTTGTGAGTGGTGGAGGTTGAATCCTTGATTGATCAATAAATGATTAAGCTTTATTGGTGGGAATTAATTTCATTTTCTATTACTGATGATATGGATAATTGATCATTTTAATTAATTTATTTAATTAATAGTTCTAGCCATAGGATTTAAAAACTTGATTTGATTAATTATGTTAGGATTAATTAATGAATCAATGCCCCTTTTTTAAAATTGATTTTTTTATATTAAATTATTGATGTTTTATCATGGGCCTCTGGAGCAAGAAGCCAAAGGAGAGCCCACATAAGAAGATGTCATTAGGGGACTCTAGAGAGTATTGAGAGTAGCACAGTACCAAGTGATAGTCTAGACATAGGTGGTCATCTGAGCTAGCATGGTAATTGATCATGACAGGTAGATTGCAGAGCTAACTTCTCAAGTGAAGATTACATAGGGTGAGGCCACTTATCATAACTCTAGAGAGGCTTACTATTATGATGAATACTCAATAACTATTCTAGCAAAAAGACAAGTTATTCACTTCTCTATATATTCTTAGGCATCCAAGGGTGTATAGTCCCTCCTACTCACACTAATGTTCGACCTCCACCTCTTGATGGTGAGGGAGGGTTATTTAATTAGATGCATGATTCCTTCTTCTCTTCTAATTTTTTTATGATGTATCATTGTCTTTGTATCATGTTGAGACCTTGATATTGATAGTTCTCTAATATCACTCTTTTTTTTAATTATTATTATATCACCCCCATACATTGATTGTATATGCGATGATTAGAAATATTATTTGATCTCAATACATGTGTCATGATCATTTTTTCTAGTTTATACATGAGATGCTCCTATATGGTGTTTTTCTTTTCTTATAATATCGTGTTATATATAAATTTACCTGAGTACCCTTCTTGATTATCTACAATGGATGTAGTAAATGACATGTCTCTATATGATTCTTTTGATATGATATGCATGGATAATATAATGAAAAATTTTAATTCTTCCTATGCAATAAAGATGTAATTAGATATGTAAATGTTTTTAGATTCATATGACATGTAGATGTAGATATGATGCTCCTCTAGGATAATAGTTTATTATTTAAGGTTACGTTATGGTTTAACATTTATAATTAGTACTTGGTTCTTAGGATAATTATTCAATTATTTATATATTAGGGTGTAGGTTTTAGCAAATTAAGATTATGGTTAGGATAACAGTAAGGGTTATGATTAGAGTTTTGGTTAAAATTGAGATTATAGTTAATCCTAAATGACACCCAGCGAAGGGATCCAAAGAGCTAATCTAAAGTTTTACCAAGCAAGCAATAACATGTGCAATAATTTACATAAAAAAACATAAGAGATTACATTCCTTAACAAGCACATTTACATTTCATTTTTAAATAATTATAAGTACTAGAAGTAAAATAAATAACACATCCACATGAAAGAATAATTACTTGAGTTCAATCCATTTAAATAATATACATTTGTTCTGAATGCCACTTAGCAAATTAATTCGGAATGCACAATCATCCACTGTACATGTCACAGGGTATGAAAGGTTGAAAGAATATACATTTATAAAATAGTTTACATCATCCATTTTTTATCCATGAAACAAAGTACAATACAATAAGTAAACTCATTGAATACTAAGTTTTGTGTTTGGATCCCTTGGCGGAGTGTTACGTAATTAAATACTTAGTTATATGATTAAGGTTTTATTGTACAGAACTATACGGTTAGGTCATGGGTATACTTAGTTTAAATACTTTCTTTGTTATATGGTTTACAAACTAGTCTAGATAATTAATCACTAGTTATTTGAAATCAATATTTATTTGTAATTACATGTTTAAACAATGAATTTACATCTTATCTAATGATTCAACATTGTAATAAATACATAAATTAAATACATTTCAAAACATCTAAAATAATAATTTTTAAACGAACATATATGAAACTATTATTTAAATTAACAGATAAGATAATACTCATTAAAAATGTAAATTTACAATTTTACATATATTAAAACTGAAAAAAATAAAAAATTGACATACATGTAAAATGTAAAACTGAAAATAATTAACTAAAATAGTATAAAACAAATTAAAATACCTGGTATATCAGAAAATAACAGAAAGGGGCAGTCAGTAGAGGTAAAAAATGGGCTCCCATATCTCTCAAATCAGGCTCCCATTTTCCAGGTGTGAAAATGACCCCCAAAATGCATGAAAATGGGTATTTGTAAGTTTTAAAAATCGGGTACCCAATTTTTTACTGATTTGTAAAGGTATCAAGTGCCCAATTTTTAAGTGGTTCGGGCACCCAATCCACTTTCTAATAATCAAGTACCCGATATTTGAATCATGGCTCAGGTGCCCGAACTGTGATTTTAGAAATAGGTACCCTGTTTTTTTTAAATCAGGTACCCGTTTCTAAGAAGTACCATTCTATGGATTTGACTTTCGCAAAATTGCGACCCAGCTTCTTACGGGTACCCATGTCATTCACTACTAGATGGTGTTGGGAACAATTTTGCATCTTAATGTGAAGGATTTGGGAGTCTTTCAAAATGTCCTCATAGGTTTTATCCACTATTTTCAATTATTTATAATTGCTTCGTGTTCATATTGGCTTTGATGTTGACCATTAAAGTAATTAGAAGTGTCATATTAGATGAATCATCTTGTGTTCTAATTGTTGGCAAAAAAATGATCTATAGGTCATATATTACCCATAATATTGATGGATAGATTGAAAAGATAGACATAATTGTTAATTGCATAATGTAGAAGGAAAAACACAATTAGATAAATTATGTTGGATGTGAAGTAATGTTGTTGATGATTATGGTGTGTGATTGATAGGATGTGTTTACTAGAAGCACATGTATCAATTTCTAAAGGAATATATACAAGAGATTAAATAGAGGTGAACATTTGATGAAGGCTATAGGTTACAATGTGAAGAATGGGTAACTGATAAAGTACACCTCTCTAGATCTAGCAATCTAGTAAAGATTGATTTATTAGTTGAAAAGTCAAATTGGTTAGTTGTGTTTTGGATGACATTCAAAGGCATAAAATTAAAGACTATAGCACTCACTCATGAAATATAAATTGATTTTGGAGCCAATTGAAGGTAATGCATTTAGGTTTTTTCCATCTCCTCAAGAATATTGTACACTGATAGTTGGTGCAATACTCTTTATTCTCAAAATAATATTCTATGTTAGAAGTAGTCAAGAGAAAACCATTTGTTAGGTTCATATTGGATCTATTATGCATTAAGTGCAACATTTAGATCATCTATCACTTGTTAATTTTAGCAAGTTGACAAGTTAAATTCACTAATGGGGTTACATCTAATAGGGTAAGTACGATCCAAACAAGTCTAATGATCAAATCCTCTAACAAGGTGACTTTTCAAAGGAGTTATAAATCCTTTAATTGGGTAGATTCTAACACATCTTCATTGTAAGATCCTAAAAGGGCTAAATACTCTTAACAACTTGTATACCCTTAACTAGGTAGATGTAATTCTCCTAACAAGAAAACTTATTACTAAATTAGTGAGAATTTGTGGGTATCAATTCCCACTATATTTTCCCCTCTAACCAAGGGTTCCACATGAAAAAAAACTTGTGTTAGTGTTGCATGTGTTGATGTTTGATTTACTTTTCTTCTACTTTGTTATTTCCTTTGCATGTTATATATTTTGGAAGCTATTGGTGAAGTTAGTTACATATTTAATTACAATGATTCATCCCTCCCCCTACTATATATATTGTCCAAAATGCATAAATCTAACCTATCAAGGCTCAAAACATTTTGGACTCTCAAATTCAATTGAAAGATATAGTTAAAGCCTAAACATAAAGGGTTAAGACATCTTTCCATAAGTATGAAAACCAAAATCATAATGTACCTCATAACAAGGAAATACACATTATTGCAAGCCAACAAAAAGGACCAAGTAATATCCAAGAGAATAACTGAGTAGAGTTGTATTACAAAGATCAAGAAAAGAAAGTGTTGAGTTGTTGAGTGGAGTGTGTGAATGAGCTAGTAAGGGATCATAAGAAAGAGATTAAGTGACACAAATATCTAAACAAGCAAGGTAGTGTTGAAACCAACATATCATTTCACTATTACTCTCTAATTATTATAGAAGAAAAATCTCTTAATCGAGTGGACCTAACAATCTTTTGGAATCCTATACGGTAAAATTCTTTTGAGTGGTCTGTAAGTCCTTTAGAGTAGATCATTCTTTAGAAGTGTCAATTAATGAACAAGGTCGAGATGATCCTTAGTGAAAATTCTCTAACAAGGTCACATTAACAATGTGTATGTTGCCTTTAATAGGGTTGGCTACTAACAAAGCTCATTCCATAAAAGTAAATTTTTTTGGGTTGTCGATTCCCAGGTGGTTTTTCCTTTTACATAGTTTTCACATTAATTACTTTTGTCATAAGCTAAAATTTTACTATGATACTTTGTATTTGAAGTTGAAAGCTTGATGAAAAGTTTATATTGTTATGTTAGATCAAGTTACCAAGTTGATGATCTACAGATTTGTTTGATTCGACAAAAGTATTTGAAGGTATGTAGGATCTTAATATTTCCACTCTATTTCTTCTTAGTAAGTCATTTTCATGGTACTAGATTTTATAGTTAGTATATCTCATAATTGTTTACAATTGAATCAAATCGACTTGATTTACCCAAGACAACTTGTCCAAACCCTCTTTAATCAAATATCTTTAGATAAATTCTTTCAAAATTTAAACTATTGCAATCTTTTTTAAATGTGATTTTATTCAAAAAAATTAAAAAATAAGATATTGCAAAAGTTGCACAATGTAATTTATCACATATATTATTTGATGTTTTGAGGTCATATTAGATCTATATGTGCAAATCCATATATAGATTGTATATATCTTAAATCATTTATAAATATGAATTCATAGATTTGTATCTATACATAAATTTGATTATTGATAGAATTAAAAAATAAATGTTCTAAAACTAATTTTCATTATTCAATTTATAAAATTGTTTATCAAAAGATATTTTGATATTTGAATAGCTAATTTAAAATAAATTTAACCTAAAAAAAAATGGAAATATGGGATCACCTAGAAATTCATAATGCCAAAACGAAAGAAATAACCATCCTTCCTCTTCCATCCTTCCTCTTTAAGATTGACTATTCATAGAAAGGGACTATTCATCTTTTAAAAGGAAATTGACTATTAGGAGATATATATACCTATAATAAGACACTCTTATAAATTTAATATCAAAATATAACTTATATTCTGAAATGAAAAGTAAACTGTTGATCTTATGAGATTGTCTCATCAAAAATTCTCTCCGAGGAAGCTTTTTGTAACAGCCATCGTCCGTATTGTGTTACATCTGTCTAATTGTGCAGTCTGTACGCTTCCATAACTCTTGATGTTGAAAGGAATGCGTTGGTAGTACAGGATTTAAGCCATTTTAATTTATAACCGTGTTTCATAGCTGTCATACCCAAACATAAATGAGAACGCTGGTATCACAAAATTCTGAAGAAATAGCAGTAATAACTGCTCAGCTGCACTCTGTAAGAATTTTTACACTCTAACCAACACTACAATGGTCTGAGCACAACTTGCAAGCTTTGACTTGCAGAGTTTTATTACATAAATGTTACAGTGTACCAACTTGCAAGCTGCAATTTTGGTGTACCAATAACATTGTATGTTTGCAAACAGTTCATAACAAATTACATTTCACCTATTCTCCTTGATTCACAAATATCCTTTGATTGTTCAATCTTGTCCTGCACTCATTAGCTCTATGACCAAACTTGTTGCAATTATATAAATGACCATGAAACACATCTGGCCTATTTTTGTCAACTCTGTAAGTATTACCCAACTCATGAAAAATTGAGCATAATGGAGTAAGAATCTTCTTGTTCATCTTGGACGGAGACTTGTCATCTTGTTTAGGATTCTTGGATCCAAATTATTCTCCAAATTCAAAACCGATATAACCAAGAGCACGAGTCTCACCATGCATCCTTTGATTTCTATGTTTCTCATCCAACTTTGAAAAACTTCGATTAACATAGTTAATTTTACCTTGTTTCCTAGTAAGATTCAAGGAATCTCTTCGTTAGTAGGGAAAATAATCTCATCATGCCACCAAAATTTATAGTACATCATAATACATCATTACGCATCTAATAATTTATAAGACTTACTACAAATGTATCTAGGGGGTTCATAGATGGATTTGAAAAGGGAGTCTTGTTATCATCCTTCTTGATCCATATATTTCTCATCTAATTATTTCAATCTTTAGCAGTCGATATCATCTTCCCTTTTGGTTATTGTTTTGGTTCATTAGTAGCTTTCCTTTGTTCTTTATCCTACAGAACGTAGCAATGCGTCCAACATTGCAACAATAAAAACATGTCATCCTAGTAGATGTCTAAGGTCCACCATTACTACTATTACCTCTCAACTTATAATTTATTTGCATATGGCAATGGTTGTGGAAATGTGAACAAATTACATTTCACCTATTCTCATTTTGGCAAGGACTATCTCGATTCACAGATGTCCTTTGATTGTTCAATCTTTTCCTACACTCATTAGATCTATGACCAAACTTGTTGCAATCATATAAATGACCATGAAACACATTTGGCCTACTTTTGTAAACTCTATAATTATTACGCAACTCATGAAAAAAAAAATTGAGCATAATGGATTATTATGATTGCTATTGAATACATTCATAGTATGTCATGCCTTATCATAGTTTTAAAAAATGGGTTTGTAGGCTTTCTTACTAGGAATCTTCTTGTTCATCTTGGATGGAGACTTGTATTCTTGTATAGGTTTCTTGGATCCAAATGATTCTCCAAATTCAAAACCCATATAACCAAGAGCATGAGCCTCACCATGCACCCTTCGATTCCTATGTTTCTCATCCAACTTTGTAGAACTTCCATTAACATAGTTTATTTTACCTTGTTCCCTCGTAAGATTAAAGGAATGATCTTGGCTCATGCTAATAGTAAGGGGTTTTAAATTTTGTATAAGAGATGTTAACATAGCCTTGATCCTTATTGACAAACCTATAAAAATTATAGGATACCTCCATCCGAATTGTGCACTTGCCTCTTAGTCCATGGGGTTATTTTGGTATTCGTCATTGAAACTCAATGGTTAAGCCTTGGTATTGACTAGGGTCTTTTGATAGTTTATTCTCTTTATTGTAGCCTAAAGATGGTTCCTATACTAATGTCTAGTGAAAGGGTTGTTTTTCCCTTTTAGGGATGGACTACAATGAAAGATGTCAATGTTAGTGGATTTTTGTTTTTCATTTTGATTAAACTGCCCATTTTACATTGAAAGGATAATGGTCTTGTTATTTCTAGTGGCTATTCATTTGTCATTAATTTTTTAGGACTCACTTTTATTAGAAACAATAGTCCACTAAAATAACTGGGGGGGTGAGTTAGTTATCCAATTAAAACATTTATCATCCTTAATTAATCTCAACCATTCAATCAAAGTAAATTGCAACCATAACAAGATGCACATTCACAATTACAACAAATTTGTTAACTAGGAAAACCCTTAATCAGAGGGAAAACCCTGGTGGGAATGATGCCCACAAAGATATACTAATATATATATATATATATATATATATATATATATATATATTCCTTGTTAAAGGATGGACCCTATTAGGAGTCTGTAAACATATTTAGTGTATAAGATTCCCTATTAGGAGACTTTGAATCCCTATTAGGAGTTGTGCCAACCCTATTAGGAGTTGTCGAAGATAGAAGGACCCACTATCCAAACAGCTTCTAGGGAAATATCACTAAACTCACTATCCAATTCATCTCTCAACTATTCCTTGTAGAATAATTATTTGTACTATGGTTTAACCTCTTTCCTCTATCCTATCAATTGGACTAATCATTGTTAGACTTTGTAGACTAGGTCATGAACCTTAGATCCAAATAACAAACCTTGGAACTCAAAAGAAAACCTCGATAATAAAGTTCTCTCCAACTATGCTCTGCTCTACTTATCTTTGCATTCTACTCTTCGTGCTTCTTAAAATTGTTCATTCATCCATACATAATAAAGGAAAATTTCTTTCCTTTATACCGAATCCATAAAACAATTCCTTGAGTCAGCTATTACACCTTCTCAATTAATTATTATAAGACCTCACTAAGAACATGTTACACTTACTGATAACATCAATCGGTCACATAGTAACTTGAATAAATTTTTGTACATGTAATATTATGACAAGTAAGATCAGCCACATCATATCCAACATGTCTTCTAAACATCTTTAACCTTACTTCTTAGAATAACAACTCTGCTAGGAGATATAACAAGTTTACTATAACATGCTCTATAAACTCTATCTCAAAACAATCATCACCAAAACTTGCATAGCTTCTTCTAGACTTAATTTCTTATGCTTCTAAGGTTAGTTGCACATACTAAACACTTAGAAGTATCTCCCTTTAACCTCTCTTAGTGAACGTACTCAACAATATGTCTATACCAACTTGATCTTTCCACTATGCTTTTGTTAGATATCATAGAAAACTGCTATGTTGACATCAATGCAAAACATGGTCATGAATATAACATATCATCATGATAATGATCTAATCGTGTTTCTAAAATACTCCCCCATAGAAGTATCATTAAAATTCATGCTTCCAAAAATCTCCCTCTTTGGCATTGATTGCAACATAGATGAAAAACATCTAGTTGCAAGAATATCAACTATAAAAGATTGTTATCCTTTCTTTTCAAATCCTCTTCATCAATCATTCTACCCTATTGATATAATATCTCCCTTCAATGTACTCTATATCAAAATATTTTTCATGTTGTAATCTCTCCCCCATTGACATCATTGTCAAAGTTTTCAACAACTAACTATCAATGCAATAACTATTTCTGACTTTCTCAAGTGTCTAAAGACATTGTTCAAAATAGCATCCATCAAGAGTCCTAGATGACTCTATCCATCACTGATACTCCCCCACCCAAGAAGCATCAGAATTCAATCCAAACAAACAATAGTGCTCTATCACACTAGATTGATGGTTTCTTGTATCATTTACTCTGATGTAGGTAGGGGCATAACCCCTAGCATACCTCGCAAATACTCAAAAGTCTCTTTGGGAAGAGGCTTGGTGAAAATATCTACAATGTTTTCTTTGGTGCTTACATACTCCAATCTAATTTCTTTTTCTGCAACTTTCTCTCTCATCATGTGATACTTGATAGAAATGTGCTTAGTCCTAAAGTGCAACATTAGATTCTTGGACATATTCACTATGCTTTTGTTATCATAATGTATGAAAATAGGTTCACTAAATTCTATCATTATATCCTTCAGCATCTACTTCATCCAAACAACTTGATTACAGTTATTTTCTATTGCAACATTTTCTACCTCTATTGTATTTTGTGACATACAATCTAGCTTCTTGCTAAAATAAGAAACCAATCTTCCTCCAAGAAAGAAGGCTCCACCACTAGTGATCTTTCTATCATCCATACTACCTACCCAATCAATATCAGTATAAGCATATAAAGTGAAATCATTAGATCTTTCATACCACAATCCAAACTTTGGTGTTCCCTTCAAATATCTAAATATCCTTTTAATTACTACATAATGTGCTTCTCTAGGATCAACTTGAAGTTTTGCAACAATTCCAAATGCATTTTCTATATCTGACCTTGTGTGAGTTAGATATTGCAATCCTCCAATCATAGATCTATACTTCTTCTTCTCAACAGTAGGTGTCTCATCCTTTGAAGATAACTTGTGTCCAGTTACCATAGGTATTCCAACTAGTTTACATGTTTCCAAACCAAATCTTTTCAATAGATCTTTCAAATACTTAGTCTGAGAAATAAAGATTCCTTCTTTATCCTACACAATCTGTAATCCTAGGAAGTATTTCAGCTCTCCTATTATACTCATTTCAAATTTCTATTTCATTTCTTCTGCAAACTTATCACTTTCATCATCATCTCCTCCATGTATGATATCATCAATGAATATTACCAAAACTATCAATCCATCATATATTTCTTTCTAATGTAGATTATTGTCTAGCATACCTTTGCTAAATCCAAGTTTTGTCAAATGCTTGTACAACCTTGTATACCAGGTTCTAGGTGCTTGTTTTAGGCCATACAATGCTTTCTTCAATCTGCATACCATGTCCTTGTCATTTGTTAAAGGAAACCATTTAGGTTGTTCTATGTATACATGTTCTTTAAGTTGTCCATTCAAAAATGTTGACTTGACATCCATTTGATATACCTTGAATTTCTTATGTGCTACATAGGCTAAGAATAACCTTACTACTTCAATTCTTTCCATAGGAGCATAGGTTTCGTCATAGTCTATTCCTTCTTGGTGTGAGTAACCTTTACATACCAATCTTTCTTTGTTCCTTATAACTTCACCTTGTTCCTGAATACCCATTTTGTTCCTATCATATTCTTGTCTACTAGTCTAGGGACCAATTCCCATGTCTCATTTTTCACTTTATGATCCAATTCTTCTTTCATAGCTTGCTTCCAATAGTCATCTTTGCATGCCTCATCTGCATTCTTTGGTTCTACTTGAGATATTAGACATATTTCATCAACGATTTTCCTTCTTGTTATCACACCTTTATCTTTATTGCCAATGATCTTCTCTGGTGGATGATTCTTTGTCATATTCATATGAGAAGTAGGAGTTGTTATCTTAACTCTTGGCTCAATTCTAGGTTCCAAACTTTGTTCCTTCCTTTGTTCACCTTCATTTTGCAAATCATTGTTAGTCTCAAAGAATACTTCATCATTCCTTGGTTTAGTTTCAATAACATTCTCATCATTAGAATTGTAATCAACTATTCTTTCTTGTATCCTGAATTTCTCATCAACTCTTACATTATCACTTTCAACAATAGTCTTAGTTCTTAAATTATAACATTTATAAGCTCTTCCTTTCAATGAATAAGCAAGAAACATACCTTTATCACTTCTAGCATCAAATTTACCAAAATCATCATCTCTTTTGATATAACATTTTATACTAAAACTTCTAAAATACTTAATTGTAGGTGAGTGAGCAAACCATAGTTCATAAGGGTCTTGTTTGTGTCTTTCCTGACTTGCACTTTTTTCATAGTGTAGATTTTTGTATTCACAAATTCTCTCCAAAACATCTTGGATACATCATTCTCAGCTAATATAGCTCTTTCTGCTTCTGTTATTGACCTATTTCTTCTCTTTGCAATGCCTTTTTGTTCAGGGGTTCTCAGAGTTGATAACTGTCTTTTGATTCCATTAGCTTCACAAAAGATGTTAAACTCATTTGAAGTAGACTTTTCTCCTCTATCTAATCTTAAACATTTAATCTTCATACCTGATTCATTCTCAACTCTAATCTTGAATATCTTGAACTTGTCAAATGCCTAAGATTTCTCTTTAATAAATACAACCTACATCATTCTAGAAAAGTCATCAACAATAATCATGAAATACCTTTCACTATAGAATCCCTTAGTCTTTGTAGGACCACTAAGATCTATGTGTACAATCTCCAACTTTGTTCCAGTAGTAAACTTCTTACTGGGAAAAGAAGCTCTGTTATGCTTTGCTAATACACACTTCTTGCAAATTGTGTTAGTAAGCTTTACAATCTTAGGCAAATTTCGAACTGCAAACATACTACTAGTTTTTACAATGTTGTCAAAGTTTATATGACAAATCTCTTATGCCATAACCAACTACCATCTACTTTTGTAACTAAACATGTCATTTTAGTGTGATTTAGTTGAAATACATTACCTCTAGAGTTGGTTCCTATTCCAATTACCTTTCTATCTTTGTCTTTGATTGTGCATGTCTTTTCTATGAATTATAACTAATAACCTTTATCCACTAGTTTTTCAACACTCAAAAGATTATGTTTCAAACCATCAACAAAATATACATCCTCAATATTAGTCTTACCATCAAGAGTTATAGATCCAATACCTTTTACATGGCAAGTTGTATTGTTTCTGACTCTGATAATGCCTCCATCATAACTTTTGAAGTCAACAAACTTGTTCATATCACTGGTCATATGATTTGAACAAACACTATCAATTATCCAATCATATTTCTTTTCAACCTATGATACCAAAGCCATTTTCTCTAGACTTTCTTCTTTAATAGCTACAAATCCTATTTCATCATCACTAGCACTTACTACATGTTCATCAGAATCATCTTCTTCATTAGCATACAAACAATCTCTATCTCTTCTAGGTTTGAACTTTCCCTTAAACTTTTTCTCTCTTTCAGGACACTTAGATGCATGATGACCAAACTCATTAAAAATCCAACATTTAAAGATTTTCTTACTATATTTTTCTCTCCTTACCAGAAGGGCTACGCCTTCTTTAATCTTTCTATCCTCATCAGATCTGCTACTACTAGCAAAATATCCTCTAACACTTGTGCTCCTTGATATGTAAGGTCAAATGTTTAGGGCACTGAAAGTTGTCTTTGTTCTGGTCAATTCTCTAGATTGTCTAAGCTCATTTTCAAATGCTTCAAGTCTCCCAAGTAATGTCTCATTGGTGAAAACTTTTGTACAAGAGATCAAAAAATGTATCATTTGGATTACCTACTTAAATGGTCGTGTTAAAATCTTCAATATCTTCTAGATCTCCTCATCATCTTCCTTGGTTCCTCCTTGAGATTTGATACCTGCAATAATTTATCATATCTTGCCTACATATTTTCTTATAGATTCATCTTCCATCATTTTAGCATCTTGAAATGCACAAATCCAACTTTGTAGCCTCAATTTCTTAGAATGTTCATTACCTTCAAAACTATTTTTCAAAGATTTTCAAATCTTATGAGAAGTATCCAATGTTTTTATCTAGTTGTACTCAATTGTAGGAAGTGAAAACAATAATGTTTCTCTTGCTCTCATGTCGCACATGAAAAGTTCTCTCATCCTTGGTACATGTCTCCAACGAACTTTCAATAATAATTTTTTAATTTTATTTTGTCAAGATGCAATGTCCTGGATCCATACATAATTGATGTGTCTTCATCTTGTCCCTCTAGCTATCATAATTTGTTTCATTAAACTTTAGACTATCCTTTCTGAATATGGTCGACATGGATCTCCCAAAGTTGTTGAATTTTATCTTCAAGGACCTAAGGCTCTAATACCAATTTTTAGAAATAATAGTCCACCAAGATAACTGGGGGGGGGGGGGGGTCAATTAGTTATCTAATTAAAACACTTATCATCCTTAATTAATATTAACCATTCAATCAAAGTAAACAACAACCATAACAAGATGCACATTCACAATTACACTAGATTTGTTAACTAGGGAAACCCTGTTGGAAATATAGGAGGAGTAACTAAGAGGGGGGGTGAATCAATTAATACTAAAATATTTTCCAAATCCCTTAGATGTCAACAATAAAATTTAGACTAAGAAAATTGATTGACGTTGTTACTCGGTAAACACACAAAAAATGTTGTACCTTGATAAACACATAGAGAATGTTGTAACTCAGTAAATGCAAAGTGTGAATTACTTTTAGTAGATCTTAAAATATTAATAGTAATTAACTTGAAAGCATAAGAG
The DNA here is from genome assembly GCA_028749045.1 of Cupressus sempervirens. Lineage (NCBI taxonomy): Eukaryota > Viridiplantae > Streptophyta > Pinopsida > Cupressales > Cupressaceae > Cupressus > Cupressus sempervirens. The sequence continues at coordinate 912,010,176 of CM053787.1, read as the reverse complement.
AAATAACATGAACACATGTAGGATTTAATGTGGAAACTCAATTTGGGAAAAACCACCAATGTAACTAGTCAGTATTTTTCACTCTTCTGAAGTGAGCCCTATTAGGAGCCAACCCTGTTAAAGGTTACAAAACACACTATTAGGTGTGACCTTGTTAGATGATTTAATCACCCTATTAGGAGCGACCTTTTAAGAGGTCTTAAAACAATTTAATGGAATTGCCACCTTGTTAGAAGATTTACAACTAGCCGTTAAACCAACTCTATTAAGAGATTTTAAATCACTGCTACAATGGTTAGAGAGTAACAATGAAATGACCTAATTGTGACGCAACTGAATTGTTGAATCCAAATCTCTTTTTTGTTTAAACTTGATCCTTCCTAAACTAATATTACTTTTCTACTCCACAAGGATATCTGCTTATCCTTGAAGTTTGCTTCCTCTCATTTCTTCTTAATTCAATCAACACTTGCACACACTTGAAAAGCACAACTTGACCTTATATTTATATCATCCAGATTGTCAAGTCAGCTCATTACAAATTAGAATGACTACTAATCATAACCATAGTCAGCTAGAACCAATGCTAAAAATAATTAAGCTTTGCATGCCAAAACAACAAAATCTTTTATTGGCCAACCCTGCTTAGTAAACACTAGTTCTCAGACGATTTCCTATGTTAACCAACAGAAGCTCGGTTAACATTACAAACTTGAAAAAATCCTTTGGTAACTAAGCGAACTCGATTAGCACTAAATTTTTCCAACTTTCCTTTGTTAACCATGTGAACTCGATTAACACTATTTTCTGCCATAATTTCCTTTGACACCCAAGTGAGCTTGGTAGACACTGTCTTCATAGAGAAAACTTCAGGAATGCTTGGTAGACATGAAAAACTATCTTGCTAACCAAGTGAGCTCAGTAAGCACTAATTGACAACTAATATGACATTTTTGTGACATCAAAGACAACATAGAATTAGACAATTGTATCCAACAATCTCCCTCTTTGGAATTGATGGCAACACAACATGTTATAGAACAATAAAATTTGAGAACAAGACTTTCACTAAAAGAAATTTTCTCCCTCTTAGATTTTTCACCAAAAAATTATTCTTCCATGCGGTAATCTCCCTCTATGAAGGAATTACATAACTTCTCCCTCTTGAAATGACAAAAACAAATTTCAGAAAGATATGACAGTAATCTTCTCCCTCTTTGACAACACATACTAAATTAGTATCAATGTACCTTGAGTACGTATTCATATGCAATATTCTCTTGACTATATTACATCAATTGATTGATCTTCAACTTGGTTTGTGTTGATGCATCATTAAAACTTCATTTAGTGAGCTTCAAATAGGGGAATGACCCCTAACTTACCTCTTAGATACAGGAATGCATCCTTAGGTAATGGCTTGGTGAATATGTTTGCAATTTGTTCTTTTGTATGGTCATATTCCAATCTAATTTCTTTTTCCTACACTAATTCTTTGACAAAGTGATATTTTATAGCAATGTGCTTAGTTTTGGAATGCATCATTGGGTTCTTTGATATGTTAATTGCACTGGTGTTATCACAAAACATGACAACTGGTTCTTTGATCTCAACCTTCATGCCTTTCAACAATTGTTTGAACCAAACAATGTCAAAACAATTCATTGCTACTGCAACATATTCTACTTCTGTCGTGGATTGGGATGTACAATTTTACTTCTTGCTTGTCCAAGATACCAAACTTTTACCAAGAAAGAATGCTCCACCACTTGTACTTTTTCTATCATCAATATTTCTTGCCTAATCAGCATCAGTGAATACCTTTAGGTCTAGATTTCCTCCAAGTTTGTACCATAAGCCATAGTCTTCAGTGCCTTTCAAGTATCTCAAGATTCTTTTGATTGCCATCATATGATTTTCTCTAGGTTTAGCTGAGAATCTTGGCACTATCTCAACTATTAAAGCAATATCAGACCTTGTATGAACTACATACTGTAATTTCTCAATCATTGATCTGTATAAGGTCTGATCTACCTCTTTGGAGTCATCATCTTTGGTAAGCTTGGGTCTAGTACACATAGGGGTACCAACTAGTTTAGAATCTTCTATACCAAACTTCTTGAGTATCTCTTTTACATACTTGGATTGGGTGATATAGATATCATTCTTGTTTTGTTGTACCTACAATTCAACAAAGAATTTTATTTTACCAAACATGGACATTTCAAACTCTTTGTTCATTTTCTCTGAAAATTCTTTGCATAGATCATCATTTCCTATAAATTGAGTATCATCCACAAATATCTCTGCCAATACAATCTTGTTATCTAGTCCTTCTTTGATATACAAACTATTATTATCATTTGTTCTTTGAAAACTTGAATCCTCTATGAGAAACATATGCAAGTAGGGTCCTAACACCTTCTAATCTTGCAATAGGAGGAAAAGTATCACCATAATCAATTCCTTCTTCTTGAGAATAGTCTTTACATACTATTCTGGCTTTGTTTCTTGATACTTGCCCATCTTCATTTAGCTTATTTCTAAATACCCATTTTTTTCTAATCACATTTTTATCTTTAGGCCTAGGAACAAGAGTCCAAGTTTTGTTCTTCTCTATTTGTTATATTTCTTCATTCATTGCGTCAATCAAACTTTCATTTTCTATAGCATCCTTAACACTTCTAGGTTCAAAATTAGAAAGTAAACATGTACCTTTCAATTTGCTTCTTGTCATAGTACCTTCTGATTTATCTCTAATAATTTGATCAAGTGCATGATACCTTTTGACATATTTGGCCAATATAGGTTCTTTGCCTTTTGAATGAATTGCACTGTCTTGATTTTGAATTTCAACTTCTCACTCGAGTCATTTAGACTCAGTTGACATTGGCTCGGTAGCTTTAGAATGTGACTTAGGTCCTTATGACTTGATTTGTACTTCTTACAACTTAGTAGCTGAGGAGGTTTTGGGAGGTGAAGTCTCTTTATTGTTAGATGTGCCTGGCAATGTATTAGGTTCAAAGTAAACAAATCTTTTGTAATCTTTTGGTTCCCTTTTGCTTTCTTTTTTAGTCTTTTCTATAAACTCATCAATTCTCACATGTGCACTTTCTATAATTTTATGAGTAGACAAATTCAAACATTTATATGTCTTACTTCTGTAGGAATTTCCTAAGAATATACTTTCAGCACCGTTTACATCAAACTTGCCTTTTCTAGACTCTTTCAAGATATAACATTTACTGCCAAATACTCTCAAGTAACTTACATTGGGTTTGTAGCCATACCATAATTCATAGGGAGTTTTATGTGAGTCCTTCTTCAACTGAACTCGATTCAAAGTATGAACTACAATGTTGATGGCCTCCTTCTAGTATTTGATAGCAACATTCTTTTCAATCATTAGAGTCCTTGCACAATCCATGATAGATCTATTTCTTTTTTCAACTATTCCATTCTACTCAGGAGTACCAAGGGCTAATACTTACCTTTTGATTCCTCTTTTAATGCAAAAGTTATTGAATTCATTGGAGATGAATTCACCACCTCTATCTGATTTTAAGCATTTCAATCTTTTCCATGTTTCATTCTCTACTCTTGCTAGATACCATTTGAATTTTTTAAATGCTTTTGACTTTTCTCTAAGATACATAACCATCATTTAGAGTAATCATCAACAAAAAGAATAAAGAACTTTTCTCCACTATAACTTTCTATTCCAATGGGTCTACATAGGTTAGTATGCACAATTTCCAAGACATCTTTAGATTGATAGTTTTTTGCTCTTAAAACTAGTATTTCCCATTTTGCCAATCTGCCATTTTTTGCATAATCCAACATCTAGTTTCTTCAAACTAGGAATTCTTCTTACTTTTCTGAATTTGCTTATCTTGACCATATTATCAAAGTTTACATTACATAGTCTTCTATTCCATAGCCAACTTTCTCCATTTAAGCAATAAGACATGAGCAATCACCAAGGTCAAGATAAAATAGGTTACCTCTTGTTTGTTTGCCTAATCCAATCAGATTCCCTTTGTCATCTAACAGTCTTTCCTTGTCATGCATGAATTCTACCTTGAATCCAATGTTGATTAGTTGTGCTACAGTTAGTAGGTTATGCTTCTATCCTTCAACCCAATAAGTATTGTCACATACAAGTTCATTGGTTAAGGATATGCGACCTTTCCCTTTTATGCAAAAAGGTTCATTGTTTCCAAATCTTACACTACCTCCATCATAGTGTTCAAATTTTGTTTTGTCTCCAATCATTTGATTTGAACATCCACTATGTTGATCCATGTATCATTTTTACTGACGTGAGAGATAAGTTCCATCTTATCTTCTTCTTCACCAAATTCATCTTTTACAACAATGTATACTATGTCATCTTCACTATTATCAGAATCTTTAGCCATAAAACAAGTCTTCTTACCTTTTTCTTTGAAAGATTTGTGACTTTTGGATTTCTTCTTGCCATTGTACTTGTGGCTCTTCTTCTCATCTTTTCTTTCTCTATTTGGGCACCTAGCAACAATATGACCAAACTCTTCACATGAAAAGTAGACTAAAGGAACCTTACCTTTGTACTTTCCTCTTCCTCTAGAATATTTCTTTTCGAGTAAAGCTTCAACAACTTCAAGATCACTATCAGAACTTTCCTCTATTTCCTCTTCACTTTCTGACTAAATGTTCTTTGTTTTCTTTCCCTTTTCTTTGAGTGAAAGTTTAGCTTCAAATGCAAACTCAACATTTTTGGAAGTTGGAATATAATTGTTAAAGTTGTCTAGCTCAAAAGCTATCAATCTTCCTACTAAGGCATTCAAACTTTTATTTGTGATTTGGATCACATCTCTTTTCTTGAATAGTAGATACTTTAATTGCATAAATATGAAGCAATGTTCGGAGAACTTTACTTACAATAGTTTCTTCCTTGATTTCTCCTCTAGAAGCTCTGATTGCATTGACACTAGCTTTGATTCTTTCCACATATTTGGAAACATTTTCATCTTCTCTCATTCTCATCTAATCAAACTGTCCTCTAAGGCTTTCTACTTTGGCTCTCCTTACATTGTCATCACCACCATAGATGTCATTTAGCTTGTTCCACATATCAAAAGTAGTTTTACAGTCTTTAATCTCATCAAATTCATCATAGCTGAGAGTAGATGCAATAGCAATCATCATGATGTTATGGTTCATTTTCTTGGCAAGATCTCCAACAAATAATGTACTAGTAGGATTTTTGTATTCTTCATCAAGGTATTTTTAGCCTGAATCACTAATGGTGGCCAAATGAAGTCTCATGAGTCCCTGCCATGCTAAAAAGTTGTCTTTGTTTATTTGGAATCTCTCTCTTGTAAGACATCCTGATCTTTAGCCTAGGTCATTAGCTCTGATACCAATTGTTGGAAATATAGAAGGAGTAACTGAGAAGGGGGTTTGAATTAGTTACTACTAAAACATTTCCCAAATCCTTTAGATGTCAACAATAAAATTTAGATTGAGAAAACTAATTATTGTTGTTACTTGGTAAACACAAAAAATATTGCACCTTAGTAAACACATAGAGAATGTCATAACTTGGTAAATGCAGAGTGTGAATTACTTTTAGTAGATCTTAAAATATTAACAATAATTAACTTACAAGAATAAGAGAAATAACATGAACACGAGACACCAGGATTTAACGTGGAAATTGAATTTGAGAAAAAACCACCAATGTAACTAGTTACTAATTTCACTCTTCTGAAGTGAGCCCTATTAGGAGCCAACCCTGTTAAAAGTTACAAAATACACTATTAGGTGTGACCTTGTTAGAGGATTTAATCATCTTGTTAAGAGTGGCCTTACAAGAGGTCTTAAAAAAATTCAATGGAATTGCCACCTTGTCAGAGGATTTACAATTGGCTATTAAACCAGCTTTGTTAAGAGAATTTAGATCACTGCTACTATGGTTAGAGAGTAACAATAAAATGACCTAATTGTGATGCAATAGAATTGCAAAATACAAATCTCTTTTCTATTTAAACTTGATCCTTTTTTATCTAATATTACTTTTCTACTCCACAAGGATATTTGCTTATCCTTCAAGTTTGCTTCCTCTCTTTTCTTCTTAACTCAATCAACACACTTGCACATACTTATCACAACTTCACCTTATATTTATATCATCCAGATTGTCAAGTTGACTCATTACAAATTAGAATGACCACTAATCATTACCATAGTGAGCTAGAACCAATACTGAAAATAATTAAGCTTCTCATGCCAAAACAAAAAAATCTTTTACTGGTTGACCCTACTCGGTAAACACTGGTTCTCAGATTATTTCCTGTGTTAACCAATAGAAGCTCAGTTAACACTATGAACTTGAAAAAATCTTTTGGTAACTGAGTGAACTTGGTTAGCACTAACTTTGTCCAACTTTCCTTTGTTAGCTATGTGAACTCAATTAATGCTATTTTTTGCCATAATTTCCTTCAATGCTCGAGTGAGCTTAGTAGACACTATCTTCATAGAGTAAACTTTAGGAACATTAGGTAGACATGGAAAATAGTTTTGTTGATCAAGTGAGCTTGGTAAGCACTAATTGATAACTGATATGATATTTTTGTGACATCAAAGACAACACATAATTAGATAATTGTATCCAACAAACCTTTGATCAGAGAAAAAAACCCCAATGGGAATGATGCCCACAAAGATATATATATATATATATATATCTTGTTAGAGGATGGACCCTATTAGGAGTTTATAAACATATTCAATACATATGAGTCTCTATTAGGAGACTTTGAATGCCTATTAGGAGATCCCAACCCTGTTAGGAGTTATAGAAGACAAAAGGACTGATGCAGGAGCATCCAGAGGTGTAAGGGCAATCCTGTGTCAACCAAAAAATGTACCTAGACTTAGTTTCTATTTCATGTGTTTTCATTTCTAGATACCCATTTGGGTAAAATAAAGGTTCCAACTCTCACAGTTCCACTATCAGTGTTCTAGGATAGAGTATTTGAACACCTTGGGATATGTGTAAATGTCGAAAAAAATAGGAGTATGTAATTGAGCCATCATTTTGGTGAACTAGAAGATTTAAATTGATTTGATGATTGTAATTATAATTTAGAGCATTCCAGAAAAAGAATCAGGTCAAAAGGCCCCACAGTTTGAAAGTTATCGCAGTTTTTCAATTTTTGGAGACATCTTAAGTATGCTTCAAAGTTAGGTTAGGGGCATTCAATGACTTCAAATAGGGCCAAAAAATGGGAGATGAGCAAAGCTGGTCCATAGGGCTATACAACGCTTTGAGAGCTTTTCGAAAATGTAAATAGTTTGTCAATCAGAGCTACAGTTCAAAAGTTATGCCTCTTGAAAGTTTAGTTACCGTTCTTAGATTCTTCTAATTTTGTGTCGACTTCTAATGCGACTTCTAAAGCCTTCTATTTGGTTGGTGGATACCTACTAGCACTTTCTAGAATGTATTCCTAATTCTTAACCCTCTGAGGTCTATTTAAGAACATTTCTGGCATTGTAAAAGGCAATTCAGAGTGAAGTTTGAGAGGAGGTACTGAAAGGAGAAATTATCTCCAGATTTATGCTATTGTAAGCCCATCAGACATGTTTTGAAGTCTATTTTCTCTGTACTGAATGTACTAGCTTATTTACAAAGTTAATAAAATTTTCCTTTCCTGTTGTGTCCATTTTGTGCTTGGGTTGTATCCCCATCAAGGACCCACTGTCCAAATAGCTTCTAGGGAAAGACCACTAAGGGTCCGTTTGGTTTATGGAATTTTAAAAACCAAAATTTCTACAAATCTTGGTTTAGCCAAATCAATGTTTCGCATATCTTCATTCTAATCTTTGGAATTTTACTAAAACTGTTTGTTTCACTTGAAAGATGCATGTGAAGTGTGTAAGCTTGGAGTTGAAGGCAAATTTCAAAAAGTAGTACAATCTATTGTTTTTACACTGCTTAAAAAACAAAACCAAGTTTTGATTTTCAATTCCTACTTGCTAGTAGGAAGTTGGAAAATCTAGTTTTGAGGCAAAATTGGTAGTCCCATATGCTAATTCTATTTTGCAAATTTTGAAACAAATGCACAAATTTTCAAATCTGAGTTTTGAAAAAAGCCAATTCTTATGATCTTCCAGGAACCAAATGGACCCTAAACTCATTGTCCAACTGATCTCTCAACTATTCTTTGAAAAATATTTTTTTGTATTGTGCTTTAACCTCTTTCCTCTATGTTGCAAATTGGACCAATCACTGTCAGACCTTGTAGACTAGGTCACGAACCTTAGATCCAAATAAAAACCTTGAATCTCAAAATAAAACCTTGGCAACAAAGTTCTCTCCAACTTCATTATGCTCTGCTTATCTTCATATTCTACTCTTCGTGCTTCTTGCAATAATTCATTCATCCATACATAACAAAAGAAAACATCCTTCCTTTATACCAAATCCATAAAAAAATTCCCTAAGTTGGCTATTACACCTTCTCAATTAATTATTATAAGACCTCATTAAGAACACGTTACACTTAGCAATAACATCAATCAGTCACCTAGTAACTCGAATAACTTTTTGTACATGCAATATTATAACAAGAGAGCTTAGCCACATCATCTCCAATATGTCTTCTACACATCTTTAACATTTCTTCTTAGAATAACAATTTTATTAAGAGATATAACAAGTTTACCAGAATATGCTTCTGCGAACTCTATCTTAGAACAATCATCACCAAAACTTGCATAACTTCTTCTAGACTTAATGTCTTATACTTCTGAGGTTAGATGCATACACTAGACACTTAGTAGTATCTCCCTTTTGTAAGAAAACTTGCCAAGAAAGAATATAACCGTTTCCACATAACCCACAATAGATCTAAAATAAATATGGAATTAAAATCCACATTCAAGAGAATAGACAACATACTTACAAAATGGTGACACAAGATATACCCTCGGAAACCCTTATTGAGGGGAAAACCCAACCTCCAAAAGCATCCATCACCATGTATTATTCAGAAAAATAACCATTTCCAAACAACCATGGAAGCCTTCATGGCCATAGCCACAATCGAGCAAACTATGTGAACAAGTATGAATCCACACATCCCATGTCATGCTTTCAACCTTCACAAATGCTCCCTTGGCTAACCTGTCAAGCCTTGTCCCACTCAACTCTTTCCTTTCTCACTCTTACTCTATAAAAACTACCTTTGTGGATGCTTATATAGTAGCAAGTCTCACAAAACCACTAAGTGGTATTACATAAACCATGTGCTAAAACCATGTGCTACCTAACCCACTGACCCCACATTTAATAGTGGGCATTTAATTTTTTTCCCCAATATTAAATAATTACATAAAATATTTTCACAATGTTACAATACAACTCATCAAGAATATTCCATGGAAATCTTTACATGTTGCACATCTATCTAGGCACAACATTACATAATAAAATCAAATAATAAAATATAACAATATTATGCAATGTGTGCAACACCCATTATCTCAACAATCTCCCACTTGTTGTATACATTGCATAGGGTCAATCCATAGCCACATGAATGAACAAGGGAACAATCCCTCCCAGCACATCCACCATTATGGATCACAAAAAAATACACAAAGTGCTCCATCCTGGTACCCGCAACAAAATCAAAGTATCCAACATCTTGAACATGAATGATCTAACCTCCTATTATGCCACTACCACTGGACATACATAGAAGCCATCCAAAGATAAAGCCACCCAACTTGTCACATTAAAAGATCATAAAATCATCTACCAACTGACATTGCAAGCACAAAAAATCTGGTCCAAAGGTAATCACATGTATCTGTAGTTGTCAAAATATCCATAGCTAAAATAGCACCCACAACAAGTGCCAAACCCATCCAACTATCCATACCTCAAAGGTACATACCAAGTGAATCTCACATCATCAACATATCTAATCTGTAACTTGCAATCACAAGCCTCAAGAGCAATACCTACCACATATATACCAAGAAGCTCCCACTGGAAAAGATAATGTCAAATCTATAACCAATCCACTCAGCACATCTTAAAGAAGTGAATCCATGTAGTATCAAGGACATCCACAATACGTAAATTGGTATCCTACAAGAATAACTCTCATAACAAGTTTCAACAGTCTCCCAAGTTCTCCACAACCAACAGAGGAAAGAGATAAAGGAATAACCATGTCATCTCTCACATGCCATACATGAACACAAACTAGTGATCATAATCTCTAACCAATCTCAAATCCAATGTAGGCAAAACCAAACATCCAAGAAGATAACCAAGACTAGAGAAACCATGCAAATCATAACCTGTATCATGTCCTTCTACGCACACTTCTAGATGTAAACTATGCAAGTATGATCTCCTCCGTAAAACCCCAACAAGAAGCCTCAACAACACCCAAGCCACACCATATAACTAATCATGGATGTAAGCTTCTCACAAGAAGATCAAACTCATAAACTATTCTTAAACCAACGAATAACTATTCCTAATCCAAGGAATATGCCCAATATAAAACCATCTCCCAAACTCAACCAACATAACAACATATGCACATGGAGATAACCAATGCTAAACCATCTCTGAAATGAACCCTCCAAAACTAACTCATGTACCATAGCTCAAGATCCATATCCATGAAAGACAAATATAATGCACCTGAGAAAAAAAAACAATGGGCTACACCTCTCAAGTAGCAAACCGCCGAGTAAACCAAGAGTGGGGAATGAGAATGCTCATCAAGATACCCAAGTCTCCAACCAAGACTCATCTAAGAACAATCTCCTCTCAAGTCCATATCAAGTGACTGCCCCTCGGACTTCCTGCTAAAACCATCAACCATCCTAACAAATACTTCTCTAATCCAAGAGAAATCAACATCACCACCGTCTCTAAGTATCCATGAGCACCTATAACCAATCAATCCATGTCAACTCCAAATGCAACATAGAAATATCATGAAGTATCCAGCTTATGATCAGTGTAATCAATACCAAGAAACTAAACCAAGATCATTGTCAAAGTTCCAACCATGGCCTCAGGAACATAAACATGACAACATTATCTAACCATCTCAACTAAAGAAATAACATGCTCCACATGAACATACCATAACATGTCACAACTCTAAATGTGTATCAAGAGTATACCATGACATAATAATGAAACATCCTCATACCAAGGATAACATGCCAAATAAAAGCATAAACCACACCTTTACCAAAAACTCTGTGAGTCCTCAAAATGCAACCATCTTCATACACCATGAAGAAAAACCATCTCCATATGCCAGGATGAACCATCTCTACACACCATGAAGATAACCAAGAACTCCATGAGTCCTCAAGATCTAACCATCTTCACACACCATGAAGATAACAAGTGCACTATGCAAATGTCAAAGATGCTTCTGCAGCAACAGGATCTAAGACAAACCTCTAACATCTATAAACACTTAGTAAATATATCAATGCCAAAAAAACTCCCACTCAATTGTGGTACCAAGTCACCTATGGCATCATAAAATCTATCTCCTACATGAAGATCCAAACCAAACAAGGAACTAATCCTGCATTGTCACCTCATCTGAAATGTCCCTTTACTGATTTTTATTGATATTTCCAGCCTCAAATCAGAACTTTAAAATCAAACAACCAATATTTCAAAAGATCAAACAATTTCTCAATAAAACCCAAATCGGGTATGTCCAAATTAGTGCCCAAAAACTTCACAACTTCACAAATTATTAATAAATCTGAAAATGGACATTTTTACAGAAATTTCAGCAGCATAACAGCCTAAAAAATGACATTTCCAGATTTTTATAGCCTTTACACAACAGCTCACAAATGTAGGGCAAAACTATGCTCAATCGGGCTCCCGAAATTAACACAAAAATGCTCGAAAACACCACAAAACACTCATAAACTATCTCAGAAGTTTAATCATGACCCAATACATATATTCAACTCTATTTTAACATCATAAAGTCTGAAATACAGCAGCAAACCAAACTGATATGAAACACTCAACTGAAAACCCAAACTCAAACCAAAAACAACCCCGAAAACACCCAAATCGGCACTATCCAGCACAAAGGCAAACTCTGTATGAGCATGCACATGGAATGGCTTCAAACTCTTGTCCTTAGCCTTCCTGGAAACCTGCAAACTCCCGTTCTTGGGTCTCCTTCTCCACAGGTTTGGCAGCCTCTGAAGAACAACAAGAAAATTAGCAAGAATCAAGATGTAGAATGAGCCCAAAATGCCTCCAAACCCCTTTTAAAGAGGGCATAACCCTAACTCACATCCAAGAGGGGTTAATAAAATATAATTTAATAATAATTTTTATTTATTAGTCCATTGGTTTCCAAAGATTAACCCCTTTTTCCGAAATTTCACCTTTTTGGAGCCTGCCTGCCTTAACAAAGTTTTTTTTTTTTTTTAATTATTTGAATAGGGGACATGACAAGTCCTCCCCTCCCAAATATTGCTTGTCCTCAAGAAATGAAGGTTGGAATTCTCAAGAATATGTTCTCCTTCCCAAGTTGCATCCTCTAGTGGTAATCCTTTCCATTTGACCAAATGCTCTATGATGCTCCTATTTCTCAACCTTTTCTCTCTTCTATCCAAAATCTCTTCTGGTATCAAAACTAATTTCCCTTCATCATCAAGAGGTGGTAATTCTGTAGATACTATGGTTTGCTGGCCTAGAACCTTCTTTAAGCAAGATACATGAAAAATATTATGTATTTTGCTGTTTGGTAGGAGCTCCAATTCATAAGCTACCTCTCCTACCTTCTTGATGATTTTATAAAGCCCATAGAACCTTGGCTTGAGTTTCTCTACCCCACTTCTCTTCAAGGTGCTTTGCTTATATGGCTGCAACCTAACAAATACCAAATCTCCCACCTCAAAAGATCTTTCAATCCTTTTCCTGTCAGCATATATCTTTTGTTGGTTTTGTGCATGTTGTAGATTATCCTTGAGGGACCTTATTATGTCTTGGCTTTGCTTGATGAAATCACTTGCTGTGGGTACTCTGCTATCGGAAAGTATTAGATCAACAAAGGAAAGGGCATCATAACCATAAAGAGCACAAAAAGGAGGCATACCAATAGACATGTGATGAGATGTATTGTAACAATACTCCCCTAGGTGTAACCATTTCACCCAAGCATGTTGTTGATTTGAAACATAGTTCCTCAAATATCCTTCTATCCATTTATTAACTATCTTTGTTTGTCCATCTGTTTGAGGGTGATAGCTAGTACTAAGAGTGAGTTCAGTTCCTTCCAAATGAAAGAGCTCCTTCCAAAAAGAGCTGAGGAATCTACTGTCTCGGTCACTAACAATGTTTCTAGGCAAGCCATGTAATTTAAAAATTTCCTTGAAGAACAATTCGGCCACTTGTGATGCCTTGAAATCAGATGTGATAGGAAAAAAATGTGCATACTTAGTTAGTCTATCTACCACCACATATATGCAATCCTTACCTTGAACCTTGGGCAACCCAGTGATGAAATCCATGGAAATACTTTCCCATTTTTTTTCGAGAATAGGAAGTGGCTGCAACAACCCTGCAGGAAAATTTTGCTCACTCTTGCTTTGTTGGCATACCATACATTCCTTAATGTGTTTAAGGACATCCTCCTTCATACCCTTCCATGAAAACCGCTCTCGAATTTTCCTGTATGTCTTGAAGTATCCCTGGTGACCAGCCAAAGGTGTGTCATGAAAGACCCTCAATATCCTCTCCTTAGTTTTTGACCCTGGCACTAAGAAGATCCTGTTCTTGGAATAAATCAATTCATCAACAACCTTGTACCTGTTATCATCCACTAACTTATCCAAAATCTTGGTGGCAAATGAATTTTTAGCATACTCTAAAATTATGGAGACTTTCCAATCAGCAGAGATAGATGATAAGGAACACAAAGTGGGCTTTCTTGAGAGAGCATCAGCAACCACATTATTATTTCCTTTCATGTATTCAATATCAAAATCATAAGCTTGCAATTTGCTTACCCATTTTTGTTAACGATCATTCAAATCCCTTTGGTTCAAGAAGAACCTGAGGCTATTATGGTCTGTCTTTACAATGAATCTCCCACATACCAAATATTGTCTAAACTTATGAAGTGCATGCATGATTGCCAACATTTACTTATCATAGATGGAGTACCCTTTCTCTGATTGATTTAATTTTTGACTCTCAAATGCTATTGGATGTCCCCTTTGAGTTAGGACAGCCCCTATACCTTCTCTCGAAGCATTACATTCAACAACAAAAGGTAAAGAGAAATCTGGAATTGCAAGCACAGGGCATGAACTCATTACCTCCTTAAGCTTATCAAATGTTTTTTGTGCCTCTTCTGTCCAAACAAAAGCTCCTTTCTTTGTCAAATCAGTCAAGGGGGCAGCAAGCTAAGAAAATCCCTTGGCAAATCTCCTATAGTAGCTACACAACCCGAAGAAACCTCTCAACTGTGTAAGATTAGTGGGTGGAGGCCAATCCAAAATTGCCTGGATTTTTTGTTGATCAACCTGTACTCCTTTAGAGCTTATAATATGTCCCAAATATAGGATCTCTATCAAACCAAACTCACATTTAGATAGCTTAGCATAGAAGGATTGCTGCTCCAAGATTCCCAAAACAGTGTCTATGTGCTTTAGATGCTCTCCCCATGTTTTACTGTATATCAAGATATCATCAAAAAAATACCAAAACAAATTTTCGAAGATGCTGACTGAATACCTTATTCATACAAGATTGGAATGTTACAGGTGCATTAGTGAGTCCAAATGGCATAACAAGAAATTCAAAGTGCCCATAGTGACATCTGAAAGCAGTCTTTTCCACATCTTCACTCCTCATTCGGATTTGATGGTAGCCTGATCTTAAGTCAATTTTTGAGAAGTATACAGTACCATGTAACTCATCAATGAGTTCATCTATGCGTGGTATGGGATACCTATTTTTTATGGTCTTCTTGTTTAGAGCCCTGTAGTCTATACACATTCTCATTGTACCATCCTTTTTCTTGACAAGTACCACAGATGATGCAAATGGACTAGAGCTAGGCCTTATGAATTCCATGTCCAGGAGTTCTTTAATAGTTTTTTCAATTTCTTCCTTATAACCTCTTAGATGGTGGTATGGGGTTGTTATAACTGGTTTGGCACCCTGTTCTAACTCTATAACATGCTCAAAACCTCTATCTGGTGGTAATCCTAGAGGCAAATCATTGAAAACTATACTATGCTTATCAAGAATATTTTGAATTTCAAAATGAAAATTACCTTGATTCTTTGGAGAGCTTGTTGGTTGGATTATGACTCCTGCTGCCCATGTTACTTGTCCTCTTCGAAAAGTCCTCTCCATCCTCTTTGCAGAGACCGCCTTAGGTGCTCCATTCGATAACCCTCTCAATATGACTTCTTTCCCATTGGAATGAAATTTAAACTCCATAGTTTGATGGTTCATGTAATAGCCTCCGATAGAGTGCAACCATTGAACACCCAATACAAGATCTGTCTCCCCAATACCAACCACATAGAAGTCATCACATAACTCATAATCTCCTAAGGTCATCTTGAGTTGTTCCACCACCCGTGTGCAAGGCATAGTGAATCCATCAGCTACAGTAACATTGAATCCCTCAAAATCTTCTGCTTTAAGCCCTCTTTTCATGACAAATCCCTCATCAATAAAATTGTGAGTTGCCCCACTATCAAGAAGAACAGTCAACCTTTGCCCTGCTAGTACCCCTCGAATTCGGAAGGGATGGTATCTTGGGACTCCTGATAATGCTGCTAAAGTGCCATCCTTGTTGATTTCTTTTACTTTCTCTTCTTCTACCTCCTCCTTAGTATCATGAAATTCCTCGTGCTCATCTGAATCAGATTCTGAAGCAACTTCAATATAGTGCACTTGACCTTTCCCCAAACATCTATGTCCTGGAACCCATGGTTCTCTACAAGTAAAACAAAGCTTTTTCCTTCGTAATTCACTCCTAGTCTCTTCATCTACCTTCTTTTTTGCCACATTTGTCACATCTTTTGGTGGTAGTGTTGGGAAAGTCTTTTTCTGAAAATTTCCCTTATGTTGCCAAAGATTTGGAGGTTTTTGATTAGTGATTGATTTCATAGGCACGCAAGTTTCAAGTTGCAAGCTTCTTTTGATAGCTTCCTGTAAGGTTGAGGGTGAGAAAGCCTTAACCAAACCCTTAACAGAATCTTCTAAACCATCAAGAAAAAGATAAACGATCCTCTTTTCACTCATATCAGGTACCATAACAGCCACTTTTTAAAATTCTTCTATATACTCATTAACTGATTTGGTTTGCTTCAACTTTGACAATTCTTTAAAGTACTCTTCATCATCCTTGAGGTCAAATCTATCTATCACCCTTTGACTAAAATCTTCAAATGTAGTTACCTGATCGTGACCTTGAGTAGTCATTCCATGATACCACCAATCATAGGCTGCATCTTCCAAGTGTAGACTTGCAAATTGAATAGCATCACTCTCTTTCATGGGGTTAAGTGTGAAGAAAGTTTGTAATTTTTGTAGCCATGCTCTAGCTGAAATTTTATTTGTTCCATAAAAAGTAGGTGCTGTAAACTTGCTTATTTTATTTTTGAGCTCTCTTCCACTTGTGTCATGCTCCCTCCTGTTCTCTTTCTTGGGCATCAAAGCGTTCATCATATCCACATATTCTCTAAAAGGAACTGAACTACGAAAGTCATCATCTAAGCCATTGTAAGTAGCTCTTAATGTAATCAAATTACCTATAACCTCTTCCACTGGATTAATGGCTGGATTTGGTACTGGTGGCTCATCTGCAGGCAAGAAAATAGATTTGGTTGATTTAGATGGTGTGGATCTCCCATTTCTCGGCTCCTTTGAAGTGCTCCCTTTCTCATTAATAGATGCAATTCCTTGTAATTTTTCTGTCAATATTCGCAAAGCCTCTCTAGTTTCTGCCAAACCATCCACTGTTTGCTTCTGAGTATTTTGGATGTCTTGGAAGAATTTCTTTGCCATCTCATCTAGATCAGCCATACTTTTTTCTTCCTTGGATTTTGTACTTTTGCTTTCAACTGGGGGTTTGATCAAAATTTCTTTATTTTTTTCTCGCTGCAAATATCTTTTTTCTCTTTCACTTAGTTGCATCCAATCATAAAATATGACATGCAAGATTTGGGTAGTTATCAAAACTTGACATGCAAGATCTGGGTAGTTGTTAAAACTAACATGCAACTTCTACAAACCCTCAGGCTGGCAAGATCACGGCTCTGATACCACTGAAATGTCCCTTTACTGATTTTTATTGATATATACAACCTCAAATTAGAACTTTAAAATCAAACAACCAATATTACAAAGATCTGCCAATTTCCCAATAAAACCCAAATCGGGTATGTCCAAATTAGTGCCCAAAAACTTCACAACTTCACAAATTATTAATAAATCTGAAAATGGACATTTTTACAAAAATTTCAGCAGCATAACAGCCTAAAAAATGACATTTTCAGATTTGTATAGCCTTTACACAACAGCTCACAAATGTAGGGCAAAACTATGCTCAATCGGGCTCCCGAAATTAACACAAAAATGCCCGGAAACACCACAAAACACTCATAAACTATCTCAGAAGTTTAATCACGACCCAATACATATATTCAGCTCTATTTTAACATCATAAAGTCTGAAATACAGCAGCAAACCAAACTGATATGAAACACTCAATTGAAAACCCAAACTCAAACCAAAAACAACCCTGAAAACACCCAAATTGGCACTATCCAGCACAAAGGCAAACTCTATATGAGCATGCACATGGAATGGCTTCAAACTCCCATTCTTAGCCTTCCTGGAAACCTGCAAACTCCCGTTCTTGGGTCTCCTTCTCCACAGGTTTGGCAGCCTCTGAAGAACAACAAGAAAATTAGTAAGAATCAAGATGTAGAATGAGCCCAAAATGCCTCCAAACCCCTTTTAAAGAGGGCATAACCCTAACTCACGTCCAAGAGGGGTTAATAAAATATAATTTAATAATAATTTTTATTTATTAGTCCATTGGTTTCCAAAGATTAACCCCTTTTTTCGAAATTTCACCTTTTTGGAGCCTGCCTGCTTTAACAAAGTTTTTTTTTTTTTTTTTAATTATTTGAATAGGGGACATGACATCATCACTGTCACAAGCTCCCACTAAACCATGTATCCAAGCTATCCATGACATCATGATAAAAAAATCCATCCTCTAACCATGAGAATCAACCAAGGAATCAAACTATCAAAGAAATAAAAAATGCACATCATGAGCTCCTCAAAAGAAACCAAATAACCATGATCCTCAACCAAGAAGATATACCACCATAACTGAATCAAAAATTCAAGCTAATGAACATCAAGGATGTACCTGTATATCCAATCATGTCATGCCAAAATCCATGGCACCATGATAACATCCATGAATCGAACATCTGACTCTCAATATGTCCAACCTGTTAGCATAAAATAGTCAACCACAATCCTTTGCCATGATTGTACTTAGTAACAACATCTCATCCCTTCTACATGAAGAAAAATATCAGCAAATCATGTGACTTAGGGCATAAACAACCCAAATCCAAGCCACCAATCTGAATATGCATCAATAATGAAATATCAATGGGCAAAGACAACCCATAACCAAGCCATAAATGCAACCTTAATTATAGACTGCTTACAACACTGCACAACTTGTGGATCCAACAAGTCATCATACATATCCAAACCAAACATTGATAACCATATCATCATGAGACCAATCTGAAATATGAACTGAGTATACAATGACATCAGATCTTAAATCTCCAATGCCATAAACTCACAATGTTACCATAGTCAAAATATATCTATAAATTGTTCAGATCAATATATCAACAAATAAATCCTGCCAAACTTGCACCAAATATGAACCAGTGTGTAGAGCTCTCCAAGAGCTTTGTGTTGACTACTTGAAGTCCAAAATCTTACTCAGTATGCCCAAGTTATGCTCTAATCCGTGCTCAAAATAAACAACATCTGAATTTAGGGCTCTTAAAATCTTAAAAAATCTCAAAATTATAGAACCAAACCTACACCAAGTTGTAGTGCTCTAAATTATCTTTCCAACGCCTATAAGAACTCTAAAGCCTGATATTCTGAGAGAAAGTTATGGTCATTTTACTAAGACATTCTTTTTACCATTTTCAGTGCAATTTTTCATTTTTTTTTCTTGTGACGAAAATTCTGACGAGATTAAATTTGACAGCCATCATGGGCTGAAATCAAAAAACTCTTTCATTTCCTCTGAACATGGCCAAACTAGGGCATATTATATATCAAAACTTATGGAAACGTCAACCCGGATCCAATGGTGAGGTCTGTTTTTACCTAGGTCATTTTTGCAAGCTCCCCCCCAAAACCCTATAAAATATCCAAAAAAATCCTTTTGTTTAAAAAAATTCACATGCACAAATATTTTTACATCCCATCATAACAGCAAATCCAAAACCCTCAGATCTGCAATAAATCATTCATATATCTTGCCCTTTTCTTTTATCCTCTCATGCATTCCCATGAATTCAATCTAGGGTTACAATAATAAAACCATAGCTCTGATACTACTTGTAAGGGAACTTGGCAAGAAATAATATAACAATTTCTAAATAACCCATAATAGATCTGAAATAAATACGAAATTAAAATCAACATGCAAGAGAATAGACAACATACCCACAAAAAAACCCTCATTTAGGGAAAAACCAGCCTCCAAAAGCATCCATCACCATTTATTATTCAAAAAAATAACCATTTTCATACAACCATGGAAGCCTTCATGGCCATAGCCACAACCGAGAAAACTATGTGAACAAGCATGAATCCACACATCCCATGCCATGCTTTCAACCTTCACAAATGCTCCCTTGGCTAACCTGTCAAGCCTTGTCCCGCTCAACTCTTGCCTTTCTCACTCTTACTCTACAACAACTACCCTTGTGGCTGCTTATATAGTAGCAAGTCCCACAAAACCACTAAGTGGTATTACATAAACCATGTGCTAAAACCATGTGCTACCTAACCCACCGACCCCACATTTAATATTGCGCATTTAATTCTTTTCTCCAATATTAAATAATTACATGAAATATTTTCACAATGTTACAATACAACTCATCAAGTATATTTCATGGAAATCTTTACATGTTGCACGTCCATCTCGGCACAACATTACATAATAAAATAAAATAATAAAATATAACAATATTATGCAATGTGTGCAACACCCATTATCTCAACACCTTTAACCTCGCTTAGTGAAAGTATTCAATGATATATCTGTGCCAACTTGATCTTTCTGTTGTTCTTCTCTTAGTTACCATAGGAAACTGTTATGTTGACGTCAATGATGGACATAGTCATGAATGTAACATATCATCATGATAATGATCTAATAATGTTTCTTCAATACTCCCCCATACAAGTATCATCAACATTCATGCTTCCAACAACTATTGGCCTATGGTAATTTTTTGTTATAATTTATTATAGATGCTAAAGTTGAAATTTGTCTTACCTTTCCTTGAAAGTCGGATTTTGCTTCTTGGTTTCGGGTTCCTCCTAATAAAGATACTATGGAGGTGGATATTTCTTATATTAAGGTAGGGTGTGTTATAATTTTCACGCTGAGGGTTTGAGTCATCTAATTCATTCTTCCTATTTTTTGGTCACTATAGAGGTGGAAGTGTTCCCTAAAGAAGTTGAGACTTGCTTTTTGAAAGATGATGTTTGTAACTTTAAATGTCTAGTATTCTCTTTTTAGTGGCTACTTGGACATATAATGACATTTTGATAGGCTTGGTATTGTGATAATCTCTTCATTTTTTTCTCTTATAGAGGTGAGATTCTTTTTTGCTAAGGTATAAAGGATTTTGACAATTTTGGGATTGGTTTTTAGTTGAGGTAATGTCATTCACTACTAGATGGTGTTGGGAACAATTTTGCATCTCAATGTGAAGGATTTGGGAGTCTTTCAAAATGTCCTCATAGGTTTTATCCACTATTTTCAACTATTTATTAATTGCTTCATGTTCTTACTAGCTTGATGTTGATCATTGAAGTAATTAGAAGTGTCATATTAGCTGAATCATCTTGTGTTGTAATTGTTGGCAACAAAATGATCTATAGGTCACATATTACCCACAATATCAATGGATAGATTGAGAAGACAAACATAATTGTTAATTGCATAATGTAGAAGGTAAAACACAATTAGATACATTATGTTGGATGTGAGGTAATGTGGTTGATGATTATGGTGTGTGGTTGATGATTATGGTGTGTGATTGATAGGATGTGTTTACTAGAAGAATGTGTATCAATTTCTAAAGGAATATCTACAAGACATTAAGTAGAGGTGAATATTTTGATGAAGCTTACAATGTGAAGAATGGGTAACTGATAGAGTATACCTCTCTAGATCTAGCAATCTGGTAAAGATTGAATTACTAGTTGAAAATCCAAATTGGTTGGTTTTGTTTTGGATGACATGAAGGCATAAAATTAAATACTATAGCACTCACTCATGAAATATAAATTGATTTTGGAGTCAATTAAAGGTAATGCATTTATGTTTTTTCCACCTCCTCAAGAATGTTGTACACTGATAGTTGGTGCAATAATTTTTATTCTCAAAAGAATATACTATGTTAGAAGTAGTTAATAGAAAAGTATTTGTTAGGTTCATATTGGATCTATTATGCATTAAGTGCAGCATTTAGATCATCTATCACTTGTTAATTTGAGTGGGTTGACAAGTTAAATTCACTAATGGGGTTACATCTAATAGGGTAAGTATGATCCAAACAAGTCTAGTGATCAAATCCTCTAACAAGGTGACTCTTTGAAGGAGCTATAAATCCTTTAATTGGGTAGATCCTAACACATCTTCATTGTAAGATCCTAAAAGGGCTAAATACTCTTAACCACTTGTAAACCCTTAACTAGGTAGATGTAATTCTCCTAACAAGAAAACTTATTACTAAATTAGTGAGAATTTGTGGGTATTAATTCCCACTATATTTTTCCCTCTAAGCAAGGGTTTTCACATGAAAAAAACTTTTGTTAGTGTTGCATGTGTTGATGTTTGATTTATGTTTCTTCTACTTTGTTATTTCCTTTGCATGATATATATTGTGGAAGCTAGTTACATATTTAATTACAATGATCCATTCCTCCCCCTAATGTATATGTTGTCCAAAATGCATAAATCTAACCTATCAAGGCTCAAAACATTTTCCTCCCACGTTGTGTTGAAAGATATAGTTAAAGCCTAAACATAAAGGATTAAGACATCTTTCCATAAGTATGAAAACCAAAACCATAATATACCTCGTAACAAGGAAATACACATTATTGCAAGCCAACAAAAAGGACCAAGTCTAGCAACCAAGTAGGTGCAAGAAAAAGTCAAGGCCATGGGTACCATCCTATAGAGAGAATCCCTACATAGAACTAAAGGATCTCTTCCAAAACCTCTAGAAGAAACTAAAGTTTAGCTCCTATAGAGATCATGAGTGGCATAGACCCCAACAACATCCACTAGTAATATACTACAAGAGGAATTTGTTAGCCCCAACTGATAATGTTGTTAATGTATAAGAAAGAGTCATATTAGTTGTTATGTTGTCATTGATGTCAGGCCTTAATTATTTAGACATAATGCTAATTCAATAGAATGTCATGTATCATTTGAATGATGAATAGGATTTGAAGAAATCATGATGATGTAACTATTGATAAGTATATGGTATTCAATGAGGACTTGAATTAGTTAAACTCTAAAAGTATAATGATGCTTTGATTGTTTTACATGATTTGATTAAGTGTTGGAAGCATGCACAAGAAAAATAATTTTGTTGGTGAATAAAGAACCACAATATTAATTGAGCTACTATATTTGTCATTAAACACTTGAAGAAGAAATGAAGAAAGTGTAGTGTCAACCAAGCAATTTTAGTGTTAATTGAGTCTAGTGTTGGCCGAGAGAGATGTAATGTTAATTACGCATGAAAAGAGAAATTATTTAAGAAACTATTTAATCTAAGACAAACATTTAATGAAAATAAAGATTTTTTGAGAAGTTTTGAAGATAAGGATGAAGTTTGTTATGAGATCAATGGTTGGAGAAATTCAAAGGAGATATGATGAAGGTTATTTGATGATTTCAATTAAACCACAAAGTTCAAGGTGAAAGTATATTTTTTGAGCATCTAGGTTCAATGTACATGAACTAGATGAAGATCTAATGATTCTGATTAATTGGTAAAACTTGGAAGATTCTAGAGGAATGAAAAAATCTTTTTATTTAAAGGATGTATGCAATGTTTATTGTTGCTGATTAAGCTGATCAAGTTGGTGAAGTAATATCCAAGAGAATAACCAAGTAGAGTTGCATTGTGAAGATCAAAAAAAAAAGTACTAAGTTGTTGAGTGGAGTGTGTGAATGAGCTAGTAAGGGATCATAAGAAAGAGATTAAGTGACAAGTGTTGAACCCCAACATATCATTTCATTATTACTCTCTAATTATTGTAGAAGAATAATCTCTTAATCGAGTGGACCTAACATTCTTTTGGAACCCCATATGGTAAAATTCTTTTGAGTGGTTTGTAAGTCCTTTAGAGTAGATCATTCTTTAGAACTGTCAAAGAATGAACAAGGTCTAGATGATCCTTAGTGAAAATTCTCTAACAAGGTCACATTAACAATGTGTATGTTACCATTAAAAGGGTTGGCTGCTAACAAAGCTCATTCCAAAAAAGTAATTTTTTTTGGGTTGCCAGTGCCTGGGTGGTTTTTCCCTTTACATGGTTTTCACATTAAATACTTTTATCATAAGCTAAAATTTTACTCTGCTACTTTGTATTTGAAGTTGAAAGCTTGATGAAAAGTTTATATTGTGATTTTAGATCTAGTTACCAAGTTAATGATATGAAGATTTATTTGAGTTGGACAAAAGTATTTGAAGGCATGTAGGATCTTAATATTTCCACTATGTTTCTTCTTAGTAAGTTATTTTTATGAAACTAGATTTTATGGTTAGTATATCTCATAACTATTTACAATTGAATCAAATCGACTTGATTTACCAAAGACAAATTGTCCAAACCCTCTTCAATCAAATATCTTTAGATAAATTCTTTCAAAATTTAAACTATTGAAATTTTTTTTAAATGTGATTTTATTCAAACAAATAAAAATAAAAATACAAGATATCTCAAAAGTTGAACAATGTAATTTATCACATATATTGTTTGATGTTTTGAGGTCATATTAGATCTATATGTACAAATCTACATATAGATTGTATATATCTTAAATGATTTGTAAATATGAATCCGTATATTTGTATACATAAATTTGGTTATTGATAAAATTAAAAAATAAATGTTCTAAAACTAATTTTAATTATTCAATTTTTAAAATTGTTTATCAAAAGATCTTATGATATTTGAATAGCTAATTTAAAATAAAATTAACCCAAAACAAAAGGAAATATAGGATCACCTAGAAATCCATAATGCCAAAACCAAAGAAAGAACCATCCTCCCTCTTTAAGATTGACTATTCATAGAAAGGGACTCCATCTTCAAAAAGGAAATTGACCATAAAGATATAAATAACTATAATAAGACAATTTTATAAATTTAATATCAAAATATAACTTATATTCTGAAATGAAAAGTAAACTGTTCAACATATGAAATTGTCTTATCAAAAATTCTCTCCGAGGAAGCTTTTTGTAACAGCCATCGTCCGTATTGTGTTACATCTGTCTAATTGTGCAGTCTGTACGCTTGCATAACTTTTGATGTTGAAAGGAATACGTTTGTAGTAGAGGATTTAAGCCATTTTAATTTATAACCATGTTTCATAGCTGTCATACCCAAACATAAATGAGAACACTGGTATCACAAAATTCTTAAGAATTAGCAGTAATAACTGCTCAGCTGCACTCTGTAAAATTTTTTACACTGACCAACACTGCAATGGTCTGAGCACAACTTACAAGCTTTGGCTTGCATAGTTTTATTACATAAATGCTTTTAGCATTTATTGAGTGATAAGAAATTCAACCAGCAATCAAGTCGTAAGGATCACTGATAAATATAATTGACTTGGACTTCTATGGTTCTTAAATAGATCCTTTAAACATCACACAGTAATACTTGACGAAACTTGATTCTTCAGTAAAAGTGTTAAATTGACTTACTTTTTCAAACTTAATTCTTTTTTTAGTGTGTGATGTTTAAAGATAACAATTTAGAAAAACTGTTTCTTTTTAGATGGCGCAGCTTCCAATCCACCATCTGGGCGTTTCACAATTGTGTAAGGCATCTGAGTTCCAAGAAGTTTGTCCCAAAATGTGAAGAAGGGTTGTGAGAAGTTGTATTTGACTCCATGGTGTTGGTGATGAATGTCATGATAAGCCGTGTTGTTCCCAAAGAAGATGTGGAAGGGATTCCCAGGAAGCATGAGTCCACAATGATCATCAACTCCTTTGATTGTTGCAAAGGAGAAGAAGAAAATGGACGTTCTTGGGGTCATCCCTGAGAAAAGATATGAGAGAGCACCACCCATTGTGTCAAGAACCAAGCCTTCTAATGGATGATTGTACATTGCTCCATAAGGCCAGGGTACTATAAGCCTGTGGTGTCTTGAATGAATTGTCCTGTACAAGAATTTATTGTGGTGCATAAATCTGTGCAGAAAATACTGCCATGTGTCCATGACAAACATGGCTATCAGGAATTGCCTGGCCTGTACCATCAGTGATGGTTGTAAAGTTATACCAGATTCTCCTGCCCCACCAGTCACCTGTTATCCACCAAGTTTGGAATTGCAACCAATCCAGTAAATCACTTACAACAAAATGAATAGATCAATTATAGGAAAGCGGGATAGAAATAAATGGCTATTCTTTGAGAAAACTGTTATCCTTAAACATCAATTAAGTCAAGTTTGACTATTTAGCAGTTTTAATCTGAAGATGAAGTCTTAGTATATGATGCTTAAGTGGTGCAACAAGGAACAAACCCAATAAACCAATTACAACAAATCCAATGAGGTTTATTACAACAAATCCAATGAACCAATTATAGGATAATCAAACAGAAGAATCAGAAGAATCAGAAGAAACAGAAGAAACAGAGATATCCTCCAGAATAACTGAAATCCCATTGAACTTTTTTCAGAGTTTGTATAAGAAAACTATAAGCCAATAATGAGCAAATTATAGACACTAAAGAAAGCTAATTTTGTTGTTTCTGAATATAAATGCTTCTTTCTTCAACTTTTTGGATTACACTCAATGTTCCATAACCAGAACAAACAAGAGTACTGTAAGATAGCTAATTTTTGTTGTTTCTGAATATAAATGATTCCTTTCACCAACTTTTTGGATTACATTCAATGTTCCATAGTCAGAACAAACAAGAGTAATGTAAGATGTAAGAAAGTAGTAAAAAACTGTGGTAAATATACCCCAAAATGATTCCAGCAATCTATCAACATATTTTGCTAGAGAAGAACTCAAATAATTTGATGTCAAACCTCAAGAACGGTAGATAAAGCAGCATTGCTTTCTCATAACATGCTTCTTTTTGTGCCATCTTTTTAGACTTGATGTTATTTTAATCATTGAGTTCAGACCCTTTTCCACTTGAATTAATCAGAATACATGACAAAATCATAAGATCTATAATATACTGTTTCTTAATACTTTCTGATATTAAGATACATGTTGTTAATGGTATGCAAATCTGGTTAAATTGCCTTCAGAATATACTCAGCTCTCTTGTTATGTTGTTTTTAATATCGAAAACATATGATGAGAATCTGACAAGCAAAGGATTATTGTATCAACAAGGATTTAAATCTAACATGGGTTCTGCAGAGAACAAATAATGAATATATATTGTCAATGAGTTTGACTCAAAATCACACAGTTAAATTCTGATAGCAATATCAGAATTTGACTTACTGTGGAAATTATCTCTTACTTACCAATATAAATTGTTTTTTAAAAAAATGTATGCATACCAGAATCACCACAAAATGATGCAAAATTAACAGCAATATACTAAATTATGCAACTATTAGACATACCTTCAATAATGTCATACCGACCATAGCCTGAACTGACTGCTGAAGCAAGACTCCTTTGACAACAGAACTCTTAGATACCATATTTTTCATTTTTTCCTCAGCGAGAGTATGCATTCTGTATCCATCAAGATGTTCAAGCAAAACATAAAAGCCAGAATATACCCAATACACAATAATAGGTACAAATGTGCCCAAAGCCTCATCTGTCAAAAGAAACTCCTTCCACTGACCCATTATATGCTCAAAACACCGAATTCTCCTCTTTATTCCCTGGTCATTCCAAGCAATGCCTAAATAAGCACATATACTTATTCCAATCGAATCAACTCAACAAAGACAATGTAATGTACTAAGAAACAATAAAACAGTATCAGATATCACAAAAGAAACAGAAATTTTACTTCTTACTCAACTAGAGCTTGTCCTGAACTCAAATAACTCCCTACTCAAACCATGGAATCAGTTATTCATTTCAACTCCCTTGATTTAGTCTTCCCATATCTCCAAGACCCAATTCAGTAGAAGCTTCTCAATTCTTCATTGTCTAGAGTAGATCATTATCTGTTGGAGAGGATTCTTATGTACTACCAATTGGGCTGCAAAGAAATGGGTATGGCAGATTATAAATCTTGAATCCCACATTTTCATTAATTAGCCGAGACCTAATTCGTCCACCAACCTGAAAATAATTGGTAATCACAAAGCCAATCCAGTAAAAGGCCCATAGACCAAAAGGGTATTCAGAAAACCCTTTCAAGAAAGCCTTTATAGGAAATCTCTTCCTTAATGATAATGCTGAATTGAGCTTATTCTGGACCATAAACTGAATTTACCAGTCCAAAGTTAAAATCTTGTATTAAAATCAGTCGGTGCCTGACTAATCTGAAAGCCCTCCAAATTAAAAAGCCACCAAAAACTTGTTGACAACCACCGAAAATCAATCATCCCACAACAAAATTGACAACTGAAAAGCCTGTTTATAAAAACTTGCATTCAACCCACCGAAACAAAACGTTATCTGAAAACAGTGCTTTGAAAATCACTAGTGAAAGGAACTACATGTATTGTAAGTTGAAGCCATGTTCTTAAAACCAGCACTCATGAATACCAAACAAAACGGCATTTAAAAAACTTCTTCACAAGAACAAGATTCCAGATTTCTACATTGATCCTCTCACGAAACCCCATCAATTGGTTAGCTTCCAAATCCAATTAAATTCATTGGCGCTGAAAAGTTCAAAAAGTAGCATTAGGAGCTGGAAAGTTAAAAAGTAGCATTTGAAATTTTATGTATTTATGAAATTGGTGGCCTACCGTTTTGTAATTTGAATACGAATTTCTACTGGTGTTTCATGTTTTTAAGCAATCATAAGAGAAGGCTAAGATATGATTATGACCTGTGTGCTATTTACATTGGTATTTATGATTTTGATGATGCATCTATTTTTAGGTGTTTGTTCAAGGATGTTCATTAAAGCACCTCTAGTCCGAGTGTCTTGTTTTCCATGTGGTGGCTCCCTTTGTGTTGTTCAATAATTTTGTGATATTATTGTATGTTTATTTAATTATATTGTAAAAAGAGAGAGAATTTATTGTTGTTGTGATTAGTAAAGGCAATGATTGCTTCTATGTGGTGTTTGGACACTCTCACAACCTAACATTTTGACTTTTCATTATTGTATATTTAGTAAGAATATTGTTTAAAAAAATAGAATTAATTGATATTGATAAAGATAATATCAAAATTGGTATTAATCACTATTTTCATATTTACTATTGGACCATTGTTTTGTTTATTTTAATATTTAGATTGTTGTAGAAATAAATATAATATTAAAACTTCTTATAAATATTCTATTGTCAGTTTTGTTTTTAATTGTATCAAATGTATGTTTTATAGAAGTTGATAAAGTAAAATGATTAGTATTCAATTCTTTCATGTACTAAGATGCTTTTAGATTTTTATTGAAAATAATTTAAAATAACCTATTTATGATAACAAGTATTCTAAGTAAACAAGGACGCACAGTGTCTAGTACTTGAAAATAATATGAGTTTTATGCAATAATAAAATGTATAAAGTCTTCAAAATAATATGTTGCATTTTGTGTACATAGACAATTAAAAGCCCTACAAAATAACAAAATAACAAAATAACAAGTCAAATTGTAAAAAATAATATTTTTATGAATTGTTTCAAATATAATATAGATGAAAACTTTATAGTTAAATTTTTTTTTGAATAATAAATTGTTTTTTTTAATTTTAATATTTGGATTGTTGTAGAAATGAATGTAATATTAAAACTTCTTATAAATATTCTATTGTGAGTTGTGTTTTTAATTGTATCAAATGTATGTTTTATGGAAGTTGATAAAGTAAAATGATTAGTATTCAATTCTTTCATGTACTAAGATGCTTTTAGATTTTTATTGAAAAGAATTTAAAATAATCTATTTATGATAGCAAGTATTCTAAGTAAACAAGGACCCAAAAATCCTAAAAATAATACGAGTTTTATGCAATAATAAAATTTATAAAGTCTTGGAAATAATATGTTCCATTTTGTGTACATAAACAATTAAAACCCTATAAAACAACAAGTCAAATTGTAAAAAAAATATTTTTATGAATTATAGATGAAAACTTTATAGTTAAAAAAATTGAATAATAAATTGTTTTTGATTGGACAAACAAATAAAGGTAAATATATTTTTATGAATTATTAGTTTTTCAAATATAATAGATGAAAACTTTATAGTTGCAAAAAGTAATTGAAAAATAAAGTATTCTAATTAGACAAACAAATTAAAAGATAAAAGTACATTGAATGCTATAGTTTCCTACCTATAGCAGTAACTAATAACTAATAATGATCACTCATTTTTATTAATATTAAGTTGTGAAGTGTCTAATTAGAAATCATTAATTGTATTAATTTTTTAAAAATTGATTATTAGATATAATAAAATGATTAGAATCATATTTCTAACATTTTTTTTTTGTATGGATGTTGTGAGTCTTATTTAATGAAATATAATTATAAAATATATTAGTATTTATTTGTTCCTTTTCAATTTGATGAGGATTTGGAAGCCTTTAGAATCTTAAAAGAAATTGATTATTAGTTTCATTTTGTTAATGTTTTGTCCAAAAATAAAGTTAATAAAAAATTTTAAAAACAATAATTTATCATGGAAAAACCTTCCAACTTGAGGGAAACAACCCAACCACACCAAAAATAATATCTCTTTTATTAAATAAAAGAAGTTCAATAAAATGCTTCCAATTAATAAAATGTTTATTATGCACAAATATATATATTAATTTGTGGTCCCACAATACTACTTCCCACTTTTTGGCCAAATTATGTCAAGGATAGATGGTAACATTAATAACAAGAGACTCTAGTTGGTTTTTTAAAATTTTATTTAATATTGTAGATTTTGTTCAATGGTAAAGTGACGTTAATAATAATTTAGACAGGTTGATTTTTATCAATATAATTTGATTTGTATGAATAAAAACAAAAAAATTCTTGTTTTACTAGAAAGGTAACACACATACATTTATAACACATATTTTTCAAAAAACAATTTCTGTCATTTTCTATTTTTTGAGATTTGTAAAATGGCCAAAAAACCTATATTTAATAAAACTAAAAATAAAACATTACAATAAACACAATATATACTATTTCAGTAAGTTTGTAAAACTTTCTATTTTGGGACCTTCAAATGAAGCCTTGGAGAGCCTTCAAACAAAGGGGTCTTCATTCAAAGCCACCTAAGGGTAATTTGGGTGGCCCAAGGGGGCTTCAAATGAAACCCCTTGGCCCACTTTTCAGGAACTTATTGGCCATAGGGGCTTCATTTGAAGCCATGTGTGTGTGTGTGTGTGTGCATAAATATACATACATACATACATACATACAAATTAGTAACTCTCATGGTAGGTTGAGTCACTTAATGTCTTCAACTTCCCCATAGGGCCCATGCTTGCCTCATTCATGATGGATAAGAGGTACAATGATTTGCCTAAACAAAATAATAGATCGGGTTCCTCTGCTTCCCGATGGCCTACTTTATAGAGATAGTACTTAGTTGGGGGCATAGTATATAGAGCTAAGACTTGACCTATAACTTGTGGCCCTATGGGGAGAGGTTCTTGGTTTGAGAAGGAGGCCTGAGAAGACATATCTCAAACAAGAAAAAATGCAGAATGTTATGGCATGTCGGGGCTAGGGCAAACCCAAGGTTTTTAGAATCGTCTCTCATGGGCATCAGTCAGCAACTGCACATTATCATGAAGCTATAGACTTGTCCCTACCGCCAAGGGTTGGGTCCGATACATACATACATACATACATACACACACACACACACACACACACACACACACACACACACACACACACACACACACACACACACACACACACACACACACACACATATACATACATATATATACATATAAACACACACACACACATATATATATACATATGTATATGTATAAGTATATGTATCATGCCTACTCATAGCTTAGGTGGATCCACCGTACCTACTTGGAGAGTGTAGAAGAAGAGACTTCACCTTGGATTTCTCCCAACAAAGAAATAATTTCCATCATGCCTACTTGTAGAGGGTGGATCCACCATACATACTTGCAGAGGGTGGAACAAGGGATTTTACCCCAAACTTCTCCTTCATAGAGAACAAATCATTAACAACATGTACAAGAATGAATGAGATTGTTTCTTAATATAAACTCCTTTTCATAAGAGCGTCATTCTCACTACTTTGAGTATCACAATAAGAGAGCTAATTCCAAGTTGACCAAATATGAAGCTCTAGTAGTCACATTACCACACAAGCTTGCTAAGAACTAATCATCCTCCCTCTGTTACACAAATTTTTCTTTGAATCTAATTCCTATAGCTAAAAAGTCTCCCTTAGAATGCCATTTCTTCATTTTCAAAGCAAATAATCATAATAAAAAATTTTGGTTACCCTCTTGCTTGCCCTCTATTCTAGGATTTGGCCATGTCCTACCTTCGGCCTTTCCTTCCCTATCTACCTAGATTGTCCCCTTCATATGCCTCTCTTGGCAAGGCATGGCAGTTTCCCAAGATCCCGCTTCTCTCTATTGCTAGAGTGGTCTCTTTTGTTGAGCCTATTGTTTCCCCCTCCTTTGCATCCTCTTATATGGAAAGATCCTCTTTGGTGGTTCAACATGATGGTTGATCCTTTGCAAACAAAGTTTTGGGTGCTACTATAGGAGGTTCTTTCCCTACCAAAGTTCTGAACTCCTAAATAGTTTAAGGTAGTGCTATCCAAGTCCCTAATGATTTTATTAATGGCTCAATGGGAGTTCTACTATTATCCCTGGTAGGTTAGCTCATGTTTTTCAAACCAAAATTAGGTCATCTAAAGAAATGGGTAGCATCTTCCTAGTCTATTAAAGGAAGTATTAAGATAAATTCTCTGCTTAATGGGTTTTTTGATGCAAGAGCATCCTGGGGTAGTTGGCTATCCTACATGATTAAGGGATTTGGTGGGGCAGAGTGGACCTATTTGGGTCTTAGGTAGTTAATTTTGATGTATTTAATAAGTATTGTAAGCCTTTAAAGGCATTTGGTATTTAATTTTTGTTGGAGGCTAACTTGTGACTCTTCAAGTAGTTAATGTAAGGGATATTTAATTTGTATCATATTGGGCCGACTTGTGGCTTAGATTGGTATAAGTAGGGGTTGTGGTGAAATCTTTATTGATTATTTCATCAATCTTGGAGAAGAGGAGGTGGTAGAGGATAAAATTTTGAAGAGAGCTAGTAGTTGAGGCTTGGGAAACAAGAAGATTGCTTGGTGGTTTGCAAGCACAAGTTGAGATCTTGGTGGTTTCTACCAGAGTATAGATCTAGACTAGCTAGGGTTTGGATTGGATCTTGAGGGATCTTTCAGAACTATTACTTGCTTTGTATTTGGTTGTAACTGAGAAGGCCTTATAGCCTCGCACATTGTATGTAATCAGTTATATCTATGAATAAATTATTATGACTTGGCTTCAAATCTTGCATTGTTGTTTATCTTCCATTGTATAGTTGTTTGCTGGAGGCTAGGACATCTACTTTGGGGATTCTCCTACCTTGTATTGCATCAAGTGGTATCAGAGTGAAGGTTGTTCCTAAGTGTGCAGACCAAGTGTCAAAGTTGAGGTAGTTTGCACCAGGGTTTTGTGAAGTGGGTTTATTAAGGTTTGCAAAAATCTTGGAAGATGCCTCCGAGAAGTTGGACCCTAGGGCTATTGATGATCTTAGTGATATTGTGGAAGAAAGGATCTCTAAGAAGGTTAAAGCAGATTTTACATCTAAAATAGAGGAGGTTAAAGCTACTTTTAGATCTGAGATAGCATTGATGAAGAGTGACATGATCGCTAAGATCATAAATGCTATAGGTGGTGTACCTCAGCATATGGGTACTTAAGATGGTTATGAGGAAGTTGTTGAAGACTTTTTTGGATCAAATGGTGAGGCTAGAACTGATCATGTGGAGAGACCTATGGGAAATAGGGGTTGTTAGTTTTCTAGACCCAGATCTTAGTTGAAGTTGAAGCATAAGGTGGAGGTTTCTAATTTTTTGGGTACTTTGAATCTTGAAGACTTGATTGATTAGATTGGTGAATTTGAAGACTACTTTAAGCTTGAGGATATTGAGGATCCACTCAAAGTAAGGTTAGCAAAAACTAAGATGAAGGGACATGTAACTCTTTGGTGGAAGGAATTGCAA
This sequence comes from Cupressus sempervirens, assembly GCA_028749045.1. Lineage (NCBI taxonomy): Eukaryota > Viridiplantae > Streptophyta > Pinopsida > Cupressales > Cupressaceae > Cupressus > Cupressus sempervirens. The sequence goes on along the minus strand of CM053787.1, from coordinate 911,976,135 downwards.
AGAGATAGTGAAGAAGAGGGTGAAATGAAGATCACTAGATGGGGATTGATGGTGACTATGTTGAAGGCTAAGTTCATTCCTATTGATTATGAACTTGAGTTGTTTAAGAGTTTGTAGAATCTTAAGTAGAAGGATATGAATGTGAAAGATTATATCGAGGAGTTCTACAAGTTGACTATTTGGTTTGGGCATAGAGAATCATCAAAGGAGAAGGTAGCATGATGCAATAATGGTTTGAGATTCAATATTTAGGATGAGGTTGGTATGTTGAATATTTTTTCAGTTGAGGATGCTTATTAGTATGCTTTAAGAGCAAAGGAGAAGCTGAAAAGGAAGAATCAAGGTAATTCTAGAGGGAAGGAGAAGCAGGATAGTTTGGCACAAGCTAAATCCATTGTAGAAGGTGAACCAAAACCTATTGAATAGAAAAGAAGGATAGGTGGAGGTGGGTTCAGAGGTAATTATTTCAAGTGTGGTCAAGAAGAGTATAGATCTTTTGAATGTTTGATTGGAAGGACAATTGATGTTGTAAATGAGGTTGTAGTCAAGGATAGTCAGCCTGAGCAAGGGGAAAGTTTGTTGGCTTAGTGAGTATTGGTTAGTGAGAGGACACTAGATTCTTGTCAAAGAACTAATTTGTTCAAGAATTGTTGTAAGTCTAATGGTAAAGTTTGCAAGGTGACTGTAGATTGTGGTAGATTGTGATATTATTGTATGTTTATTTAATTATATTGTAAAAAGAGAGAGAATTTATTGTTGTTGTGATTAGTAAAGGCAATGATTGCTTCTATGTGGTGTTTGGACACTCTCACAACCTAACATTTTGACTTTTCATTATTGTATATTTAGTAAGAATATTGTTTAAAAAAATAGAATTAATTGATATTGATAAAGATAATATCAAAATTGGTATTAATCACTATTTTCATATTTACTATTGGACCATTGTTTTGTTTATTTTAATATTTAGATTGTTGTAGAAATAAATATAATATTAAAACTTCTTATAAATATTCTATTGTCAGTTGTGTTTTTAATTGTATCAAATGTATGTTTTATAGACGTTGATAAAGTAAAATGATTAGTATTCAATTCTTTCATGTACTAAGATGCTTTTAGATTTTTATTGAAAAGAATTTAAAATAACCTATTTATGATAACAAGTATTCTAAGTAAATAAGGACGCAAAGTGTCTAGTACCTGAAAGTAATACGAGTTTTATGCAATAATAAAATGTATAAAGTCTTGATAATAATATGTTGCATTTTGTGTACATAGACAATTAAAAGCCCTACAAAATAACAAAATAACAAGTCAAATTGTAAAAAATAATATTTTTATGAATTATTTCAAATATAATATAGATGAAAACTTTATAGTTAAAAAAAATTTGAATAATAAATTGTTTTTTAAAATTTTAATATTTGGATTGTTGTAGAAATGAATATAATATTAAAACTTCTTATAAATATTCTATTGTCAGTTGTGTTTTTAATTGTATCAAATGTATGTTTTATGGAAGTTGATAAAGTAAAATGATTAGTATTCAATTCTTTCATGTACTAAGATGCTTTTAGATATTTATTGAAAAGAATTTAAAATAATCTATTTATGATAGCAAGTATTCTAAGTAAACAAGGACCCAAAAATCCTAAAAATAATATGATTTTTATGCAATAATAAAATTTATACAGTCTTGGAAATAATATGTCCTATAAAACAACAAGTCAAATTGTAAAAAAAATATTTTTATGAATTATAGATGAAAATTTTATAGTTAAAAAAAATTGAATAATAAATTGTTTTTGATTGGACAAACAAATAAAGGTAAATATATTTTTATGAATTATTAGTTTTTCAAATATAATATATGAAAACTTTATAGTTGCAAAAAGTAATTGAAAAATAAAGTATTCTAATTGGACAAACAAATTAAAAAATAAAAGTGGATTGAATGCTATAGTTTCCTACCTATAGTAGTAACTAATAACTAATAATGATCACTCATTTTTATTAAAATTAAGTTGTGAAGTGTCTAATTAGAAATGATTAATTGTATTTTTTTAAAAAAATTGATTATTAGATATAATAAAATGATTAGAATCTTATTTCTAACATTTTTATTTTTTTGTATGAATGTTGTGAGTCTTATTTAATGAAATATAATTATAAAAAATATTATTATTTATTTGTTCCTTTTCAATTTGATGAGGATTTGGAAGCCTTTAGAATCTTAAAAGAAATTGATTATTAGTTTCATTTTGTTAATGTTTTGTCCAAAAATAAAGTTAATAAAATATTTTAAAAACAATAATTTATCATGGAAAAACCTTCCAACTTGAGGGAAATAACCCAACCACACCAAAAATAATATCTCTTTTATTAAATAAAAGAAGTTCAATAAAATGCTTCCAATTAAATAAAATGTTTATTATGCAAAAAATATATATATTAATTTGTGGTCCAACAATACTACTTCCCACTTTTTGGCCAAATTATTTCAAGGATAGATGGTAACATTAATAACTAGCGACTCTAGTTGGTTTTTTAAAATTTTGTTTAATATTGTAGATTTTGTTCAATGGTAAAGTGGTGCAGAGGCACCTAAATTTCAAGAAGACAAAGATATAAAAGCTAGAGAAGCCATTTGTAATAAGTTGTCAAAGGAGGTCTTAATATGATAAATAATGTAAAAATGTTTATTTAATTGGTGAATGGATCTATTGACATCCATCTAAAGTCATTTGAGTCATTTGTATTGTATTTGGGTCAAGTTGTAAAGGCTATGAAGCCATTTTGTCAAAAATGTAAAAGTTGCGTAAAAAGTTGTAAAATGCAACATTGAGAAAGTTGCTAATAATAGAAAAATGATGTAAAAAGGTATATGGTTGGTCTTGAGGGTGGTTTGGAAGTTATAACCAACCAAAAAATCTATAAAACTGTATGTAAGGTCGAGCCAAAGCATGAAGGAAAGGAATAGATACATTTTGAAACAAATTTGGTAATATTCTGAGTTGTTATTTTGATTGGTTTTCAGTTTTAGTGTTGGTTACAGGTCTTGTACGACCATGTACAGCCTGAAAACCATGTAAATTTTGTATATTTGGATAGAGAAGTGAATAATATTTCTTTTGGCTTTGGTTTGGATTTGTTTCATTTAGAAATGAAGAAGTTATGCAGGTTTTGGAAAAGCTTGTAAATTGCAGATTTGAGAATGCCCAACTACAGTCAGATTGAAACGTTTGGTACAGGAATATTTTGGAAAATAAAGACCTCTAAAAATATTCATTGGAAAGATACATGAATTATCTTTCATTTCCTTTTTTTTTGGGTTGTTTTTATATAGATTTGTGAAAGTTATGAAGATTTGAGTGAAAACTGGTTTTTAAATGCCTTCAATGGTGTTGCAGGAAAAGATTTGTGCTTATACATTGATTTATGTATTGGATAAATTAATGGCTTACATATTTGGAAACTAGACTCAGAAATTGATGATGTGGAATTTGTTTGGGGTTATTTGAATTTGTTTTGTGAACGTTATGTGATGCCCTAGGCAGGGTTACCAGTTTTGGTTCTGGTTTATGACAGAGAAAATGGGTCTTGGTTCAGAGTACATAATTTATAATCTGCTTATTGTATTGGTCTCAGATTTGGATATGTTTTAGAATTACTAATTTAGAACAATTACTCCAAAAGGTTTTTCAAGAAGACGTTTAGAAAAGAAGTTATGAACAATGGAATCAGACATAGTAATCTGATTGTGTGAGTGAAGATTTTGTCTTTATTGGTGTATAATGCCAGGGTTCTTTGTTGTAATCTTTGAGATGTTCTTGGTTCCTTGAGGGTGTACCAGCCTATTGTGAATCCCTTGAGTTGAAATAAGATTCTTTGAAGATAAATACAGAGGGCTCTACATCAGATTGGTATCAGAGCACAGAAGATTCTAAGCGTGTGGAAGGATAGAATCTACACCAGGCAGTGTTGGGTTGTTTTGGATTCTTGTTTTGAGGTTTGTGGTTGCAGAATAGTGCCGGTTCACTCAGCTGCAATGGGTGGACAAGAGAGGTCTACCAAAGGATCATAGGAGATGATCCAGGGCCAGAGAGGATGGTCCTTTGTATGTTGCCAATAGACTGGGGAGAGAGGCACGATGGGACTCCCAAGTGAGGGACAAGAGGTTGTGATGCAGCATGGAGGAGTGGACTGAGAAATGAGAAGCACCATAGAGGCAACCAGCATAACTCCATTGACGGGAGTCATTAGTGAAGGAGATAGGAAAGTGGAGGAGGCATCGATCCAGTGATGATGGTGAAGAGTCAAAGGAAAAGATGAGGATTTTGATCTAATATTTTTTCTTGCAGGTTATTGATTCCATGTTTCCAAGGGACTTGGAAACTTTTCAAGGTTGGGAGTATGGTGTAGAGGCACCTAAATTTCAAGAAGACAAAGATATAAAAGCTAGAGAAGCCATTTGTAATAAGTTGTCAAAGGAGGTCTTAATATGATAAATAATGTAAAAATGTTTATTTAATTGGTGAATGGATCTATTGACATCCATCTAAAGTCATTTGAGTCATTTTTATTGTATTTGGGTCAATTTGTAAAGGCTATGAAGCCATTTTATCAAAAATGTAAAAGTTGCGTAAAAAGTTGTAAAATGCAACATTGAGAAAGTTGCTAATAATAGAAAAATGATGTAAAAAGGTATATGGTTGGTCTTGAGGGTGGTTTGAAAGTTATAACCAACCAAAAAATCTATAAAACTATATGTAAGGTCGAGCCAAAGCATGAAGGAAAGGAATAGATACATTTTGAAACAAATTTGGTAATATTTTGAGTTGTTATTTTGATTGGTTTTCAGTTTTAGTGTTGGTTACAGGTCTTGTACGACCATGTACAGCCTGAAAACCATGTAAATTTTGTATATTTGGATAGAGAAGTGAATAATATTTATTTTGGCTTTGGTTTGGATTTGTTTCATTTAGAAATGAAGAAGTTATGCAGGTTTTGGAAAAGCTTGTAAATTGCAGATTTGAGAATGCCCAACTACAGTCAGATTGAAACGTTTGGTACAGGAATATTTTGGAAAATAAAGACCTCTAAAAACATTCATTGGAAAGATACATGAATTATCTTTCATTTCCTTTTTGTTTGGGTTGTTTTTATACAGATTTGTGAAAGTTATGAATATTTGAGTGAAAACTAGTTTTTAAATGCCTTCAATGGTGTTGCAGGAAAAGATTTGTGCTTATACATTGATTTATGTATTGGATAAATTAATGGCTTACATATTTGGAAACTAGACTCAGAAATTAATGATGTGGAATTTTTTTGGGGTTATTTGAATTTGTTTTGTGAACGTTATGTGATGCCCTAGGTAGGGTTACCAGTTTTGGTTCTGGTTTATGACAGAGAAAATGGGTCTTGGTTCAGAGTACGTAATTTATAATCTGCTTATTGGATTGGTCTCAGATTTGGATATGTTTTAGAATTACTAATTTGGAACAATTCCTACAAAAATTTTTTCAAGAAGACGTTTAGAACAGAAGTTATGAACAATGGAATCAGACATAGCAATCTGATTGTGTGAGTGAAGATTTTGTCTTTATTGGTGTATAATGCCAGGGTTCTTTGTTGTAATCTTTGAGATGTTCTTGGTTCCTTGAGGGTGTACCAGCCTATTGTGAATCCCTTGAGTTGAAATAAGATTCCTTAAAGATAAATACAGAGGGCTCTGCATCATAAAGTGATGTTAATAATAATTTAGACAGGTTGATTTTGATCAATATAATTTGATTTGTATAAATAAAAACAAAAAAATTCTTGTTTTACTAGAAAGGTATCACACATACATTTATAACACATATTTTTCAAAAAATAATTTCTCTCATTTTCTATTTTTTGAGATTTTTAAATTGGCCAAACAACCTATATTTAATAAAACTAAAAATAAAACATTACAATAAACACAATATATACTATTTCAGTAAGTTTGTAAAACTTTCTATTTTGGGACCTTCAAATGAAGCCTTGGAGAGCCTTCAAACAAAGGGGTCTTCATTCAAAGCCACCTAAGGGTAATTTGGGTGGCCCAAGGGGGCTTCAAATGAAACCCCTTGGCCCACTTTTTAGGAACTTATTGGCAAGGCATAGTAGTTTCCCAAGATCTCGCTTCTCTCTATTGCTAGAGTGGTCTCTTTTGTTAACCCTATTGTTTCCCCCTCCTTTGCATCCTCTTATATGGAAAGATCCTCTTTGGTGGTTCAACATGATGGTTGATCCTTTGCAAAAAAAGTTTTGGGTGCTACTATAGGAGGTCCTTTCCCTACCAAAGTTCTCAACTCCTACATAGTTAAAGGTAGTGCTATCTATGTCCCTAATGATTTTATTAATGGCTCAATGGGAGGTCTACTATTATCCCTGGTAGGTCAGCTCACGTTTTTCAAACCAAAATTAGGTCATCTAAAGAAATGGGTAGCATCTTCCTAGTCTATTAAAGGAAGTATTAAGATAAATTCTCTGTTTAATGGGTTTTTTGATGCAAGAGCATCCTAGGGTAGTTGGCTATCCTACATGATTAAGGGATTTGGTGGGGTAGAGTGGACCTATTTGGGTCTTAGGTAGTTAATTTTGATGTATTTAATAAGTATTGTAAGCCTTTAAAGGTATTTGGTATTTAATTTTTGTTGGAGGCCGACTTGTGACTCTTCAAGTAGTTAATGTAAGGGATATTTAATTTGAATCATATTGGGCCAACTTGTGGCTTAGATTGGTATAAGTAGGGGTTGTGGTGAAATCTTTATTGATTATTTCATCAATCTTGGAGAAGAGGAGGTGGTAGAGGATAAAATTTTGAAGAGAGCTAGTAGTTGAGGCTTGGAAAACAAGGAGATTGCTTGGTGGCTTGCAAGCACAAGTTGAGATCTTGGTGGTTTCTACTAGAGTGTGGATCTGGACTAGCTAGGGTTTGGATTGGATCTTGAGGGATCTTTCAGAACTATTACTTGCTTTGTATTTGGTTGTAACTGAGAAGGCCTTATAGCCTTGCACATTGCATGTAATTAGTTATATCTATGAATAAATTATTGTGACTTGGCTTCAAATCTTGCATTGTTGTTTATCTTCCATTGTATGGTTGTTTGTTGGAGGCTAGGACGTCTACTTTGGGGATTATCCTACCTTGGATTACATCAAGTGGTATCAGAGTGAAGGTTGTTCCTAAGTGTGTAGACCAAGTGTCAAAATTAAGGTAGTTTCCACCAGGGCTTTGTGAAGTGGGTTTATTAGGGTTTGCAAAAATCTTGGAAGATGGCTCCGAGAAGATTGGACCCTAGGGCTATTGATGATCTTAGTGATATTGTGGAAGAAAGGATCTCTAAGAAGGTTAAAGCAGATTTTAGATCTGAAATAGAGGAGGTTGAAGCCACTTTTAGATCTCAGATAGCATTGATGTGTATATGTGAAAATGCGGCCTATGCTAACACACACACTTCAACATGGTCCTTATTTGCAGATTCATCCCAAAATGAACATTGGATTGTTCATCCAAAAATCAGCTGGCAAGGTGACTTGTTGCCTTCTATCTAAAGGGAATTTCTTGTTAGATATCCTCAGATTTGAGGTGTTTAAGCAACCAAACCCTCTAAGAATGAAGGATTTAAGAAATAAAATTAATCTATATGATTGTGCAGATTAATCTAGAATGAGAAATGCATTCTAATCTAGGAACAATTGAAACAAAACTAGATTAACCTATGCATATTAAGCTAAATGAAATTAAGCTAAGGATGCAAAATGTTTGCAAAAATGTGAGCAAATGTGAGTATGAATTTCAACAGCAATTCAATGCAAATTCTAAATTCATCCTCCCTCAAGATGAAGAGATGAGGGTCTCTTAAATAGACTTTCCTGGAATCCATCAACGATCAAGATTGAAGTTGAAGTTTAGTCATAAAGGAAGATTCCCAAATTAAAGGGAGTTAACTGATTTAATCTAAGTAGAATAAGGAGTTAACTGATTTAATTCCTTTTTGATCAATAGTGAACTAGAAATTTCCCTTTTTGAACTGAAGAGAGATTTTGGTGAGATATTTAATTTATAAAATGAGATATACTCTCATAATTACCTTTTCTATTTAATTAAATAATTCTATTTAATTAGTTAGAGACACTTTTCTTATTTAATTAAATAACTTCATTTAATTAATTAGGAATGGCTTCCCATTTAATTAAATAATTTTGTTTAATTAATTAGAAGTAAGTTCTCCATTTAATTAAATAATTTCATTTAATTAATTAAAATAGGCACATTTATTAAATTAAATAAATTTAGTTCCATAGTACATTAGCCTTAGGATATAATTTAATTTAATTAAAGTATAAATACTTAGTAATTAAATTAAATATTAATCAATAGGTTTAATGTGACTAATATGAGTAAATACTATAAGAATTAAATAATAAGCATGATGAATGCAGATTAGGGTTTTTTGCATCTGACAATTAAGTCAAGTAGCGAGTAGCCGAATAACAATTTGCCTAATGGAATAGGACTTTAGGATTGCTCATAAATAGACCAGAATTGGTATCATGACAATGAGCCAATTTTGGGGTATTACATTTTTCCCCTCTTTGAATGAATGTGTGAGCAACACGTTCAATTCAAAGAAAAAGAGAATGCATGATGAAAATCAGAAAGCATGATGTGAAGATGAGATTGGTTCCAAAGTTGATGACATGGAGACCAATTGATAAGCTTTTAAGGACTATCTCTAGAACAGAGCTTAATCCCAAGGAATCCAAGTAGAGCACCTAGATACCTAAGATTGGTAGCATTTAAAACACTATCTCTAGAACAGAGCGTAATCTTTAAGGATCCAAACAGAACGTCTAGATACCTGAAATTGATAAGCATTTAAAAGGTTTCTTTAGAATGAAGTTTAACCTTTAAGGATCCAGATAGAACACCTAGATACCCGAGAGTAATAGCATTTAGAAGAATATCTCCAAAACAGAGCACAATCTTCAAGGATCCAGATAGAACACCTAGATACCTGAGATTGAAACCATTTAGAAGATTATCTCCACAACGAAGCTTAACCTTCAAGGATCCAGGTAGAACACCTAGATACCCAAGATTGATAAAAGATAACATGATCCAATCATTAGTTGTAGAATCATCCCTAGAATGAGGCTTGATCCTCAGGAGAAGGGGTTTAGACTATCCCAATACCTGTCCATCGAACTCTGAGAAGAGCTGTTATAAGGTTGATCAATTGATGAAAAGATAATATAGATGGCAAAGATGCCAGATAGAAGGGAACAAGATGCCCCGAGTGATGAGATGCCCCAAGTGATGAGGACATGAGACGGGAACGAGATGCCCCAAGCAATAAGTATTCAATGATGTAATCATCCTGCCCCCTCGGGAGCGAAATCGAAAGATGACACACCAGAAATAGATGTGAAATAATATAGCAATAGATACAAAAGAAATATGAGTTGTAGCAGAATGTAGAAGAGATCAGAATGATCTGAAGAAAAGAAAAAGAGTTGATTTGAAATGATTGCGAAAATGCAAAGACCAAGTTTGACCAAAAGTTGATCAGATTTAGCCATGGTTGACTTGAGTTGACTATTTCAAAAATGATTTTTGAAAATATGGAGAATGTAGAGATGAAAGGATTCCAAGAATCACAAACTATCAGAAAGATTTGGGCTGCACAAGCGTTCGATCGCGTCGGTCCCCAAAATTTTAAAATGCATTTTTGAGGCTCTTAACTTTGTCAGATTTTGAATTTGATCATGAAAATATATCTAGAATGGTCTAATTAGCCAGGGGTATAATTTTTGCACAAATCTGAGCACTTTGAAAAATTTGGGTCAACAACTATATAAGGGTCCGAGGGGTCATTTTCAATTCATTTGTGCTTTTTGTCTTCTATTGATTTGAGCTTTGAGAGAGACATGGAAATTAGTGTGAGACATCATCGATTTGAGTGCTCCAGATGTCATAGCTGCCCCGCAGACTATGGACCATCGATGAGTCATCGATTCCCCTCATTTGTACTCTCACTTTTATGCATTTCGAGGTCATTTATTGCACGTTTTAGCATATTTTTAGGGGGTCAAATCTCTCTTCGCACGAGACCTATTGGCTTTCGTGCGAAGATCTTCTTTCTTTGCGCAAAGAAACAGGGTTCACTGTTTCTTCACGTGCGGCAGGGAGGATCTTCGTGCGGGAGACATTATGTTTTGCGCAAAGGAAGAGATATTTCGTGCGAGGTGATTCGTTTCTCGTGTGAAAATCTCTTTTCTCATGTGGACATTTCTTTCTTCGTGCTGACAGCTCTTTTTTCGCGCGAAGGCATGATTCTTTGAGTGAAGAAAGAATGTTTTTGCATGAAACTAATAGAATTTCGTGCAAGATTTTATGAGTTTTGCGCGAAATTCCATGACAGTCATGTGTAAAAGTTTGATTTTTGCACTCAGAAATTGCATTTTAATTTTTTCTGATGCATCATTTCATCTGGATACTGATTGGTTCTTTTTGTTGTTTCTTATTGTGCGTGCAGGAGGTCTTTGGTGATGTCGCATTCAGGTCACATTACCCACCACCATATGGGGAGTTATTGCAGAGTCTTGATGACATAGATCGAGCATACATTGCTTGATTAGGTTTTTCTTCTTTGTGCTGAATTCTAGCCGGGATGGTGAATCATGGCCTTCTCACTGCATTGGTTGAGCATTTCCATTCGGAGATGAACACCTTCCACTTGCCGATGGGTGAGATGACTATCACTCTAGAGGATATATGGAGGATTTTGCATATTTCTTTCCACGGTGCTCAGGTTGTCTACGATAAAGTGCCTTGAGCAAGGACAGAGGCACTATCCATTGTATTTGGGAGGGAGCTACCGAGAGGTAGGGCTATCAACTGGGATGAGCTGATGCACACTTATGGACCCACGCATAGGCTAGCATCGGTGCTGGCTATATTTTTGAGCTGCTTCCTATGTCCTGACAGAGGACAACATGGTTTGGAGTGTGGGTGGGGAATCATGCTCCGTACGATGCTAGAGGAACCTAAGATTTTTGCGTGGGGTCAGTGCATGCTAGCTCACCTTTTCCATGAGATGCATGAGGTCGTCTTCCATGAGAAGAAGACCATGGTAGCCGAAGCATCTTCTCATATGTAGGCCAATTTTTGAGGATGCCCGAGAGCCCATGGAGCCCTATATTTGCAAATATCGAGGGCATATTACCCAGGCCCACCTGGGTAAGATAGAGCAGTGGAGGATACGTCTTGATGACCTGGTGTCTATTGTATGGTGACCCTAGCGAGAGACAAAGGACTGGGATGATGCTCCCAGAGAGTTACCGTGGATGTTTAGTTCTCAACCTTTGGCGGGTAAGACGACATCAGTTATTGAGGGATTTGTGATATCATGGGTGTGGTGGCAGTATGGCCGACCACAAGATATTTTTGCTAAGTACTATGCCTATGCTAGGTTGCAGAAGGATGTTGAGCAGGGCTGGCTAGGATGGATGGATCTAGGGCGATCCATGATAGACATTTGTAGCTTAGTTGTAGTTCAGTGGGACTATGACGCCTGCATATGAGGCATTTTTGATCAACCATCTGTTCCCACATTTTACAGATCTAGTAGAGATGACAGGGCAGGCAGAGAGACAGGTGCCCCAATAGTAGTAGGCACAGCCACAGCTGCCAGTTTAGCCACAACAATAGTTAGGGGTCCAGCACCGGGTTCAGTAGATGTAGGTTCTCCCACGTTAGATGGGATCAGACCCAAGTGCCGAGGGCAGTGGGACTAGATAGAGTCGGCACTATAGGCAGAGGACAGAGGAGGAGGCCCCTCAGTAGGAGGCTCCACAACAGAAGGTGCCACCACAGCCGCAGGCACCTCCACAGCAGTAGGCACCAGAGATGGTAGATGACGACATACCAGATCAGCCAGTAGGTGGGGTGCATGACATGGTACAACAGTATCAAGAGTGGGTTTTTCAGGCCTCTCGATAGTTGGGAGAGTTACAGATTGCAGTGGCGGTCCAGGATGCGTAGCTGGTGGAGCGATAGCGGGACACTGATCTTTGGAGAGAGCACGCCAAGACTGCAGAGCGAAGATTAGAGCTGGCATAGAATGAGATCCGCTTCCAATTAGCTCGAGCAGCATACTATTATGTAGCATATATGAGTGTAGTACCTGATGAGACACTTCAGGTATAGCGATTTTCTTAGTATGTGCAAGAGTTTGGGGGTGCACGACCTCCTGTTAGGCCAAATATGCCACCACCGCCTCCACCACCTGCTGCCCCTGCTCCTCTTGGAGGCGAGGGTTCAAGAAAGAGTTAGATGCTCTATGCCTGATCTTTGATTTTGATCCCTGGCTATGTATCAATTGATGTGCCAGCACCATATATATCATTTTTGATCGATTGTGCTCGAGTAGCGCCCATTTTTGTACTGACCCATTCTTTTGATATATATATATATATATATATATATATATATATATATATATATATATATATATATATATATATATATATACGAGATTTTGAGCCGAGTATTCATGTGTACATGTCATTGTCTATTTTGTTTTACTTTGATGTACATGAGATGTATGTTGTATTTAGATAGAATGCATATGTATGAACTGACATCTCACATAGTGTTGCGTGTTTTTGCTTGACAGTCACAGGTATTCCATTGAGGAGCGTGAATCGATGAACCAAATGCTTGTACAGTCATGGAGGAATCTGATGCATGTAAAGTATGAATAGAATGACCATCGAATTGCATGCTTATGCAAATGAAGTATGTAATGCAAGACTATTAAATGCAACCCTAGGTCTGGTTACCAAGCCTCGATATTTAATCATCACTGGATATAGAACAAAGCTTGTATGTCATACAATTCCCACTGACATTGCAATCATGGAAATATGAATATAACATACATTATTGGTTTGTCGAGATTAAATGTAAGCATTCAAGGCACAAGAAGCTAGAATGACTAGAACATTTGTCCCTTTTAATGTAGCAAGTTAACATAAGCATCAAAGCATAGATGCTAGGATGACTTGAATGTTGGTTGCATAACAGACACACCAAACACACAGGAGATCCATCTTATGCTAAGTACTCAGTATTTATATTGTCCGCAATGACCCTTGCATTCGTAACCTAAGATAGAAGTGTGCTAGATATACTCACAGTGACCCATACGTTCACTTAATAGGATGAGTATCAATATGTACTATAGCATGAAGAGTTCACTCCAAGAAATAAGGAGAAGAACCAATGTCATTGACGTATCTGTATAAAAGGAGTCAAGGTACACATGGCCATCCAATACGAGATGGAGGCTCTTATAGTAGACACCCCTTTTATAGGAATGTATCAACTTGTTGGAACTAAACCACAAATAGAAAGCCAAGAAAAGATCATGCTCCCAGTCATTACTTCTCTAGTCGAAGATGACATCATCGAGTTGCTCGAGGAGATATGATAAAGCAAAAACAAAGAAAACAAAGAAAAAGCTCAGCATATCCAAACAAGTATATCATTTTTGAGTTCATTTTTTGGATTGATGTCAAGTGTCAGTGTCTAGAACATGTTTGAAAGAAATCTGTTCAGCAGGGTGATGACAGTAGGTAGACGTAGCCAGAACGACTGCTGATTGAGGTCAAAGAGGAATCTTCATGATGAAGAACCTAAGAAGGACTGAGTGACAATAGACGGACACAACCAAGATGACTGGTGATTGACGCAAAAGAGATCTTCCATAAAGGAATTTGGAGACATGAACTCAAGCAACGGTAGGTAGACACAGCTGAAACAATTGGTGATCGTTGCAAAAGAGATTCTATGAGGAGAATCTCAAAAAAGTGACACTTGCAATAGTAGGTAGACATAGTGAGGACCACTAGTGATTGTCGCAAAGGAGATTGTATGAGGAGAATCTCAAAAAGAGAGTGACACTAGCGACAGTAGGCAAACACAATGAGGACCACTAGTGACTGTCGCGAATGAGATTCTATGAGAAGAATCTTGAAAAGAGAGTGACAGTGGTGACAGTAGGAAAATGTAGTGAGGACCACTGGTGACTGTCACGAAGGAGATTCTATGAGGAGAATCTAAAAAATAGTGACACTAGTGACAGTAGGCAGACGCAGTGAGAACCACTAGTGACTGTCACGAAGGAGATTCTATGAGGAGAATCTCAAAAATAGTGACACAAAGGGGGAATGCCCTCGAGCTGTGACAAGACTCAATCCATGGATACATGAGTAGGAAAAGAAAGAAAGAAAAAACATGAAAGTGACTATACAAAATAGCCAGAAGATGTGTTTCAAGATGGAGCATTGGGAACAAGAGGCACCTGTTTACCAAGTTTTCACCTTCTTGGCAAGATTTTTCTTTTTTTGCTACCATGATGCCTGTTTCCAAGTTTTCACCAATGGCACTTTTCTATTTTTCAATTTTTTTTAATTTTTCTCTTTTAATTTTTATTTTTTTAAATACTTTTTCAGATTTTTAGATTTTTTCAGGACATATAGATATGTACAGAGAGCTTGCTGAGATTAAATCAACTGTAAAACTGCTTTAGGTGGAGAGTGTTGACAGACTCTTTAAGCACTTCTCCTTCGGTTGTGGAAAGCTAATAAGTGCTAGATCCATGTACTGCAGTGATGATATATGGACCTAGCTAGTTTGGTTCAAACTTTCCCTTTTGCATTCGTTGTTGTTGATTCTTAGGGTTCTATCTCAGGACGAGGTCACCCAGCTGGAAGTCATGTGGCCTAATCCTCTGATTGTAGCTTCGAGCCATTCTTTGTTGATATGCTCATAGATGATCACATGCCACTTGTCGTCATTCATCCAGTAACACAAGCTCTTGAAGCCGAGCTATCTTTTAGTCATCATCAGTGATAAGGCCTTTTATAGATATTCTCAAGGTAGGAATCTTGACCTCTATTGGAAGCACAACATCCGCTCCATACACCAATGCAAAAGAAGTCGCGCTTGTTGGAGTTCTAATGCTTGTCCTATATGCCCACAAGGCTGGGTTGATTTGGAGATGCCAGTCTCTCCCTGACTTACTGACTGTGCGATGAAGAATTTTGAGGATTTCCTTATTGGATGCCTCAGCTTGGCCATTAGCTTGGGGGTAATAAATGAAAGACCAATGTTGTGTGATTTTGAATTTCTTGCATAGTTCCTTGAGGTCTTTATTCTTGAACTGTCCTCCATTGTTAGTAATGATTAAGGACAGTACACCATATCTACAGATGATGTAGTTTGTGATGAAAAGTGCTACAGTTTTTCCATCAGCAACTGTGAGAGGGATTGCCTCTACCCATTTCATGAAATAATCTGTAGCCATGATAATGAGCTTATGTCCATTGGAAGAGGTTGGGTGAGTCTTCCCCACCAAGTCAAAGGCCCATTGTTGAAATGGCTATGTTGTAGTAGAGGGAATCAACTCTTTGGCTGGAGCATGAATGAGATTCTTGTGTAGCTAACACTGCTTGCAGGACCTAGCATACTTAACAACTTCTTGCTCCATTGTAGGCTAGTAGTAACCAACATGAAGGAGTTTGTGAGCTAGTGTTAGGCCATTGGAATGAGATCCAATGCCTTTGTGAACATCAATTAGTGCATGTTTGGACTCATCAGGTTCTAAACACCTAAGGAGTGTTTCGTCGAGACCTCTCCTATACAGATCGTCAACAATAATGACATAATGTGAAGCATTACGGATTAGGTAACGTTTCTCATTCTGGGTCAGACCTTTCGAAATGGTTTGATTACGAAGGTAGGAATAGATGTGATGGTAGTAGGATGATTCTTCTCCTATAATAGAACAAATCATCTTGGAATTAGGTGTGTCATAAGCTGGGTAGTGTAACACTTCCATCAAGAACTCATGTCAAAGATCATTTTTTGGCATTTGTAGCAGGGAGGCCAGAGTGTCCATGGCATCAACCGCTTTATTATCTGTGCATGTAACTTGTTGGAAGGTGATGTGTGCAAAATACTTTGTCAAGTCATCAACCATGCATTTGTAAGGAATTAGTTTCTCATCCTTTGATACACATCATTTACTTGGTTGATAACAAGCTAAGAGTCACTAAAGATGTCCAATTGATCTACTCTCCATTTAGCTGCAATTTTCATACCATTGATCAAAGCTTCATATTCAACAATGTTATTTGTACAAGGAAACATAATCTTGTATGCTTTGGGCAATGAATATCTCTGTGGTGTAATGAAGATTAATCCAGCACCTAATCCTTGTTGTGTGAAGGACCCATCGAAGAACATAACCCATGTATGGTGTGTGAGTGTCAGAATTGACTCATCTGGGAAATCAATGCTCATTGGTAGAAGACTTTGTATGGGTGCCTCAGCCAGCTGGTCTGTAATTGCCTGTCCCTTTATAGCTTTGCATTCAACATATTGGATATCAAACTCACTTAGTATCATGACCCATTTAGCCAATCTTCCTATGAGAGCTGCCTTACTAAGCAAGTACTTTAATGGATCTATTTTAGCCACAAGCTGTGTAGTGTGGGCAAGCATGTAGTGTCTCAACTTCTAGGAAGCAAAGACAACTGCCAAGAAAGCTTTCTCAATAATGTTGTAGTTTCTCTCATAAGAAACCAATGTTCGGCTCAAGTAATAAATAGCTCTTTCTTTATTGTCATTGTCTTCCTAAGCCAACAGGATTCCCAAAGATGTTGTAGTGGTTGAAATGTATAAAAGAAAAGGCTTCCCATGCATAGGAGGCATCAGGATTGGTGGATTGACAAGATATTGTTTGATATGTGTTAAGATTTTCTCACAATCCTGGCTCCAATTGAATTTCACACCCTTATGTAAGGTCTTTGTGAAGGGTTGTGATATATCCACCAATTGTGAAATAAACTTGCGAATAGATTGAAGCCTTTCCTATAGTCCTCTCATCTGACTGATGTTCCGAGGTGGTGGCATGTCCATTATTGCTTGTACTTTTTCAGAATCTACTTCAATTCCCTTTGCAGAAACAATATATCCCAACAATTTCCCTGATGTGACACCAAATGCACATTTCTTAGGATTGAGCCAAAGACTAAATTTTTCCATATGATCTAGGATGGGACCCAAATCTTGTAGATGAGTATTGCATTTAGCACTTTTGACCAAGGTATCATCAATGTAGTCCTCCATGGTTCTATGCATCATGTCATGGGAAATTGTAGTAACAACTCATTGATATGTAGAACCAACATTCTTTAAAACAAATGACATCACATTCCAACAAAAGGTTCCCCATGCACATGTGAAAGGCATTTTCTCTTGGTCTTCTAGCGTAATTTTTATCTAATTGTATCTAGAAAAACCATCCATAAGTTAGTACATCTCATATCCAATTGTCATGTCTACGATCATATCAATATTAGGGAGCGGAAAGTCATCTTTAGGACATGCCAAGTTAAGATCATGGAAGTTTGTACAAACTCTGATAGATTTATCGTGCTTGAAAATAGGAACAATATTGGATATCCATACAGAATAATCAATTGCACAGATGAAACCAACCTTTAGAAGTTTTTCCAATTCGACTTTGATGAGTAATGCAATGTGAGGGTGCATTTTTCAAAGCTTCTGTTTAACCAGTTTGATGCCTGGTGCTATGGACAAGTGATGCATGATAAGATCAAGATCCAATCCTGGCATGTCAGAATATGTCCAGGCAAAATTTATTTTCTTTTCCTTGAAAAAGAAAATGAATTGTTCCTTCTCTTCAGGTGACAATGGTTGCACCAGATGTATCACATGAGGATGTTGTTCTATGCCTAGTTTAATTGGTTGCGTCGGCTCTATTAACATTGATGATCTCTCTTGAAAGTGATTGGGAAGGACATAAAATATCTCATTTGCGGGCACCTTAGAGAGGTTTTCACCCTTGGATACGTCTTTTATTTTAACTTTTTTGGGATCCAACACTACCACAATGTGGTTTTCACCATCGGACCTCTTGCATTTTTTCTTTTTAATTATGTGACTGAGATATTTGATGTCGGCCTCAGTCATGTCAATACTCTACTCATTGGTGGAAGACGTTATAGGTTCAATAGCATTTAGGTAATAGGCAATAGCATAGTCATTCTGGTACATGGGGACTTCATTAGATGCATTTGGGTTCCAGTCTATAAGCTCAGGATGTGCGAGTGAGAGAGTAGTGGCTAGTTATATTGCATTCATAGTATAGTCATTAAGTGCATGGACCAGCAATTTGAGACCTACGGCTACCTCATCCACAGGTGTATTCAAACTCCTTGAAACACTAAAGTCAAGAATTGACAACTCTAGGACACTAGTTGGATCAGACACCCATGACCTAACCCTAGACATTTCACCCACTTCGATTCAATTTTCATAGACATGCACTTGGTCAATGTCTTTATCAGTAGTCACTTCTGAAAGAGAGTCAAACTCATATTCATGAGAATCGGTGCTAAATGGTGAGAGACTATAGAACTCCCCAACAGTGATAGGGACATACTCTCCTTCAACCTCTAGATTCTTACACAAATACTCAATACGACATGACTTACTAGATTCTCTCTTTTCTGAATGATATTTGAGTTGCTCAGTATTGTCCTCAGAAGAATCACTAGTATCATCCACAGTGCTAACACATGGCACAAAGTCATTGGCTTAGCAAAGAATTTAGCGAGATCATAAGGAATAGGATGAGGGCAGGAATCCTCATCATCCAATTCTTCCTCTTGAGTATCTGACTCAGCTTGTGACTCATTTTTAGATGAACTTTTAGGTTTGGGGATGAATTGATTTGATCTCAAATGGAAAGGGACCTTCTTAAACCCTAGGCCAATTGTATCACTATTACTTCAAGCTTTTGCTTTGATAGGATCAATTAGGCCATTATTATTGCACCCAATAGGACCAGTTCCCTTGTAACCAAAATGCTTCATAAGCTTAAGACCAGGTCCATATTTCTTAGGAGTGATTTCTCGAGCTTTTTCTGTTAGGTCCATTGGAGCCTCTTCTTTGTAAAGCCATGCAACAATGGCTCTATTTTCACTTTCATCTTCTAAGGGAACTGTATTCTTAATGAAATCACCATTATACTTGGTCTGAGGTGTCAGCATGAATGGCTTCTTTGCCTCTGAGGGTCTCCCAAAATGTCATGGGGACTCTGGGAGAGACGTTAATGATAGCACTGGTTCAATGTGGTACTCTCCCATACTAGTTTCTTTCAATTTGAATGACTACCCAATTTGTTTCATCTTATTGTCATGACAATCGGTAGACTCACGGTTAGTAAGGACAAAAGTTTTAGTAGCTTTGAGCATATTGTAGGTGTAGCTAGTAGTGGTAGGAATAGTGACTTCGGAACCATGGAATTGGAATTTGATGCATTGGTGGTATGTGGATGGCACAACATGCATCTCATGTATCCATAGCCATCCCAATAGAATGTTGTAGGCTAAGGGAATGTCAAGCACCTGACAAGTGACATCCCTTTTGACAAGATCGATGTGAATTGGTAAAATCACAAGACTAGTGACTTTCGTTCCACTTCATCGTATGCTTTAATAGTGATCTTTCGTCGAGGATCAATAGAGTCCTCAGAATAATCTAATTGTCTAAGAAGAGTAGCAGAGATAATATTTAGGCTAGTGCCATTGTCAATGAGTACCTGATAAACACGTGTCTGGTGGATCATAACCTCAATGTGTAGAGGCTGATTGTGTGGATGATTCAGCGAGTTATCATCCTCCTTGGAGAAGGTCATAAGATAAGGTGAGGTCAGGTGACCTACCATGGATTGAAATCGCTCAAGATCAAGATCTTGAGGAATGTTTTCCTCAACAAGGGCTTTGTTTAGAATTTTCCTATGAGCAGGCAAGATTTTAAGCAGCTAAAAAATGGAAATCTAAGCATTAGGTCATTTCAACTAATTGAGAACACCATAACTGGTTGCAGTCAAGTTCATTGTGTGTTTTGCACCTTTACCAAATGGACCAGCAAGGGCTTTGTCTTTGTGTTGTTCAAGATTTTAAGTAGGAGGTGCAGGGCCTTTGAGCACCAACTTCACATGACAGCGAGTAACAATGTTAGCACAGTGTTGCGAAGACACATTATCCATCTTATTGGAGGTAGGGCCTCTCAAGACAAATGGTGTCTTGAGTTTTTCGTTATCTTGCTTGCCCTTTATGGTAATACCGTCACAGTATTCAAAATCTACAGGTTCAACCATGTAAATGACATTGTCATCATTGGAATATGTATAGTTGACCTTGTTGTAGGGTTATGGTTTTGAAGTCTCTCCTTTTTCATAAGATGGGAAAGGCTCTTTGAACGCCTTGTGGTCCGAGTTTTTGTTATGTCCATCTACCACAAGATCACCAGCATCAATCATGTCCTAGACTTTACGATGCAAGTTTATACAGTTGCTAGTTTTGTGTCCCTTGTTTTGGTGATACTCCAAAAATGAGGTCTCATTCCACCATGGTGGACATGGTTGTGGATCATAGGGACGAGGGTTATCCATTGGTGAGATAAGCTTGTGTTGTAGCAATGTTTTGTAAACCACATCCAAAGGTTCTCCCAAAGGTGTATACTCTCGATTGGGTTGTGTTGTCCATGAGTTTCTCAGTTTGTTCCCAGATGTCTTATTGTCAGGGGGAGGCTTCCTAGCATTTTTGGCCACTTTGAGGTAGTCTGTGAGATTAAATGCCATTTTAGCAAGTTTGGGTGTGACATTGTCAACAACCCCATCATGTACAATTTCTCGGTTCTTGTTGACATGTTTGGCTTTATCCTTGTTGGAAGTGGAACCTTGTTTTGTGTCTCTCTGAAGAGTGAGCTCACCTTTCTTGACCATAAATTCTTCAATATAGATAGCTTGTGTAATCATGTCTTGAAAGGTACATGGACCTTGTAGTTCGACTCTATATCAAAAATTAGGTAAGAGGTTATTAGTAAAAATTTCAAGCTTCTCTGTTTCTAGGATTTTATGGGAATACTTAGTGTATAGTTGTCTCCACCATTGGAGGAAAGTGAGAAAAGGCTCACCAACCTTCTATTTAAGGTTGCATAGATCTTGAATATTTACAGGATGTTGAATGTTATGAAAATATTGCTGAACAAATGAATTGGCAATTTTGTCAAACGTCTTGATACTAGGAGGTAAATGTGAGAACCACTCCAAAGCCTGACCACCTAGGCTTCTAGGGAATAAAAACATGAGGTATGTTTGATTGTGTATAAAATCCATACCAAATTCTTGCAAGTGATCTTGGGGATTAGTAGTATCAAAGTACTTGTCATATTTGGGTAGTTCTACTTCTCGTGGGAAAGGTGGCATGTTTATACTTTTGTCAAATGGAAGTGAACAAAGAGCATCCAATGTGTATGTCTTTGTGGGTTTCTCTTTCTCTTGCATCATCTGAGCCAATTGGTCTTGCATAATTTTCAATTGTTTTTGGAGTTTGGAAGTCTCAGTTTCTTCTTCAGTTTTGACAATGGTTTCTACATTGAAATGAGAAGGTAACTTTGCTCCCTCTCGGGCAAGTTTGAGAAAGTATTTTTCTTTCTCTTCATTGATTAGGATTCCCATGACCTTCTAAAATTTTTTGTCTCTTCCACATTTTGCTATGTGTTCAGGGAGGATTTCCACCTCTTCCTGTTCCTCATCAGTGTCATAGTCTTTCTCTTTCTCTTTGTCATCCCTAGGTGGTTCTTGATGTCAACTATGACTACCATGTTCAGGTTCACGATTAGTCATTATAGGAACGTGTTCAATTTCTATATGTTGTGTTTCAAAAGGGTCTTTGGAGAAAGGATCATACATTGTGTTTGGGAATGTAGGATCTCTACCTGTCTCAATATCCTCTTGGTAAAAAGGATTCCTGATTTGTTGCAAATTTTTGAAAAATGTTTGTTGAACTCGAGATGACCTGGCAGGTGAGGGAGATCATGAAGATGCCTCACTAGCTGAACTGGATATAGATTGCATAATGAAAGGTAAGTGACCTCTGTCACAGTTATGACCCCTAGCACGACCACATTTAAGGTTATAGGGATAAAACACGTTGCCACTTCTGGTTGTGATAGTCATAGATAAGGACAAAAAGCTAGAACCTAGACAAGGACTACACTAAGATTGAGTCTCAAAAAGGACAAAATAATAGTAAGAATGTTGTTCACTAAGGCACACATGGTCTGATTCAAAGGCTAGAACAACTAGAGATTATGACCAATGCGACAAAAAGTATGACAAGCATTAAGACAAGGACCAAAAAAAAAAACTGATGAGATGAGACTAGTCAAAGTATAAGACACAAGTCTTTGGCTAAGTGAAGTGTCACTATTTTAAGACTGTTTGCAAATAGAGAGCGATAAACAGACACAAAAAAAGATGGCGTGCAGGCTGCAGATAGCTAAAATAGACCCAAATTGGTAATGCTGACACAAAGTCTCATGCGAAAAACCTTTACAGGCTGTGCGAATAAGTTTCACAGATTGCATGAAGAAGCTTTTTGGCTTGCGTGAAAGTTAGTGATGGTAATTTAATTTCATGCGAAGAAGTTCATAGGGCCGCACAAAGACTCATAACAGTAGTTTAATTTCATGTGAGAACAAAATGATTTCACGTGAGGACCAGATGATTTCGCGTGAGACCAAAATGATTTCGTACAAGAAGGCAGACTAGTTTTACAATAGCAATTGATTTTGACAAATTTTGATTATTTCAGTAACCAGGCAGATAAATAGGCACATAGAACAGCAAGCAGGTGATTTCAAGCACGTCTAAAAATAATGATCAAGGGCAAAAGCAACCTTGCGCATGAACAATCAAGTGACTTAGTTTGTGCTAATACCTAGGAGAGCTATTTGTGTATGTTTTCAAAGAGTTTTGCAATCATTGCACACATTCCTAGAAAGTGAAAAGTTGGCCTCTCTAAGGTTTTTAGTAATGTTTTGACTCTGCAACTTTTATCACTCACAGGGGTGACCTCCAATCTTGGCGTACCAAGGTTTCAACACAGTCCAAGAACTTAATCTTCAAGAGCTGCTGGGGAGATCTGACAACCCACAATGAACCACACTCATGGATATTTCTTCCACAAGGACATTTATATAGCGGTTGTCACTACCACATCAAAAATGGCTATTATCGCTCGAGGTTTCATCAACGCAATTTTCCCTGTAGAGGGATTGTCTGCTATGGTTAACCCTCTCTAAAGGTGACCGACTCACAATAGTGTACCACAAGGGGGCTTAGCTTTCAGATTCAAGGTCTTGACACTTTTTCACTTTTAGCCCAATCAAGGCAGATAGATTAATTGGACACACTAAACTAAGAGTATCTCTTAAAGATCTATGATATCAACTCCCAGTGATCTATCAACCTCTTCGAAGAAAGGATGCCTCAATCAACAAGTTGAAGATTCATCTATCTACAAGATGCTCAAAGTATCCTACCCACCTATAAGGAATCCGTCTTAGAGAGGAGTTTCACTAGGAACCCACTCCCTCAAGATCCACGAATAGTGTTCATGGGGCCTAATTACTATGTGTGTACAGATGTTAATTCCCGAAAGAAAATCTATCCAAAAGTAATCAAAGATCACAAGGTGGTACACTTAATGCTTTAACTAATGCAAGGTGAGTCCAAAGATGTGGAACATTTAACCCCTCACACAAGCCAAAATGAGTCCACAACTCAAAAACTAGTGAGTTCTAGAAAGTACAAAAGGGTTACCTAGTGGAGCATTTAATGCTTTTTTCTTGTAGACCCCTCCCCTCTATCGTGGTGCTGATCTTGCAACCATAGGTTAAAACAAGTGGCTGACAGATTAGCGAGTCCAATAACCCAAGATAGCTAATTAGATCTATCACTAATAACTAAGCTTGCTAAATGAAACTAATAGAGATCACAACCTAGTATCAAATTATGCATGTGTTGTAAAATAAGAAAATGGAAAGAAACATACACAAGCTTGACACGAGAGATGTTCGTTTTAGGTCCAAATGAAGTGTTATCAGTCAAAGAGAATCACTTGGTAATCCTTGCAACGCACTTAGTAGATGTTTTACCTATTTTTAGCAACTTTATCATACTTTTCCAATTGTCCCGCAAACTGCTGTTATGCTGTTCTAAAAAAATAGAAAACATAGAAAAACCAAAAACAGTGAGCAGTTAGTAGAAAAACTAGAAAACATGAAAATCAATGCAAAAAATAACATCTATCAGCAAAGTCTCGCACAAAATTCTTGACAGTCTGTGCGAAGAAGTTTTACAACCTGCAAAAAATTCTATTACGGCCTACGCAAAGAAATAGGTGCCATGCCAAGTTTTGCGTGCTTAGGCACTTTCTTGTGCGATACGAAAAGAATCTTCACGTGAAGATTTTGGAGCCTCACGCAAAAATAAATAGTCTCATGTGAAGATTCTCGAATCTGTACGGAACAGTATGGATAGAGAACAAAAAAATGATTAGAAAAAATGCAAAAAGAGGCCAGAAAAATTAATTTTCACTGCCCCACGGTGGGTGCCAGAAATGTATATGTGAAAATACAGCCTATGCTAACACAAACACTTCAACATGGTCTTTGCAGATTCATCCCAGAATGAACATTGGATTGTTCATCTAAAAATCAATCGGTGAGGTGACCTATTGCCTTCTATCTAAAGGGAATTGCTTGTTAGATATCTTCAGATTTGAGGTGTTTAAGCAACCAAACCCTCTAAGAATGAAGGATTTAAGAAATGAAATTAATCTATATGATTGTACAAATTAATCTAGAATGAAAAATGCATTCTAATCTAGGAACAATTGAAACAAAACTAGATTAACCTATGCATATTAAGCTAAATAAAATTAAGCTAAGGATGCAAAATGTATGCAAAAATGTGAGCAAATGTGAGTATGAATTTCAACAACAATTCAATGCAAATTCTAAATTCATCCTCCCTCAAAATGAAGAGATGAGGGTCTCTTAAATAGACTTTCCTGAAATCCATCAACGGTTGAGATTGATTTCAGTCAACGGTGAGGATTGAAGATGAAGTTCAGTCATAAAGGAAGATTCCCAAATTAAAGGGAGTTAACTGATTTAATTTGACTAGAATAAGGAGTTAACTGATTTAATTTGAGTAGAATAAGGAGTTAACTGATTTAATTCCTTTTTGATCAATAGTGAACTGAAAATTTCTCTTTTTGAACTGAAGAGAGATTTTGGTGAGATATTTAATTTAATAAAATGAGATATACTCTCATAATTACCTTTTCTATTTAATTAAATAATTCTATTTAATTAGTTAAAGACACTTTTCTTATTTAATTAAATAACTTCATTTAATCAATTAGGAATGGCTTCCCATTTAATTAAATAATTTTGTTTAATTAATTAGAAGTAAGTTCTCTATTTAATTAAATAATTTTGTTTAATTAATTAAAATAGGCACATTTATTAAATTGAATAAATTTAATTCCATAGTACATTAGCCTTAGGATATAATTTAGTTTAATTAAAGTATAAATACTTAGTAATTAAATTAAATATTAATCAATAGGTTTAATGTGACTAATATGAGTAAATACTATAAGAATTAAATAATAAGCATGATGAATGTAGATTAGGGTTTTCTGCATCTGACAATTAAGTCAAGTAGCGAGTAGTCGAATAAGAATTTGCCCAATGGAATACGACTTTAGGATTGGTCAGAAATAGACCAGAATTGGTATCATGACAATGAGCCAATTTTGGGGTATTACATGATGAAGAGTGACTTGATTGCTAAGATCATAAATGCTATAGGTGGTGTACCTCAGCATATGGGTACATAAGATGGTTATGAGGAAGTTTTTGAAGACTTTTTTGGATCAAGTGGTGAGGTTAGAACTGATCATGTGGAGAGACCTAGGGGAAATAGGGTTGGTTAATTTGCTAGACCCAGATCTTAGTTGAAGTTGAAGCATAAGATGGAGGTTTCTAATTTTTTGGGTACTTTGAATCTTGAAGACCTGATTGATTGAATTGGTGAATTTGAAGACTGCTTTGAGCTTGAGGATATTGAGGATCACTCAAAGTAAGGTTAGCAAAAACTAAGCTGAAGGGACATGCAACTCTTTGGTGGAAGGAATTACAAAGAGACAGTGAAGAAGAGGGTGAAATGAATATCACTAGATGGGGATTGATGGTGACTATGTTGAAGGTTAAGTTCATTCCTATTTATTATGAACTTGAGTTTTTTAAGAGGTTGTAGAATTTGAAATAGAAGGATATGAATGTGAAAGATTATATCGAGGAGTTCTACAAGTTGACTATTTGGTCTTGGCATAGAGAATCGTCAAAGGAGAAGGTAGCATGGTACAATAATGGTTTGAGATTCAATATTTAGGATGAGGTTAGTATGTTGAATATTTTTTCAGTTGAGGATGCTTATTAGTATGCTTTGAGAGCAAAGGAGAAGCTGAAAAGGAAGAATCAAGGTAATTCTAGAGGGAAGGAGAAGCAGGATAGTTTGGCACAAGCTAAACCGAATGTAGAAGGTGAACCAAAACCTATTGAGTAGAAAAGAAGGATAGGTGGAGGTGAGTTCAAAGGTAATTATTTCAAGTGTGGTCAAGAAGGGCATAGATCTTTTGAATGTTTGATTGGAAGGACAATTGATGTTGTAAATGAGGTTGTAGTCAAGGATAGTTAGCCTGAGCAAGGGGAAAGTTTTCTGGCTCAGTGAGTATTGGTTAGTGAGAGGACACTAGATTCTTGTCAAAAAATAGTTTGATCAAGAATTGTTGTAAGTCTAATGGTAAAGTCTGCAAGGTGACTATAGATTGTGGTAGTATAGATAACCTTGTTACTGAAGAGATGGTTCATAAACTTGGTTTGAAGAGAATGAGACATCCTTGTCCTTATAGGATTGGCTAGTTGCAAGGTGAACATGCTTTGGAAGTGAGGGAGCAGTGCCTTCTTGATTTTAAGACTGGGCAATAAAAGGATCGAGTGTTGTGTGATATTGTGGACATGAACAGTTGTCATGTGTTACTTGGTAGACCTTGGTAGTATGATTTCAAGGCTATGCATGATTATGTCAAGAATGTGTTTACAATTGAGAAAGGTAGAAGGAAGCATTCCCTAATTCATTTGCAAAGTGAAGAGGTCAGTGGAAGGAACCAAAGTATTGGTAGCCGAGTTGAGTTAGTAGATTCTTAAAGGGTTAGTGATCAGTGTGGACAAAAAAACTTGTGAAACACCAAGGATGGAAAAGTGGGAGAAGAACATGGGAAAGAGTGTAAAAATTGAAGAGTTGGAGGACATGTATGTGAAGAACTAGTTTGGTATTTATGTTTTGAATCCTATAAGATGTTCTTCTAACTACTAAGAACATCATTTTGCACCTAGGGAGTCTGATGGAGGAGTATCCTGGGGTAGTTGGCTATTCTAAATGATTAAGGGATTTGGTGGGGTTGAGCATACCTATTTGTGTCTTAGGTAGTTAATTTTGATGTATTTAATAAGTATTGTAAGCCTTTAAAGGCATTTGGTATTTAATTTCTATTGGAGGTCGACTTGTGACTCTTAAAGTTGTTAATGTAAGGGATATTTAATTTGTAGCATATTGGGCCAACTTGTGGCTTAGATTGGTATAAGTAGGGGTTGAGGTGAACTCTTTAGTGATTATTTCATCGATCTTGGAGAAAAGGAGGTGGTGGAGGAGAAATTTTTTAAGAGAGCTAGTAGTTGAGGCTTGGCAAACAAGGAGATTGCTTGGTGGTTTCTACTAGAGTGTGGACCTAGACTAGCTAGGGTTTGGATTGGATTTTGAAAGATCTTTCATAACTATTACTTGCTTTATATTTGGCTATAATCGGGAAGGCCTTAAATCCTAACACGTTACATGTAATTAGTTATATCTATGAATAAATTATTGTGACTTGTCTTCAAATCTTGCATTGTTGTTTATCTTCCATTGTATGGTGTTGTTTGCTAGAGGCTAGGACATCTCCTTTGGGGATTCTCCAACCTTGCACTACATCATATTTTCATCTTCTCCTTTACAGTTAAGGAGGATTTTATATATGTTCTTACTAATAGTTCCTAGTTCCTAGGGTCAAACAAAAAGAAAATTCTTATTTAAAAACCTAAACTAGACCCAGCTATTGGTTTGGGCATTTTTGTGCCAACATGGGTTAGGTTGTCCAAGCTGCACCTAGAATTCTTGAACACTAAGGTTTCCATAGGTATAAAGAAACTCCTTTTGGTCCCTCTTGTTAGTGGATAAAGTTACTTAGACAAAATATCAATTTTTTTTTGCTAGAATCTGTGTCATTATGTATGTGAACAAGATTCTTCCATCGTCTGTTACCCTATACTCTAAGCTAGGGTTCTATGTGCAACCATTTTTTTTTTTTTGAGAATGAAGATTTGTTTTGTACTAAATATAGACATTATATCCATGTTGACCTTTATTGTTCTTCCTTTCCCTCGAAATTAGAGAAGGCTCCCAAGGAAGCCTTGGAGCTCGAGGTGTTACCTCTGATTTCCCCTTTGGTTTCAAAGGTCCATCCTAGTAGTAAGGAACCTTCTATTCCATAGGATGTGGAGGGTTCTACATATGGTTTATTTACTCCTCCTAAGGCTAGTCCTCTTCTTACTTATTCTTAACAAAAAAAAAAAGATGATTTTGGTAGATCCCTCCTTTCTTCCTCCTTGTCTTCTTAAGAGAAGGTTGTTATTCCTCCCTCTTTAGATATCAACTTCGATATTGCAGTAGTTATTCCTTTCCCTAAATATTTTTCCTGGGAAGAAAGCTACTAGATGTGTAAAGGCCCTTTGAGGTCTAATAACCCTTCTACTCTTTGGGATGTTAACCTTTTTTAGAGAATGACATTATCAAGGAAAGTCACTAGACTAAGGTTAATAAGAAGAACAAAAGAAAGTATAAAAAGGATATTGGAAATAATAAATTTGGTATACTGTTGGAATTAAAGATAGAGTAACTAGGGGGGGGGGAATCAGTTACTCACACAAATTAATCCACAAATCCCTTAGATGTCTTAAAGATCTAGTTACTACTAATACTCGGTAAATATAACAAAATGATGTAACTCGGTAAATTAAACTATTACTTATCTTCAAGAAAACATGCATGTAATTGAAAACGAAATGAACATAAGAGACACCAGATTTAATGTGGAAACCCAATATGGGAAAAACCACCAAGTAACTAGGTACCAATTTTTTACTCTTCTAAAGTCAGCCTTGTTAGGAACCAACCCTGTTAAAGGTTAAAATACACACTGTTAGGTGTGACCCTGTTAGAGGATTTAATCACCCTGTTAGGAGTGGCCTTGTTAGAGGTCTTTAGAACAATTCAACTAAATGGTCACCTTGTTGGAAGATTTACAAAATGGCTATTAAATGAACTCTGTTAAGAGATTTGAAATCACTGCTACAATTGTTAGAAAGCAACAATGAATTGACCTGAACAAGATGCAACTCAATATGCAGAATATAGGTTTCTGTTCAGCATCATTAGATCATCCTTGATCAAATATAGCTTTGCTACTCCTTAATGATCTCTGATCATCCTTCAAATTCACTTCCACAATAATCAGTCCTCATATCACATTAATTCCACTTCCACACTTAGAATTCACAACTCGATCTCTTATTTATACCATTCAGATTATCAAGTTGGCTCATTCACATGTTACATTTACCAATAAACCATACATCAGTTAGCTACAAATATTACTTTAAACAAATAAACATTATTTCACAAAATAATGAAATCCTTCACTAGCCGACCTTGCTCAGTAAATACTACTTCTAGAAATTTTTTGAGTTAATAGTCTTGACTCGGTTAACATTGCAACATCTACAAAATCCTTTGGCTACCGATTTGACTGGGTAAGAACTAAATTCCTTCTCTATCCATGAGAGCTCGATAAGAACTGCTTCTACCATAATTCCTTTTGATGATCGAGTGAGCTTGGTAAGAACTAAATTTCTTTGTTTAACGTTGAGAGCTCGGTAACAACTGTCTACTCGGTAGACACTAAAATTTTTTTTTACTAACCTTCTGAGCTTGGTAGACTTTGTGTTTTGCCTTGCTAACCAATTGAGCTCGGTAGACTCTGTTCTTTGCCTTGCTGACCATCTGAGCTCGATAGACTCTGTCTGATGACTGATATGACATTTGTGTGACATCAAAGACAACACACAATTGAATAATTGTATCCAACAATCTCCCTCTTTGGCATTGATGGCAACACAACATGTCATAGCAGAATGAAATTTGAAAATAAGTCTTTATTGACAAAATACTTCACTTCCTTCTTCAAACACAAAAAACTCCCTCTTTCATAATAATCTCTCTTTCTTACACAAACTCCTATTATTTTGCAAATTTTAGAAAGATATGACAGTATACTCTCCCTCTTTGATAGGACATGCCAAAGACAACACAAATCAACTGAATAGCATGGTACTTGATGTACTAATTAATATACAATGTCTTTATTAGTTTGCTACATCAACTTGATAGATCTTCAATTCTATTTTTGTTGATGCATCACTAAAACTGTATTTTAGTCAGCTTCAGATAGGGGAATGACCCCTGACCTACTTCTAATATACAAGAATGCATCCTTTGGTAAAGGCTTTGTGAATATGTCAGCAATTTGTTCCTTTGTATGCACATATTCCAATCTGATTTCCTTTTCTTGTACCAATTCTCTAACAAAGTGATATTTTATGGAAATATGCTTGGTTTTTGAATGCATCACTAGATTCTTGGAGATATTATTTGCACTTATGTTATCACAAAACATAACAACAGGTTCTTTGATTTCTTGCTTCATACCTTCCAATAATTGTTTAAACCACACAATGTTTGAGCAGTTTACTACTACTGCCTCGCTCTGGATTGAGATGTACAAATTTTCTTTTTACTTGTCCAAGAAACCAACCTTTTTCCAAGAAAGAAAGCTCCTCCACTTGTACTATTTCTGTCATCAACATTCCCTGCCCAATCTGCATTAGTGAACACTTTTAAATCCAAATTTCCTCCAAGTTTATACCATAATCCATAATCTTCAGTTCCTTTTAAGTATCTCATGATCCTTTTGATTTCCATCATGTGATTTTCTTTTGGTTTTGTTGAGAATCTTGCTACAATTCCTACTACAAGGGCAATGTCTGGTCTTGTGTGCACTACATATTGAAACTTTCCAATCATAGATCTATACAATGTCTAATCCATTTCTTTTGATTTATCATCCTTGGCAAGTTTCAATCTAGTACACATAGGAGTCCCAACTAGTTTGTAGTCTTCCATACCAAACTTTTTTAGTATCTCCTTGATGTATTTAGATTGAGTGATGTAGATGTCGTTCTTACTCCATTGAATTTGAAGACCAACAAAGAATTTGATTTCACCAAACATTGACATTTCAAATTCCTTGTTCATCTATTCTAAAAACTCTTTGCAAAGATCATCATTTCTTATGAACAAAGTATCATCTACAAATATTTTTGCTAAAACAATCTTATTATCCGGTCCTTCCTTTAAGTACAAACTATTGTTATCATTAGTTCTTTGAAAACCAATCTGAATAAGATAGTTATGCAGTCTTTCATACCATGCTCTGGGTGCTTATTTCAGACCATATAATACTTTATGCAATTTTCAGACCATGTCCTTGTCTGGATCAACAAAACCTTCAGGCTGTTCAATGTAAACCTCTTCATCCAATATGCCATTGAGAAATGCTGACTTGACATCCATCTAATAAATTTTGAATCCTTTGAATTTAGCATATGCAAGTAAGGTTCTGACACCTTCCAATTTTGCAACATGAGCAAAAGTCTCACCATAGTCTACACCTTCTTGAGAGTATCCTTTGCATATCAATCTAGCTTTGTTCCTTGATACCTTACCATCTTCATTTAGCTTGTCTCTGAATACCCACTTAGGTCCAATTACATTCTTTTCTTTGGACCTAGGTATAAGAGTCCATGTTTTGTTTTTCTCTATCTATTCTATCTTTTCATTCATAGCTTCAATCCAACTTTCATTGTCTAATGCATCTTTGACATTTCTAGGTTCAAAATCAGCAAATAAACAAGTGCCTTTCAACTTACTTCTTGTCATAGTTCCTTCTGATTTCTCTCCAATGATCTGATTTGGTGCATGATGCTTTCTGACATACTTGGCTAACATGGGCTCCTTGCCTTTTGAATGACTTGCATTTTTATCCTTCTGTGTCTCAACTTCTAGTTTTGATTATGGTTACTTAGGCTCGGTAGATGCTAACTTGGTAGCTTCTATTTGCAACTTGGGTTCTTGCAGCTCGGTAGTTACTGACTCGGTTTGAACTTCTTGTGACTTGGTTAACGAAGAATCGAGAGTTGAAGATTCCTAATTGATAGATTTATTTGGCATTGTATCAGGTTCAATGTAAAAAAATCTCCTATAGTCTTCAGGTTCCCTTTTTCTTTCTTCTTCTATTCTTTCTGCAAACTCATCAACTTTCACATGTGCACTTTCTATGACTTTGTGAGTAGATAAGTTCAAACATCTATATGCTTTACTTTTGCAAGAGTATCCCAAAAATATTCCTTCATCACCTTTTACATCAAATTTACCTTTTTTAGATTCTTTCAAAATGTAACATTTTCTTCCAAATACTTTTAGATAACTTACATTGGGTTTGTAGCCATACCATAACTCTTAGGTGGTTTTGAATGAGTCCTTTTTCAGCTGTACTCGGTTCAAGGTATGAACTGCAGTGCTGATAGCTTCGTTCTAGTATTTTATAGCAATGTTTTTCTCAATCATTAAAGTTCTTGCACAGTCCATGATAGATCTGTTCCTTCTTTCTGCTATTCCATTTTGTTCAAGATTTCCAAGTGCTGAAACTTATCTTTTGATTCCCCTTTCAATGCAAACGTTATTGAACTCATGTGAAATAAATTCACCACCTCTGTCAAACCTTAAACATTTTAGTCTTTTTCCTGTTTCCTTTTCCACTATGGCCAAATACCATTTAAATTTTTCAAATGCTTTTGATTTCTCTCTTAAGTACATGATAGTTGTCATTCTTGAATAATCATCAACAAAAAGAATGAAGAATTGTTCACCAGTATAACTTTCAATGCTAATAGGTCCACACAAATCAGTATGCACAATTTCTAAAATTTCTTCAGATTGATAGTTCTTGCTTTTAAAACTAGTTTTTCCCATTTTTTCAATTTAATAATTCTTGCATAGACCAACCTCAGGTTTCTTTATGTTAGGAATGCCTCTTACTTTCTTGAACTTACTTATTTTTACCAAGTTGTCAAATTTTACATGACATAACCTCCTATTCCATAGCCAACTCTCTTCAACTTGAGCAATAAAACATGAACATTCACCAAGTTCAAGATAAAATAAGTTACTTTTTGTTTGAGTGCCTGATCCAATCAGCTTACCTTTGCCATCCAATAGTCTTGCTTTTCCATGCATAAATTCCACTTTGAATCCATTATTGAGTAGATGTGCCACACTCAACAAATTGTGTTTTAGTCCTTCTACCCAATATGCATTATCACATACAAGTTCCTTGGTCAGAGAGATTCTTCCTTTTCCTTTTATACAACAAGGTTCATTGTTACCAAATCTTACACTGCCACCATCATAGTCTTCAAATTGTTCAAACTTAGTTTTATTACTAGTCATGTGATGAGAACAACCACTATCTATAATCCATGTATCATTTCTGCTCATATGAGAAATAAGTGCCATTTTTTCATCATTATCTAATTCATCTTTCACAACAATGTAGACAATTTCATCTTCTTCTTCATCATCAAAATCATTAGAATCTTTAGCCATGAAACATGTTTTCTTACCTTTATTCTTGAATGATTTGAAGTCTTTCTTGCCATTGTACTTGTGTCCTTTCTTCTCATCCTTGTTCTGCTTATTTGGGCACCTAGCAACAATATGTCCAATTTCTTTACAAGAAAAATAGATTAGAGGAATCTTAACTTTGTATTTCCCTTTGCCTCTTGAATATTTTCTTGCTAGTAGAGCTTCAACCACCTCAAGATCACTGTCTGAACTTTGTTTTGATTCTTCATCATTGTCTGATTGTGGATCCTTCATCTTCTTCCCTTTTTCTTTGAGTGAAAGCTTGGCTTCATATGCTGATTCAATGTTCTTGGTAGTTGGAACATAATTATTATAGTTGTCTAGCTTGAATGTAGTCAATCTTCCAACTATGGCCTCTAAATTTATCTTATGATTTGCTTCACATCTTCTTTCTTGAATTGCAGAGACTCTGATTGCATAGGTAGGAAGTCAAGTTCTAAGAACTTTACTTATAAT
Source organism: Cupressus sempervirens (assembly GCA_028749045.1). NCBI lineage: Eukaryota > Viridiplantae > Streptophyta > Pinopsida > Cupressales > Cupressaceae > Cupressus > Cupressus sempervirens. Next base: position 911,941,705 of record CM053787.1, on the reverse strand, counting down.
TGTCTCCTCCATGATATCTCCTCTAGATGCTTTGATTGCACTAACACATGCTTTAACTCTTTCAACATACTTTACAATGTTTTCATCTTCTCTCATCCTCATTTGATCAAATTGTCCTCTCAAACTTTCTACTTTGGCTCTTCTCACATTATCATCTCCTCCATAGATCTCTTTCAACTTGTTCCACATTTCAAAGGTAGTTTTACAATACTTGATGTCATCAAATTCTTCATAAATCAGAGAAGATGCTATATCTATCATCATGTTGTTATGAGTCTTCTTTTCAGCAATATCATTTACAAATAATGTACGAAAAGGTTCTTCATATTTGTCATCAAGGTACTTCAGCCCTGTATCACCAATAGAAGCTAGATGAAGCCTCACCAATCCTTGCCATGCCAAAAAATTGTCCCTATTATGTCTTGGAATTTCCCTTTTGTAAGACATCCTAATCTTTAGCTTAGATCCTTAAAATCTTTTCCTGTAATCACCAAAAGCTTTGATACCAATTGTTGGAATTAAAGATAGAGTAATTGAGAAGGGGGGGGGTTTGAATCAGTTACTCACACAAATTAATCCACAAATCCCTTAGATTTCTTAAAGATCTAATTTTTTTGATACTCGATAAACATAACAAAATGTTGTAACTTGGTAAATTAAACTGTTACTTATCTTCAAGCAAACATGCATGCAATTGAAAATAAAATGAACACAAGAGACACTAGATTTAATCTAGAAACCCAATATGGGAAAAACCACCAATTAACTAGCTACTAATTTTTCACTCTTCTGAAGTGAGCCCTATTAGGAGCCAACCCTATTAAAGGTTACAATACACATTGTTAGGTGTGACCCTATTAGAGGATAGGATCTAATGATGTTGAATAGAGACCTGTAGTCAGAAAATTCAGTTGCATCTTGTTCAGGTCAATTCATTGTTTCTTTCTAACAATTGTAGCAGTGATTTCAAATCTCTTAGCATAGTTGGTTTAACAGCCATTTTTTAAATCCTCTAATAGGGTGATAGTTCAATTGAATTGTTTTAAAGACCTCTAACAAGGCCAATATAGCTTTACTGCTCCTCAATGATCTCTGATCATCCTTCAAATTTTCTTCCACAATAATCAGTCCTCATATCACATTAATTCCACTTCCACACTTAGAATTCACAACTTGACGTCTTATTTATACCATTCAAATTATCAAGTTGGCTCATTCACATGTTACATTTACCAATAAACCATACATCAGTCGGCTGCAAATATTACTTTAAACAAATAAACATTATTTCACAAAATAATGAAATCCTTCACTAGCCGACCCTACTCGGTAAATACTGCTTCTAGAAATTTCTTGAGTTAACCGTCTTGACTCGATTAAAATTGCAACATCTGCAAAATTTTTTGGCTACCGAGTTGACTCGGTAAGAACTAAATTCCTTCTCTATCCATGAGAGCTCGATAAGAACTGCTTCTGCCATAATTCCCTTTGATGACCGAGTGAGCTTGATAAGAACTAAATTTCTTTTTTTAACCTTGAAAGCTCGGTAACAACTGTCTACTTGATACACACTATAAATTTTCTTTACTAACCTTCTGAGCTCGATAGACTCTGTCTTTTGCCTTGCTGACCAACTGAGCTTGGTAGACTCTGTTCTTTGCCTTGCTGACCATCTGAGCTCGGTAGACTTTGTTTGATGACTGGTATGACATTTGTGTGACATCAAAGACAACACATAATTGAACAATTGTATCTAACACATACTAGTTACCAAAGCTACAAGTCCACCTTCAAAGGAAAATTTAAAGGGAAACCTTGAGGCCATGCTAATAATGGATTTCCTCATGTGGAGGTCAATACCTAATCTATATGGTTGGAAGTGGCTTTAGGTGTTTTTTTTATAGTACTATATTATATTTTATAATGGTTAGAATCCTTTCTTGAAATCTAACAGGGATGAATAGTCACTTGAAGCAACATATGTTGAAGAGTGCACTTCAGTGCCTGAAAGTGGATATTCTTCTCATATAAGAAACTAAAATGATCAGGGATTGTATAGAAAATGTGGTGAATTTTTTTTGGTCCAATGCCTCTTGGGTTTCTTAGGATTTGCAAGGATTATCAGGAGGTCTAGTTATTATCTAGAATGTCATTAAGTTTTTGGCAACTCTCTTGAGTTCCTCCAGTAAATTTGTTACTACTTCTTTCTAGGATCTTACTTCTAGATGCTTGTGGAATTTAGTTAATTTTTATGCCTCGAATAATAAAGGAAAAAGGAAAATTCTATGAAATAACCTTGGGAACCTTATCAATACTAGAAACATTAAATGGATGGTTATTGGAAGCTTCAACTCCCCCCTCCACTCTTCTTAAAAAGTTGGGGGAACTAAAGACTTCTTAGAAAGTATGGCAGATTTAGGGAATTCTTCCTAGATTTGGGTCTCAATGATATATACCTAAGGGGAGAAAATTTCACTTGGACTAATAGAAGAAAAAGTTTAGGCCTTATCCAAGTTAGACTAGATAGGATAATATGGATGATTTTTTGCTAGAGGCCAAACCCTAGAGTGGGTCAGATCATAATGCTCTTCTTCTAGAGTGGAAAGCAGGTAAAAGAGTGGTTGGCACCTTTAGATTTAAGAATATTTGGCTTTCTAACAAAAAACTAAGAGAAAAAATTCTCTCTTTTTGGGTTAAACCAACAAAGCCATCCCTAATGATTAGCATTGAGATGAAATTTAGGGAAGTAAGCAATAAAGTTTAAAAGTAGAACAAGGTTTCTTTTGGAAACATCTTTGATACTTAAAGAACATTAGAGAGTAAGTTGGGAGAGGTTCAAGGGCATCTGGAAACAAAGTTTTTTGATCCTATCCTAAGTATGCATGAAAGGTCCCTTAGAGAAAAATTAGTCTCTCTTTCCATTTAAGAAGAGAGTTTCTTGAACCAAAAGTCTTGTTTTCAATGGCTAAAGGAAGGAGACAAAAACACTAGGTTTTTTTACCAATGTACTTTGAAACATAGAAGAGAAAACTATATTAGATCCCTAATTTTCTATAAAAGAGTGGACATAAAAGAAGAGGAAGATATCAACACATAAGTTTTAATGTTTTTTACTCAAAATGTTTCTACTAATATTGGTTTGCATGACCCTAATGATCTCCTTGGGTGTGTCCCCCTATCTCTGATAGGGGAAGATAATGTTACGATGACTTCTTCGCTTACTAGAGAAGAAGTTAGAGAAGCTACTTTTTCTTTTCATGCCTTCAAATCCCTAGGACTAGATGGGTTTCCTCCTACCTTCTTTCAAGAATATGAGGATGTTGTCAGGGAAGATATTTTCAAGGTTGTCTACCACTTCTCCAAAATGGGTGTTATGGTAGTGTTAACTATTCAAACTTATATTTCCCTCATTCCTAAATCAAGAGACCCCTCATCCATGAATTACTATAGGCTCACAAGCTTGTGCAAGATGACTTATAAGATTATTGTTAAAGTGCTAATGAACAAAATTAAACCCTTTTTGGATAAAATGGTCTCTAAAAATAAAAAAAAGGTTTTGTTGGAGGAAGAAACATAATGGATGTTATTTTTAGTACTCATAAACTTATACAATCTATGAATTATTACAATAGGCTCTCAATGGCTTCCAAACTGTGTTGAAAATAGATTGATACAAGTATGAGAACGTATTTCACTCATTATTTTTTCACTGATGTCAAACCTGCTACTTGGTGGTAAGACAATTGCTTAGATGATTTGAATATTATCATTTGGTTGATTGATAAAGAGGATTTGATCAAATGAGATAATAAAAGAACCTAGAGGAAAGGTTGAGTTATGGTATGAAAAATGAGTACAAAGATTAGTTAAGTTAGTGATGTTATAGTGCATTGATTATCTACTTAAAGTTGCAAAGGTTGGATACATTGACAAAGTCTAGAAGAAAAAGTAAGAAGAATTGGGTTTGCCAAGCTTGATCGAGTGGATAGTAGGTGTTGAGAAAATTTAGTGCAAGAGGAGAAAAAATTTAGTTGGAGCTGAGAAAAGTCAAATTTCAATGTATGTTGAGTGATATAGTGTCAGTTGAGTAAATTTTAGTTGATACTAAGAACCACTAAACTTTAGTTCATGCCAAGTGATTTGATAGTGCATGCCGAGGAACATAGTTTGTGTCGAGCATCAGAAGCAAGTTAATGCTGAGTGACAATATTATGAGAAAAATCATCAATTTGATTAATCTAAGCCAACAAGTTTGATTTCTTGAATTATGTGAACTGTGTGGAAGATAAGATTGATGAGCTAGTGGCACAGAATTCAAGATAAACCATTTTGAGGCAAATTCAAAGAGGATTGAAGGAGAAGTTTCTAGAAGGGAATAAAATGAAAAGAAGGCTAGATTTATTGAATCCTACCTAATCCTACATAACCCTTAACTGGATATTAGAGGTTGAATGGAAAAATATCTTGATTTTCTATTTATAGAGATGACAAGTCAGAAAAAAAGGTTGTCATGTGTGAGAACCTAAGGAAGACAAGTAGTCTAAGGTATTTCTTCATTCAGTGACCAAACAAAAGAGATTGTTATTTGCAGGAAAAGAAAGAAATCTTAAGGGTATGGATGCTTGAAGGGTGAACAAGCTATTAGAGTTGGAGTGTGTGAAATCCAAGCAGAATGGAGGACTAAGAAAAAGATCTATAATCTGTAGGCGAGTTGTAATTTGTTATTAGATCAAGCCTTACTATTACTTTCTAATCATGGTACCAGTCAAGGGTAAATCCTTTGGATTAAGGTTGACCTAACAATCATTTGTAAATCCTTTAACCAGGTGACATTCCAAGTGAATGATCTAAAGTCCTCTAACAAGGCTCACTCTTAATAGGGTGATTGAAATCTTCTAATGAGGTCACATTTAATAGTGTGTATTATAACCATTAATAGGGTTGGCCTTTCGCAGGGCATCACTTCAGAAGAGTGAGAATGAATAGCATGTTACCGGTGGTTTTTCCCAAATTTTTCCACATAAAATTATTGTGTCAAATGTGTTATTAAATCTATTATGTTTTATGCTTACATTTCTGCAAAGTTGATTTGACAATAACCTACAAGTTTAAGTGATTGTATGACCTAATGCATGCATGATGAATATGTTTTATGAATATGAGTTCACTAAGTTGTGAAAATTTTTATTTGTACATCTAGATGTTGGATAACTGATTCATCCCCTTCTCAGTTATTCTAAAGAATTCCAATAGACTTGACATCTCCAAATCTTATGAAAGAATTAAAAGGTCCTTCTTGGATAGAGTTCTAACTAGAATTAGGTTTAAAGGAAAATTTCACAAAATGATTGCGAGCTATGTGACCACCACTAAATATGAAATCTTGGTTAATGGAAATCTTATTGGATTATTTTCTATAGGGAAAGGTTTGAGGCAAGAGAATCCTCTTTCTCCTTATATATTTATCATTGTAGTTGAAGTTTTGGGAAGAAAATTACAATAATTTTCTATGATAATTCTATCTCAGGAGTTAAAGTGGCCTCTTTTCTTCCTCAGTCTACTCATGAATAGTTTTTTGATGATAGTTGACATTAAGTAAAGTTTTTTTATTAGTGACACACACTTATTTAGATTGTATATATGTATTGAGCTTATTGTACAACTATCAATGTTTGCCAAGTATTTCAGTTGTCACCAAGTTCTATAGTTTCCACCAAGTCCTTTGGACAAATCTCAGTGGTTACCGAGAAATCACAGTTATAGTGAAGATAAGAAGTGTAAACTGTGCATCTCATTATATGTTGAGTTTACCAATGCAAGCCGAGTTGTGCAATGTTCACTGAGTTCACAGTGTATGTCATGCGAGTCCAGTGTTAACCAAGCTACTCAACATTAACCAAGAGACTCAGTTTATACTGAGCTCAAAGTGATAGTGTCTACCAAGTCATACAATGTAAATCAAGAGACTTCATTTATATGATGAGTTTTCATAGCATCTACTGAGTCACCAATGTAGATTGAGTTCAAGCCTACTTTGAAGTGATTAGTATGGACTGAGCTTCTATATCTACCAAGTGCATGATGGTGCTGAGCATTAACAGTGGATGCTAAGTATCAGAACCTCACCGAGTCAGTCTTCAAAACTTGAATGTCTTCATATGGGATAACTTTGTAATATTTGTGGTAACTTGTATTGTGGCCAACTTTTTAATTTGTATAATTGGATTCATATATATGTAATGCATCGTATCATATCCAAAGTGTGTGTATCAGAATGTGAAGATGTAAGTGCAAACAAAATCAAAGAAAAGAAAAAGGAGTGAATTACAAAGGCTACAATAGTATAAGGAACAGAAAAGTCATATCTATCACAAAAAGGTAATCAACACTTAAAGGAATCTCATTCACCAAACCAAGTTGCAGATTAGAGATCTTCTACTATTTCATCCTAATAGGTGGACCAGTCAAATCCTTTCACAAGGTAGACCTAACAATCTTTTGTAAATCTTTTTACCAAGTACATACTTAATTGTATGTTTGTAAATCCTTTCACAAGGTAGACCTAGCTATCCTTATTGCTCCTAATAGGGTAGATCATCAGATGTGATCAATGTAAGCTTTAACATACTATCTTTATACTGCAGTATTAAAGTTGTATGTATCATCCCCACCCCAGTTTTACTTTCTATTTGGAAGGTTTCTGGGTCACCAAATCTTTGTGTCACAGTGTTATGAATGCTTTCCTATTTTCAATTTCTTATGCATGCAATTAGATTAGAGTTTAATTGATGGATTATATGCTAATTGAATGGTTGGATTAAGAGTTGAAATAGTTGAAATTTTAGAAGTTACTAATTCACCCCTCCCCTCTTAGTAACTCAGCTTAGTTTTGAATATTTCCAACAATTGGTATCAAAGCATTGTGGTTCTCAAGAGAAAGCTTAATTGCTTGAGCAAAGATCAAGGCTATGGAGATATTTAGACTTGATAAAGCTATTGACAATGAGAAGCTAGACTTAGAAATGGCCATTTCCCAACTCAAGAAAGAAAAGGAGCAATTCTCTCGATCCTTGAAAAGAAGAAAAGAACTTGCAATTCAAATGAATGATCATCTCTACATTGAAGAAAGAATTGAAGACCTTCATTTAAGAAATTTAGATGAAGACAATGAAGCAATCAAAGAACTCCTAGAAAAGAATGGTTCCCTACAAGAAGAAGTAAGAAAACTAAGAAGAGAACAAGACATTTAGTTAGTAAGGTTACATGAAGTCATGGAATAGAGAAACAAGATAAAAGAAGAGATAGATGGAAGGAACAATGAAATGCAGAACAATTCCCTTCAACAAGTAGACCTTATTGATTAGCTCTCCAATGCAAATGAGGAAATTATGAGCTTAGGATTTGAAAATGAAAGAATGAGGAATGATCTAAATTCTGAAAGGAAAATAAATGAAAGAATGAGGAATGATCTAAACTCTAAAAGAAAAATCAATCAAAGATTATAGAATGATCTAAACTCTAAGAAGCAAGTCAATAAAAGAATGATGAAATCTCAAGTAGACATGAATCAATTGAATGAGCAAAACCTCTATAGGCAAAAAGAAAAAGCAGGAATTGGATATACAGAAGAAGGAGAATCATCCAAGCAAGGAGCTCGAAAGAACCAAAGACCTACTTGCAATCACTATGGTGAGATAGGTCATACATCAAACAAATGTTGGAGCAATGGAAAAGAAAAATTCAATGGAAAGTGCTACAATTGCAATCAGCATGGTCATAAGGCTAATGAATGCAAAGAGAAACCAAGATTTGAAGGCAAATGTCACAAATGCAAGAAACATGGACATAAGTCATCAGAATGCAAAACCAAGGTATTGAATCTAGCAAAGCAAATTGTGAAAGCAATATTTGGTTGGGACTACAACACCTAGTGCAGATGTCATTATTATGGAAAATTTGGACACATTGGAATAAATTAGGTAAAACATCACATGAAGAAAAGAGACACTACTAAAAGATGTTTCATTTGTACAGAACTTGGTCATCTTACCAAAAACTATATGAATAATGGTAGAATTAAAGATGATAAAAAGGAAAAAGCTGATAACATCCAAAAGAAGATGAGACAACAATGGGTTCCTAAGTCTACCGAGGACACAAGTCCAAGTAATGATGATCAAGTCACTCAAGAATTGGGTGATTCTATCATTTCTGCTTGAGTTCTCATAGGAGAAATTGGAACTATGCTATCAAAGAAGAAATCCAAAATAGTTCCAGATTGAAAGAGAAAAATGATCCAAATCAATATCCAGATACAAAGGGATCACTAAGTACAAGTATCTACTGAGTTATCTTCTCTACCGAGTGAGGTTGGGTCATAAGACTCTACCAAGCAAAGTTAGGAGAGATAAAGATGTTCAAGGTTATCGAGGCACAAAGACTTCACTGAGTGTTCAATACAAGTGTAGTGGATGACAATCTATCAATGTGATATGAGTCAATATACCTTTGTAATAAGAATTTATGGAAATTTTTTAACAAAAATCATGAAGTTGAAGTCATTTCCTATCACAAAATTTTGAGTGCTATTGCGAAAGTGTGATCTTCAGAGCTTCCAAGCGATTTGAGCGAATTTCCAGCGAAAGTTTCAAATTCCTTCAAACCCTACCAAGTGAAGATGGCATCCAATAGTAGCAAGGTCAAGTGAGGATCTAACATGTTGATTCATGGAGTGGAGTGGAATGTACCTAATTTCAAGCTCACTCTTGCGATCGCTGAAACCTTAGATCCAAGTGGAGCTCAATCTCAAATCCCTCCAAAGGTACTTCTGGTTAATGATATTCACACTCATTTCAAATGTGTTATTCACAAAATTGGTACATTGGAAATGGATGATGCCCTAGGTCAACAATGTGTTAATGGAGTTTTGAAACTCGAGCACCAATACCTAGAAACCAAAGGATTAACTCATATCCCTCACATGCCCTGTGAATTTCAAGTTAAATGGATTAGGTTTATCCTAAGCTAGGTGCATAATGATTAGTTATGGTTGGAGCAACTAGTGTTGATTACAAAGAAGATGATTCACATAATCACTGGCCTCCCAATGCTAGCCAAGGAAAAAATGACAAAACCCTAGGTTGGATAGAGTTGGAAAAAAAATCCCTAGCATAATGGGATGGCAGAGGAATGAAAATCAGAAATGTTTTTGATATTGAACTGAAGTTTGGTATTCAAATCATTGCACATAAGATTTATACCTCTATCAAGTTAAATAGTGTGTCATGTGAAGCTATAGACTTGGCATACAAGGTGGTAAAGAACAATCTATCATTTGACCTTGCTGAGCTATTGCCGAGATAGTTCAACAAGAACATGGAAAGAATAAGAACTTCAAAGAATAACCCATGTAAGTTTGGTTCCTTATTAACTTGTATATTCTTTTATGTTCAATTTTTTTTCCCTTCTAAAGGCATTGTAGTATGGAGAAAAGTTGTGCCTATGCTTTGTCAGATAAATGATTATATTCTAGAGATGGGTGAAAATTATAACAATATCATGGACAATTATTTTGATGTATTCAAAGAGAAAATGAACAATAGGTTGCAAATCCCCAAGAAACTAGTTGAAGACTATAAGGATGATGTATGCTTTATGGTGGATTGTGACAAATTTTACATTCAGGTAGTTAAGCCTAGAATTGCATGGGTAAAACCTCTTGGTTATGAGGTCAATATTGATGAAACCAAAGATATTATTGAAGCCCTTATTAATGAGCTAGTTGATCCTAAGGTTACATATTTTGGAACATATGATGAAGCAAAAGTCAGGATTGAACTTGAGATAAAACTTCCTGAGGTGATAAACAAAGGGAAGAAAAGAATTGCAAAACTAAAATCTAGTTCAACCCTTTTGTTAACCAAGGGTAAAGGAGAAGATGAGGAAGTAGAGGATGTGGAAGTAGAGGAGGCAGAATCTAAAGAAGAAGAGCCATTAAAGAAGAAAGGCAAAGTGATTATCACTAAGGAACCAAGCCATCCATTGTCATTTTCACAAGGAGATCTTCATGGAAGAATAATGATAAGGAAGGAGGAGACATTGTATTTAGAAAACCTCCATCCACCTTCCAAGATAGACTAAAAGATCTGGAAGCAGGGGTAGGAATAACAAACTTCAAATCATTAAAATATGAGATCAAGATAGTAGAGGAACAGAAGTAGATTGAAGACCTAGTGATGAATAAAATGGCTAAGTGGAAATACTCAGCATATTAGCTTGCCTCTAAAATTCCTAATGAGTTATTAGAAAAGATAAAGCCAAGATGGGATTTTGCAATGCAAACTATCAAGGACATATATGGGCAAACCTTGAGGCAGCTATTAGCAAGCATATTAGATGCTGAGCAAAAAGTGTCATTAAAGAAAAATGAAGAAAAATTGACTCTAAAGTTTAATACTTGTCTAGTTTTAATCAAGGACATTGAACATGTTGTTACGAACACAATAAAAACTTGGAAGAATATTTATTTGTTGCATAAGCCAAGTGATTTTCCAGTCAATGTCAAGGATGATGATGATGAAGAAGATATGGAGAAAGATGAGGAAGAGAATGTTGAAGAAGTAACTCATTTTGACAATGAAAAAGATGAAGAGGATCAAGGACAAGAGGCTACCAAGGAAGAAAAGCCAGATGATGAGGAGACTAAACTAATCAGGATAGTTGCAGTAGTCATTGCTTCACTTCCTCACTCTCCAAGCAAACCAACAATCACATCAAGTGTAGAGATAGCCGGACAGAAAGTTTGATTATGACCACCAGTGCCAATCTAAACATCCAATCACTCTTTTCTCCTACTTAGCTCAACACATCATTGATAGAAGTGACCTCCACTTCATCTACCGAGTTGCAAATTCCTCCTTCATCTACCAAGTTGGGTACTTCAATTTTGAGAACTTTAGTTTTGACTTCTCTAGTTTTGAGCACTTCAATTTTGAGTACAAAAATTTTGAGTTCTTTAGATATTTCTATAAATATTCCTTCAGTAAGCATAGTATCATTTTTCACAACTAGTCCTAGCATATCTACCATTGTTTCTTTTTTGGGTACAAAAGCAATAAGTGTAAGGATATTTGAGCCCAAGGTTCAATCGAGCACATAATTTTTGAGTAAAGAAAAGGATCTAGAGGAAGAGATTGATCTAGATGAGGAAATTATTATCCCAAATTGAGACATTTCCAATCTTACCTCAGACCAAATGTAGTTATTTGGTGAACTACTCTAGAAAAAGGCTAAATAGCAGAAAATAAGATAGGAGAGAGATAAGGAATTTAAGATAATTGAAGATGCAAATAATATTTTGGCAGAGGCCATAGGTATTGAGGTTGACTCTTCTCAGCCAATTTTGTATCAGTTAGCAGAGGCAGTACAAAAATTCAATGGAGATACTGAGGGACAAGAAAAGTTAGTACAAAAAGTAGAGAAGAAATTTGATAATAAAATGCTAGAGCACATTGCTTAGTAGATAGCCATTCACCAAGTAGAACTTTCTACAATTTTGGGTAGTTTAGAAGCATCGTGTACAAATGTATCATCTCTTTTTGGAAAGCTTTGTGATGTTTTCGGATTCATAAAAGAAATAGAGGACAAATTGTCCAAAATAGATGAAGATTTGAAAGCTAGTGCTCAATAGTTACAACTTGACCCTAGTTCAAGCTCTACACATTTTCAAAGGATAACATTTTTGACAGATATGCAAGCAGAACTACTTGGAGAAGAAGTAAGAATAAGATCCACATTGATTCTTCCCATCATGGATGCACTACAAAAACATATTGTACATTAAAAAGCTCTCATCCATGACAATAACTTCTCCATTTCAGATCATATGATAGAACTATTAGCAAAAGTCCAAATTGCACTTCACACATGCAAGATTTTGCAAGACAATTGGGATAACACCTTGGCGATTATTCTCAAGGTATACTAATATTTTCTATCTCATTTTGGGGTTACTATGTAAATAAATAGAATAAATCTTTCACATTAATGTCAAAAAGGGGGAGAAAAGATATGTATAGAGAAAGTCATATGTCATGGGGGAGATTATGAAAAAGATATGTATAGAGAAAGTCATATGTTATGGGGGAGATTATGAAATAAGTTGAAAAATCAATGGGGAGTATGTTATGTACAAAGAGATATATTATATATAACAAGAAGATGTATAGTATACTATATGAAGGAGCCTCACCATGTACAAAATATATCCCTTACAAAATAAAATTTAGAAAATCTCAAAAACAGTATACTCTACTGAGCTAGTATTACAAGGTGATGGTATTCAGGAAATGTTTCGAATTTAGTTTTGGTTGATAAGTGTTTTTGTCACTAATGCCAAAGGGGGAGATTGTTGACATATTAGTCAAGTTTGTTATTAGTGAGACACACTTATTTAGGTTGTATATAAATACCAAGCTTATTGTATAACTATCAGTGTTTGCCAAGTATTTTAGTTGTCACTGAGTTCTACCATTGCTACTGAGTCCTTGGGACAAATCTCTGTGGTTACCAAGTAGTCATAGTTATAGTGAAGATAAGTAGTGTAAACCGTGCATCTCAGTGTATGTTGAGTTTACTAGTGTAAGCCACACTATGCAGTGTTCACTGAGTTCATAGTGTTTTTCATGTGAGTCCTATGTTAACCGAGCTACTTAGTGTTAACCAAGAGACTCAATTTATACTGAGCTCAAAATGATAGTGTCTACTAAGTCATACAATGTAAATCAAGAGACTCAACTTATATGATGAGTTTTCAAAGTATCTACCGAGTCACCAATGTAGAACAATTTGAAGATTACTTTGAAGTGATCAATATGGACCAAGCTTCTGTGTCTACCAAGTGCATGATGATGCCAAGCATTGGCAGTGGATGCTAAGAATTAGAACCTCACCGAGTCAGTCTTCAGATCCTAAATGTCTTCATATGGGCCAAATTTGTAATATTTGTGGTAACTTGTATTATGGTCGACTTTGTAATTTGTATAATTGGATTGATATATACGTAATGTATCATATCATATCCAAACTATGTGTATAAGAATGTGAAGATGTAAATGCAAAAAAAATCAAAGCAAAGTAGAAGGAGTGAATTATAAAGGCTACAATAGTATAAGGAGTAGCAAAGTCATATCTATCACAACAAGGTGATCAATACTTAAAGGAATCTCATTCAGCAAACGAAGTTGCAGATTAGAGATCTTTAACTATTTCATTCTAATAGGTGGATTAGTTAAATCTTTTCACAAGGTAGACCTAATAGTCTTTTTTAAATCTCTCTATTGAGTGCATACTTAATTGTATGTTTGTAAATCCTTTCACAAGGTGGACCTAGCAGTCCTTATTGCTCCTTTTAGGGCAGATCATTAGAAGTGATCAATGTAAGCTTTAATAGGCTATCTTTATATTACACTACTAAAGTTGTGGGTATCATCCACACTGGAAGGTTTTAGGGTCACCAAATCTTTGTGTCATAGTGTTATGAATGCTTTCATATTTTTAGTTTCTTATGCATGCATTTATATCAAAGTTTACGTGATGGATTATATGCTAATTGAATGGTTGGATTAAGAGTTGAAATTGTTGAAGTTTTAGAAGTTATTGATTCAACCCTCTTCTCTCAGTAACTTATCTTAGTCTTGAATATTTCCAACAACTATGCTCTTTAGAGAAGCTTTTCTCTCGAAATCCATTTATTGGAAAAATTTACTTTATGACTATGCTTCTAACTCGAGATAGAATAATAACTTTCATAAAAGTAAACTTTTTTTCTTTAATACTAATAGAGAGGTTCAAGTGAGAAGTTTGAGACTTCTGAGATGTAGTATTGGATCCATACCTTATACTTATCTTGGTCTTCCTTTGTCTCTTGTTAAACCATGCTAGTCTTACTTGAATAACATTATGGCAAAATTCCAAAGAAAATTAGTAGGCTGGAAAGGAAAACTTCTATGTCTGGGAATGAAAGTTATTCTTCTACAACTGTTCCTAAAAATTGTTTTAGTTTACTTATGACCTTCTCCCTTATGCCTACTAGGATGGTTGACACCCTTGAAAAGATGTTAGAAATGATTGAAAAGATTATGAATGAAGAATAATGGAACTAGTAAAGAATGTTTTCAATAATTGTTTTGTCATTGATGTCAAACTTGCTACTTGTAGGAATGAAAATTGCTTAAGTGATCCAAGTACTATCAATTGGTTGATTGACAAGGAGGTGGCAATCAATAAGATGTAACTAGAGTACCTAGAGAAAGGTTGAAGTTATGATGTTGTAATGAAGTATAAGGATCAGCTAAGGCATTGATGAAATAGTGTATTGATGACATACTCTAAGAGAATGGACACACTAAGACACATCAAAGATGTAAGGTTTAACTAAGTCATTTGTAAAGCCTAATTAAGTTCATTAGAGAGAGCCGAGTGGATTCTTAGTTGAAGCCGAGAGAGTTCAACTTTAGTGTGTGCCAAGCAATCCTTCAAGTGTCGAGTAACATAGAATTGGTTAGGTGCTAAGCATCAAAAAAAGGTAATGGATGCTGAGTAAGTCTTCAAGTGTCGAGCAATGCAGAAATGCTATAGGTGCCAAGCACCAATAAAATAATAATAGAAGTCGAGTAACACAGAAAGAGCTAAGCACAAATAAACCAATGATGCCAAGTTGCTGCATTATTTGTTAAGTCAAAGATTTTCCAGATTAGGAGCGATTAGGTTGTTACATCAAATTTTGTGAATTAGTTGGATGATAAGAATGATGAGTAGATGTCACAGAATTTTATGTAAACCATGCAAACCAATTCAAGGGGAATGCTAATGGATTTATTATGAAATTTCTAGAAGAAGCAATTTGGAGGGAAAACAATATCATTTTCTCAGATCAAATTAAGATTTGAGCAGGAAATGAAGAACATAACTTCTATATAAAGAGTTACAAGTTAGAGATCAAGTGTATGAGAAGGGGGAGTTGGTTACAAGTGTGGTCAAAGGTAAGAGAATGCTAATGTGAAGGAGGATACAGTGAGGTGTAAGTACAGAGCATCGAGACTCTGAGTTGATCAAGTGATCATGGAGTGCATTGGCATAACTAGTGGAAGAACTCAAGGAGATAGATATTGAAGGGTGAACAAGCTATCAACACTGCAAGGGAGGAAAGCCAAGAAAAGAAAAGAACCGAAGAGTGATCTAAAAACTACAAGGTTAGAGTTGCAATTTGTATCAGGTCAAAACTTTTCTAATACTCTCTTACCATTGTATTGGATATTGAAATCCTATATTGCTAGGTTAGCTTAATAGTTAGGTGGATAAGCCTTAGGAAAATGATAAAGAGATCCCCAGGAGAAGGATAAAGAGATCCTCAAGAGAAGGATAAGAGATCCTTAGGAGTCGGATAGGAGATCCTTAGAGAGGGATGAAAGATTCTTTTGAAAAGGTGACTGTAAATCCCATGGACTTGGGTGAGCCTAATAACTCTATGTAAATCCTTTAATAGGGTGACATTCCAAGTTGAATTTTCATAAGTCCTCTAATAGGGAACACTCCTAACAGGGTGTCGAAATCCTTTCATAGGGTCACATTTAACAATGTGTTGTAGCCTTTAAAAAGGCAAGCCTTTAATAGGGCAGCCCATCAAAAGTGGTTGAAATCAATTGCACAATTATTCTGTGGGTATCATCCCCACCCTAGTTTTACTTTCTTATTCTTGGAGGGCTTCTGGGTCATCAAAATCCTTAGTGTTATGGTGTGATGCATGTTTTCTTTCATGGTTGTTTAATTTTTAATTGCATGCATGATAATTTTAGTTATGTGCCATTAAGGATTAGAAGAAAAAGTTGTATTGGACATTATTGGACCTTGAATAACTAATTCACCCCCCCTCTCAATTATTCTAAAGAATTCTAACAATTGGTATTAGAGCCCACTACTGATTTGTTTCAAGGTAATAACAATAGGAAGATCAAGATGTCCAAGAGAGAAGTTCCCAAGCTGAACAAAGACAACTTTGTTGCATGGAAAAGTATGATGAAGCTACACCTTGGATCAATAGGTGACTATGCACAGATCTCAATCATAGTTGATCATGTAGACCCTATAGGACCTCTCACTACAAATGATGTGAGCAAGAAGAAGGAGCACAATCAAGCGATGTTAGATATTGTTTTAGCATTAAGCTATGCTGAGTACGATGACATCAAAAGATGTGGTACTACACATCAGATGTGGGAAACATTGTCAAGAATCTATGGAGGAGATGATAATGTCAAGAGAGCCAAAAGAGAGAGCCTAAGAGGAAAATTTGATGATATGAAAATGGAAGAAGGAGAGAATGCTGCTCAATACGATGCAAGAATGAAAGAAGTGGTAAGTGCCATAAGAAGCCTAGGAGGACAGTTAGCAGAAGAAACAATATGTAGCAAATACTTGAGAACTTTGCTTCCTATCTATGCTATAAGAGTATCAGCCATCTAAGAGTTAAGGTATGTACCAAGAAATGCATTATCATTTGAAGGAATAATTTGAAGACTCACTACCTTTGAGCTATCTAACTTTGAAAACTACAAGCCAGAAAACTTTGAATCTACATTCAAAGCCAAGATGAAAATAAAAGACAATGATGAGGTGCAAACAAAGAAAAAGAGTGGAAAAGGAAAGTATGTATCTAGTGACAACAACACTAATGAAGATGATGTAGACCAATTGGAGGCATAATAGCAAGAATATTTCATAGAGGAAGAGGCAAATTCAAAGGTAAGCTGCCAATCATTTGTTTCAATTGTAATGAAGTTGCTCAGATTGCAGCGAGATGCACATAAAAGAAAAATTACAAGGATGGAGGCAACCTCAAGAACAAAAAGAAGGATAACAAGGACTATAGAGGTAAAGTCAAAAGATGCTACATTGTTGAAGAAGACTCTGATGAGAATGATGATGAAGTAGTCTATGTGGCTATGAAAGATGAATCAGATGAAGATAAAGCAACTGCCTTGGTAACTGTTAGAATCTTTTAGAATAATTGAGAGGGGGGGTGAATCAGTTATTCAAGGTCCCAAATGCCCTAATAAAACTTTTTTTTTTTTCACCAAATGTAGTGAACTCATAAACCTTTTAACCATCCAAGCTTAAATCAATCATATTAGCAAGTTACAGTAAATCAACATGCAAAGGTAAAACATGCAAGATCAACACATGACACAATGATTTACGTGGAAACCCAATTTGGGAAAAACCACCAGTAACATGCTACTTGATTCTCACTCTTCTGAAGTGATGCCCTATTAAAGGCCTGCCCTGTTAAAGGCTTACAACACACTGTTAAATGTGACCTTGTTAGGGGATTTCACCAAACTGTTAGGAATGGGCCTGGTTAAAGGACTTTAGAACATTCACTGGGAATGTCACCTTGTTAAAGGATTTATCTCATGGCTATCAAACCAACCTAAGTCCATAGGATTTAAACTAATTGTTACAATTGCTAGAAAGTAACAACAATGAACTTTTGATCTGATATAACTTACAACATACTTTGCAGATTTTAGATCACACTTTCAGTTTAGTCCTTATGCTTGGCTTTTATCTCTTCAAATCTGACTGCTTGTCATCTATTCAAGCTTCGTCTCCTCGAGTCTTCTAACTCACTGTACTAATGCATCCATATCAGGGGTCTTCTTACTGAAACATAGTAACTATGCTCTCTTTCCTCTTTTCCACCTTCTTCAGCACTTTACACTTTCATGCTTGACCACCCCTCACTCATTAATTTTTTTCATTAATTAATGACTCCTTATATAGAGATCTGATATGCCTTTGCCGCTCAATTCTCCCTCTTCACTTTTAGGGTTTCAATATGGATTAGGTAAAATACAATGTATCTACCCCATATCTTGTTCTCTTCTAGAAACTTTGCCAGCTGTATCCTCAAAAACATTTTACATGGTGTTCTGTGCCACTAGCTCATCATTCTTATCTTCTATTTAATTTACAAACTTCTAAGTAATAACCTTGTTGGCTTAGTTCTAGCGAATCTTCGATCTTCAAAATAATGCAGCAACTCGGCATTATTTGTTTTACTGATGCTCGGCATCTCAGTGTTACTCGAAATCTACACAAAACTGTGTTACTCGGCACTTACAGAAAACTGTGTTACTCGGCACCTACAGAAAACTGTGTTACTCGGCACCTACAGAAAATTGTGTTACTTGACACCTACTCTTTAC
The DNA here is from genome assembly GCA_028749045.1 of Cupressus sempervirens. Classification (NCBI taxonomy): domain Eukaryota; kingdom Viridiplantae; phylum Streptophyta; class Pinopsida; order Cupressales; family Cupressaceae; genus Cupressus; species Cupressus sempervirens. The sequence continues at coordinate 911,923,439 of CM053787.1, read as the reverse complement.
TTGGCACTTGAAGATCACTTGGCTTATATGATATACTCGGCACCTGCAGATCACTCAGCTTATATGATATACTCGGCACCTTCTCTTAGTTGAGCTTTGTAAAAGACTTAGCTAACACCTAACCTCTTTAATATGTTTCAGTGTGCCCTTTTTTCTGTATCTTATAGTATGTTATCAAATACACTTTTTCATCAATGGCTTAGCTGATCCTAGTACTTCATTACAACATCATAACTTCAACCTTTCTCTAGGTGTTTTAGTTAGATCTTATTGATTTCCACCACCTTGTCAACCAACTAATTGATAGCATTTGGATCACTAAAGCAATTGTCATTCCTGCAAGTAGCAAGTTTGACATCAATGACAAAACAATGATCGAGAACATTCTTTATCATTCCAACAACTCTTATTATCAATTCAATCATTTCTAACAATCTCCCTCTTTGGCATTGATGGAAAACCAAACTGATCAATGGATCAACTTAGTTACCACCAAAACTGATTGTATATATTATCTACTTCTTTTTTGTGCTGTTGCATCTTTACTACTAATCGCATATATCTCCCTCTTTCATATATATCTCCCTCTTTCTTTGCATAGATCAGTTTTGTCATATTTCTCCCTCTTTGACATAAATGCCAAAGATGAAGCATCTTTATCATGCAAAATATAAGCTTTGGCTTTTTCTTTTTCTTTCTCCCTCTGTCACCATGCTTGTGACTAATTTGGAGTTTCTGTTCCTACTGTCATCCTTTGCATCAACCTGTTATTGTTCCAATGTTTGATTTCTATTGATGCAAGGCAGCTTCCTTGTTGCCTTGAACTACTTGAGTTAGGGGTATTACCCCCAACTTGCCTCTAAGATATTCATAAGCATCCTTGGGCAATGGTTTGGTGAAAATATCTGCAATTTGTTCCTTTGTGTGAATGTACTCCAGCTTCACTTGTTTGTCTTCTACCAATTCTCTGACATAATGATACTTGATTGTAGTGTGCTTGGTATTTGCATGCATTACTAGATTTTTGGATATGTTTATAGCACTTTTATTGTCACGATACAATATCACAGGTTTGGTTACCTCTTCTTTCATTCCATTCAATAGATGTGTGAGCCATACAATGTTTGTGCAATTGACTGCAACTGCCACATATTCTGACTCTGTAGTGGACTGGGATGTGCATGTTTGTTTCTTACTAGTCTAGGTAACTAGCCTTTTGCCTAAAAATAATGCACCTCCACTTGTGCTTTTTCTGTCATCAATGTTTCCTCCCCAATCTGCATCAGTGTATGTATTGAGTTCAAATTTCTCACTCTTTTTGTAGTATAGACCAAAGTTATCAGTTCCTTTGAGATATCTCATTATTCTTTTTACTGCTATAAGATGGTTTTCTTTAGGATTAGCAGAGAACCTAGCCACTATTCCAACTGCTAATACTATGTCTGGTCTGCTGTGTACTACATACTATAATTTTCCAATCATGGATCTGTACATTATTTGATTGACTTCAGCTGACTCATCATTTTTGGACAGCTTATTTCCTGTGGCCATTGGTGTGTTGACTGGTTTGGATTCCTCCAGTCCAAATGTTTTAAGAATCTCTTTGATGTACTTTGATTGTGTAATAAATATTCCATTTTTGAGTTGATGTACTTGTAAGCCGACAAAAAATTTGATTTCTCCAAACATAGACATCTCAAATTCATGTCTCATTTTGTCAGCAAAGCCTTTGCAAAGTACTTCCTTTCCACCAAATACTATGTCATCCACAAAAATTTTAGATACAATAATGTCTTTACCTTCTTCTGCTTTGATGTACATGTTGCTATTATCATCAGTTCTTTCAAATCCAATTTGCACTAGATACTTGCGAAGTCTCTCATACCATGCTCTTGGTGCTTGTTTCAAACCATAAAGTTCTTTGTGTAGTTTACACACCATATCCCTGTTGTTTTTATCAAAAAATCCTTCTGGTTGTTCAATGTAGACTTCTTCTTCTAGTATACCATTCAAGAAAGCAGATTTTATATCCATCTGATAGACTTAAAAATTTTTGTAGGCAGCATATGCAAGCAAGGTTCTTACTCCTTCCATCCTAGCAACAGGAGCAAATGTTTCTCCATAGTCTATTCCTTCTTCTTGAGCATAACCCTTGCATACTAGTCTAGCTTTGTTTCTGGTAATCTCACCATTCTCATCTAGCTTGTTCCTGAATACCCACTTGGTACCAATCACATTTTTGTCAGTTGGTCTGGGAACCAAACTCCAGGTTTTGTTTTTCTTTATTTGATCAATTTCTTCTTCCATAGCTTTATACCAGTCATCATCTTGTAATGCACCATACACTATCTTGGGTTCAGATGTGCTGATTAGACATGATTCATGTCTTAGTCTGTTCCTTGTCATTGGTCTTGCATCTTTGTCACCAATTATTTGTTCAGCAGGGTGATGTCTTTTTACATATTTTGATAATCTTGGCTCTGTCCTTGTTTCCATGTTTGATCTTTTAGATTCTGGATCACTTTTCACTTTGTTGTCTGGTTGTTCTTCATCATGTATTCCGTCTTCAAAATCAGATTGTTCATTTCCTTCATTCTGCAACTCGGCTTCTGAATGCAGCTTGACATTCACTGGTTGAGACTCGGCAGTCATCCTCCTCAGCAGTCATTCCTTCATAAGAGTACACAAAGGTTCTATATTCTTCCATTTTCTTTGGTTCTTCAGCTTGAACTTCTGTGTGCTCATCAAAATTTACATTTGTACTTTCCACAATTTTGTTAGTGTTAACATTCAAACACTTATATGCCTTACTTCTTGTGGAGTAACCAAGAAATATACCTTCATCACTTTTTGCATCAAATTTTCCATTTCTAACATCTTTAAGAATAAAACATTTACAACCAAACACTTTGAAATGTTTTACATTGGGTGAGTGACCATACCATAATTCAAAAAGTGTTGCATTTGTACCTTTATTGATTTGTACTCAGTTTAGTGTATGAATAGCTACACTTACAACTTCTCTCTAGTATTTTAGAGCAATAGTCTTTTCCATCATTAATGTTCTAGCACAATCAATTACAGATCTATTTCTTCTTTCAGCAATACCATTCTGTGGGGGAGTTCTAGGAGCTGACATTTGTCTTTTGATTCCTTTGTCATTACAGAATATCTCGAATTCATTTGATGTGAATTCACCACCTCTATTTGATCTTAGACATTTCAAGCTTTTTCCTATTTCCTTTTCAACTCTAGCCACATACCATTTAAACATTTGGAAAGCATCAAATTTTTGTTTTAAGAACATGATAGTCATCATCCTGGAATAATCATCAACAAATAGCATGATGTATTTATCTCCTCTATAGCTTTGTACTTCCATTGGACCACATAAGTCAGTGTGAATTAACTCAAGTATCTCCTTAGATGTATAGTTTTTGCTTTTGAAACTTGACTTTGTCATCTTTCCTAGTTGACATTGTTTGCACATAATATTATCAAGCTTCTTCAATTTTGGTAAACCTCTGACTTTCTTCATTTTACTAATGTTGACCAAATTATCAAAATTGACATGACATAATCTTCTATGCCATAACCATTCATCATCAAATTTTGCAATAAAACAAGAAACATCATCCATATCAAGGTAAAACAAATTACTCTTCATTTGATCTCCTTTTCCTATTAGTTTACCATCAGTATCATAGATTTTTGCAGTTTTGTTTCCAAATTCCACTTTGCATCCTATATTGCCTAACTGTGAGACACTCAGTAAATTGTAGTTTAATCCTTCAACATAGTATGCATTGTCATATGAGATTTGTTCTGTGAGCTTGATGGAACCTTTTCCTTTGATTTGACAAGGGGCATCATTACCAAATCTAACACTATTTCCATCATACTGAGTATAGTTAACAAACTTACTTTTGTCTCTTGTCATGTGATGTGAGCATCCACTATCTATGATCCATCTGTCATTTTTGTTTATACAAGTCATTAGTGATGTGGCTTCTTCTTCATCGGATTGGTCCTTCATGGCTACATAAACAACTTCATCATCATTGTCATCAAAATTTTCTTCAACAATATAACACTTCTTACCTTTTTCTTTGTAATCTTTCTTGTCATCATCTCTTCTGTTCTTGTATTTGTTGCTTTCCTTGTAATCCTTTTTCTGTGGACATCTTGCAGCACTATGACCTACTTCATTGCAATTGAAACAAATGATAGGCATCTTACCTTTGAATTCTCCTTTACCTCTGTGAAATCTTCTAGCTAGTAAAGCATCTAATTGATCCACATCTTCCTCATTTGTACTACTATCACTAGATACATATTTCATCTTTCTTCCCTTCTTAGATTTCACCTGTTCAACATCTTTCAGTGATAACTTGGCCTTGAAAGCAGATTCAACATTATTAGGTCTGTAGTTGTAAAAGTTAGATAACTCAAATGCAGTGAGTCTTCTTATGATACCTTCAAAACTCAGATTGTTTCCTGGCACACATCTTAGTTCCTGTATTGCTGATACTCTAATAGCATAGATAGGGACCAAGGTTCTCAAATACTTACTATTAAGAGTATCTTCATCCAATTGACCACCCAAACATCTTATCGCACTTACCACTTCTTTTATTCTTGCACCGTACTGAACAACATTCTCATTTTCTTCCATTCTCATATCATCAAATTTTCCTCTGAGACTTTCTCTTTTTTCTCTTTGTACATTCTGATCTCCTCCATAGATGTCTGATAGGGCTTTCCACATTTTTAATGCGGTGTCACATCCTTTGATATCATCAAATTCAGCATAGCTAAGTGCAGAGGCAATCTCCAACATTGTTTGGTTATGTTCTTGCTTGTTTTTCATATCTTCTGCAGTAGGAGCACTTGTTGGATCGACATGTTCAGTAATAATTAATTTTTGGGCATAATCTCCTATGGATCCAAGATGTAGTTTCATCAAAAATTTCCATGCAACAAAGTTGTCTTTGTTGAGCTTGGGAACTTCTCTCTTAGGCATTTTGATCTTTTCTGCTTCTAGTCCTTTTAAACTGAATCAACAGTCTACTCTGATACCAATTGTTAGAATCTTTTAGAATAACTGAGAGGGGGGGTGAATCAGTTATTCAAGGTCCCAAATGCCCTAATAAATCTTTTTTTTTTCACCAAATGTAGTGAACTCATAAACCTTTTAACCATCCAAGCTTAAATCAATCATATTAGCAAGTTATAGTAAATCAACATGCAAAGGTAAAACATGCAAGATCAACACATGACACAATGATTTACATGGAAACCCAATTTGGGAAAAACCACCAATAACATGCTACTTGATTCTCACTCTTCTGAAGTGATGCCCTATTAAAGGCCTTCCCTATTAAAGGCTTACAACACACTATTAAATGTGACCTTGTTAGAGGATTTCGCCAAACTATTAGGAATGGGCCTAATTAAAGGACTTTAGAACATTCACTGGGAATGTCACCCTGTTAAAGGATTTATCTCATGGCTATCAAACCAACCTAAGTCCATAGGATTTAAACTAATTGTTACAATTGCTAGAAAGTAACAACAATGAACTTTTGATCTGATATAAATTACAACATACTTTGCAGATTTTAGATCACACTTTCAGTTTAGTCCTTATGCTTGGCTTTTATCTCTTTAGCTCTGACTGCTTGTCATCTATTAAAGCTTCGTCTCCTGGAGTCTTCTAAATCACTATACTAATGCATCCATATCAGGGGTCTTCTTACTAAAATAGAGTAACTATGCTCTCTTTCCTCTTTTCCACCTTCTTCAGCACTTTACACTTTCATGCTTGACCACCCCTCACTCATTAATTTTTTTCATTAACTAATGACTCCTTATATAGAGATCTGATATGCCTTTGCCGCCCAATTCTCCCTCTTCACTTTTAGGGTTTCAATATGGATTAGGTAAAATACAATGTATCTACCCCATATCTTGTTCTCTTCTAGAAACTTTGCTAGCTGTATCCTCAAAAACATTTTACATGGTGTTCTGTGCCACCAGCTCATCATTCTTATCTTCTATTTAATTTACAAACTTCGAAGTAATAACCTTGTTAGCTTAGTTATGGCGAATCTTTGATCTTCGAAATAGTGTAGCAACTCAACATTATTTTTTTTACTGATGCTCGGCATCTCAGTGTTACTCGGCATCTACACAAAACTGTGTTACTCGACACTTACAGAAAACTGTGTTACTCGGCACCTACAGAAAACTGTGTTACTTGACACCTACAAAAAACTGTGTTACTCGACACCTGAAGATCACTCGGCTTATATGATATACTCAGCACCTTCTCTTAGTTGAGCTTTGTAAAAGACTGAGCTAACACCTAACCTCTTTATTATGTTTCAGTGTGCCCTTTTTTCTGTATCTTATAGTATGTTATCAAATACACTTTTTCATCAATGGCTTAGCTGATCCTAGTACTTCATTACAACATCATAACTTCAACCTTTCTCTAGGTGTTCTAGTTACATCTTATTGATTTCCACCACCTTGTCAACCAACTAATTGATAGTATTTGGATCACTAAAGCAATTGTCATTCCTGCAAGTAGCAAGTTTGACATCAATGACAAAACAATGATTGAGAACATTCTTTATCATTCCAACAACTCTTGTTATCAATTCAATCATTTCTAACAACCTGCATGAACAAGAATAAAAAATGGATCATAGATAGTGGATGCTCTCATCACATGATTGGAGATAAAAGTAAGTTCATTTCCTTTACTCAATATGAAGGAAATAGTGTTAGATTTGGTAACAATGCACCATGTCAGATCAAAGGGAAAGGTAGTAAGAAGCTTACTGAAAAGATATCAAGTGATAATGCATACTATATTGAAGGCCTAAATTATAACTTTTTAAGTGTCTCATAGTTAGACAACATAGGATATAAGGTTGAATTTGATAATAGAGTTGCCAAGATCTATGATTCTTAAGGAAGTCTAATAGGAAAAGGTGATCAGACTAGGAGTAATTTGTTCTACCTAGAGATGGAAGATGCTTCTTGCCTCATTGTTCAAACTGATGATGTATGGTTATGGCACAAGAGGCTATGTCATGTAAATTTTGACAATCTGATAGGCATCAGCAAAATGAAGAAATTTTGAGGTCTACCAAAGTTGAAGAAACCTAATAACACCATGTGCAAACAATGCCAACTAGGGAAGATGACCATGTCAACTTTTAAAAGCATAGCTTATACTTCTAATGAAGTATTAGAGCTAGTTCATACTGACTTGTGTGGTCCTATTGAAGTGCAAAGCTACAAAGGTGATAGATAGATAATGCTATTTGTAGATGACTATTCAAGGATGATGATAGTCATGTTCCTAAAACTAAAATCAGATGCATTTCAAATGTTCAAATGGTACTTGTCCAGAGTTGAGAAAGAAACTAGAAAAAGCCTAAAATGTCTCAGATCTGATAGAGGAGGTGAATTCACATCAAGAGAATTTGAAGAGTTCTGTAATGAAAGAGGAATCAAAAGGCATACATCAACACCTAGGACTCCACCTTAGAATGGTATAGCAAAGAGAATGAATAGATCAGTTATTGACTATGCCAGGACCTTAATGATGGAGAAAATTTTTGCACTCAAGTAATGGAGAGAAGCTGTAAGTATTGTAGTCTACACACTCAACAGAGTTCAAGTCAAGAGAGGTACACATGCAACACCTTTTGAATTATGGTATGGGCATTCTCCTAATGTAAAACATTTAAAATATTTGGATGCAAATGCTATATATATAAAGAGTCTAGAAATGGAAAGTTTGATGCAAAGAGTGAGGCAGGCACATTTCTTGGTTATTTTACTAGAAGCAAAGCTTATAAGTGCTTGAATGTTAACACTAACAAAGTAGTAGAAAGCACAAATGTGAAATTTGATGAGCTTGCAGAAGTTCAAAGTATTGAGGACACCAAAAAAGTAGAAGAATACAAGACCTTTGTATACTTTTATGAAGGTATACCTAATAATGGTGAAGTTGCAACTCAGAATGACAATCAACAACAAAATCTAGTATCTACCGAGTCATAGATAGTGAATGCAAAACATCAGACACATTCAGAAGTCGAGCTATAGAATATAGAGAATGTTCATTCAGATTCTAAGAATAGCCAACATGAAGGAAATAAACAAATACTTGATGAAAATATGCATGAGGGTTCAGATTCTGAAACAGACAACATCCAAACAAGGGAAGAACTAGTATTGGCAAAGTATGTAAGAAGAAATCTTCCTACAGATCAAATTATTGGAAACAAAGAGGCAAAACCAATGATAAGGAATAGACTTAGAAATGAGACATGTCTACTTAGCAAAATGGAACCAAAAATAGTAATTGAAGCTATAAAAGATGATGATTGGAACAATGCTATGAAAGAAGAAATAGAACAAATTGAAAAGAACAAGACATGGACCTTAGTCCCAAGACCAACAAACAAGAATGTGATTGGAACCAAGTGGGGTTTTAGAAACAAGTTAGAATGGAATGGTGAAATCACAAGGAACAAGGAAAGACTAGTCTATAAAGGGTATGCACAAGGAGAAGGACTAGAATATGGAGAAACTTTTTCTCTAGTTGCCAGAATGGAAGGAGTAAGGACCTTACTGCCATATGCGGCCTTCAAAGGATTTAAAGTCTATCAAATAGATGTTAAGTCCACATTTCTAAATGGTATACTTGAAGAGGAAGTCTACATAGAGTAACCAAAAGGATTTGTTGATGAAAATAACAAAAAAAAGGTATGCAAATTGCATAAGGCTCTATATGGATTAAAGCAAGCCCCTAGAGCCTGGTATGAGAGACTTCACAAGTATCTAGTACAGATAAGATTTGAAAAAACTGATGATAACATGAAAATGTACATCAAATCAGAAGAAGGTAAGGATATCATTGTATCTAAAATATTTGTGGATGACATAGTTTTTGGAGGAAAGGAATTACTTTGCAAAATTTTTGCTGACAAAATGAAACATGAGTTTGAGATGTCTATGTTTGGAGAAATCAAATTCTTTGTAGGATTGAAAGTACATCAACTAAACATGGAATATTTGTGACACAATCAAAATACATCAAGGAGATACTCAAGAAGTTTGGAGTAGAAGATTTCAAACCTGTCAGCACACCAATGGCAATAGGACATAAGCTATCCAAAAATGAAAAATCACCTGAAGTCAATCAAACAATGTATAGATCCATGATTAGAAAACTACAATATGTTATACATAGTAGACCAGACATAACATTAATAGTTGGAAGAGTGGCTAGATTCTTTGCTAATCCTAGAGAAAATCATCTCATGGAAGTAAAGAGGATAATGAGGTATCTCAAAGGAACTGATGATTTTGGCCTATATTACAAAAAGAATGAGAAGTTTGAGCTCAATGCATACACAGATGTAGATTGGGGAGGCAACATTAATGATAGGAAAAGCACAAGTGGAGGAGCATTATTCTTAGGTAAAAGGCTAGTTACTTGGACTAGCAAGAAATAAACATGCACATCTCAGTCCATAGTAGTCAATTGCACAAACATTGTGTGGCTCAAAAATCTATTGAAAGGAATGAAAGAAGAGGTAAGAAAACTTGTGATACTATATTGTGATAATAAAAGTGCTATAAACATATCCAAGAATCTAGTAATGCATGCAAAAACCAAGCATATTGCAATCAAGTATCACTATGTTAGAGAATTGGTGGAAGACAAACAAGTGAAGATGGAATACATTCACACAAAGGAACAAATTGCAGATATCTTCACCAAACCATTGCCCAAGGATCCTTATGAATATCTTAGAGGAAAGTTGGGGGTAATTCCCCTAACTCAAGCAATCTAAAGCAACAAAGAAGCTACCTTACATCATTAGGAGTAGATCATTAAAATCTCAGAAGAATGATGTAGCAGATGACAATAGGAACAACAATTCTAGATTAGTCACAAGCATGGTGACAAAGGGAGAAAACATGAAGATGAAAAGCTTATATTTAGCATGTTGAAGATGTTACATTTTTGGCATTTATGTCAAAGAGGGAGATATGAGAAACTGATCAAAGTAAGGATGCAACAGTCCAGAGGGAGAAGCAGAACAAAGGATTCAGTTTGTATCAGTTTGTATTAGCAAAAGAACTAGTTATATACCAAGCAGAAAATGTATGTAATTTTGGTGGTAACTAAGTTGATCAATTGATCAGTTTGGTTTTCCGTCAATGCCAAAGAGGGAGATTGTTGAAAATGATTGAAAAGATCATGAATGAAGAATAATGGAACTAGTAAAGAATATTTTCAATCATTGTTTTGTCATTGATGTCAAACTTGCTACTTGTAGGAATGACAATTGTTTAAGTGATCCAAGTACTATCAATTGGTTGATTGACAAGGAGGTGGTAATCAATAAGATGTAACTAGAGTACCTAGAGAAAGGTTGAAGTTATGATGTTGTAATGAAGTATAAGGATCAGCTAAGCCATTGATGAAAAAGTGTATTGATGACATACTCGAAGAGAATGGACAAACTAAGACACATCAAAGATGTAAAGTTTAACTAAGTAATTTGTAAAGCCTAACTAAGTTCATTAGAGAGAGTTGAGCAAGCTAGTTAGAGCCGAGCAGATTCTTAGTTGAAACTGAGCGAGTTCAACTTTAGTGTGTGCCGAGAAATCCTTTAGGTGTTGAGTAACACATAATTGGTTAGGTGCCAAGCATTAGAAAAAGGTAATGGATACCGAGTAAGTCTTCAAGTGCTGAGCAACGTAGAAATTCTATAGGTGCTGAGCACTAGTAAAATAACAATAGAATCTAAGTAACACAGAAGGAGCCAAGCATCAGTAAACCAATGATGACGAGTTGCTGCATTATTTGTTAAGTCTAAGATTCACCAAATCAGTAGCGATAAGGTTGTTACATCAAACTTTGCGAATTATTTGGGTGATAAGGATGATGAGTAGATGTCACAGAATTTTATGTAAACCATGGAAACCAATTCAAGGAAAATGCTAATGGATTTATCATGAAATTTCTAGTAGAAGCAATTTGGAGGGAAAATAATATCATTTTCTCAGATCAAATTAAGATTTTAGTGGGAAATGAAAAATAGAACTTTTATATAAGGAGTTACAGGTCAGAGATCAAGTGTGTGAGAAGGGGGAGTTGGTCACAAGTGTGGTCTAAGCCAAGAGAAGGCTATTGTGAAGGAGGACACAGTGAGGTATAAGTATAGAGCACCAAGAGTCTGAGTTGATCAAGTGATCATGGAGTGCATTGGCACAACGAGTGGAAGAACTCAAGGAGACAGATCTTGAAGGGTGAACAAGCTATCAACACTACAAGGGAGAAAATCCAAGCAAAGAAAAGAACTGAATAGTGATCTAAAATTTGCAAGGTTAGAGTTGTAATTTGTATCAGGTCAAAACTTTTCTAATACTCTCTTACCATTGTATTAAATATTGAAATCCTACATTGCTAGGTTATCTTAACAGCCAAGTGGATAAGCCTTAGGAAAAGGATAAAGAGATCCCCAGAAGAAGGATAAAGAGATCCTCAGGAGAAGGATAAAGAGATCCTTAGGAGAAGGATAAGAGATCCTTAGGAGGAGGATAGGAGATCCTTAGAGAGGGATGAAAGATTCTTTTGAGAAGGTGACTGTAAATCCCATGGACTTGGGTGAGCCTAACAGCTCTATGTAAATCCTTTAACAGGGTGACATTCCAGGTTGAATGTTCTTAAGTCTTCTAAGAGGGTAGACTCCTAACAAGGTGTAGAAATCCTTTAACAGGGTCACATTTAACAATGTGTTGTAGCCTTTAATAGGGTAGGCCTTTAACAACATAGACCATTAGAAGTGGTTGAAATCAATTGGGCAATTATTTTGTTGGTATCATCCCCACCCTAGTTTTACCTTCTTATTCCTAGAGGATTTCTGGGTCATCAAAATCCTTAGTGTTATGGTGTGATGCATGTTTTCTTTCATGGGTTTTTAATGTTTAATTGCATGCATGATAATTTCAATTATTTGCCATTAAGGATTAGAAGAAAAAGTTGTATTGGACATTATTGGACCTTGAATAACTGATTCAACCCCCCTCTTAGTTATTCTAAAGAATTCTAACACAAGATCTAAAAAAAATTCCTCTGTTATGATATGGAAGATAAAAGAAAAATGTCCCTAGTTAATTGGAATCAAGTCAGCAAACCTAAGAAGGAAGGTTGACTAGGGGTTAGAAATTTCAAGAAGACGAATAAATCCCTACTTTATAAGTTGTTTTGGATGATCTTAGAGGGTTAAAAATACTACAAGGATCATTAGAGATAAATATTTGGCAAATGGACCCTCTTGCCTTCTCTTATCGATAGATTATGTCAATGGTACATCTCCTTTGTGGAACAATCTAATAAAATCTAAAGGAATAGTTCAGAGAGGAGGAAAGAAAATAATTGGAAATGGAAGAAATACTCTTTTTTGTCATTACTCTTGGCCTACTGATTCCCCACTTCAAGAGTTGATTGGTAACCTAAACCTTGAGAATTGGTTCAAGTCTACTATTGGTATCAAAGTGGAAAGCTAGTTGCTTTGTCTAGACAAATGGAAAGGTTGAATGGTTAGACTAGGAATGTATCTGACTAAGACAAAGGGAGGAAAGGATAATTATAGGTATTAGAAGAGAGGAAGCATGCAATCCAAAAGGTTGGATTCTAGACTATTTTCTATTCACCTATATGCAAGAGGACAAATGGATTTGGGAACATAACAACAATGCTCTCTTCTCAGTCAAAGTCTTCTTATGCTTCCCTAGAATCAATAGAAGAAAACTCATTTCTTGAAAGAGGTTTTTATCATTAACCTCCCCCCTAAGATTAGTTACTTCTAGTGGGTAGTTACTCATGAGAAGATCTTTAGATTAGATAACCTCAACAAAAGAGGGTTCATTTTTCCTAAAAAATGTGTTTTATGTGAGAAGGATGTTGAAACTATTAACCACTTATTTATTCACTATTCCTTTACTAGATAAATTTGGATCATTATTTTGTAGGAAATCAAGATTAATATAGTCATGTCAAGCTTGATCAAACTTCTCATACCTCAATGGAGAAATGTCACTAGCCTCTACCCTATTCTTAATAACCTATTGCTTCTTATTCCTCCCATTGTACCTTGGTCTATTTGGAAAGAAAGAAACAACATAATTTTCAGAGAAGAAGAAAAAGAAATCCTTCCTATTTTCTATATTGCTAAAAGAATTATCAGAGAAAGTGTCAATAATGTAAGCTTCCCTAAGGAATGTTCTATCTTGAATTGATGGGCCTAAGAATAAAACAAAATAGAAATGGCAGACAAATCTTGATAAATTTAAATTGGAAAAGAAAGCAATGTAAATGGAAACCTCATAAAGAAGATTGTATTAAGTGTAATGGTGATCAATTCTCTAAAGGAAACTTGAGATTAGCGAGGGAAGGTGGAATCAAAAGAACCAAAAATGGTATTCTTATCATGGGATTTTCTAAGAACATTGGAATTAATTCTATCAACTATGCTGAGGGAGTTGCTATGTGGTATAGAGTTAAATGTTTATATAGGATTATGCTGCAATGAATATTGAAATGGAAGGGGACTAAAAAATCATCATGAATATCCTCCTAAATAAGGCTACCTACCCTTGGTGCATCCAAAGCATCATGAGTGACTGTAAAAGATACCTGCATTATTCTAAAAATGTTAGATTCTAACATACCTTAAGAGAAGGAAATAAAGTAGTACACTATATGGCTAATTGGGCCTTAATTTTCAAAACTTGAAACATGTTTTTAAATTTGAAAGCCCAATATTATTAAAAACTATACTTTTACATGATCAAAGGTATGCTTAAGTAGAAAAAGAGATTTGATGGGGAAGAGTACTCTTCTAACATAAACATTACTGTCAAAGGGAAGAAAAATGTTTGTTGTCTTGATTTTATCTTTAAATATCATAAGAATGTGGAAATTCATAAAAGTGTCCTTATAAAGTTTTGAGTCGAAAAGGTAGTGAGATAGATAAATTTTCAACTCCTAAGATTTATAAAGACTACATTGCTAAAATAGTGAAGCCACCTTTTTCATATTAATCATGAAAATTTTTGGGTATACAACTATAATGATGAAGACTATGACACATTATATTGTTATCATTTCCAAAGCTAAGAAAATCTCAGTGAATCATCATAAGTACACCCACTATTTATGGAATCTAAGATTTAACATAATGTATTATAATGATCCTTGTCATTCAAGGGCCCAAAGATTCCAATTTTAAAATTGGGACTTTCTTGATAAATGTGTAAGCTTACATGATAAGTATTATCTTTTTAATAACCAATCAAAAAGAAAATATTTACAACACTTTTCATTTTGTTCATCGGCTCTCTACTATAATAAAATCTTCATGTATGGGTACCTTAGATTATATGAGGACAAAAGTTCTAATGCAAGAAGACATCACGAGTTAGGGAACTATTGGGTTTAACTCTTGTCTTTCTAAAGAAACCTAGGCTTTTGAAAAGGTATATGCTATGAGGGTCCTCCAAAGAGGGTTGAGTTGACAAGATGTAAAGGCTTGTTGCAAAAGGAAGAAATATGAAACTACTTTGTTTGAGAAGGGATGAGAAATTACATTGCAGTTATGAAAGGTCATAATTCCATGCTTTCTTCTAAGTTTTCCAACTCCTAGTATAGACGAGATGTCACGATTAGTAGCATAAAGTTTGTTGTGACTCCTTAGTTGATAGGTAAGGCAATGGGCTTGAAATGTGAAAGGGGTAAGGTTGAGAGGAAGGGGATGGGAGACATAAATTCAAGCATAAGTTTTTCAAAGGCACAAAGTAGCCTATCAGGATTAGATCTAGAAACATGAATGATTATACTTCCCTCCCCCACCCTTTTCTATTATTTTCCTTTGAGTTATGCAATACTTTACTAAAATTTTCATTCTATTTTTTCTATACTCTTCCTTGATCAATTGTATTAAAAAGGGGAAGAACTTGACTATAGAATAGGTTTTGAATTTTTTTCTCTACCACCATGTGTTTTCCCATCATCTTGATTTTGGTATGTTCCTTACTGGTAAAGAGAGATCTTTGGAGCCCCCTAGAAACTCAGTTGAAATTGAAGAAGTTGAGCTAAAAAATAACTGAGAAACCCCTTGTATTGAGTTTGGTGATTTTGGAAAAGCCAAGAAAAAATTGAAAAAACCTAAGGAAAAAACCTAAACCCTAGAAGAGTCCTTATTGTTAAAAACCCTGAGGAAATGCAAAAATATGTCCTCTAAAACTAGTCCAGTTGTAACCCTTAACAAGAATAAAATCCTTAGGGAAATTATTGAGTTGGATAAACAAGACTTAGAAGATTCTAATGGGGATAAAGGAGACAAGAAACTAAAGTCCAAGGGTTATCATATTGAGTCCATATCTAGTGAAAGGAGATCAAAGAGATTGAATCTTAAAAAAGGTAAGAACAACAAGGAAGATAGTAGAGAGGAAACCAAGGATGAAAGTTAGGATGATACCTATGATACTAAGATTGAAGAAACTTTAGATAAAGTGGAGAAAAATTCCATAGAGGAGGAATTTGTAGGTGAAGTAGATGACAAAGAGTCAAAGGAGGCTAAATAAGAGTCACATGAAGCCTATATTGAGGTAGTTATAGGGCCTAATGTCAAGGTCCCCAAACCTAAAAACCCTAATGTGGAAATCAAAACCCTAGTTAATATGGAGACTAGTGAAGAAAGAAAAGTTGAAAAGATAAAAAAGGACATGGAAGATCATATTAAGGTCCACAATGAAAAAGTGATATGTTTGAACATCAAGTTTGACAATGCTATTACTAGTATTGATTTGGGAGTGACTATCTTGAGTATATGTAGTGTCTAGAAAGAGATGATGAGGAAGGCCATCTTTTATATAGTCACCAATCATAGAGAAGTCAAGCAAGAAGGCATACAAGAGAATGATGTTCATGTAGAAATAAAGAGCATGGAGGATGTTCAGAATAGGACTAAGGATCTTAGGTACGTGGTTGAGGATTGGGAGAACATTGAACATTCCTAGTTCCTGGTCATGTCTTTCCCTTTATGTTAGTTTTAATGTTCAATACTTTTAAGGTTATTCATGTTGTAAATAATTACCCTATATTTGAGAAAAAGAAGAAAATGTAGCATCAAACCAAAGAAGCTATTGAGGCAAATACCAAAGCTAAGTGGAATGGATGTGGGCTATCTATTTCTACCATCACTAATCTATTAATTTAATGTTCTATGGGACTAACATCTCATAAGTGGAATTGATGTGGGTTGTATGAGTTCAAGAAACATTAAGCTATTGAGGCAAATACCAAAGCTGAGTGGAATGCATTTGGGCTATTTATTTGTACCATCACTGATTTATTAATTTAATGTTCTATGGGGGTAATATCTCATATCTAATAGCTCAAGGGAAACCAAGACAAATCTAGATGTAAGACACCATTTGTCTTAAGGGGCCCTACTTCTAATACATTTGATAATGAACCATCAAAATCTTGTGATAATGTTGTTACATTTTCCCATGCTAAGTTGGTACTCAAAGGCCTTGCGCCTTCTGCTCCTGAGCTAGAACTACACAAAGACAAACCTTTTTTTTGGTCCATCTAGCAAAGGAACAAAACTTGCAACATCTTTTGTGGCTACTAGCTACACTATCCTTGATTAGTTGTAGTGAAAAAATGCTCAAATCATGATCCTTGAAGTACTCAAAATCTTGCTTGCTCATAGGCAAATTCTCAACAAAGCCCTCACTAAGGAAAATATCCTTCAAGATCTTGATCTTGAGTGGTTCCAATCCATGGTAGGTCATCTAACCTCACCTTACTATATGTCCTTCTCTGAGGAAGATGGCAATTTACTGAGTCATCCATATAATCAACCTCTACACATTGAAAAACATGTTTGTCATGTGCTTATTGATAATGGAGCTAGTTTAAACATTGTCTCTATTGCTCTGCTTAGACAATTGGACTATTCTAAAGAGTCCATTGATCCCTATCACAATATAACTATCAAAGCATATGATGAAGTTGAGAAAAAATCTTTAGGTCTTGTGGTGTTGCCTCTTCATGTTGGTCCTATAGAAAGGGATGTCACTTTTTAGGTCCTCAACATTCCCTTAGCTTACAATATTCTAGAAGAGAGACCATAGATACATGGGATACAAGTTGTACCTTCCACTTACCATGAATACATAAATTTCCCATTTCATGGCTTAGAATCATCATACCTGCAAGTACTAGCTATACCAGTAACATGCTGAAATTTTCTAAAAAAATTGTAGTTACTAATAGAGAATCTATAGACTATCATGATAATGAACTGAAGTAAATAGAGCAGTCACTCAAGTTGAAAGAAAATAGAATGGGTGAATATCACATAGAACCAATTATGTCTTTGACATCTCCTCCTAAGTCTTCTCATCATTATGGGATACCATTTGAAGCAAAGAGACCATTTGTGTTGACACCTCAAACTAAGTACAATGGTATCTTTGTCAAAGCTACTATACCTCTCAAGGGGGAAGCTGAAAAAAAAGCTATTGCTGCATGGATATACAAAGAGGAGACTCCAGTAGACCTTATATAATAGTCTCATGAAATTACCCTTGAAAAGTATGGTCCAGGTGTTAAACTTGTGAAATGATTTGACTACAAGGGGATTGGTCCTATTAGATGCAAAAAAAATGGTCTGATTGATCTTGTCAAAGTGATAGCTAGAAGGAATTAAGATATGTCCAATCTAGGCTTCAAGAAGATTCCCTTCCATATAGGGATTAAAAAATTTATACTAGAACCTAAGAAGTCATCTAAAAATGAGTCACAAGCTGAGTCTAGTGACCATGAAGAAAATGTTGACAATGAAGATCCTTATCCTTATCCCATTCCAGATGATCTTGCTAAGTTCTTCATAGAACTAGATGACTTTGTACCACATGTCAGTACCATGGATGTTGATAGTGATTCTTCTAATGAAAAATCTAATTCTCCTTATATCCAACAAGAACAAGGAGAATCTAGTCATGCTTTACACATTAAGTACCTTTGAAAAATTCCAAAGGATGAAGGAGATTTTTTCCCTATCACTATTGGGGAATTCTATAGTCTGTCACCATGTAGCATAGATTCTCAAGAGTATGAATTTGAGTCTCTCTCAAAATAAACTATAGACAAAGACATAGATCAATTTCATGTCTATGAAAATATCCTCAAAGTAGGTGAATCATCTAGGGTTAGGTCAGATAAGTCTTATCCAACTAGTGTCATCAAGTCTTTGATTAATGATGTTAGAACTTAGAGTATTTGAACACACTTGCAGATGAAGCCACACTAGGTCTCAAATTTCTTGTCCATGCATTTGATGATTATACTATGAATGCTATTGAACCCACAACATCTGTTTCACTCACCTATCCTGAGCTCATAGACTGGAATTCTAATGCATCTAGTGAAGTCCCTACATTCTTGAATGACTATGCTCCTTCTTATTACTTAAGCATTGTCAAACCTATAATGTCTTCGACCAGAGAATAAAGCATCAACATGACTAAAGCTTACTTCAAATATCTTAGTCATACAATCAAAAAGAAAAGAAATAAAAGGTCTGATGGTGAAAGTGGTAGTGTCATAACCTAAAATAGTAAAAATAAAGGATGCATCCAAGGGTGGGAAACTCTCTGAGGCACCTGCGGATGAGATATTTGATGCACTTCCTAGTCATTTTTAGGAAATATCATTAGTATTGATAGAACCAACGTAGTTGATCAATGGGAATGGAGGAACAACCTCACATGATACATCTTGTACAATCACAATCTCCAAAAGAGAAAGAGGAATTTTTTGCCTTCTTCTAAGAGAAAAAGATAAACTTTGCATGGAGATACTCAGACATGCCAAGATTAGATCTTGATCTCATAATGCATCACTTGTCTATTGCACCAGGGGTTAAACCAGTCAAACAAAAACTTAGGAAAATGCATCCTTATGTTGCATTAATAGTCAAAACTAAATTGGAAAAGATTCTAAAAGCTAGTTTCATCCATGCTATTTATTACACTGAATGGATATCAAACATTGTTCTAGTCTTCAAGCATGAAAAATCTATCAAAGTCTTTAAAAATTTACAAGATTTGAACTTAGCATGTCTGAAGGATTATTTTCCACTCCCTAAAATTAATATGATAGTGGACATGATAGCAAATATGAAATGTACTTAGTCATGGATGGATTTTTTTGGTTATAATTAGATCAAAATCGCACTAGAAGATATAGAAAAGATTGCTTTCAACTATGTGTGGGGAAGCTTCTATTGGAATGTAATGCCATTTGGTCTAAAAAATGCAAGTGTTACATATCATAGGACAATTATTACAATTTTTCATGATGTGATGCATAAAACAATGGAAGACTATGTCAATGATACCTTGGTTATGAGCACAAAATGCAACACTCACCTTAAAGATTTGGGACCCATCCTAGATCGTATGGAGAAATTCAATCTCAAACTTAATCCCAAGAAATGTACATTTGGTGTAACATCTAGGAAAATACTTGGTTATATTATCTCTACAAAAGGAATCAAGGTTGATCTAGAGAAATTTCAAGCAATCATGGATACGCCTCCACCTTGTAATGTTAGTCAGATGAGGGGCTTACAAGGAAGACTTTAATCCATTCATAGATTCATCTCATAGCTAGTGGATAAGTCACAACCTTTTACCAAGACTCTACATATAGGTGTGAATATAATTAGAGCCAATATTGCAATTAGAGGCTAACATAGATAAAGAAATACCTTACTAATCTACTGATCTTGATGCCTCCTATTCATGGGAAGCCTCTTATTTTGTACATCTTAGTACCAAAAAAATCTCTTAGTACCTTACTAGCTCAAGAGGACAATGGAAACAAGGAAAGAGCTATTTACTATTTTATTTGCATGCTAATTTCTTACGAAATGAATTATAGTATCATTGAGAAGGCTTTCCTAGCAGATGTCTTTGCTTCCCAAAAGCTGACACACTACATGCCCACCCATACTATGTGACTAGTTTCTATAATTGATCTATTGAAATACTTACTCAACAAGGTAGCTCTAACAGGAAGGTTAGCTAAGTGGGTCATGATACTAAGTGAGTTTGACATCCAATATGTTGAATGAAAGGCTATCAAGGGACAAGCGATTGCTAATCAACTAGCAAAAGCATCGATGCAGAGTCTTCTCCCACTGAACATTCATTTTCCTAATAAATGAATTTTGACACTCACACACCAAACTTGGGTGATGTTTTTTGATGGTTCCTTCACACAATAGGGATTTGGTGCTAGACTCTTGTTCATAACACCTCAAAGGTAATCACTTCCTAAGGTGTACAAGATTTCGTTTCCTTGTACAAACAATATTATAGAATATAAAGCCCTAATTAATTGCATGAAGATTATAGTTGAATGTAGAGCGGATGAGTTAAAAATCTTTGGTGATTCACAACTCATCATTAAGCAGGTCAATGATGTGTACTAGTAAAAGGATGAGAAGTTGATCCCTTATAAATGCATGGTGGATGACCTTGTTGGTGTTTAAAACTACTGAACAAAAAAATGCTCAATACCAAAGAGATAATACTCACATAACCTAAGGATTAGCCAATTCCCATTAAAAATTACATGTGCAAACCACTTGGACCCAACTTCAACAAAACCAAGAATGGTTTTCTACTCTTTAGGCTCAATAAAACCAAGGTGGGTATACCTTGGTGATGCTTCAAATTGAAATGCTATTGTATGAGAATTTAATTTGTTTCATTCTAATTCTCATCTCCATTCCCTAACACATACATAGCTTATCCATTTCTTGATATTTTAGGTGATATACATCCCTCTTAAACATATTTGGTCACAATTTGGTCACATATTTTTGGAAATAACAGCTACCTAAGACTCAAAAATTAGATATAAACAAGTGCTGACCACCTTTGAAAATCTTCAAGAATAGTAAAATAAAGTTGATTTTGATTATAGATTTGGTGCTCATTCATAATATCCCTATATGCAGACTGGGTTAATTAGATCAGTGCCTCATTTTATTGGGATTCTGAGTCTATTCCAATTTAGGGATCTAATTGATTGCATTACAACCAATACTATCAACAATTCTTACTGAGGTTCATTCTTATAGACATCCATCCTATTACCATAACAACACTATCAAATCCACTAGAGAATTTACTTAATTCATTGAATCAATAGCAATAATGAATTGACATACAACCTAAATGAATTGTATTCAATTGGATAAGCTTTGCTCACACAACATTAGAATAACTAGGTAAAATAATGGACACAAAATTTAGCAATAAAAGATGGGGTCAGTTCAAATTTGTATTAATCTTCCTTGAAAATTGTATACAGTTGAAATAAACTCAGAATCCTTTTAGAAAAGACATTAGACTCCTATAATATCAATGTATTCTCAGAAAACTCATAGAGAAGATGCATTATAAAGTTTTGCACCTATAACTAGACTGACCAATATTCAAAGTAAACTAAAATTTTTCATGAGAAATTGGACCCTTCTCTAGCCCTAGAATCTCACTTAAATAATGTAAGATGCAACAAGCTTGAGGTGTAGAGAATTGATAGGTGTCCTTTTACAAAAGATATTTACATTTTGCTTAACAAGAAAAAGACAAAACTTTATGTAATAGAAAGGTAACATTACATCATTCTCTTGGTAGGCCCCCTTTTCTATTACATCTTTGTAGGCTACAAATCCCATGATTGGTCTTTAGTCTCTTTGAGTCCTCATCATGTGTAGCTATCAAACTTGCCAGTGGTGTGTTGGGCTCTAATTCATGCAACTTTACCTCCACTCTGGCATTTCCACTCATATCTCCATGTACTATCAAGGTGATAGTTACATTTGGTTTCATTTTTGCTACATCATCCAACTGGTCCATTGCATCTTTTGCACAAGATGACTACCCTTCTTTGTCTTCTTCTTTCGCAAGTGCCGATGGAAGTGAATTGATGATATGTAATTCATCTTCATGCATTTCATCATCATCACTTTTAGCTTCTTCTAAAATATTCACGAGAAGAAATATTTGTCATCCACTTGTCATAAAGTGCATCATTTGGCCAATCAAATTTTAGGATATCATGTTGCTTCTTGATAACATATTCAGCTTCACTATAATTACCAATAAAATCTTTTTCAAAGAATCAAAGAATATTTGGGCTTTCACTATTTCTTCTGTTGTGGTGGCCCACTAAGAATGCCCTTTTTCATTGATAACCTTATTCATTCTCAAACAGAATAGGTCATCCAATTCCTTAGCCCATTTCTTCTTTTTCTTTAATTTATTCTTTCTATCTAGGGCACAAGGGAATAAATCAAATTTAAGGCTCTTATATTTATTCAAGTAGCCCACTATTCTTCTCTATAGATGAATTCTTTTATTATAAAATTTTGGAAGATCAGTAACAATATCATAAGTCTCTTCAATTTGATCATGCAAAAGTTTTATGACAAAGTAACACAAAAATGTCATTTCTTTCCTTCTTTTTACACATTTATTCATAGTAGGCTTTAGAGCCTCATTATGGGCTTTCATTTCATCCCATATGTTTATTTTCTTTGATAGCTGATCATAAAATAGTGGCCATTCAATTTTATCCCCCAGATATGTGAGAGCTTTTCTCAATTTATCTTCATACTATACATTTAGCACTACATGCAATGCCCACAGTTTGCTCTTTTCTTCTTCAAAGTCTTCAACAGTGTAATACTGTGGCCTTTGTGGGGTATCTAGCATCTCTATGAGAGAAGTAGATTTAAAAGGTTCCATTGGAGGACAAGGATATGTGATTCTTTTCCTAGAAGACCTCCCCATTACTTTATTTTCAAGTTAAATTCTTCTTTGAACTTCTTTATTATAAGCCTCCAAAACACTCTCATACTTACTCTATAATTCGAACATCATTTTTTCTTCTTTCTCTACAGTGGCCAAAACAAACTAAAAGATTCCTACACCCATATGATCTACCTATACATCGAATGTCTCTGCTACTCTTCTCACAATGATATTTCCCATTAATCCTGAGTCATCTGGCTATGATGAAACAACCCTAGATCCTTTTCTCGATGACCATATAACCAAATTAGCTTGGTCATCACTGAATGTAGTGCTTGTGAATTCTCTCTTATTTTGATCTTGTAAATCCAATTTATTTGAAACAGAATTAAAAATTAAAGCATTAGCTATATCCCAATATGGTAATAATAATATATTTGAGGCCTTTACCATTTGTCTCCCCTCTTCAGGGGTTATGTTTTGGAATTCTTGTATCATCTTTTTTTTAATTTGATTTTGCAAGGCTATCTCCTCCATCTCTAGGTGCTTTTTTCTTAGCTTGTTGCATCTTTCTTCAAATTTGTCCATGTTAGTTCTCCATGCAAATTGGTAAAAGGCTCTAGATTTGACAAAATTATCATTTGACAAAAACTATTGGCTTGCTTGTTTTAATACATGGTCTAATTCCCTTCCTTTATAATCTGCAACTCTCAACTCAAAACTTGGCACAGGAGGGTCCTAGGGGTTCCCTTCATCTATTTTAGTTTGAATAACAAAAACTCCTCCTTGGGACCCCAATTGTTTAATTTGTTCCCTAGTAAACTGTTCCTCCTCAATCCTCAAAGGGGTCTATGAAGGTGAGTGTTCCTCAATGTGAGGATCTTCTTCCCTTATTATTTTATGCCTCTTAGGGGAGGGCTCAGGAGGCCTCTCTTCTTAGAAAGCACTACTGGATCCCATTATTTGTTTTCCTTTTTCCACAATGGTCCTTTTATTCTAAATGATATTATAACCTGGCCTTTTTTGGACAATCAATTGACCTACCCCTATGTTGGGAGTAAATCCCAGTTTCCTCATTACCTCCCTGGCCTTATCTGGGAAAGAATTAATAAGAATTTGTTTCTTCTCATTCATGGTTTCCATTGTTTCAGGAAAAGTAAGCATGAGCTTATTTATTCTATCTACTGTTGTAATGGCATTACTTAGAGGACTATAATTTGCATCAAAACAATGAATGAAATCTGAAACTTTTGAGAAAAGTCTCCATTTTTCCTTCTTAGTCTCCTGCTCTTGCAAGGAGTATTTATTTCTTATTATATCTTCTGGAAAATAGAATTCATGATCAATTTTACCAAGCTTAATTCTGTGCCTAAAAGCCAAATGATAAAATCCCTTAGTGTCACAAAAATGAGGCTGAGAAACAACCATCTTATACTTATGTAATATCTTGTGTAGAGAAAACCAACCCCCTTTGATGATTACAAATTGATGAGCCACTATGCAAGTGGGGAATATTGACCCTCTTGATCTTTTCAACAAATAAGTTTCTTCTATTCCTCCCAGCTGCCACAAAAATTTAACCACTCCTACCTCTAAGGGCACTTGGTAAGGTAACACATGGGGAGTACCTCTAAAACCATAAATCCTAATGACAGTTGAGACTAAATATGGGATGATGTCTCCCCAATTGTGTGAAACCTTCAAACCAATAGGATTGTCTAGGGGCCTAATAAGACTTGCCAATGCCTTGGGTACTCTAGGATTGTCACTTAATAATAGGCATCTCAATTTTTAGGCAAAATATCTATCAAACCTGACAAAACTAGAATTTTTTGCTTCCCAAGTCATATTTGCACTCCATAATTGGATTGGCAGTGCTTCCCCATCCTATTCCCTATTCAATTTCATCTCTTTTCAAAAATATGTTACTCTTTTGAACAAAAACATATGCATTATCAAAGAATAGTGACCAGAAATCTTCTCCACCTTGCCTTTTGCAATCCCAACCAGGCCATTATGAATTTCCTTTGCTAAATAAGAAACAAAATAAAAAATTATGTCCACACAAAAAGAGGAAATCTAAGTAATCATGTACATAAAACCCACAGGCATAAAATCCTCTTCATCTTCTCCAAAAACTCTACATAGAGTCTGGCATGCCTCCGTAGCCTTGGTATTGAAGTATGCCCTTTTGAAGGGTTCCCTGGAGGATGTTGTTATTGCTGGTAGAGTTCTAATTTGGCCTATATGTGCCCTCAGTGCACCATGCCTAGCTTCATCCTTCTTTGACATGTACTCCTTTTCTAATCCTTTCAAATCAATAGGCACATGATAATCATTGAGAGGCCCTAAACCAAATACTTTCCTAATTTCCTTTGGGTTGATTGTGATTAGAATTTCACCATCAATTCTTCTCACCACTCTAATTGCTTGGTCATAGTTTTTTGCCATAGCCTCAAGGAGGTCATAATCCGTAAAGACACTTGGAACCACTAATTTCACTAAATCAAAGTTCCAAATATTGGCATGCGGGGCAAACAAATTCCTCTAGGAAAACCATTTATTGAATAAAACCAAACCAGTTTGAGAAGTGTTAGCATCTCAAACCCAATTCCCCTTATCATACAAACCATCTGTGACTTTGAGCCTAGGGTTTAATGAGGTTATCTTTTTAACTTGCATAGTCTTAGTGGTGGATTTAGGGAGTAGTTCAAACAGGTCATCATGGATATTCCTATCCAAATAATTCTCTTGCCCAAAAGACACCTTCTTTGGAGGCATCTTGACTATAATTTGCAAAAACTAAAATGCTACAAAGGTCAAAGTATATAAGTACTTACTTGATCTTCTACTTGTTCTTCTTTTTAATTTTTCAATATCTCACAAACAATGGGGAAATGGCTTCACATTCTAGTCAAACTCAACACAATATTCTCAGTAATTTCTTGTGATCAAAAAACTTGAAATCTTGTTCGCGTGAGATAAAAATGGTGAAATCTCTTGTAATGTACTCTATTTTTTCTCACACGCAAAGCTTTCATTCCTCATAAATGAAGTGTAAGGGAAACAGAGTGGCATCACCTTCCTTTTTCAAATTTACCTTGTTGATCTTGAAAAATCCTATGATCTAGGAATGCAAACAGGGATGACTCACATTCCACTTGACATGTTGGCATTCAATCCAATGAGATTTTTCTATGTGTACCTTTCCTTCATTTTTTGTAACATGAATTGGACACACCAATCCTTGAGGACACATGTAATTATGTTGCTATCTTACTATACATAAGAAATTAGCATGTTGCCATAGTGATGAAGCAACAACCCTTGATCTCATTTCAATCTAATGACAAACATTTGATGCATCATTTAATACAAATATGGTGGCCCCCTTAGTCACCAAATCACGTTGGGTAAACATTGAGCAACTTTCAATAGTGATAAAGCAACGATCGTTGATCTGATATTGATCCAAGGATCATCAACTTGCATTTGACATATGACTTGGGTGTGGGTCCACATTATTGACGATGTGGGAAAGTCTTGTCATGCTGTCATGTATATTAATAGTTTAATCTTTGTTGTGACATCAGATTTTCTAGGCCCTGCTGTGTTTCTCATTTTCAGGTTGGGTGCTATGTCACTATCAGTGATGTGCAAGAAATTCTTGATCATAACATAGCAACCTCTGGTGGTTTGAAAATTTTTTGTGTCCACACACTCTCACCAAGGTGCCACAATGTCATGGTTCAAGTTTGATGAGGAAAATTCGAAGACTCACCTTTACAATTTGTTGCCACAACACTATTTTCTCGATGAGTCACTATGTCGCTACCAGTGAGATCCATTACCTTTCCGATCATGGCATAGCAAAATTTAGTGATCTATTAAAAGTTGATGATGGGATAATGACTACTTATCAATCATGATTATATTAATTAGTACCTATGTCAAGAATAATGAATGTGCACGTTCATGATACTTCATGGGAACTTTACAGTCACCGTTATTTTCAAAAGTTGCCACTTTCTACATTCTCTGGTAAGGTGCTATGTTGTTACTGGTAGGGCACAAATATTTTTTGGTCATGACATAGCGACTTGCTGGAAAAACAAAAATGTAGTGACGCCAACTAAAAACTGTTCCAAGTGGTTTCTTTCTAACACTAACAACTCTAACATGGAGCATGTGACTAAAACCTTCTGAGACAAAGCACTTTCTAGTCACCACACATCCAATTCATGACACCACCTATTAATTTTATGGTAGTCGCCATGTCGTTGTGGTTAAAACACTTGCATCTTTCTATAGCGACGATGTGACTATCGTAGATCTTATAAGGATCAAACAGTGTGAAACAAAAGGGAAAAAGGCACCTGGGGGCATGAAATATTTGAATGAGACATGGAATATTCACATTTTAAAAGGTTTTGTGCCCAAAAATTTTAAAAGAAATGAGACCTAGGGTTTAACAAGGATTTTCAAAGGTTATTAAAATTGCAAGACCAAAAACCAAAAACCCTAGCCTCCAATAATGGACTCAATTTTGATTTTTTATACCTAGATTGGGAAAATTTTATCCTACAAAAAATCAAACCAATAGACCTGAAGAAATACTTTTCTCATATCACTTTTTAAAATATTCCTTGGGTGGATAACAAAGTGGCTGATGCCATGACTACTCTTGCTTCCATGTTATAGATGCTAGAGAATAATCTTTGACACAAGTTCCTTGTGGAAATGTTACTCTACCCTACCTATAATTTTCCTAAATCTTGGATGGTTTGTTCTATTGTAGGACATGATTCATCCTGGTACCACCATATATACTCTTACTTGCATGACCAAATAATTCTAGATGGTCTAACCTAGAATGGAAAATATCACCTTATCCACAATGCTTTATGATATGTTATTATTGTTGATGATTTGTTTAGTAGAGGTCTCAATGGAACACTCCTTAGGTGTCTATAACCTAATAAGTCCAAATGTGCATTAATTGATGTACATAAAGGCATTTGCAAATCTCACTCTAATGGCTTGATACTAGCTTGTAAACTTATTAGGGTTGGTTACTATTGGCCGAATATGGAGCAAGAGGCAATCAAATATGCCAAGTCCTACAAAAAATGCCAACTCCATGAGAATCTAATTTACACTTCAACCAAGGAGATAATTCCACCTATCACATTGTGGCCATTCAAACAGTGGGCCTTTGATCTTGTAGGTCAAATTCACTCATCCTATTCAAATGAATACAAGTTTATCATTATAGCTATAGATTATTTCACTAAGTGGATATAGGTAGTCCCTCTCTCTATCAGAAATGGAAAAATTGTAGCTCTATTTATTATGAATTACATCATATGGAGGTATGGTGTACCTTCCTCTATCATTACTAACAATGGAAGATAGTATAAAAACAAGGATCTTAAGGAGTTATGCAAAATGTTAAGAATCATGCAACACTGGTCTTCTATTTATTACCCCTAGGGTAATGGTCAAGTGGAGGCATCTAACAAGGCAATCCTTAAGATCTTACATTTCATAGTTAACAAATCTGGAAGGGGCTGGCATTTTTAGATTAATCCAAATTTATGGGCTTATAGAACAAGTATCAAAACTCAAATAGGCACATCACCCTTTAGTTTAGTATATGTATTAGATTCTATACTTCCCATTGAGGTTGAGATTCCCACTTTGAAAATCATTATGAAAGGCCTCATTAGTGATGATGACTATAGAATATCTTGGCTTCAAGACCTAGAATTGTTAGATGAATGTTGGCAAGTGGCATGTGATCATCTTCAAGCTTATCAGCATCACATGTCTATGGTACAAGGGCACCTTGAAATATAGGCCCCTCACCATTTCAATTTCATTCTGTGATTCTCCAAGAGAGCTTTTGTAACTAGGAATAAGGGTCATTGGACCTAAATATGATAGCTAGGGTGTAGGAAGTTAAAATGTCCTAGGAAGAGTCATAAATGAACTAAAAAGAAGAAATACCTTACCATATGGTAATGAGTAACCTAAGGGATGGGTGAATAGTTTAGAGAAGGGTCCCTAGCATGAAAGTTCTAAGGGATAGCATAAATAACAAGTTAGAAGTGTCAAAAAGAGCAAGCAAGAAAAATTGCAAAAGTTGCTCTATTGCAAATTTGCAATTTTTGCAAAAATGCTAATTTTGCAACAAGTTGTGCATTTTCCTTTTAAAACACTAAAGAGGTTGATGCAAATTGTAAGCAAGAAAGGGAAATACCTAGGAGGAGATATAAAAGACTTCCCACACTTTAAAATGCCAGAAGTGATTGTCATTTGTACAGACAAGTGCTATAGCATGATATTTGAAGGCAAAATGACTAATTTTTCTAAGTTTTAAGGCTTTTTCATATTTTTCTTGTGTGTTTTACTAGTTGCAATGGTAGATAGGATAGTTTAAAAAATATTTTCTTTAGGAAGTTTTTTTTGAAAGTTATTCATTTGTTAGTTTTAAGAACCTTTTGTTTTCTATCAGTCTGTTGTCCAGAAATCAATAACTTCTACAAGAAATGAGACAACTCACTATCCCACTGTAGGAATTGTATGGCCTCTTGGGGATAGTGAGTACACTCAATGCACTATATTTTGGAAAAATTAGGGCCCTTCAAAATGCTGGCAAGCATTTTTAAACTCTTTCCTTAAGCGAGCCAGAGCATGCTTGGCTAGGGAAGAATTTGACATCAGAGTTTATCCTATGTAGGATTGTGGGGACTTTTGTAGAATGGATTTGGAGGTTAAAAGAGGAGTGAGAGGAGGTTCTTTGGGTGGAAGGAAAAGTCTCCACCAATCGATTTAGCCATCAAACAATACTGAACATAAATTTTCCCTTACAAACCCTTAAAAAAACCCTCTAAATCAGCAAGGGTGTTGTACAATCATTCTAGGGTCTAAAACCTAGAAATTCTTAAAGTACTCACAATATTAATAGAGGTCCATGTAGGTTATTTGGAATAGTTAGTTGAAGAAAAAGGAGAAAATCCCTATTTTGTAGGTGAAATAGGGCTAACTGGGGCTCTTCCTTGTAGCCCTATTTTGAGGAAAGAGGGTGAAATTGGTAGAGAGGATAACCATAGAATTTTTTTTAGCATTCCAAAGGAGTACATTGCAAGGTTTTGGGACTCCTTCCTTTATCATTCAAGTGGTTGAGAAGAATGGTCAATAGGACCTAGTTTAGTTGAAGATCTTGAATGCTCTTCATTTAGAATGTTAGCTTGACTGACAACAAGAAGTGATAACTTATCAAGATAGTGGAGTAGGGATTAGGATTGGGGGATATTTTCTTGGAAAAGGTCCTATAAATCCATGTGGTGATCTTGCAAGACACCCTAAGTCTTAGAGGCAAACAGAAGCATGAATCAAGGATTGGTTCATCCCTACTTCTCCCTATCAAGTGGTATCAAAGCCTACAAAAGGTGTGGGAAAAAGCAAGTGCAAAGGAAGGTGAATTCAATCACCTAGTGAATCTAGTGGTTCTAGCAAAATGGTGACCAATTCTAAATTGGTCAAGAAGGTAGAAGAACAAGAGATGAAAGTAGAAGAGCAAGAGGAAGACAACATGTCTTTGAGAGAAATATTGGCATGACTTGAACAATTGTTGAGCAAGGTCTAAGAAAAAATTGATAAGGTAAAGGACAAGATAGATCATAAAGAAGAGAAAGAAGCCAAAGAGAAAGAGATTGAGTTGGAAGAAGAAACTCCAACACTAGACCCTATTCTACTAGAAGAGCCTTTCTTAAAGGAAATAAAAGAAATCAATATCAAAGCCTTTGAAGGCATTCCTCTATTTAGTGGAAAGATGGACATAGACCTCATCATGGAATGGATTGAATAAATGGAGAACCATTTTTAATGTGATGGTGTCTTTGATGCTCAAAAATTCAAGGTGGTAAAATCAAGGTTAAGAGGTACTGCTTTAACCTAGTGGAAGTTTGTTCAAACAGAGAGGGAAAAAGAAGGAAAGATTCCGATTGTCACTTGGAAAGGAATGGTGACTAAAATTAGATAAGATTACATTCCTAAAGCTTATGAAATATAGTTGCATAGGAGGAGACAAAATCTAAGGAAAAAAGATATGGATGTGCACTCTTATATTGAAGAGTTCCAAAAGTTATGCTTAAGATCCAAGGCAGTAGAAGATGAAAATATCAGATTTACAAGATATTTGAATGGCCTTAAGTGGTCTATCCAAGAAGACATGAGCCTTATCACTCCTAAAATAGTCCATAAATGCTATCAAATGGATTTAAAGGTGGAAGAGAAAGGGAAAAGGAAGCAAGACCATACCTCAAAGAATAGAGGAATAGATAGAGATGGTAAAGGACAAAGGGGAAGCTATGGAGGTAGAAGAAATCAAGGAAGATCTCAAGGTGAGTCCAAGCTGACTGAACAGAGTGGAGAAACTAGTCAAAAAGGTGGTTTGAGCATAAGTAGAGGCCAAGGTAGATCACTAGAAGGAGGGGGACCATCCTACTTTGATACAATGAATTGTTACCATTCTTAGAAACTTGGGCACCCAGCCTATAGTTGTCCTAAAAAGGGATCAACATCACAAGGAGAAAAGAAGATAGCCTACATCCATGAAGATGTTGCAAGTGTGAAGTCACCTAATATCCAGTTGGATTCTAAAAGTGGGGATAACTTGACGATAAAGAGGATCCTGATTAAAGAACTAGTCAAAGGAGAGCCAAAGAAAAGAAGATCACTCTTTAGAGTGAGATGCAAGATTATGGAAAAGGTATGCATGGTTATCATAGACTTAGAGTCTATTGATAAAATCATTTCAGAAGAAGCCATAGCTACTCAAGATTCCAAAAATACCTCATATCACTCCCTACAAGGTTTCCTATCTAAACAAGGAGCAACATGTTTTGGTGAATGAGAGAGCATGGATTGAGTTCACCATAGGAGGCTACAAAGACAAGATTCTATGTGAATTTTTTTCCCATGGATACCTGTCACCTATTACTAGGTAGACCATTGCAATTTTATAGGAAGGCCATACATAATGGTGAGCTCAACTCCTACACCTTCAAGAAGGATGAGGTAAGTTATACAATTTAGTCATTAATAGAATTTGAAAACAAAGGAAGTGGACCTAATGTGCTACTATTGAAGGGGAAAGAGTTCATGAAGACACTTGAAAAAGAAGGAGTGGGTTATGCTATTGTCGTGAAACCCAAGGAAGAAAGAGAAGCTAAGGAGGAGGAAATACCTCATGAGGTGTAGACTATTCTATATGACTTTAAGTACATTATATTAGATGGTGCAACATCAATACTACCACCTAAAAGAGCAATCAACCATCAAATAGACTTGGTTCTAGGAGCATCTCTTCCAAGCAAAGCACCTAACAAGCTAACTCTTGAATATAATAGAGAAGTTGCAAAGAAAATGCAAGAGTTTATGGATCAAAGGTTGATAAGGATAGCATTAGTCTAGAGCCATAAACAAGATCACAATCTGGTATAGGTTTCCCATACCTAGGATTGAGGACTTAATGGATTGCTTAGGAGGGGTTAAGTACTACACCAAGATAGACCTTAATATTTTTTATCATTAGATTAGAATCAAAGAGGGATATCAATGGAAGACAACCTTTAAAACCACTTAAGGGCTCTATGAATGGCTAGCTATGCCATTTGGCCTTTCCAATGCTCTAAGTACATTAATGAGGTTCATGAATGAGGTGTTGAAATACTTCATAGGTAAGCTTGTGGTAGTCTATTTAGATGATATACTTATTTTTAGCATGAGTAAAGAAGAGCACTTAGAGCATATTATAATTGTATTGTTTAAATTGAAAGAGGAACACTTAACCATCAATCTAGACAAATGTGATTTTATGAAGTAGGAACTAGTCTATTTAGGCTTTGTTCTTTCACAAGGAGATCTAAAAATGGATGAAGAAAAAGTTGCAGCAATATTGAGTTGGAAAAATCCTAAAAATTCCAATGAAATGAGGAGTTTCCATGACCTAGCTCAGTACTATATAAAGTTCATCAAGAACTTTTGTGGGATATGTGCTTCCATGATGGATACTATCAAAAGTGGAATAAAGACCAAGTTTATGTGGACACTAGTAGCAAAGAATGGATTTTAAACATTAAAGAAAGAGGTAGTTACCAAGCCTATTCTTGAGTTTCCTACTTTCAATGAACCTTTTGTTGTAGAATGTGATGCAAGTAATATAGTAGTGGGAGGAATTTAAAGCCAAAGAAATAGACTAGTAGCTTTCTTTAGTGAAAAGCTAAATGCAGAAAAACAAAAGTACTCTTCCTATGATTTGGAACTCTATGCACTTGTTCAATCCCTCAAGAAATGGAAGCATTATCTCTTGCCCAAGGAGTTTGTAGTGTTCACTAATAGCCAAGCTTTGAGTTTTGTTAACTCTCAAGAAAAGCTAAGCGATAGACATGTCAAGTGGGTGGAGTATCTATAGTCTCATACCTTCACCATAAAGCACAAGAAGGTGAAACTCAATAAGGTAGCTAATGTTTTGAGTAGGAGGCTACTTACTATCTAAGAAATCTAAGAAAGAAGCATAGGGTTGGATAATTTTAAAGAACTCTAAAAAACTAATGAATATTTTGTAGCAGCATACAAAGTGTGTCAAGAGCACCTAAACCACTTTCATGGTGAGTTTGTAGACTATACATTGAAAAATGGATTACTCTTCAAAGATGGGTAGCTATGTGTATAGAAAGGTTCCATGAGGGAGAACCTTATAGAGGAAAAACACAGTGGAAGTTTGAGTGGCAATTTTGGCTTGAATAAGACCTTGGAGTTGGTTCAAAGGTACTAATATTGTCCTAAAATGTAGTGAGATGTCAAAGTTTATGTTGAGCAATGCATCATATGTCAAAGAGAAAAGGGTACTTCTAAAAATGTAGGATTTTATCAGCCTCTCCCAATACCAAGTAGACTATGGGAATGTGTAAGTATGGATTTTGTGGTTGGTTTACCTAGAACAAAAAGTGGTTTTGATAGCATCTATGTAGTAGTGGATATATTTATAAAAATGAGTTATTTTTTTCCATGCAATGTCACTCATGATGCAAGTCATATTTTCTACTTGTTTATCAAGGAATTTTTGAGGATTCATGGTTTTCCAACTAGCATTATATCTAACAGGGATAGAAAATTCATGGGACATTTTTGGGGATCCTTATGGAAAAGGTTAGGTACCAATATCTCTTTTAGTTCAGCCTACCATCCTCAAACTAATGGTTACACTAAAGTGGTCAATAGGACACTTGGCAGTTGTTAAGATGCTTAACCAAGGAGTATGGTTTGACATGGGATTTAGTCCTTCATCAAGCAGAGTTTTCTTATAATGATAGCAGTAATAGAACTATAGGTAAGAGTCCCTTTGGGATTGTGTATGGGATACATCCTAGAGGTGTATGTGAATTAAGAAACCTAGATGGACAAGTACCTATCAGTGGTTATGATGAAGATTTTAGTCAATGAATGAAAGAAGTGTATGAGCAAGTAAAATAGTCCCTTATTGATAACACCAAGAGGATCAAGGAAAAAGCTAACCTCAAGAAGAGAGAAGTCTAGTTTGGTGTAGGGGACTTAGTTATGGTTCACCTTAACAAAGCAAGAATGGATAAGGTAACTTTTGCAAAGCTACAAATGAGAAGAATTAGGCCATGCCCAATATTCACATTTTAGTGATGTTTGTTGTTAGTGACGTACACTTATTCATATTGTAAGTATCTACCAAGCACATTGTATAATTAACAATGTTAACCAAGCATTTCAGTATCTACCAAGTTCTATAGTTTTTATCGAGTCCAAGGGATAGTATTCAGTTTGCACCGAGCAGTTCCTACAAAGTTGTTGATCAATAGTATAAACTAAGCATCTCAAAGTATGTCAAGTTTAGTAGTGCAAATTGAGTTGTACAGTGCTTACCAAGTTCACAGCTATTGTGATGTGAGGCTAGTGTTAATCAAGCTACTTAGTGTTAACCAAGTGACTCAATTTATACTGAGCTCATAGTGATAGCATTGGCTAAGTTATGTAGTGTGAATCAAGTGTTTTAGTTTATATGCTGAGTTTTATAGTATTCTCTAAGTCACTAGTGTAGACCGAGTTCAAGACTACTTGGAAGTGATCTGCATGGACCGAGCTCCTACATGTACCAAATGCATGATGATGTTGAGCATTAATAGTGGATGTCGAGTATTAGAACCTCACCGAGTTACCCTTCAAAATCTGAGTTCCTATAGTTGGGCTGATTTTGTGATTTTTGTGTAAACTTGTATTGTGCTTGACTTTGTAATTTTAAAATTGGATTAGTATATATGTAACATATTGTTCACATCCAAAGAGAAAGTATGAAGTAATGTAATAAGTAGAGAAGAGAAAAATAGTGAATTACAAAGGCTACAATAGTATAAGGAGAAACAAATATTTATCTATCATAATAAAGTGATTACTATGCTCAAAGGAATCTCATCTAGCAAGCCAAACTGGAGATCAGAGACTAGCTACTATTTCATCCTAATAGGTGGATTAGTCAAATCCTTTCACAAGGTAGACTTAATAGTCTTATGTAAATATCTTTACCAAGTACATACTTCATTGTATGTTTTAAAATCTTTTTGCAAGGTGGACCTAGCAGTTCTTATTGCTCCTAATAGGGTAGCTCATCAAAAGCAATCATTGTAATCCTTAACAACCCAAATTTATACTATAGTACTAGAGCTTGTGGGTACCATCCCCACCCTAGTTTTACTTTATATTTGAAAGATTTTTGGGTCACCAAATTGTGTGTCAAAGTGTTATGAATGCTTTAATGTTTTTAGTTTCTCATACATGTAATTACATCCAAATACTCATAAAGGATTAATTGTTAATTAAGGATTAAGTTTTATTGGTTATTGATTCACCCCTCCCCTCTTAGTAACTTAGTCTATCATAATATTTCCAATAATTGGTATCAGAGCTTTGTGGTTCTTAGGAAAGAGGTTTAACAGCTTGAGCAAAGATCAAAGACTATGGAGGTATTTAGACTTGACAAGGCTATTAACAATGTAAAGCTAGATTTGGAATTAGCTATTGGAAAAATCAAGAAAGCAAAAGAGAAACTCTCTCAATCCATGAAAAGAAGAAAAGATCTTGCAATCCAAATGAATGACCAACTTTATATTGAAGAAAGAATTGAAGACATCCATTCAAGCAATTTAGATGAAGCTAATGAAGCAATAAAAGAACTATTTGAAAAGAATAGTACTCTTCAAGAAGAAGTGAGAAAACTAAGAAGAGAGTGAGAAATTTAGTCAGTAAGATTATGTGAAGTCATGGAAGAGAAAAACAAGATAAAAGAAGAGATAGAAGGAAAGAACAATGAAATTCAACACCTATCCCTTCAATAGACATACTTCATTGATAAGCTCACCAATGCAAATGAAGAAATCATGAATCTAAGATTAGATAATAAAATATTGTAGAATGATCTGAACACTAAAAGGAAAACCAATAAGAGGATAATGAAATCTCAAGCAGACATGAATCAATTGAATGAGAAAAGCCATTATAGACAAAAGGGAAAAGCATGAATTGGATATATAGAAGAAGGTGAATCATCCAAGCAAGGATCTCAAAAGAATCAAAGACCTACTTACAGTCGCTATGGTAAGATAGGCCATACATCAAAGAAATGTTGGGGCAATGGGAAAGGTAAATTCAATGGAAAGTGCTACAATTGCAATCAACATGGTCATAGGGAAAATGAATGCAAAGAGAAACCTAAGTTTGAAGGAAAATGTCATAAATGTAAGAAGCATGGGCACAAATCTTAGAATGCAAAACTAATATATTTAACCTAGCAGAATAGATTGTGAAAGCTATATTTGGTTGGGACTATAAAACTTGGTGCAAATGTCAATATTGTGGAGAATTTGGACACATTGGAATAAATAGTGTAAAACATCACATGAAGACAAGAGACACTACCAGAAGATGTTTCATTTGTATAGAACTTGGTCATCTTTCCAAGAACTATATAAATACTAGAAGAATTGAAGATGAAAAGAATAAAAAAGATGATAACATTAGAAAGAAGATGAGACAGTAATGGGTTCCAAAATCTTCTAAGAATATAAGTTTGAGCAATGATAATAATGTGACTTAAGAATTTGGTGACTCTATCATTTCCACTTGATCTCTCATAGGAGAACTAGAACTAGGATTCTGAAGATATTTGACATCAATTCTAGTTAGCAAAATGAAAGATCCAAATCAGCATTGAAGATGCAAAGGGATCACTGAGTAAATAGATGCTAGTCATTACTGAGCATGGTTAGGTTGCATGCCTTACCGAGTGAGGTCGGGTTGTAAGACCCTACTGAGCAAGGTCAGGATCTACTATATTTGTTTTGTGGTTCTTGAGTCATGGAAGCCTTTGCCAAGAATTCAATACAAGTAAAGTGGATGATAGTCTATCATTTGAGAAAACAATTGTACAAGGAATTTATGGTGAAATTTGATGAAAAAGGGAGAAATCGAAGTCATTTCTTACTGTGATTTTTTGAGAGCCATATGTGCAAGGCAATCTTTAGAGCATTCAAGAGATTTCAGTGAATTGTTATTGAATACTTTCATATTCTCTCAAACCCTATCGAGTGAAGATGGAATCCACCAATAGAAAATCAAAGAAAGGTTTATACATGTTAGTTCGAGGCATGGAGTGGAAGGCACCTAATTTTAAGCTAAGTCTTGCCATTGTAGAAACCCTAGATCCGAGCGAAGTGTAGTCACAAATTCCACCAAAGGTACCATTGATCAATGATATTTTTTCACATTTTAATGTGCTATTCAAGATATTGGAACATTGGAGAAGGATGAATCATTAAAGGAATTATGAATTAATGGGGTGCTGAAACCAGAATATAAACATCTTGAAACAAAAAGTTTAACTCACATTCCACATATGCCATGTGATTTTAAAATAAAATGGATAAGATATATTCTTAGTCATGTGCACAATGGTTAGCTATGGTTGGAACAACCTATTTTGATAAGTAAGAAGATAATCCATAGGATCACTAGTCTTCCCATGTTGACAAAAGCAAAAATGACCAAAACCCTAGGTTGAGTTGAACTGGAGAAGAAAACCCTTACTAAGTGGGATGGAAGGGGACTAAAGATTAGCTATGTTATTGAAATGGAACTCAAGTTTGGGATAGATGTCATCAATCACAAGATTTAAGGCTTGAGAAGACTGAACAATGTGTCATGTGAAGTAGTGGATTTAGCATACAAAGTGGTCAAGAATAACTTCTCACTTGACCTTGCCAGGTTAATGCTAAACTAGTTCAACAAGAACATGGAGAATATAAGAACTTCCAAGAACAATCCTTGTAAGTTCAGTTCACTTTTGACTTGTCTATTTTTCTGTGTACAAAAGTTCTTCCCATCTAAAGGTACATTAGTATGGAGGAAGGATGTACTTGTTCTTTATCAAATTAATGAGTATATAGTTAAAATGGGAGAGAACTATGTAAGTTTTATGGACAACTATTTTGATGCATTTAAAGAGAATATGAATAATAGATTCAAGATTCCCAAGAAACTAGTTGATGAATAGAAAGATGATGTTTTTTTCATGGTTGATAGTGAAAAAGTATATATTCAAGTAGTTAGACCAAGGATATGTTGGGAAAACCTCCTCGTTATGAGATAACCATAGATGAAACCAAGAATATTATTGAGTCATTAATTAATGAGCCTATTGACCCTAATGTTTCATACTTTGGCACTTATGATGAGGCAAAGGCTAGGATTGAACTTGAAATCAAACTCCCTTAGGCAATCAACACAGGAAAGAAGAGAATTGCCAAACTAAAAGATGGTTCCACTCTTCTATTGACTAAATATAAAGGAGATGATATTAAGGATGAAGAAGTAGAAGATGAAGAGAAATAAGTAGAAGATGAAGAGAAATCAGAGGATGAAAAGACACTAAAGAAGAAAGGTAAGGTAATTATTACGAATCCTACCAAGACATCTATTGTTGTGTTTACAAGAAGATCATCTAGGAAGAAAGCAGATAAAAAAGGAGGAGATGTAATTTTCAGGAGGCCTCCATCTTCTTTTGCGAAAAGAATGAAATATTTAGAATCAAGATTTGGCATAAAAAATTTCAAGGCACTAAAGTATGAGACTAGGATTGTAAAGGAGTAGAAGTAAATAAAGGACTTGTTAATATTTAAAATGGGTAAATGGAAGTATTCTCCAAACCAACTTGCTCGATAGATTCCTACTATTCTAATGGAGAAGATCAAGCCAAGATGGGAGAATGCCATGAAAACTATGATAGACATATATGAGTAGATCCCAAGGCAACTCATGTCGAGTTTGGAGGACAAGGAGGTAAAGGAATCTCTAAAGAAAAATGAAGAAAAGCTTACTTTGAGATTCAACACTTGTCTTATATTGTTGAATGGAATTGAACATGTGGTAAGGACTGCTACAAACACATGGAAGAACATTTATCTTCTTCACATGCCAAGTGATTTTTTTGTCAATGTCAAATAAAAGGATGAAGGTGATGATGAACAAGAAAAAGATGAGGAATTTGATAATGAAGAAGTTACATATTTTGACAATGTAGATGATGAAGAAGAAGAATAGGGGTAGGAAGATACCAATGAAGATTTACCAAATGTACAAGATACTAAGTAGACTGACCCAGCCACACTTTTTCATTCTCCAAGGAAAACACTGGAAACATCAAGATTGGAGAAGGATTTAGTAGGATTGATTGTGACTAACATTGAAAGCACAAGAACTCAATCAATCTTTGCACCCATCCACCTTAGTACTTCATTGATTGAAGTGACAAGCACTTCATCTACTGAGCAACCAACACTTTTCTCTCAACATCAGTTTTGGTAAATCTAGATATTTATATTATAGGAATTTTAGCAATAAGTGCAGTATCTACAACTAGTCCTACTATTTCTACAATTGTTTCCATTCCCAGAATGCAGCTAATAAGTGGAAAGATAGCTAAGACCAAGTCTCAATCGAGAACAATATTTTTGGGCCAAGGAAATGAGAAGGAAGAAGACATAGATCTTGATGAGGAGATTGTAATTCCAAATTGGGAATATCCTTGTAGAGGCATTAAATACAGATGTTGATACTTCTCAACCAATTTTGAACTAGTTAGTAGAGGTAGCCCAAAAATTCAATAATGATTTGAATGCACAAGAGAAATTTTTGTAGAGAGCTGAGAAGAAGTTTGAGAATAAAATTTTGGAACTTATTGCTCAACAAATTGGTATCCATTAGGTAGAATTTTCTACT
Source organism: Cupressus sempervirens (assembly GCA_028749045.1). NCBI lineage: Eukaryota > Viridiplantae > Streptophyta > Pinopsida > Cupressales > Cupressaceae > Cupressus > Cupressus sempervirens. The sequence goes on along the minus strand of CM053787.1, from coordinate 911,883,128 downwards.
ATTCTAGGTTCACTAAAGACCTCTTACAACAATGTGTCTTCACTATTCAGTAAACTCTATGATATCTCAAATTTCACTAAGGAAATAAAAGATAAAATGTCTAAGATTGATGAAGATCTAAAGGAAAGTGCACATTAGTTGCAACTTGACCCAAGCTACAGCTCTGCCCATTTCAACAAGATCAGATTCTTGACTAATATGCAAGTAGAATTGTTGAGAGAAGAGGCAAGAATAAGAGCTATATTGATAGATATACAAGGTATCATTCTCCCAAATAGAGATGCATTGTAGAAACACATTACACATACTAAAACACTCATCCATGACAACAACTTCTCCATTGTAGACCACATGATAGAACTATCAACAAAAATGAAAATTGCATTGTACACATGCAAGGTGTTGGAAGAGAATTGGGCCAAGACATGGGAATTAATTTTGATGGTACATTCATATTTCTTGTCACATTTTAGTATTACTATATAATATAAATAGCATACATCTTTGACATTAATGCTAAAAGGGGAAGAAGATGCATAGTGTAGAGAAAATGTATATTGTGTAAAGGGGAGAAGATGTACAAAAAAGAGAAAAATATATATATCAGATGTGAAAAGATATATAGTATACTATATATTATGTATGGGGGGGCATTATATTATTATTCATGTTCAGATACTCAATCGTACATCTTTTACAAAACCAAATTTGAAAAATCTCAAAAATAGTATACTCTGCCGAGTCAAAAACATAAGATGATGGATAAAAGATGTTCTTAAACATTTTGAATTTAGTTTTGACTGATAAGTATTTTTGTCACTAATGCCAAAGGGGGAGATTGTTGACATTTTAGTCATATTTGTTATTAGTGACATACACTTATTTAGATTATAAGTATCTATCAAGCACATTATATAGTTAATAGTGTTAACCAAGCATTTTAGTATCTACTGAGTTCTACTATTGTTACCAAGTCCAAGGGATAGTATTCAGTTTGTGTTGAGAAATTACTACAAAGGTGTTGATCAATAGTATAAACCAAGCATCTTAGTGTATGTCAAGTTTACCAATGCAAATTGATTTGTATAGTGCTTACTGAGTTTGCAATTATTGTGATGTGAGTCTAGTGTTAACTAAGCTACTCAATGTTAACCAAGTGACTCAGTTTATATTGAGCTCGTAGTGATAGCGTTGATCGAGCTATGCAGTGTGAATGGAGTGATTTAGTTTATATGTCAAGTTTCACAGTATTCATCGAGTCACCAGTGTAGACCAAGTTCAAGACTACTTGGAGGTGATTAGTATGGACCAAGATTCTACGTTTATTGAGTGCATGATGATGCTTAACATTGATAGTGGATGCTGAGTATCAGAACCTCACCAAGCTAGTCTTTAGAACCCAAGTTCCTACAGTTGGGTCAACTTTATGGTTTTTGTCTACACTTGTATTGTGGTTGACTTTTTAATTTGTAAATTGGATTAGTATATTTGTAATGTATTGTATTAAATCCAAAGAGAAAGTATGAAGTGATGTAATAAGGAGAGAAGAGTAGAAGAGAGAATTAAAAGGGCTACAATAGTATAAGGAGAAAAAATGATTTATCTATCACAGCAAGGTGATTACTATACTCAAAGGAATCTCATTTAGCAAACAAAATTGTAGATCAAAGATCAGCTACTATTTCATCCTAACAGGTGGATCAATCAAATCCTTTCACAAGGTAGACTTAATAGTCATATATAAATCTCTTTACCGAGTGCATACTTCATTGTATGTTTGTAAATCCCTTTGCAATGTGGACTTGGCAGTCCTTATTGCTCCTAATATGGTAGATCATTAGAAGTGATCATTGTAAGTCTTAACATGACAACTTTATACTTCAAAACTAAAGCTTGTGGGTATCATCCCCATCCCAAGATTACTTTCTATTTGGAAGGTTTCTAGGTCACCAAATTGTGTGTTGAAGTGTTATGAATGCTTTAATGTTTTCAGTTTCTCATGCATACAATTAGATCAGAATACTCATAAAGGATTAATTGTTAACTAAGGATTAAGTTGTATTGGTTAGTGATTCATCCCTCCCCTCTCTATAAATTATTCTATCATAATATTTCTAGTACTCCAATACTGGCCAAGTTTAGAACATCTTTTATTTAGAAAGTTTTTTTTGAGAGTTATTCGTTTGTTAGTTTTAAAAATCTTTTGTTTTAAAGTAGTCTGCTATCCATAAATCAACAACTTGTACAAGAAATGAGATAACTCATTATCCCACTATAGGAATTGTATGGACTCTTGAGGATAGTGAGTAAACTAAATGTACTATACTTTGCAAAAATCAGGGCCTTTCAAAATCCTGGCAAGCATTTTTAAACTCTTGCCCTAAGTGAGCCAGAGCATGCCTAGCTAGGGAAGAATTTGACATCAAAGTTTATCCTATGCAATCTTCTGGATATTTTTGTAGAATTACTTTGAAGGTTGAAAGATAAGTGAGGAGGTTCTTTGGGTGGAAGTAAAAGGATCCATCAATTCATTTAGCCATCAAACAATGCCAAACACCAATTTTCCCTTATAAACCCTCAAAAAAGCCTTTAAATCAGCAAGGGTGTTGTATGACCATTCTAGGGTCTACAACCTAGAAATTCTTAAAGATTTCACAATATGAATAGAGGTCCATGAAGGTCATTTGGATTGGTTAGTTGAAGAGAAAGGATAAAATCCCTATTTTGTAGGTGAAATAGGGCTAATCGAGGCTCTTCATTGTAGCTCTATTTTGAGGAAAAAGGGTGAAATTGGTAGAGAGGATAATTGTAGAAAATTGTTTTAGCATGCTAAAGGAATAAATTGCAAAGGTTTGAGATTCCTTCCATGATCTTGTAAGTGGTTGAGAAGAGTGGTCAAAAGGACCTAGTTTAGTTGAAGATCTTGAATGCTCTTCATTTCGAATGGGAGCCAAGAAGACGACAAGAAGTGACAACTTATCAAGATAGTGTAGTAGTGTTTAGGATTGGGGGATCTTTGCTTGGAAAAGGTCCTATAAATCCATGTGGTGATCTTGCAAGATACCCTAAGTCTTAGAGGCAGACAAGAAGCATGAATCAGTGATTGGTTCATCCCTACTTCTCCCTATCAATCTAGAAGCTACAATAAGAAAGTTAAGCCATGCAACTTCCAACTGGGTGATCTTGTTTTGAGAGAAAACCCCAAGAATCAGTAACAATGGGTACAAAAAGGGAAGTTCAAACCCAACTATCTTGGCCCATACATAATTACTATAGTGTTTGGGTTTGGTGCTTACCAACTTTCTACAACCGAGGGAGAGATTCTGAGTAGCCCATGAACACTCTCCATCTGAAGCAGTTCTACATGTGATCTAATTTCACGAGCTCTCTGTATATACTTAAATGTCCTTAAAAAAAATCTAAAAATTCCAAAAATTCCATAAAAAATTACTATCTTAGTGAAAACCTAGCAATAGGCGCCTTGGTAGTACCAAAAAAAAGGAAAAATTCAAAAATACAAAAAAAATCAGAAAGAGAAAAATACAAAAAAATGGAAAATTTCAAATATAAAAAAGAAAAAAGAAATAAATAAAAGAAGTGCCATTGATGAAAATCTGGCAAACATTCATCATGGTAGCAAAAAAAAGAATCTTTGTGAAGAAAGTGAAAACTTGGTAAATAGGCGCATATTGTTCCCAATGCTATATCATATCACACATCTTCTAGATCATGTATAGTTGCTTTCATACTTTAGTTTTCTACTTTTGCTCATGTATCCATGGATTGAATATTGTCATAACTTAGGGGCAATCCCCTATAGTGTCATAGGAATCTCTTAAGCATCAATCACCAGTTGTTCTAACTACGTCTGCCCACTATTGCTAGTGTCACTTTTTGAGATTCCTCTCACAAAAAATCTCTTAAGAGTCAATCACCGATTGTTCTAACTATGGATACCTATTTTAACTCACACTATCTAGATTCCTCTCATGGAAGATCTCTCTCGCATTAGTCATTATTTGTTCTAACTCTATCTACTGTCGCTCAATTCCTACTAAGGTTCTTCTTATTGAAGATTTCTCTTTGAGTTTAGTCACCAGTTGTTCTAACTATGTCTACCTACTATTATCACCTTATTGAAGAGATTTATTTAATACATATTATGAACATTGACACTTGACATCTATCCTATAACACAAAGATTGAACTCAAAACAATGAACTTGTTTAGGATATACTGAGCTTTTATTTTCTTGTTTTACTTTTGCTTCATCATGTCTCTTTGAGAAACTCAATGATGTCACTTTCAACTAGAGAAATGAGGAATGGGGCCATGATCTTCTCTTTGTTTTCTATTTGTGGTTTAGTTCTAATGATCTGAAGCATCCATATAAAAGGGGTGTACACTATAAGAACCTCCATCTCATATTGGATTGCCATGTGTACATCAACTCCTTTTATATGGACTCTTCATTGAGGTTGGTTCTTCTCCTTGCTTGTTGGAGTGAACTCTTTATGCCACAATAAATACTAATACACATCCTGCTAAGTGAATGTATGGGTCACTGTGAGTGTACCTAGCACACTTCTATCTTAGGTTATGAATGCAAGGGTCATTGTAGAAAAAATACTTACTGATTGCTTAACATAAGGAGGATGCATGCATGAAACATTCTGGTCATCCTAGCATTTATGCTTTGATACTTATGTTCACTTGCTACATTAAAAGGGACAAATATTCTGGTCATTCTAGCTTCTTGTGCCTTGAATGCTTCCATTTAATCCTAACAAAAATAGAACATATGTCCTTTTCATATTTCTATGATTGCAATGTTATTAGGAATTGTACAAAATTTGTGGGTTTCACTAAATGCTTAGTGATGATAATTGTCAAAGCTTGGTAATGAGACCTAGGGTTGCATCTAGCATAGGGCTGTATTGCATAAGCACATGGTTTGATTTCTAATCTACTTTCCTCCTTTGTAATAAGGTATTGTTGGCTTCTTCAAAGTATCATGTTTCTTCACAACTACACAAGCATTCACTTCTTTCGTTCATCCTCTTGATCTTCAAGGAATACCTATCACTATCAACAAAATGGAACACTGCATGAGATGTTAGTTCATTCACATTTTGCATTTCATATATAATTTCAATCATATCAAACTTGCATTCATAATTATAAGCATACACATCTCATGTATGACAAACTATAAAGAGATAATGTGAAACATGCAAAGGGTTCTTGAATCAAAAAATCTTGTATATATATATATATATATATATATATATATATATATATATATATATATAAGTGTATATACATATATGTATATATGTATGTATATATATATATATATGTATATATGTATATATGCATATATATACATATATATACATATATATATACATATATACATATATATACATATATATATACATATATACATATATATACATATATATATACATATATACATATATATATATATACATATATATACATACATATATATATATACATATATACATGTATATACATATATATATATACATACATATATATATATATACATACATATATATATATACATACATATATATATATATACATACATATATATATATACATACATATATATATATATATACATATATATATATATATACATATATATATATGTATGTATGTATATATATATATATGTATGTATATATATATATGTATGTATATATATATATATATATGTATGTATATATATATATGTCAAGTCAAAACTACTTGAGTGCTTGTAATCTCAAAAATGGTACAAAATGATGTAGGCACACCAATTGATACATAACTAGACCAAGGATGAAAAATATATGATCTAACTATCTCCTTCCCCCTGACCACCCACTGGTAGTGGAGGGGGAGGAGGAGGAGGAGGCATGTCTGGTCTCATAGGAGGCCATGCACCACCTGACTCTCATGCATACTACAAAAATAGAGGCACCTGCTCTACCTCATCTGCGATTACTACCGCATAAGCTACAAAATAATAGGATACCTTGGCTAACTGTGGTTGTATCTCATCCTATTGATACTCTGATCTCCAAGCTGCTACCTCTAGCTACTCCTCTATATCACAAATCTTTTGATCCTACTCTGCTATCTAGGTATCCCTAATTGCCACTGCATGGTTTGCACTCAATCTCTTGACCTTCTAAGGGCATGTTGGGTTTGTGCTAGGATATCTCCATCATGGGCCCCTATAGAAGGGTGGTCCTACATCTCCTCATCACCCTCCACCTGCTTAGCTAGTTGCTCAGCTGGCCACTGCTCCTCTATGTATCTTTTCCAATGACTCCTAAGGAACCTATCTCACCTCGAGGTCACCTCTAAGCTATCCCACTACAACCAACACTTAGATCTTCCCTCATCTGCTGAGGCAAAATCTGCACCTAGCACGTCCTTTTTCTAATTCCCTCTTATTGGGGCTATTGTGGTGGTGCTTATGGTGCATGTATTGGTTGAATAGGCCTCCCAATCCCTACTAGGTCTGTGAACCATAGAAAGGGATGACTAGAAAAATGTGCCTGATATGTGGGACTCATCCCCCCATCTGCTACTATTCATAGATAGTCCCACTAGATGGCCACTATGGTGCACATGTCGATCATCGATCATCCTAGGTCTAATCTTAGTGACCACCCTCGATCTACATTTGTAGCCAACCATGTGTACAAATAATACTCTTGCAAAATATCCTATGGTTGACCATACTATTGTCATATGCAAGTCAAAGGAAATCCCTCAAAAACTAATATTGAATGACCAATTAGTGATTTTGAGGCAAACATATATCCGAGCTCTACCTGTGCATCATCCTAGAGCTCTATCTCTCTCCATGGTCTCCACACTAGGACCACCAGGTCATCTAATTTGGCCCTCCACTACTTAGTCTTCCCTAGAGTGGTTTGGGTCAACTGGCCTCTATAATGGAAAATATAAGGCTCCATGGGCTACCTCTCATCTACAAAAATAGGTCTCATAATTGGCAAGTGCTCCCATGCCCATATCTAAAGAAAATATACACTACTCACCATGCTCCTCTCATGGTAGACATCTCGTGCATCTAGTGGAACATATGGACAAGCATGCACTGACCCTGCCCATATCTCTTTGATGTCTCCAGCATCATCTATAACATCCGGCCCTATCCACACTCCAACCCATGCTACCCTCTATCTAGCATCAAGAAACAACTGATAAGTATGCCCAAGACTATAGGTAATCTATGAGTGGGCCAATATGTATGCACTAGCTCCTCCCAGCTGATGGTTCTAACCATGATCATGTCCTCCTGGAAGATGGCCCTTGGTGCCTCTGTACCTATCTCTGGTATTGTGTTATATACCACCTGTGGTCCGTGGAATGGAATCTATAGTATCCTATAAATGTCCTCAAGTGTGATCATCATTTCTCCCTATGGTAGATGGAATGTGTTTGTCTTTGAATGCAAACACACCGCCATTGTAGTCCAAAGGTCATGATTTAACAACACTGGTGGAATCCGGCAAAGATATGACAATCTAAGTCTATCAATATGTGCCATGTCAGAATCATCTAGCTACCACAATAGAGCTCTGTAAGGTAGGTAATGGGAGCTAAATTTGACATTGAGAAAGCTAACTTGCACGAATGAAAAAAAAATTAAAATGATTCATCTTGACTAAACAAACAAGATGAAAGAAAGCACAAAATTATAATGAGAAATCAAATTTCAAATATCTTAAATTGTATTTTACACTAGAATTTCACACAAGAATTAAACATCTCATGTGAGATCACACATTTTTTCATGAGTACACACTTCCTTGCATGAAAAATGGTCAAGCTATGAGCTGAAAATGCCCTAAAATTAGGGCTTCTTGTGTGAAAGATGGGTATCCTCTATGCGACAAAACCCACAACACCAAGTGATGAAGTATTGGCCTGGTACTTCTTTACGCCAAAGGAGATTGGGCCTGTGCAAGGAGAGACATCCTCACATGAAGACTGACATGGCATGACTTAAACACAGCCTAAAACATGCTAAAAATATCTCAAAAAGCATGAAAACCAAAATGCAAAGCAAGATTAGCAATTACTCACTAGATGTCCATACTCCACTAGTCAGTTGTGTCGTCAAGAGTGCTTGAATTAGTGTGAATGCATGGGGAGCAACATTTTTCTCCTCAAAGCTCTCTTCTCCACAAAAGAAAAAAGCATAAATGATTTGAAAATGACCCTTTGGGCCCTTATATAGGTTTTGACCTAATTTTTCAAAGTGCTCCAATTGGTGCAAAAATCAGCGTCTAGCTAATTTGGCTACTTTGAATCCATTTCTAGGATCAAATTTGAAATTTGACACACTTAGGTAGCTCAAAAATGCATTTTAAAATTTTGGGATTGATGCAATCAAATGCTTGTGTAGTCCAATTTTTTTAATACTTTGTGCATCTTCAAATCTATTCAAATCACATCTTTCTTCAAATTTTCCAAAATTTCTATAAAAAGTCAACTTAAGTCAACTCGGATCAAACTTGACCTTCTAGCGAAATTGCTCTGAATCAACTTCAAAATTGCTCCAAAATCTTCTAGTCTCTTCTATATTCTTCTCAATCTTAGATTTCTTCAATATCTCTCAACACACTACTCTACATCATATTCTAGTATATCATCTTTCAATTTAACTCCTGAAGGGGTAGGAAGATTGTATCATTGAATCTTTCAAAATTGACTTCAACTCAATCTTAATCTTATGTCCTCATCATTCATGACATCTTGTTCCCTTTCTATCTAGCATCATATGTCGTGTATCTCATTTTTTGATTAGCTAATCACATCTTATAGAAATCCTTATTAGAGTTTGATGGATAGGTATCAGGACAGTCTAAACCCTGACTCTTGAGGATCAAACCTCATTCTGGAGATGATTCTATGACTCATGAATGGATCTTGTTATCTTTTATGGACCAATATTCATGTGTTCTATCTAAACTATAGGGAATTAAGCTCCATTTTGGAGACAATTCCAAATTATTGCTAAGGATTAAGCTTCATTGTGGAGATAATCCTTACTCTTGCTGAGAATTAATCCTCATTTTGGGGATAATTCTAGGCTCTTGCTTTTGATCACTATTCAATGGACAGTTATCGGGATAGTCTAAACCCTGACTCTTGAGGATAAAGCCTCATTTTGGAAATAATTCTATGAATCGTGATTAATCTTATCATCTTTTATGGACAGGTATGAGGATAGTCTAAACCCCAACTCCTAAGGATCAAGTCTCATTCTGGTAACAATTTAATGAAATTTGACAATCTTCATGCTATTAATTTTAGTATGTAGTTGTTCTATCTGGATCCTTTAAAGTTAAGCTTCATTCTAGAGATAACTTAAAAAAATTGGGTGTTCTATCTGGATCCCTTAAGGTTAAAATTTTTTTTGTACATAACCTTAAAAAGATTATCAATCTCATCAATTTTGGTATCTAGGTGTTCTATTTGGATCCCCTAAGGTTTAGCTTCATTTTGGAGATAACCTTTAAAAGCTTATTAATTGGTCTTCATGTCATCAATTTTGAAAGCAATCTCATTTTTTGATCCATGATTCATAATTATAATTTCTCTGAAATAAACGTGTTGCTTGTACATTCATTCAAAGAGGGGCAACTATAATACCCCAAAATTGGCACATTGTCATGTTAACCAATTCTGGTCTATTCAGTTATTCCTAAGTCCTATTTCACTAGGCAATTCTGTGATATTTTCTACTTGACCTAAGTGCCAAATGTAGAAAATACTAATCTGCATTAATCACACTCTTTATTTAATTCCTAAGTATCGACTAAAATTAGCTACATTAGACCTATTGGTTAAATTTAATTTAATTATAAGTGTTGATATCTTAATTAAACTAAATTACTTCTTTAGCTAATGTACACAAGAATTAAAATATATTTAATTTAATGATGTCTTCATTTTAATCATTGAATTTAATTCTTCAATTAATTAAACTTTATACATTTATGAGGTCATATCCTATTTTATTAAATTAAATATTCTCTACAAATCTTCTCTTTAGTTCAAAAATGGAAATTTTGAGTGAACTATCTCTTGCAATAGAATCAACTTAGTTAACTTGTTCTCACACTCAAGTGAAACTTAGTTAACTCTTCATTACACTCAGCTCTAAATTAGTTAACTTCATTTGCGTAAGGAATTTTCCATTATGACTAAGCCTCATCTTGAATCTTGATCGTTCATTTCAATCGATCTCAACTATTGATTGATACTAGGATTCTATTTAAGGAGCCTTCAATTCCTTATTACAAAGGTTGAATTATTGGTGTATGAAATCCATGCTGGAATATTTACTCATTTGCTAGCTTAAAATTCTTACATTTGAATCTCATATTAGCTTAATATGCATTCATTTAGCATATCATCTTTCTTTTGTTCTTAGATTAAAATACATTTCATATAGATTAATTGCATTCTCATATAGTTCCTATAAAATCCTTTGTACTAGAGGTCTAGTTGCATGCTTCTCATTCTAAGAACAAAGGCAAAATCCTTCTAGTTGGAAGGTAGCAAGTCAAACTATTGGATTACTTGGATGAATAATCTCATATTCATTCCAGGATTAGATAATGATCGTGTTGAAGTGTATGTGAGGATTTGAGGCCCACATTTCACATATACAATGACATGTTGTCAATGTTCACTCAAACATTAGGAAACTAGAACATGAAAAAGATCTAATGATGAGAAGAATATCAAAATTTGGAAAATCTATTTCTCTAAAGATATCAATCATTGAGAGACAGTTGGAAGAATGTGTGAAAGCAAAAGATACTTATGAAAACTTCATCTACTCCAACCTTAATGTAGTTGAGATTGCATAATATGCCTGATGTGCAATACTCACCACTATTGAAGTAGAAAATGACACTTGGGAGAAAGTTATGAATAGTTTGAAGGTAAATTTTGATGAATATATGAAGACTTTAAAAGCCTAAGGAAGCAAGTTAGTGTTTTGACAACAACCAGACAACTTTTTTGACAGTTTTTAGACTTTTTGACCTTTGTTATTGATGTCAAAGGGAAGAAGTTGTAGAAGATTTTTTTTTAGTAAGTTATGGATGTAGTAATCATATCATAAGGGGAGAAATTAATAAATTGATAATTTGTAATATAAAGTATATGTAATGTAACAGATAATAAGTATTGTAAGTTTTTCTTAAAGTTTTCTCACTTAGCCAATTTTCCTTACTTTGTTGCCATTAATGTGAAAGGGGGAGATTTTTGAAAATTTCCTATATGTAGTGATGTAAATTTTCTCATTTTCTCATTAATGGAAACACGTGATGTAAAAACTTGCAGTAAACATCTGAAATAGCTTTTGGTACTCAGAAAATTGTCTAAGTATGAAATTGGTTTACAATAGTACATTGTTTTATGTGTAAAATGTTTCTCACATCATATTATGACTAGTGAAGTTAGATGGAGATAGTATACATGTTTATGATGATGTTTATAACCTCATACATTAGTATAGATAAAATGAAAAAGAGATATTCACAATTTACTAGTGAAACAAAATAACAAAATAAAAGGAAAGGAATTATTTTGTTTACAAAATAACTACTTGACAAATTAGGGTCAACATCCTTGATGTTTACTCTAAATTGGAAAAGTATATTATGGTCTTAGACAACTTGACAAAATTTTGTGAAAAGGTATGGTATTTATGTGAAGGATATGCAAACTTTTTGTGAAGCGATATATGCAAAGTTTTTGAGAACCTGATTTCGTGATCCAAGATCAAGCTGAGGTTAGGGATTAGTCAAGAAAGAAGATGCAACACCTATATACCTAAGGACTAATTACTTTTTTGGGTAGTGAGCTCTTCTTGCATCTACTATACTACAAATCTTAATAGGATTGGAATCTCCTAAGAAGGATTCAAAGTCTCTTAATAGGGACTCTCTATATTGAATTTTCTCATTGACTCCTAATAGGGTCCATCCTCTAACAAGGAACATATATATTAGTATATCATCTAGTGGGTATCATCCCTACTAGGGTTTTCCCTTGGCCAAGGTTTCCCTAGTTAACAAAATATGGTGTAATGAGTTCTCTTTATGAATGGTTATTATTTATGTTCAATATTACTTGTTTACTTTCTTATACATAGTTCAAAGTAATTAATAATATCCAGTTGGCAAAAAATGTTTGTAGAATATTCCTCCCCCCCCCCCCCCCCCCCTCTTAGTATTCCCTCTCCAAAACATCCCTAACTATGAAAATCATAACTCCACAAAAATCCAAGATCGATGCTCCTGCATCAGACTCCCCAAGTAAATAGAAAAGTGCATCCCATACTTTGATGCCCAAAGAAAGATTTGCAACTAACTTCATCTTTACCAAAGGCTTAAACTCCATCAAAGTCAATAGAACAAATCTGAAAATGAACCATCTATGCTTCATCCAATAAAAAATTAGAATCAAATAAATCTCAGCAACCCAATCAACATGCTCACTCCCAAGAATAAACAGAACGTAATGCTTCACCAAGAATCTCTACAATTGATCAAAACCAGCAACAACAATATCCTCAAACATGTACTCCATGTTAGCAACATAATGCAACTCCAAAAAAATGTCAGAAAAATATAAGCTCAAATCCCCAATAAGAACAACATGTAAATCCTCATCCATGTTAACCATAGGAAAATCAAGAACATATAGATCCATAATATTATGTGTATCCAAAACCAAAGCAATAACTAGTGAATCCACACTAGCAATATCAAACTCCACATCAGTAGGAACATTCATATCCTTAATCAACTTAGCAACAACATATGAATTTAGATCCATATCAACAACCATATGAAAATCCTCATCCATATAAAAATCCTCATAATAAAAAATCTCAGCAATCTCATTTATCACAACAAGATGCTTTCCAACAAGTAACTCATCACCAACAATAACATGATTATCCATGACAAAGTACTCTACAATTTTCATGTCAAACTCAAACAACTAATCATGAAAATAAATCTCTATCCCAGCATCAACAAGGTTAGGAATATCCTTAGCAATAGCCTTAAGTTTCTCTATAGGTTTCACATTAGACTCCATAAACTAATCAATAAAACCAATGTCTTCCTCCTTGAATTTGTAATTTCATCTTCTCTCTAGAAAAAGACTTCTAATTGACTAGACAACTCTCTTCTAGATTGGTATAATCTAGCTCTAGTATCATACAACTTCCCTCTTTTTTTGTCAACTCTTTTAGAAAAAGTAGCATCCACAACAACATCCACCAAAGCTATTGTCTCATTAATCTTCTCCACTATATCATGGAGATTTGGAATCATTTCAAGGTCCAATCCTCTTGGAACCATCTTCTAAGATTTTCACAAACCCTCTACAATGAATCTTTCCCATGCACCTTGTGATAACTATTGTCACAAAATTTTGCACCCTTATCCAAAGTTTTTACCTAAGGACAACCTTGTGAAATATGGAAACAACCTCCAAGTTGTGAGACTTGAACAATGAGGTTGAGTCTCTAGAGAAGGTTGGCTTTCTTTGCTATTAGGATGCGACTAGACTACACTTGGAGAGGAAAAGGGAGGAGGAATGCATAAAAACAAGCTACCTAATCTATTATAAGGAGGTGATGCACCAAAATAGAGTGTTCAAACCAATCTCTACCCATATGTGCATAGTAAAATTATCATGACAATCCAAAGATATATGGATTCAAACTTGTTTTAACCTAATAGCCACATGTAGATCAAACAACCAAATGAGTGACAAAAAGAAGAAGAGATAAACTTTATATACATACATGTAGGTTACAGATATCCATAGTACATCAAAGAGAGGAAAATATCAAGCTTGCATAGTACATTGATGGTTGAAAGAGATAAGGTAGAGTGTCATATTATTTAGAGGCAAAAGGGAATTTAGAGTAGTATGCTAGAGCAATACCAGAGAAACATTGAATATTTGACTCTAAAAAAAAGATTACAAAATTTTCTTTTATAGTGTAAGCTTAACTTAGATAGATTATACCCTAAGATAGAACTTCAACAACTACATTCAAGATCATAGAGAATAATTACTACAAAACTAGAAAAGATCTGATCATAACATAAAATCTAGAAGTAGGAAAATCACTTATTCATCAAAAAAATCTTGAAGAGGATAGGAAAGGTGGCCATTAACCTTTTGACTAAGAAGATAGATCAACTGGTTGTGATGGAGTGTTCATCATACTTATTAGGCTTGGGGAATGATGAAAATGGTTGTAGGAGATCAAAAGATCAGATTCACCATTAGAGAGTTGCCTATTCCTTATTACTAGCATGCCAAGTCAGATAAAATGTGTGGGTCAACCATACTCAACTATCACTCTATACGTTTCCTACTACCTATTTGGTTGGGGACTCCTTTTTTTCTAGCTTGATAGGTGAATCTCCTTATATTTTGGTCCACACTAGAACTCATGATCCTACAATCGTCAACTATGGTCAAAACCCTTTATGTCACCTTTTGTTCATAACCCTAACCTCTATGATCTTATTGATAGGGAGAGTACGGATGAAAAAATCACAAGTTCATGCTTCTAGTCTACTTCTAAGACCTAAGGTGTCTTACTAGATCACCAAATAGACCTATAGGATCTCCTTTAAGTAAAGATCACCCAATCCTAAACCCCACTCCATTATCTTGATCAATCTTCACTTCTTTCCATCTACCAAGTTCCCACACTAGATGGAGGGTACTCAATGTCTTCCAACTTAACTAGGTATTTTTGATCATTCTTCGCATCCAACTTGTAGGGTCATGGAGGAGATACAAAACCTTACAATACAATTCTCATGTTTTCAAAGAAAACTCACTTTGATTGCACTTCCAATCGATTTCACACTTTCCCTTCAAAACAGGGCTACAAGAAAGAGCCCCAATTAGCCCTCTTGTTCCTAAAAATTAGGCATTTTCTCAAATTTTCTCCATTAAGAATTCCAAACTGTCTTCATATAACCCTATTTATATCAAGAGTACTTTCAAATTTTCTAGGTTTTAGACCCCAAAACTATCATATAGTACATTTGCTGAATTTGAGGGTTTTTGAATGTCTTCAAGGTCAATATGATGTTTGGACTTGTTAGGTGCCTTAATTAATTAGTAAAAAAAATTTCTTCTACCCAAGAGATCTTCTCTTACTCCCTTTCAACCTCAATGTTCACTTTCCAAGAAATCTCCACAACCCTGCAAACAATAAGCTCTGCAATTTCATTATTCCATAACTAGGAATGCTCTGGCTTGCCTATTGCAAGAGCTTAAAAATGCTTCCCAAGATTTTGAGGGCCCTTCCTTCTACCAAGATGAATTAAATAATGTACATTCACTATTCCCAAAAGGCCATACAATTCCTATAATGGCATAGTGAGTTACACCATTTCCAATGCAAATTGCCTAGAATAGGACAACAAACTGCCTGGAAAAGAAAGATTTTGAAAACAATGAACCAAAGCACAACCAAGAAAAACTTATTGAAACAAAAATTTTCTAAACAAAACTATCTACTATGCCAACTATTATAGCACTTAAAAAAAGTTCAAAAGCCTTCCACACTATATTTTAGGCTTTTTGCAATAAAAAAAACTTATGCTACAACATGCAATCCATATAATGACATGTGACTTCTACAAAATTTATGGTTTGGGAAGCATATATATGTCCTCCTAGGTTTTTCTCCTTCATATTTATGGCTTTCATCAACATCCTTCATGTTTGGAAAGGTACATCAACATTTTTTGGCAAGATTGCAAGATTGCAAGATTTCTTCCATAGCAACTTTTGTAATTTTTCTTGTTGGCAACTTTTAACACCTCCTACTTGCTAATTTGACCATTTCTTAGATTTTCCATGCTGAGGACCCTTCCCTAGGCTAGAGGTCTATTCTCTAGGTTACTTATTTCTTTATGGAAAGGAATGCCTTGATTATAAGGATATTTAATGACTTCCATTCCTTAATTCTAAGGACATTTAATGACTTCCTACACCCTACTTATTGTTGCCACAACACACCTAGGTCCTCAGATCCTTATTCTACTTACAAAGGCTCTCTTGGAGCACATCACAAAAAAATTGAAAATGGTGAGGGCCCTATTTTTCAAGGTACCCCTACACCATACTCCCCACCAAAGAAGCTAAGTCCCCTCTGGACACAAAAGGTGGAGATCTATACCCTAAAGCTTGAAGTGATTCTCAAGGATCCTTGTAGCCTCTGAGTCTAGTTTTTCTTGCCTTTTGACAAGGTGTTCTTTGTATGTGCCATGTCTAGTCTTAGTATGAATTCAAGAGTCCTATATCTACTCTGCTTGAATCTTGGGCTTAGGGGGTAAAGATGTTGTTTGAGCCTCCTTCTGAGATTCCTCCACATGATGATCCACCTTAGTAAGATGCCCTTTATATTTGACTACTTTTGCTACATTGAAGATGGCAAAAATAGCTAGATCATCTGGCATCCCAACCTTATAAGAATTCTACCCATACATGGCTAGTATAAAACATGGTTCAATTTTTCTCATTCGCAATGTTGTTGAGGTTCCCCTTTCCATTCTTTCTTTGTTTAGGTGAACCATGACTAAGTCCCCTACACCAAGCTGTACTTCTCTCTTCTTGAGGTTATCTTTATCCTTAATCTTCTTATTGTTATCAATGAGGGAATGTTTTACTAGCTCATGCACTTCCTTCGTGGATTGACTAAAATATTTAGCATAGCCACTATTAGGTACTTGACCATCTAGGTTTCTCAATTTAGATACACTGCTAGGATATATCCAATATACAATCTCAAAGGGACTCTTTCCCATAGTTCTATTAATGCTATCATTATAAGAAAAATTTTCTTGGTGAAGGACCAAATCCAACGTCAAACCATACTCCTTGGTTAAGCATCTTAACAAGTTTACAAGTGTCATGTTGACCACTTCAGTTTGACCATCAGTTTGAGGATGGTAAGATGAAGTAAAAGAGAGATTGGTACCTAGTATTTGCCATGAGGACCTCTAAAAATATCCTATAAATTTTCTATCCCTATTAGAAACAATGCTAGTTGGCAAACCATGAATCCTCATAGCTTGAAAAATAAGTATGCAATATGACTTTCATCATGGGTGACCTTGCATGGAATAAAATAACTCATTTTGCTAAATTTGTCCACTACCACATAGATGCTATCAAAACCACTCTTTGTTCAAGGTAAATCAAGCATAAAATCCATACTTACACATTCCCATGGTCTGCTTGGTATTGGGAGAGGTTGATAAAGTCCTACATTTGTAAAAGTCCCCTTTTCTCTCTGACATATGATCCATTACTCAACATAAGTTTTGACATCTCTTTGCATTTTAGCCGAATAGTAGAATTTTTGAACCAGTTCCAAGGTCTTATTCAAGCCAAAATGGCTACTCAAACTCCCATTATGTTTTTCTTTTATGAGGTTCTTCCTCATGAAACCTTTTGGCACACATAACTGCCCTCCTTTGAAGAGTAGCCCATTTTGCAATGTATAGTCTGAAAACTCACCATCAAAGTGTTTTAGGTTCTCTTAACACAACTTGTATGTTTCTGCAAAATCTTCATCTATTTGTTAGAGTTCTTTGAAATTATCCAACCCTATTCTCCTTACTTGGATTTCTTGTACAGTGAGCAACCTTCTACTCAAAGCATTTGCTACTTTATTGAGCTGCCCCTTCTTGTGATTTATGGTGAAAGGATAAGATTGTAAATAATCCACCCACTTGACATGTCTATGGCTTAGATTGTCTCGGGAGTTGAGGAAACTCAAAGCTTGATTATTAGTGAACACTACAAATTCTTTGGGCAAAAGATAATGCCTCCACTTTTTGAGGGATTGAACAAGTGGTGTAGGAGCACCTAGGAGGGAAAGTGAATCAATGAAGACACCAAGAACTAAGGAGGAGATCTTGTCAATGAAACCAACAAATTGGAATGTCTTGAAGCCTATTATGGCCTTTTCTAATGAAGAATGAAATGTAATGAGTAAATGTCCTAAAGGTTCTAATAGAGACCTTAGGTCTAAAATACAATGTAAATGGGGTTAAGGGTCTAGAGAGACTTGTCAATAAGTTTAATCAAGTAATAAGGTCCATTGAAAGATATTAGTATTCATTAGGAGTTAGTTAGAGTGTTTTGTTAAAAGTTTCAAATTTGAAATAAGCCTAACAGCTAGTTAGGACCATTTAATAATCACAACTGAATAGAAGAAGTTAGGGGAGGTTAGAATGAGAGTCTATAAAGCCTAGAGAGGCCTATGAACTTGAATAGAAGATAATAACAAGTCATTGTACGAAAAACATAGATTTGGAGAATTAAATACAGTTTTTGCAATATTTCCTTGAATGCTTTCATTGTCTTTGCATTAATTCCAAGTATCTAACCCTGTGGAATGAATTAGGACCTCTATACAGTCATTTTATGATTTTTTAAAGTGATCTTGGAGCATTCATCTCTTTTTTTTGTTATTCCTTATCTCAGTGCTGTAGCAGTTTAGAGAATTAACTATTTTGAGAGGGTTTCCTTGTGTTTTGATCAATTCCTAAGGCATTTTACTTCTATTTCCTAAGGAATGGATCCCTTGTAACATATACCAAACGATACTAAAAGGTTTAAGTGTAGGAAGAAACATTTAGGGGGTGATCACCATGACTAACAGTGGAAAAAGGAGAGGAAAATGCTGCTAGAAGTACAACAGTAGGGTATCTACCTTAATGAGGGTTTTTTTAATGTTTGGATGAGTTAGGGAATTTCCTAAATATGGTTTACCATTTTTGAATGGGTCTTAGAAGTGATTGGAAGTGTTAGAACTAAGAAACCCTTGTTTTACATCATTTAATGAGAGGGTTTGTTGGAAAGCATGCTTGGAAGAGTTAACATGGAAAAAGGACTATGAAAACCTTAGTTTGACATAAAAATACCATACTGTGGAAAATTTGAGAGTCAAGGGATAAGTTTAAAGCACACTTGCTTTATAAAAGTGGCCTAATTAGGCCTAATTCTGAGACGAACTACCTTGTTTTGTACAACCATTCCAAAGGAGTGATATGTTGTTTTTGTATATGTTATACAACTTTGAAAAGGGTATCTGAAACAAGTGTTTATTTTCTTATTATTATGTAAATTTTGTGAGATAAGTCAAGAAAACAACGTTAGGAGACCTAATGGAGAGAGCAACCTAGTCAAAAGGGTAACTTGGTTTGTGTATGAACTTGAGTTTTGGGGTTATAAAAAATATTGAAAAATGTCATTTTGAGTCTAATAAAACACTTTGTGGGGTTGAAATAGTTAGTTGAAGGTATATTTCAAAATTGTGCATTTGAAGCCATTAAGTGCCTTTAAGAAGCCTAGTGAACCTTGTGAAATCATTCAACTTTGTGAAGTTATTATTGTTACCTCTTTGGCTCTACATCAAGTGGTATTAGAGAATTAGAAAGACCTGGTGTAGTTTGGTAAGGGTAGTTATGGAACCTAAGAATCATATGGCAAGGGAGATAGAAGAATTGAGGGCAACACTTGAGCAAAAAGAAAGGGAGAAAATAAAATTAGAAGCAAAAAGTGAAAGAGAAGAAAGGAAAATGAGAAGAGAAAGACTTCAATTATTTGAAAGGATAGAAGCATTGGAGAAAGAAAGAAGATAACCTAGGAGAGAAGAGAGGTTCCTGAAGAACACCATGAGGAAGAAGAAGTACACTATGAGAGACAAGTAAATGAGGATAATCTCGATGAAAGAAGGTTTGCAAGATTGATTAAGTCAGTACAAGGTACTGGTGGAAAAGGTATGATTGATTTACCTATGTATAAAGGTAAAATGGAAAGTGAACAGGTGCTTGGGTGGATAGAAGCACTAGAAAACTACTTTGAGTTCGAAGACATAGATGAAGACAAGAAAGTGAAAATAGAAAAAGCTAGATTGAGGGGAACAACCCTTACATGGTGGACTAGCATTCAGAATGGGAGATAGAAAGAGGATTGGACAAGATTTCAAGTTGGGTCAGAATGAAGACTATGATTAAACAACAATTCTTACCATCAGATTTGAAAATCCAATTGAAGATGAGGAGAAACAATTTGAAGCAAAGGGAGATGGATGTTATGACATATACATAGCAATTCCACACTTTGAGCATCAGAGGAGGAGTGGAAGATGAAGATGAGAAGGTGACTAGATACATGAGTGGGTTAAGGTATAATATTTAGGATGAGATAGGATTGAATGTGCCAAGAACCCTTGGAGAATGTTTTCAACTTGCAGTTAGAGAAAAAGAAAAGTTGAAGAGGAAGAATGAAAGGCATAGTAACAATAGCAAAGGAGGTGGATCTATGAGAGGGAGAAGTGGCAGAACAAGTTTTGATTCTCA
Source organism: Cupressus sempervirens (assembly GCA_028749045.1). NCBI lineage: Eukaryota > Viridiplantae > Streptophyta > Pinopsida > Cupressales > Cupressaceae > Cupressus > Cupressus sempervirens. The sequence goes on along the minus strand of CM053787.1, from coordinate 911,862,630 downwards.
AAAAAATAATGACAAGGATAAAGGCAAGGACATTTCAGATTAGAGAGGAGGATATATATGTGGAAGATTTGGAGGGGGAAGAAAAATTAATGTTTTCATAGGTAGATGTTTCCATTATAATGAAGTTGGGCATCAGTCATTTAGGTTTCCTAAGTGGAATGAATTAGACTAGAGCAGAGATAAAAGAGTGCATCTAGTACAAGAAGAAGAAGTAGAACCAAATATTTTACTTCCAAAGGAAGGGGAATGTCTTCTCTTGAGGAAAGGTGAACCATTACCACAAGAAACTATATTTAGATCCAAATGTCTAGTACAAGGCAAGGTATGTGATTTCATCATTGATTCAGGAGCATATAATAATTTGGTTTCATCTAATATGGTCACTAAATTGGGACTACCAATAGTAGATCATCCTAACCCTTACAAGGCAACTTGGGTTAATTAAGTAATGAATGTAGAGGTTAGTCAGAGAGCTCTTGTTAGTTTTTCAATTGGTCCATATTAGGATAAAGTAATATGTGATGTTATTCCTATGACATGTGCACATATCATTCTAGGTAGACCATGACAACATATGAGAAGATCTATCCATGATAGATATGTAAATAGGTATATTGTGCATAAGGATGGAAAACGGTATGAATTGAGACCTTTGATTTCTAATGCTCCTGATAAGGATATTGTAATGTGTTTTGGAGATAATTTACCAATGAATTTGTAGGGTATAAAGCTGTGTGATACAGGGTGGAAAGAAGAAGGCAAAATTAAGAATGGACTAGTGATGACAAAGAAATAATGCAGTCTACAAGGATCAAAATCAAATGATTTTTAGTATGTTCAAGTGGGCAATATCAAATGTCCTATCAAGAAGAAGAAGTGCAGTAATTAGTTGTTAAAGTTGCAGATGCATGAAGGGAAGAGTGGTGTAGTGTTACAACAGATGCATGACTCTAGACAAGGGCCCAAGGATTTAGTTTTTTGTACTAATTTTTCTAATAAGTTGGCTACAGGATATAGGATGAAAAAGGTGACATTTGGAGACTTCATACAGGGAGGCAACATATATGTTTCATCTTAGTTTGATAAGCAGCAACACATCAAGAGCAAAGTGCACAACTCTTGGGACAAGAGTTTTCTTATTGGTGGGGAGTATGGTGCTAGAGTGCCCAGGAGGGCAAGTGAATCAATGAAGACACCAAGGACTAAGGAGGAGATCTTGTCAACAAAACGAATAAACTAGAATGTCTTGAAGCCTATTATGGCCTTTTGTAATGAGGAATGCAATGTAATGTGTAAATGTCCTAAAGGTTCTAATAGAGACTTTAGGTTTGAAATAAAATATAAATGGGTTTAAGGGTCTAGAGAGACTTTTCAATAAGTTTAATCAAGTAATAAGGTCCATTGAAAGATATTAGTATTCATTAGGAGTCAGATAGAGTCTTTTGTTAAAAGTTTCAACTTTGAAATAAGCTTAATAGCTAGTTAGGAGTTTAGTGCTTTTTAGGACCATTTAATAATCAAAACCAAATAGAAGAAGTTAGGGGAGATTATAATGAGAGTCTGTAAAGCCTAGAGAGGCCTATGAACTTGAGGAGAAGATAAGAAGAAGGCATTGTACAAAAAACATAGATTTGGAGAATAAAATATAGTTTTTGCAATATTTCCTTGAATGCTTTCATTGTCTTTGCATTGATTCCAAGTATCTAACCCTATGGAATGAATTAGGATCTCTATACAATCATTTTATGATTGTTTAAAGTGATCTTGAAGCATTAACATCTCTTTGTTTTGTTATTCCTTATCACAGTGTTGTAGCAGTTTAAAGAATTAACTATTTTGAGAGGGTTTCATTATGTTTTGATCCATTCCTAAGGTATTTTACTATTGTTTCCTATGTAATGGATCCCTTGTAACATATACCAAATGATACTAATAGGTTTAAGTGTAGGAAGAAACATTTAGGGGGTGATCATCGTGACTAATAGTGGAAAAAGGAGAGGAAAATGCTACTAGAAGTACAATAGTAGCGTATCTACCTTAATGAGGGTATGTTTTTATGTTTTTATGAGTTATGGCATGTCCTAAATATGGTATTACATCTTTTAATAGGTGTTATAAGTGATTGGAAGTGTTAGAACTAAGAAACCCTTGTTTTACATCATTTAATGAGAGGGTTTTTTTGTAAAGCATGCTTGGAAGAGTTAACTTGGAAAAAGGACTCTGGAATACTTAGTTTGATATCAAAATACCATATTGTGGAAAGTTTCAGAGTTAGGGGATAAGTTTAAAGAAAACTTTCTTTGTAAAAGTGGCCTAATTAGGCCTAATTCTAAGAGAAACTACCCTGTTTCGTACAACCGTTCCAAAGGAGTGATATCTTCCTTTTGGATATGTTATATGAATCTAAAAAGGGTAGCTAAAATAAGTGTTTATTTTCTTGGTTTTTTGTAAATTTTGTGAGATAAGTCAAGAACACAACGTTTGGAGACCTAATGGAGAGAGCAGCCTAGTCAAGAGGGGTAACTTGGTTTGTGTATGAACTTGAGTTTTGGGGTTATAAAACCTATTGAAACATGTCATTTTAAGTTTGATAAAATTCTTTGTGGGGTAAAAATAGTTAATTGAAGTTATATTTCAAAATTGTGCATTTGAAGCCATTAAGTGCCTTTACGAAGCCTAGTGAACCTTGTGAAATCATTCAACTTTGTGAAGTTATTATTGTTACCTCCTTGGCTCTGCATCAACAAGTGTATAGAGTTCCAAATCATATGATGAGTAATTTTGGTTTTCTACATTTAGCTTTTCACTAAAGAAAGACACTAGTCTATTGCTTTGACTTAAGACTTCTTCCACTTCTATATTACTAGCAACACATTCTACAACAAAAGGTTTAATTAAAAGTAGGCAACCTTAGGATAGGCTTAGTAGCTACCTCTTTCTTCAACATTTCAAATTCATTGTTTGCTATTGGTGTCCACATAAACTTGGTCTTTATTCCACCTTTTATAGTGTCCATCATGGGAGCACATATCCCACTAAAGTTCCTGATGAACTTTCTATAGTATTGTGCTAGGCCATGGAAAATCCTCACTTCACTGGAATTTTAGGGAGTTGGCAAACTCAATATTTCTCCATCTTTGTCTTCATCCATTTTAAGATCTCCTTGAGATAGAACAAAGCCTAAATGGACTATTTCCTGCTTCATGAAATCACACTTGTCTAGATTGATGGTTAGGTGTTCTTTTTTCAATTTAGACAATACAATTCTAGTATACTCTAAGTGTTCCTCTTTGCTCATGCTGAAAATTAGTATATCATCTAAATAGACTACCACAAACTTACTTGTGAAGTCTTTCATCACCTCATTCATGAACCTCATGAATGTACTTGGATCATTTAAGAGGCCAAATGGCATGACTAGCCATTCATATAGTCCTTCAGTGGTTTTAAAAGCTACCTTCCACTCATCCCCCTCTTTTATTATTATATGATGATAGCCACTCTTAAGGTCTATCTTGGTGTAGCACATATCCCCTCCTAAGCAATTCATTAAGTCCTTAATTCTAGGTATGGGAAACCTATACCAGATTGTGATCTTGTTTATGGCCTTGGAATTTATGCACAATCTCCATGTTCCTCTTTTTTTGGTGCCAAAATATTAGGCATAGCATGTGGCTTGATGCTCTTCCTTATCAACCCTTGATCCATCAACACTTTTACTTTCCTTGCAACTTCCCTATTTTGTTTAGGACTTAGCTTGTAAGGTGCCTTGTTTGGAAGAGAAGACCCTAGAACCAAGTCTATTTGATAGCTGATTTCTCTTTGAGGTGGTAGGACTATAGGTGATCCATTTGATATAATACTTTTGAATTCATCTAAAATTTACTGCACCTCATCAGGTCTATCCTCCTTCTTGTTCTCTTTTTCCTTCTTGGGTTTCACCACAATAGCTTAACCCACTCCTTCTTCTTTCTTAAGAGTCTTCATGAACTCTTTCCCCTTCAAAAATAGTAAATTAGTCCCACTCCCTTGATTATTAGATTGAAGTAGTGACTGAATTTTATAACTCACCCTATCCTTCTTAAAGGTGTATGATTTGAGCTCACCATTGTGTATGGCTTTTCTATCAAACTGCCATGGTCTACTTAATAATAGGTGACAAGATCCATGGGCAAGACATCACATAAATCTTGTCTTTATATCCTCATATGGTGAACTCAATCCATGCTTTCTCATTCACCAAAACCTATTGCTCCTTATTTAGCCAGGTGACCTTGTAGGGAGTGCTACGAGGTATTATAGGAAACTTGAGTTTAGATATGGCCTCTTCTAAAATTATGTTATTAGTAGACCCTGAGTCTATGATAACTTTGCAAACTTTCCCCATAATCTTGCATCTCACCCTAAAGAGTGATCTTCTTTGCATGGGCTCTCCTTTGATTGGTTCTTTAATCAGGATCCTCTTTATCATTAAGTTCTCACCACTTTTGGAATCCAACTAGATATCAGGTGACTTTACACTTGAAGCATCTTCATGAATGTATGCTATCTTCTTTTCTCCTTGTGATTCTGATCTCTTTTTAGGACACCTATAGGTAGGGTACCCACATTGTTGATAGTGGTAAAACTTCATTGTAGCAAAGTAGGATGCTCCCCTTCATCTTGGTGATCTATCTCTACCTCTACCTCTACTTGAACTACATCTTTGACTAGTTTATCCACTTTTTCAATCAACTTGGACTTACCTTGGGATTTAATATCAATGCTTCTACCTCCATAGCTTCCCCTATGTCCTCTACCATCTCTATCTCTTCCTCTATTAATTGAGGTTAGGTCTTTCTTTCCTTTTCCTTTCTCTTCCACATTTAGAGCCATTTGGTAGCACTGATGGACTATTTTAGAAGTGACAAGGCTCATGTCTTCTTGGATGGACCACTTGAGTCCATTCAAATAACTTGCGAATCTGATGATTTCATCTTCCACCACCTTGGACCTTAAGCATAATTTTTGGAAATCTTCAGTGTAAGAGTGCACATCCATATCTTTTTGCCTAAGATTTTGTCTTCTCCTATGTAGTTTTTTTTCATAGTCTTTAGGAATGTAAGCTTGTCTAGTTTTAGCCACCATCCCTTTCCAAGTAGCAATCGGGCTTTTCCCTTCTTTTCCCCTCTCTATTTGATCAAACTTCCACCAGGTTAGAGTAGTACCTTTTAACCTTGACTTTTCCACCTTAATTTTTTGAGCATCAGAGACACCATCAAATTAAAAATGGTTCTCCAATGTTTCAATCCATTCCATGATCAGATCTAGATCTATCTTACCACTGAAAAAGGGAATGCCTTCCAAGGCTTTACTATTTATTGCCTTTAGTGCCTTCAAGAAAGGATCTTTTGGTATAATAGGGTGTGGTGTTAGGGCTTCTTCCTCCAACTCAATCTTTCTCTTTGGCTTCCTGCTCTTATTTTGCTCCATCTTGTCATTGACTTTATTTATTGTGTCTTGGACCTCACTTAACAACTGTTTGAGTTGTGCCAATATTTCTCTCAAAGACCACTTGTCTTCCTCTTGCTCTTCTACATTCTTGCCTTGTTCTTATACCTTCTCAGCCAATTCAACATTGGTTACCATTGTGCTAGAACCACTAGATTTATTATTAGACGTCATCCACCTTACTTTGCACTTTCTTTTCCCATACCTTTTGTGAGCTTTGACACCACTTGATAGGGAGAGTAGGGATGAACCAATCACAAATTCATGCTTCTAGTCTACTTTTGAGGCCTAAGGTGTCTTAGTAGATCACCAAATAGACCTAGAGGATCTCCTTTAAGAAAATATCCCCTAATCCTAAACCCTACTCCACTATCTTGATCAATCTTCACTTCTTACCATCTACCAGGTTCCCACACTAGATGGAGGGTAATCAAATTCTTCCAACTAAACTAGGTCTTCTTGACCATTCTTCACATATAGCTTGCAATGTCATGGAGATGATACAAAACCTTGTAATACACTTCTTGTGTTTTCCAAAACAACTAACTTTGATTGTGCTTCCTATGAATTTCACACTTTCCCTTCAAAATAGGGGTGCAAGAAAGAATTATCCCTCCCCAATTAACCCTCTTGTTCCTAAAAATTAGGAATTTTCTCAAATTTTCTCCACTAAGAATTTGAAACTTTCTTTGTAGGCCCCTATTTAGATCAGGTGTACTTTCAAATTTTCTAGGTTTTAGACCCTAGAATTTTTGTACAACACTTTTTCTAGATTTGAGCGTTTTCAAGGTCAATATGTTTTTTAGACTTGTTAGGTGCCTTAATGGATTGGTAACACCTTCTTCTTCTAACCAAGGGATCTTATCTTACTCCCTTTCAACCTCCATGTTACCTTTCCAAGAAATCTAGACAACACTACAAACAATAAGCTCTACAATTTTATTATTCCCTACTTGGACATGCTTTGGCTCGCCTAGGGAAAGAGATTAATGATGCTTCCCAAGATTTTGAGGGCCCTTACTTTTTCCAAGAAGAAGTACATTATGTACACTCACTATCCCCAAAAGGCCATACAATTCCTATGGTGGGATAGTGAGTTACATCATTTCCAATGCAAACTATCTAGAATGAGACAATAGGCTGGCTAGAAAAGAAAGGTTTTTAAAACAATGAAAAAAAGCTCAACCAAGACTAACTTATTGAAACATAAATGTTCTAAGAAAACCTATCTGCAATGCCAACTAGTACAACACTAAATTTTTTTTCAAAATCCTTCCACACTCTTTATTTTAACCTTTTTGCAATCAAAAACTCATTCTACAACATATATCTATACAATGACATGTGACTTCTACCAACTTTAGGGTTTGGGAAGCATATATATGTCCTCCTAGGTCTTTCTCCTTCATATTTAGGGCTTTCATCAGCCTCCTTCATGTTTGGAAAGGTAAATCAACATTTTTTTGCAAAATTGCAAGATTTCTTACATAGAAACTTTTGTAATTTTCCTTGTTTGGAACTTTTAACACCTCCTACTTGCTAATTTGGCCATCACTTAGCTTTTCCATGCTAAGGACCCTTCCCTAGGCTAGAGGCCTATTCTCTAGGTTACTTATTTCTCTATGGCAAGGAATTCCTTGATTCTAAGGATATTAAATGACTTCCATGCCTTAGTTCTAATGACATTTAATGACTTCCTACACCCTAGTTATTGTTGCCATGACACAGCTAGGTCCTTAGACCCTTATTCTACTTACAAAGGCTTTCTTGGAGCACATCACAAAAAAATTTAAAATGGTGAAGGCCCTATGTTTCAAGGTACCCCTACACCACTTACTATTGCCTATACTTCTTACAATCCTTTGATAGTGACAAGACCTATGATCTCACAAAAAAATGATGGAAAAATAATACCCTTGGCATTAGGTCATGGTAACATCAATCTCTTCTTACGATGTTATAGGCATAGCTGATTTTTCTTTTATGATCTTATGATCATAGTTTATTGTAACATCAACAACTACATCAATAACCCCTACAATCTTAAAATCAATATTAATTAAATTTTTTCCATGACCTTGGTGATCTCCTTATTTGCACTTGTGACCTTACGAAAAAGGAGTATCATATGATAATGAGATACTTGATGTCCATCTGAAACTTGCTTCCACTCATTCCTAGCATCAGCAACCTGGGGAATCAACCCAATTATCCTATGATCACTACCCTTTTTTGGCATCAAAAAACATATTCCTTTGACTCACAATCCCATGAAATCTATAATACAATGATGAGTGGATGCTACACCAATTCTTTACATTGTGTCCTTAGAAGACATCCTTGTTGCACCTATGATCTCATAATTGTTGACTGCCATAACATTAGGAAATACCTTTCTTTCACTTACAATCCTTTGACTATTTGCAATGTTACAAAAACTTGACCACTTGACCAATAGGAGCCCCTTAGCATCTTACCACTACTTGATTGACCTGATGATCCTCCAATACAAAGGTTATCATAAGATGAGGACCAGATTACCTTGTCATTGATTTGAGACTTAATATATAACATGAAATGGCTCAAAAATTTAGGGTAAATGATAGCCTAAGGTTATAATATGCACCTATGTACATTAAAATGTTAGATCTTTGAATCTTGCAACCGTTGGGTGGGTTTAGACATTTGAATTCAATATTTTGGTAGGACAAAAATTTTGGTCAACATTTTGTGACTCGAGGGGAATGTAAGCCTACTTGGCATATGAATAGTGACCATTAAAAAAATATCCATTGGGCTATGAATTCTCTGATCCTTTAGAACTTATCCACCTCATCAGCTCTGCTACATTCTAATCCAAAAAATAACTCTATTCCACTTCTACAACTCTACAAAACTCCTCAAGACTGTCATTCCAGAGGAACAACACAATGTACACCTAGAACTTCTAGGAAAATAGGAAGGGACTAAAAGAAAACTATAGTAACTATATACATGAAACAACATCCTTCTCAGAAATAGGGCTTAAGATATATTCCATTTACTAGAATAGGTAGAATTTCAACATCTAACTTGCTTAATTGGAAAGCATTGGTCTATTTGCAACTGATAATCACATAGGGACTACTCCATAAGGAATCAAATTCTAAGTGTCTCCTTTCCTTTGCTCTATCTGCATCCCACTTGAGAACAATATCACCCTCCTTGAAAACTCTAACCTTAGAATTCTTATCAAAGCTCTTCTTCATCTATTGTTAATGTGTCTCCAAGGTCTACACGATGTGATTTATTTTCTCCTCAAGCTTCATCAACTCGGTTATTCTTACAAACATATAATCATTCTCAATTAGTTCCAACTGATGAGCTAGTTTAAGAGGAGGAAACTCCATTGAAATAGGAAGCCTAGCTTCCCTACCATATACTTGTTAATCTCAAATTGTTTTGACATATGAGTGACAATATACTAAAGTTATTTACTTATTTCATGTTTAACATGTAATACATGCTGAGCATAAGTTGTTAGATAGTATATGTTGACCGACAGATATTTAGTGTGAGCCAAATAAGTAGTAAGTGCCAAATCACTCAAGTGCTGAGTAGATAGTATGTGCCAAGCTATTTAGATGTTGAGTGATCAGTGGATGTTGAGTCACTTAGAGGCTGAGTTACAACATTGAAGTTGTAGTTGATGTCGAGCATCAGATATTTAAAGTGCCAAGTTACATAGTTTTGACATAGTTGTTTATAATGTCACAAACTTCATGTAAACCATTTTTGGGCCAACTTAAGGAATGATTTATGATCTTTGTTGATAGGGATGAATTTAAATTGTGAATCCCTATGCATTGCATGCATCCAATTACAAAAAAGAAAGGTTTGAGCAGGAATATGGATTAATTACTACTGTTGATTGATACCTAACCCCAAGTCACCTAGGTCTTCTTAAGGAAGAAAAATCCTAAAAAATTTCATGAATGCTAAGGAGAATTGAAGAGAGTTTGCATGTAAAAAAAAGAATTCATGTTGATTAAGGTGTTATGAATTAAGTTACATTTCATAATTAGTTAAAGGAGAATAGAGGAAAGGAATAAGAGGACAACATAGATACATCTGATAAAAAAGGATAAAGTACACATCAATATAGAGGTGAGCTAACATCAAGCAACAAAGTGCTAACTAAAGGATCATTGCTGAGACATTCTAATAGGTGAATCAATTAAATCTCTTAATAGAGTAGTCTTAACAGGCTATTGTAAATCCTTTAACAAGGCACTTACTTCATTGTAAATTAAAGTCCTTTTACCAGGCACACTTTTAGTAGGGTGTTTAAATCCTTTAATAGGGTAAGATCTAACCATCTTGTAAGCCTTTGACAGGGTAGACCTTTCACAGGGTAGATCATGTTTCATGGTCAAACATTATAACCATCATTGGATACACTTTATTACTGTAGTAGTGAAGATTTTTGGATGACATGCCCACCCTAGTTTTACCTTTTGATTGTAGGGCTACTGAGTAACCAAATATCTTGTGTCATATATGTGTTGAATATTTTACTTTCATACTATGGATGTATATGTTTGATTTGGTATTTTAATTTTATATGTATAGATTGTGAGATGGATGTGTTATGAATAGTTTTAGAGATTGAAAGTTTTAAGTGCTGATTCACCCCTTCCCCCACCCCCTCTTAGAGCTTACTTCCCTATTGTATTTCCAAAAATTGGTATTAGAGCTGAGTTCTCTAAAAGTAAAGCTTTTCAACTTTGAGGAAAGATCTTGGAGATGGAAGTCTACATATTGACAAAGACTATTGAGAATCAAAAGATTGAAATACAACTTGTCTTACATCAGCTAAATGAAGCAAGAAATGATTTGAGGATATCATTAAAGAGAATAAAGGAAATTTCTATTCAAGAGAATGACACCTAATAACAAGAGATTGACACTACCAAATTGTTTGTTGATGGAAACACAAATGAATTTCATGCAGCAATTGTAGATCTGATGGTAAAGAATGGAATCCTAACTAAAGAAGTTAGAAATATAAAGAGAGAAAAAGAAGTCCAATCAGTATTGCTATGTGAGGTGACCAACCAAAAAAATAAATTTGAAGAGGTAAAAGTCATGATTAAAGATGACAAAAGGACTTTGACCAAAAAATTGGAAGAGAACACATTAGAGGTAACTAGGATTGCTAACATGAAATTGGAAACTTTGGGTCAAATGATGATTGCAAATCATGAACTGAATGCAAAGGATATTGAGATCACAACACTAAAGTTGCCAAGTGAAAAATTGAGAAATGATCTTAAAATAGAAAAATAGTTTGTTGGTAGTTTCAACAAACCTAGTGAAGCCATCAAGTACTTTGAACAATTGACAAGATTCCCTAGATCTAACAATGATACTTTTAAATTGGGATATACTAGTACTAAAGAAAGAGAATGATCCAAAAGTGTTGAAGAAAGAAGTAAAAAGGTAAGAACTCCAAACCTACTTGTCATAATTGTGGTAAGATAGGTCATACTACTAATGTTTGTAGGAGCAAGACTACAAATCATAATCCTAAGTAGAAGTTCATGAATCATTTCCATAAATACAACAAGCAAGGACATCAGGCACATGAATGCACAACCAAGACCTCAAGAACACAAAGATTTGAAGGATATTGTTATAACTGTCAGAAGTATGGACATAGAGCATATGACTACAAATCCAAGCCTAAATTGTCATCAAACAAGTAGAAAAAGGTAAAACACAATGGAAACAACAATAATTGGGATTATAATACATGGTATAGTTGTCACTACTATCAAGAGTATGGACATGTTGCTGAAAATTGCATAAGAACACATTTTAGAAGTGACTACAGTAGATGGTTGAGTCAAACCACATGTTTTAGCTGTTTGAAACTAGTCACATAAGCATAAATTGTCCAACAAGATCAAAGGCACCAAGAAGTGAGTTCAACAAAGGAAAAGGAAAGGAAAATTTTGAGAATGTTAGAGATGAGATGAACAAGACATGGAAGAGAAAGGAAGATTACAACACATCAAGTTCAGAAGGGACGACTTCACCCAATGGGTCAGGTGATCACACTTCCTCAAATTAAGAAATCAAGAGGTAAGTGTGACTAATATCTAAAATATACACTACTACTTCAATTCCAAGGATTTATTTATGAAAATATTACACATGCATGAATAAAGATGCATGGTGTTGTTAAGAATCTAGAAGAAACCATTAAGTTTTGCAAGTTTTCATGTTATTGCCAAGCATGAAAAGTTTCACTATGGTTTCTAAGTGAAATATTAGTTGATGCTAAACTATCAAAGTTCTTAGTGCTCACTGAGCTCATAGTAGTTTCCGAGTGGAAAGGAAACTTCATGGAAGCCAAGTGATTTGAAATTTTTATTGAAGCTGAGAGTTGTGTAAGCAATATCCATTAAATGCATGGTTTTGAGGTCTATATGATCAATTTCTACTCATTTGACATCATTTGAATTTGAAGAAGAGTACAAAGAGTGAGAAGAAAAATTAAGAGAGATCATACTAGTGTTTTGAAGTTGAATTCAATAGTCACTTGACACCATCACAATAGATTCACAAAGGTATTTATCATGTGCTGAGCTATGCAGTTTAAACTTTCACAGATCCTAGTTTACATTATGGATTCTAGTTATTTAACTACTAAAGTTAAAGAGGGTAAATACATTTTGAATTTGTAATTGATAAGTAATGAGATTAGACAACCAAACTTTAGAGCCATACTTGATATTGTTTACAAGCAAGATCCATCAGGTGTGTTGTCGGTGATACCATTGAGAGTTTTGATTATTCAAGACATAAGATGCTGCTATAAATGTAAGGTTGGAAGCATAGGAGACATGGAAAATTATGTGAAAATAGAGCCTTGCAGGATGACTTCAAAATCTTAGAGAAGAAAGGGTTGACCCATGCCCTAGATTTTCCAGATGTTTTCAAAACTAGATGGATTAATATAGTCTTGAGTAGAATTCATGAAAATTCTATTTGGTTGTATATTGGATTGGAAAAAATCACCAAGAAATTGTACATAGAGTAACAGGGTATCCAACACTTGACCAACCCAAAACAATGAGAAGTGGATCTAAAGAGGTCATTGAGAAGAATAATGGGCCAACATGTAACAAATGAGGGATGACAATTGATACTACTTTAGATCCACTAATTGCATTTGTAGTGAGGATAATAGCACATAAATTCTATCAATCAAGAAGGCTCAATAGTGTACCATGTATTTCTATTGATGTGGGCTATAAAATAGTCATGAAGGATCATACTTATGACCTTGCCAAGTTGTAGATGCAAAAATTGTTAGAAAATTTGGGAGCTATAAGGAAGACAAAAAAGTACACAATGTAAATTTGCCCAATTCTTGTATGTATGTTCTTTTATGTATAGAACACTTTCCCCACATTTGGTAAAGTTGCTTGGAAAATAAACACATCTATTGTAGTGTAGATATGTGAGTTTATTGAGCAACTTGGGAACAATTTTGAGTCAGTTATGACAAGCTATTTTGAGGACTTCAAACAATCAATGAAGAAGAGACTAGGGATACTAGTTTCACTAGTTGAGAAACATTTCAATGATGTTTTCTATCTAGTTGAGACATATTTTACATATGTTCAAGTTTTTGTTCCAAGGGTAAGGTTGCGAAGGCCACTAGCCTATGAAATCAATGTCGATGAAGCCTCTGCAACAATAACATCAATACTTGTAAAAGATGTAGATGCTAAGGCTACTACCTTTGGAAACTATGATGTGCCCAAATCTAAGATAACAATGGATTTGAAGACTAACTTAGTCATTAGGAAGAAGAGCAAAATTGTGAAGATGTTAAAAGAGAAATTTGATGGAGGAGTAGAGGAAGAAGAAGAAGAGGAGGAAGATGACGAAGAAGAAGAGGATATACCAACTCAAGCACCATTGGCATTAACTCAAGGTTAAGGTGAAGATCAAGATAAAGAAGTGGAAAATGAAGAAGGTGCTGATAGAGAAGAAGCCAATGAAGAACTTAAGAAAAAGAAGAGGAAATCTAAGACACCAGTTGCTAGAAAACCAAGGAAAGTTGTAAAACCTAAGCCTATAGTTCTCACTGTTAGAGTAAATAATTAATTTATTAATTATTTATTCTATTTACTTAAGCTTACTTAGGTAAATGCATTTCATTAATTAGTTATAGCCTAGGAGTTTGTTATAAGTTTTTGACAATACGAGAGTTTGTTCTCTCCTAAGTCATACTTATCCTCTCACCTTGTTCGAGGAATTTCCACCTCATGTGGATGTATGTTTAGTTGTCACACTTATCTCCTAGTGTCTTCTAGCTTCTTCTAGGAGATTCTTGGAGCTCTTTATATTTGGGCTCCCTCATTATATAACAACACAATATAGAACATTCAGAATTTTGTAAATACATATTTTCTTGGGTTTGCATATTTGGTTGTCTCTCATGTCCATTTAAGGTTTTTCCCTAGCTCCACACTCTTCCTTCCTTGGCTTCTCTTTGATAGGTTTTCGCATGCAGGTGATCTTGGGCATCTTCGAAGTTGGATTTCATCAACTCCAACATGGCATTCTTCTTTTTGCATTAACAGGCCATAGGCCATCAATTTTATGCCAATGAAATGCTGACATTAGCATGACATCAACACTACATCATCCACTTCTTGCACCACTCCTCTTAGGTCCTTTTTGACCTACTTGCATCCCTTTTTCAAGTGAGTGTCCCTTCCATGACATTAGCCCCATGAAGAGTCAGTGTGACCGCGTCTTTATGGGTGTTTGTACCTCTTTCCCTCTCTCATCATCTCACCCTATCTACATTAAGGGGGGGTTATGTTGTTGTTATAATGTATCTGTGGTTCAATGGTTCATTAGTGTGAACTATGTATTCAATGGTTAATCCTATATACAAGGCGATTGTAGTGGCTAGCTACCTATGCATTTTAGTGAGATGGATCATCTATCATATAGACACGCTCTATTCATGCCTTCTTTTTACATGGAGGTTCTTCATTTCAATAGTTTTCTTTTTGATGGAAGATTTGTGGCTTCTACATGCTTCAGTGATGCTCTTCCTTGATCACTTTCTTGTTCCTATTTTAGGGGACATTTCCCTAGTTGGATGCTTCTTCAGTCCTTCACTAGGTTACCTCTTTTTGGGGGAGGGTTTTACCCATGTGGGTTTCTCTCTTTCCCCATTTTTAGAGGTTTCATTTTGTTACATTGTTCATGGGTACGTAAAATGGCCTCGTTGTCAGGACCCATTTCTGCATTTCTTAGTTTTGGGAGCTTAAGGTGTTTCCCTAAGTTGCACTTAATGGGGGGTGTTAGAGTAGATAATTAATTAATTATTTATTTATTCTATTTACTTAAGCTTACTTAGGTAAATGCATTTCATTAATTAGTTGTAGTCTAGGAGTTTTTTATAAGTTGTTAACAATACGAGAGTTTGTTCTCTCCTAAGTCATACTTATCCTCTCACCTTGTTCGAGGACTTTCCACCTCATGTGGATGTATGCTTAGTTGTCACACTTATCTCCTAGCATCTTCTAGCTTCTTCTAGGAGATTCCTAGATCTCTTTATATTCGGGCTCCCTCATTGTATAACAACACAATATATAACATTCAACATGTTGTAAATACATATTTTCTTGTGTTTGCATATCTAGTTGTCTCTCATGTCCATTTAGGGTTTTTACCTAGCTCCATGCTCTGCCTTCCTTGGCTTCTCTTTGATAGGTTTTCGCATGCAGGTGATCTTGGGAATCTTTAGAGTTGGATTTCATCAACTCCAACACTCTCTACAAGAGAAAGCACAAGAGATAATACAAATAAATCTCAAGAAGTAGTCAAGCCAAATGAGATGAGGGCTAGACAAGTTAGCAATGAAGAGGAGCCTGAGAAGAGACTGAGGAGAAAATATATTTCTTCAATTGAATCTAATGAAGAGAAGATATAATTTGATGACAAATACTACTTTCAAGTGGTAAGTCATAGTCCTTCTTCAGATATAGACAATATATGTGAGAGTATAAGGAACACTGTTGATTTATCTAGTCTCATACATATTAAATCTGATAAACTTGGAAACATTGAGATGAACCAAGTAGAGGAGTCAATTTATGCCATGATGAAAACATTTAAACAAACTCCAATTGAGATTTCCAACTATGTAATAAAGGAATTATTTGATAGAGATGAGAAAAAGTTGCAATATAGTCTAAACATAGGGAGACAAATTAGAGAGATTACACTTGCTAGAGTGATGCCAAAATTGGATAGAGAGATAATGGCCAAGGCATTGAAGAAGCATACTAGAAAATTTTCACCAAAATATAGGGCATTCAAAATATTAAAGAACAAGGTTGAGGATGTTTTACAAAAGTCCACTTTGATTTGGAGATCACTATATGATTTGACAACACCCAAGGCAATAATGCAGACACCTATTGAGGTAGGTGAGGAAAAAGGAGTGAAACAATATGTAGCTAAGGTAATCATAGTTGATACTAAACTAGTTACACAAGAGGAAGGCATTGAAACAAATGTAGATAAATAGCCACCACTGAGGTTGAGCAACAAATAGAACATAGTTTACTAGATAAACTAATGCTGAGTGTCAGTCCTCCACATGAAGTGAACACAAAAAATGATACTATAAAGATAAAGGATGTTTATGATACTATCACTCAAAAAATCAATCTCCTAATAGAGGATGACTTGAAGAAGACAGTAGTGGAATCCACTACCTAGGCCAAACTTTGTGAAAATATTGTAGTGGTGAGTGTTGATGAGATTGAGAAGGCAAAAAAGGTATCTATAAGGGAGGAAGTACATAAACCAGTTACACCTACAACCCCTCCTCAATTTTCCATGATAAAACATACATTACCCCTTGTTGTTTATCAAAGGAAGGAGCCAACTACTTCTACCATCAATACATTGGCACAAAGTACTCTAGTCTCAGTCACAATAAAGGAAAGTGAACATGATAAGGGTGAGACAATTGGAGAGTAGAAAGATGAAATAGAAAAGACTGAAGGAACACAAGCTCAAATAGGTCAGGTAGATACTCCTAAACCTATAACACAAGAGAAAAGTGAATCTATGAATGTAGAGAAGGAAAAGGATAAGTCTGAAGAGCTAGGTATGACTACCAAACCTGATGAGCAATTAGCAATACAAACACTAGTAACTTTACCAGAAACTGCTTCTCCTCTTAGTCAAGCTCTTCATAGACTAAGTATAGAAGCTATACCCCTACAATAATCATAGCCAAGCCCAATAATATCTAAGGTAGATGGAGCCACATCATTTATTAATGTGAACTTGGATGAAGTGATTGAGTTGGCTAGGTTTGAATATGAAACTATCACTATTGAGCAGATGGGCATACTCTAGGAAGCTCTATAAAAGAAGAAGAATCAAGAATCTCTCAAACAATAGCACATATAGAAGAAATCCTTGAAAGATATCAAGGATATTTTTATTGACGCATTTAGTCTATCAACTCCAAAGGAAAACAAGCCAATAATTGAACAATTAACTAGCTTAGTGGAAAAGCTAAATGACACAAACCTAGATTCAAATGTAAAATTACTTGAATGGCTTGAGAGAAAGTTCCAACATAAGGTTGATGAAAAGATATCAAGTGCTGTTGCACTATCAAAGGTTGAGTTAGCAACCAAAATAGATGGTATGAAGAAGGTATTGGAGAACATTTTCTCTTTGTATATGAAATTGTGTAATCCCACACTCTTCACATAAGAAATAAGGAGTCATATTATAAGTTTGGAGAGTCATATAAAGTCATTTGGTATAACTCTCCTAAAATTTCTAGCTCAAAGTGAGAAACATTTTAGGAATCTCCTCAACTCCCAAATTTAGTTAGCAATGTTACACATAGATGAAGCAAACATTAGGGCTAAATGAATAAGAAATCCAATCAGTTTTGACTCCACATATGGAGATATTGCACAAGGAACTAGCCTTTGCTAAAACACTCATGAAAAAAGACCCACATATTTCTACTCATGAAGGCTTCATTCACCTTGCTATCGAGTTGGCCATCTAGATCAAATTATTGGAGGTAGCTTGTGGGAACTGGGATGTAGCATTGAAAATAATTTTTGGACAACACACTCAAAGTGTATAACCCTTTAACATTAGTGTCAAAATGGGGGAGAAATAAGGTATGGGAGAAATAAGAGGTATGGGGGAGATAATATTTTTGAGGGTGACACACAGATCAACCAATACAAATCTACTTAGTAGGAGGAATAATTTTGAGTTTAGATATAGAAAAACACAATCAACTTTGGGGGAATTATTGAATTTTGAGGTATGACTGATAAGTCATAAGCTTTTGCAAAATTTTGAAGTTTTGAAATTTTGTATGTAAATGGATATTATCTAAGTTATGCTTGAAACGATAAAGGTTATTTATACAAGATCAAACATTTTTCCACTCATGTCAAATCGGGAGATTATTAATCTCAGATTGGTTTTGACATATGAGTGATAATATACTAAAGTTATTTATTTAGTTCATCTTGAACAAGTAATACATGTCAAGAATAAGTTACCAGATAGTATATGCCTAGCGACAGATATTTAATGTGATATGAGTAACTAGTAAGTGTTGAGTCACTCAAGTTCTAAGTAGATGGTATGTATTGAGCTATTTAGATACCGAGTGATTAGTAGATGTCAAGTCATTAAGATGTCAAGTCACAACATTGAAGTTGTAGTTGATGTTGAGAATCAGGTACTTCAAGTGTTGAGGTACACAATTCTGACATAGTTGTTTGTAATGACACAAACTTCTATGTAAACCATTTTTGGGCTGACTTAAGCATTGATTTATGATCTTTTTTGATAAGGATGAATCTTAATTGGGAATCCCTATGCATTACATGCATCCAATCAAACAAAAGGAAGGTTTAAGCAGTAATATGGGTGAATCACTATTGTTGATTCATACCTAACTCAAAGTCACCTAGGTCCTCTTAATGAAGACAAACCCTAAACTTTCTAATGAATGCTAAGGAGAATTGAAGAGATTTTTGATGTGCAAATAGAGAATTCATGGTGATTAAGGTGTTATGAATTGAGTTACATTGCAAAATTAGTTAAAGGAGAATAGAGGAAAGGAATTAGAGGACAACAAAGATACATTTAATCAGAAAGGATCAAGTACACATTAGTATAGAGTTGATCTGACATCAAGAAATAGAGTGCTAACCAAGGGATCATTGCAGATACATTCTAATAGGTCAATTAGTTAAATCTCTTAACAAAGTAGTCTTAACAAGCTATTATAAATCCTTTAATAAGGTCCTTACTTCATTGTAAGTTAAAGTCCTTTCATGAGGCACACTTTTAGTAGGGCATTTAAATCCTTTAATGGGGTAAGATCCAACAAGCTTGTAAGCCCTTAATAGGGTAAACCGTTCATAGGGTAAATCAAATTTCATGGTCAAACATTGTAAACTTCATTGGATACACTTTATTATTGTAGTAGCCAAGATTTTTGGGTGTCATCCCCACCCCTGTTTTACCCTCTCATTGGAGGGTTTCTAGGTAACCAAATATCTTGTGTCATACTTGTCTTGAATAGTTTACTTTCATACTATGGATGTATATGTTTAATTTGGTATTTCAGTTTATATGCATAGATTGTGAGACGGATGTGTGGTGAATAGTTTTAGAGGCTGAAAATTTTAAGTGCTAATTTACCCCCCCTACCACCTTCTTAGAGTTTACTTCCCTATTGTATTTGCAACAATACTAGCATGAATGGAGAATTTACAATAGCCCTCTTAGGCGTTATTTTGTCATCCTATAGGGCTATTCTTAATTTTGTCTACCAACACCTTTGATTATCTTCAATAGTCCTCTTAAAAATCCTGATCAAGTTCTTGTTAGATGATTCAACCAACCCATTACCCTAAGGATAGTAGTTTTAGGATTTTCTCAAGTATATATTATGATAGATTACCCATGCAAAAATATGGGTGCCTACAAAAGACTTTGCATTATTTGAAATAATGGTTAAAGGGGCACTGAGCTTGGTCACAATTCCATCAAGGAATTTTGAAGATTTTGTGACATCCTTTATTGCAACTTCCTTTGTCCACCTAGTGAAATAATCTATAGCAGCTAGGATCCATTTATAACCAGAGCTAGAAGGAGGATTGATGGCACCTATGAAATCTAATCCCCACTGAATAGAGGGCTAATCAACTTGAATATGATGGAGTGGAAGGGTGACAAGTCTTTCGTTACTCGAAAAGAAAGCATGTTTTTCACACTTTTTGACATATCTATGGTAAGCATTGAATAAGGATGGCCAATAATAACCAGCTCTCATTATCCTCATAGCAATTGTTCTTGCTGAAATGTGGTCACCATTAGGACCATCATGAAGCTCCTTAATCATTATATTAGCTTGGTTTTTATTAATGCACCTTAGCAAAGCTCCATTGAAGTCCCTCCTAAAGAGAAAATCATCAACTATGGCATAGGGGTTTGACTACAATTTGAACTGCCTTCTTTTGGGTTTATCTAATCCTTGAGGATAACCATTGTTTGACTAGAAGGTAATCATATTATCAATCCAACTACCTGGATTATCATTTCTCACTTCTCATTGTTCCATCAATATCATAGAAATTTCTTAATCTAATTATTGAGATGAGACCATTAATTTCCATAGTCTTTTCCCTCTTACCAACTTGGTAATTTGGATGTCCACATTATACTCCATGATTTTAGTAATCCAACCAGCTCTTTTCTCATTGACGTCTCTTCTTAAAAGGAAGTCCTTGACATTGGAATGAGTTACTAGCAAGTGAATGTTATTATGCGACAAAATATCTCTGAATTTCTTCAAAGATCTTATGACTACAAGGGCCTTCCTTTCCACATAGTTGTATTTGTCTTCATACTCCTTGAGCCCTTCACAAAAAATGGCTATGGGATTCTCTTCATTCTTATCATTCAACTAAGTCAAAACAAAATAAATACTTGACTCACCTCCTAAGGTATAAAATATGAAGTCTTTCTTGAAATTTGGATTGATGATAGTTGGGGCTGAGGCTATAGCTGCTTTGATCTCTTCAAAACTTTCTTTTCATTTCGTGGCCCATGAAAAGACCCTATTCTTCTTAAGCATAGCTACAAGAAGTTTCACCATGGTAGCAAGATTATGAATAAATCTTCTTACAAAATTATTCCTAACAAGGAAACTTTGTAGCCCCATCTTGTGACTAGGAAGAGAGAGCACAAGTATTGCTTTTGTTCTCTTTGGATCAATGGTTAGACCATTTTTGGATACAATGCTTCCTAAAAATTTCCCTTGATTAGTGGCAAAGACACATTTTCCTTGATTTAGTGACACCCCATACTCCCTAAATTTGATAAATACTTGTCCAAGATGGCCAAAATGATCTAGTATATTCTTTGAATACATGGTGATATCATCAAGGTAGATGAACATAAACCTTTCAATCATGTTGTTGAAGGCCATCTCAATTAATTTTTGAAATGTGGAACCTACATTTTTTAGTCAAAAAGGAATTTTTCTATAGGCATAGGTGCCCTCACTTGGTAGTGAATGCAGTTTTATATTTGTCAGACTCCTTGACCAATACCTGATTGTAACCAGAGAATTTTTCCAAGAAAGAGAATTTCTCTAAACCACTAGCCTTAGACAATATCTATTCCATAGAAGGGAAAGGGTGATGATCCTTAAGGGAGGCTTGGTTAAGATCTCTAAAGTCTACACATAGTCTGATTTCTCCACTTTTCTTCTTGACAGGGACAAGGTTAGCTACCCATGTTGAATGCTTGATAGGGAAGATAATATTGACCTCTGTCAATTTGGATAATTCTTTTCTCATTAATGGTTCAATCTTGGGATTAACTAGGCTCTATTTTTTTCTAATAGGTTTGACATTATCAACTAAATCTATGGTTACTTGAAACAAACTTGGGTCAAAACCATTTAAATCATCATATGTCAAAGAAAATATATCTTAAAATTATTGACATAGATGAATAAAACTCTCTTGCTCAATTTTAGAACATACATTTCCCATATTGAGAGTTCTCCCATCAGCAACAAAGATAGGAATGTAATCATCCTTTCTTGTAGTGAGATTCATGCCTCTATCTCTTACTTGATCATCAGAAGTGAAAGTGCTTTCTAAGGTAATGAAACCCTTAGGAAGCTTGTTGGAACTAAGCTTGATGATTTGATCCATGAAATAATCATGTAGTATTGATTGATTTCTCTTTGAGAGCTCCGCTTCATTCTGTAAGAAGCTTACAATTTGTGCATTAGACTCAAATACTTGCCAATTGACATTCTTATCAGGAATAGCAGGCCTAACCATCATTTTAATCTACTTCCTTTTCTCATCTTCAACACTTCTTGGTAAATCATAAGATGCAACAACTACTTAAAGTCTATCAACATGTCTATTTTCTTTCCTAGGAATGCTTTAAATATTAAATGCATTGAATCTTTCAAGCAAATCCCACACTCTATGTTTATAAGACTTGAGAAAACCATTCTTAGTGACATTCTAATTTCTCACCTAATGAACAATCAACTCACTATCTCCATATACACTTAAGGCTTGAATTCCTCTTTTTTGAGTAAGTAGGAGACCTTGAATTAGTGCCTCATACTCTTCTACATTATTAGTACAACTAAATTGAAGCCTAAATGAGAAGTAGTACCTTTTCAATGAAAGAGAGAATAACATCACACTATCCCTTGATCCATTCTTATTCCTTGATCCATCAAAGTACATGCTCCATAGTCCACTAGTATCCTCATGGGTCTTCATTAGATTGGGAATAAGAGAATCCTTCTTTGATATACAATATGTGCTGAGATCTATCTCAAGGGTTTTTCATATAAAATTGAACTGATATGCATTATCCCATTCATCTAAGAGAAAGTTAGGTATTATTTCCAAGGAAGTAGTAGGTTCATTTACTACATCTCCATCTTGTCCATCCAAAATGGTACAATTCATATTGATGGGATAAGGAGTATAGGCTTCTATATGGTGCAGGGCTAGAGGCTCTACTCTGATTGAAGCTTTAGTCCCATATCTTATTCTAAAAACCATGTACGACCAATCTGAGGAGATGTAACCACCTATTTGGTGGTGAAGTCTTTTGAGAGGCAAATGGAAAAGTGTGGCTTGACTTTAGAAATTGATATATCTTGAATTATAGTACAACAAGGGCATGCATGTCGAGCCATTTCAACATTCCTAAGTATTCTTGCTACCTTGAAAGTACTACCATCTAAATCAAATACATCTATAACAATGGGTCCATATTTCATTTCTAAAATATTAGCTACACATTTATGCATTACTAAATTGCTAGCCCTAAATTACTCATGTAGTTGTGGACTAGTTTATCTCCAATAATTAAAGAGACATAGAACGGAGGAGGTCTAGTTTTCTTACTTGTTTCTCCTTCTTTTTTTGGTTGTGCCAAGCTTGTTACACTTCTCTAGGTAGCTGATCTCCAAGTTGAATGCTTTCCAATTCTTGTTACAATAGCTTCTTTTGTGATGGTATGGTAGCAACAACATCCCACATAGAAATGTTCACATTGGTCTTCTTCATTTGATCTACCACACTAAAAGATGCATTAGGTGCCTTGGTAGAAACACTAGGAGCTACATGTGCAAAAGGTCAAGATGGAACAACTTGAGGAACATCCACATCTCTTCTACTATCATTTTTTGTTTTTTGTTGGAGAGCATTAACATGTTTACTAGTATTGTGTTTCTCGTTGAGAATCTATACACAAGATATTGTGCTTGATGTTGAAACCCGATTAGGAGGAGGAGGGGTAGCATCTTCTACAACTCTTCTTTTTCTCCTAGTATTGTAAGCATAGGAATCCTAGTTTACATTAGAAGGCTCTTCCACCTAATGGTTCATGAAGAAGAAACTACCTTGTAGAGAAGCATCAACAAGTTTATTAGCATTGTGTTTCTGGTCAACTACTTGCTTTGGCTTAGCTAATGCCAAGTATGATTCTACCTTCTAACACATACAATATCCATAGGAGTAGTTACAAGAAGGTCAAAAATCTTGTTCTTGAGCAAGATTTTTTAGAGGCACTAGGGCCCTTTTTAGGTTGGTATTCATAGCATGGGTGGGTGGGGGGGGTTATTGATAGGTCTATTCTAATTGTAACCCATATTTAGGTTGGTATTTGTATCATGGGAACTACTGATAAGTCTATTCTAATTGTAAAGGGCTTGACTCTAGTTTGGGGATCTATATATTATGAAATGGGCCTTAATACTAGAGTTGGGGAGGGTTATTATTTTGAGTTGGCTATGTCTTCATAGTCACCAACTCATTTCCCAGCTTCTACATCACTACACCATTGTTGTCCATCTTCCTTTCTTGATCCTACAACCTCCTGTCTATATTTTGCATCAATTTTTGCATCATGACATTGATCTTATCAACCCCATTAGATGAGGTAGAAGCTATTGCAATCATAATAAGGGGTTGGCCTATAGAGGAAATGGGAACATGGGCTATAATAGGCCAATGATTGGGCATGTTAGGAAAGAAGGGTATTAGAGGCCATGGGGCTTACTTCCCTCCTTGTATCAAGATATTTTCTACCCTTATAGATACCTCACATGCATTTGGTAAAGTATCCCCTCCCATAGACTACAAAGAGGTAGCAATATCACTATTGAAGCCTCTGAGGTAGTACACGAATGCATTACCAGGGGAGGGAATTACTATAGTGGATATTCTATCCCATGTCTTTTGAAACCTATAATTAAAATTAGTCCTACATTCATGGGGTTCCCTCTTGATAGTGATAGGTGATCACTCTTGTCCTCAAAATGCTTGCATAGAGTTGCTCCCAACCCATCCCAATCAGTTATAGAGTTACGAGCTAATCCTCTATACCATTTTAGCACTTTTCCTTTTAAAGATGAGGCTAGAAGCTTGACTGCTACACCATCCTCAATGATGCAATGCATATTATAGGGCTGACACTAGAATATACGGTCTTTGAGCCAATAAGAGGGGGCTTCCACTATTGAAGGTGGGAAAAGAATGTGCTCTAGGTTGTGCCATGTAAACAAGTGGCCTATTGCTATGAGGAGATGGTATCCTAGGTTGGGATCTATCAGTAGGAGGGGTAGAGATGGATCTTGTAGGTTTATTAATTTCCTCTATACTCATAACTAGTGATAAAGAAAACCCTCTCTTCTTTCTTCTAGGATTTGAAAATGAGAGATCTAAATACTAAAAATTACCTCTAGAAGATGCCCTTGTGTGTGCTTTGGGCATGAATCAAAACAAATTTGGTTTGGAAACCATATATTTTTGAAGCTTGGAGTTGCCAAGTACTTGAAAAAATGAGCCTCTTTAAGCCTTTAATACTGAAGGTGGTACTATCTCCTTAGGATGAACATGAAATATTTCTTTGACGCCAGTGAACTTACAATGTTTTTATATGAGGTCTCACTGGGCATGCCAAAAATTGTTGTCACAAAAGTTTGCACCCTTGTCCAATTTTTTTACCTAAGGACAACCTTGTGAAACATGGAAACAACCTCCATGTTGTGGGACTTGAATAATGAGGCTGAGTCTCTAGAGAAGGTTGACTTCCTTTTCTATCAGGATGCACCTAGACTAAACATGGAGAGGAAAATGGAGGAATGCATAAAAGAAAGCTACCTAGTCTATTCTAAGGAGGTGATGCACAAAAATAGAGTGTTCAAACCAATCCTTGCCCATACATGCACATTATAATTATCATGATAGTCCAAAGATATACGGATTCAAAATTGTTTTAACCCAATAGCCACATGCAGATCAGACAACCAAATGAGTGACAAACGGAAGAAGAGGTTTTCTTTATATCATTCATAGGCGAAAAGAGATACAAACATCTAGGCTATAGATATCAATGGTACATCAAAGAAAGGCAAATAGAAAGCTTGCATAGTACATCAATTTCTGAAAGAGATAAGATAGAGTGTCATATAATTTAGAGGGAAAAGGGAATTTATAGTAGTATGCTAGAGCAATACCAGATAAATAGAGAAGATCTGACCCTAAGGAAAAAGATTACAACATCTTCTTTTATAGTGTAAGCATAACTTAGATAGCTTGCACCCTAAGATAGAACTTCAACAACTGTATTCAAGCTTGTATAGAATAATTTCTACAAAATTGGAAAGGATCTAATCATATCACAAATCCAAACATAGGAATATCACTTATTCACAAAAAAATCTCTAGGAGGACATGAATGATGACCATTAACCTTCTAACTAAGAAGATAGATCAACTGGTCATGATGGAGTGTTCCTCATTCTTATCAAGCCTAAGGAATGATGAAAGTGGTTGTAGAAGAATAAAAGATTAGATTCACCATTAGAGAGATGTCTATTCCTTGTTACCAGCATGCAAAATCAGATAAAATTCATGGGTCAACCATATTCAACTTTCACTATGTCCTTTTCCTACTATCTAATTGGTCAAGGACTCTTTTTTTCTAGCACGACAGGCAATGCTCCTTATATTTTGGTCAACATTGGAAATTGTGTTCCTATGATCATCAAGTGTGGTCAAAACCCTTCATGTTACCTTTCTATCATAACCTTGACCTCTATGATCTAAAAATCACCTATACTTCATAACATCGAGCCCATCCTTCATTCTCCTTACGATCCTTTGATAGCAAAAAGACCTACATTCTCATGATAGAATGATGGGACTATCACACCCTTGGCATAAGGTTGTGGTACTATCGATCTCCTCTTATGATGTTATAGGTGTGGTTGATTTGTCTTTTATGATCTTACAATCATAGTCTATCAAAACATTGATAACTACAACAATAACCCCATCACAGTTAATTAGCTTTGTGTCATGACCTTAGTGGTCTTATTATTTCCAATTGAAACCTTACAACATAGGAATATCATAAGATTGGAACACTTGATGTCCATCTGAAACTGGCTTCCACCCCTTCATAGCACTAGCAACCTGGGAAGTCAACCTCACGATCCTATGATCGTTGACCTTTTGTAGTGTCAAAACACATATTCCTTTAACTCATGATCCCACAAAATATTTTATGTCATGAAAACCTAAAACTATGCCAATTCTTTACCTCATGTCCTTGGAAGACATCCTTGTTGTGCCTATAATCTCATGATTATTGACTACCCAAAAATTGGGCAAGACTTTTCTTTGACTTATGATCCTTTGATCATTTGTGATGTTATGATAACCCAACCACTCAACCAATAAGAGCCTCATACCATCTTACCACTACTTGATTTGCCCAATGATCCTCCAATACAAGGGTTATTGTAAGATCTAGAGAAGATTACCTTGTCATGGTTCTAGGACTTAAAATATAACATGAAATGGCTTGGAACTTTAGGGTAAATGATATCGTAAGGTTATAATGTGCACCTCTATGCATTCAAATGCTAGATCTTTGAATCTTGTGACAATTGGGTGGGTTTAAAAATTTGAATTCAATATTTTGGTAGGAGGGCACTTTTGGCCAACAATAACCTTGAATTGTCTGCAAGTCAAATCATAACTTGTCACCTTGTATGAACAATCAAGAACTAAATCACAAGTCTAGGATCATGGATCTACAACCCAAAAGATCTCTATGATCATTCCCCAACATGATCAATCTTCCATCTTTGCATCTTTCAATCCATTTGCAAGTCCTCTAGAAGTGTAAGTCATATCACAATCTACCACCCGTCACCAAGAATCACAAAATAGGTATCCAAAGAAATTGATCCTTAACACAATCATGACTAGAGCAAGATGTTCTCAAATAAACTTCTCTAACTCAAGGTCCTACTGGAAACTACCTCACCTTCAGTGATCTTCAACACACTCATGAACAACCTTCAATCTAATAAGATTAACCAACTAGCCAAATCAATGGTCACTCTAATAATTTTTAACCAACTAGATCAAAACTTTGCTCTGATACTTCCAAATGTAGTGCAACGTAGGAGATGTTAGATTATGGTAACTGATCAGAAAAATACTATACATATTATGGCCGACATGTTGTAACCCTAAAATGGATAAAATACTTGTATAAAAGGATTTAGGGTTAGGTATTTTGAATATGTTGTGATGCAAAATTGCTTCTTGTGGCGGTAGTGAGCTGTAAGGGATTACAGACTATAATCAAGTTGTAATCACTAGATTGTAATAAGATCAGACTTGTTGATTGGTGGACATAGCCTACGGATTGGGTGAACCAAGTTAAATCTTGGTGCCTTGTGTTCATTTTTGTGTGATCTTTTATTTTTCTATTATTGGTTATATTTGCATGTAGTTTTTATTTATGTCCGTAGTTTATCCTAACAAGTGGTATCAGAGCCTAGTTGTTTTCCAGTTATCCTTTGCAGTAAAGTTTCATGGTTGAGTGGGAGTCTCATAGTTGAGTGAGAGAAATGGCAGATAAGGGTAAGCTAAGGGTTGATAGGTTTAATGGGCAGAACTTCCAGTTATGGAAGATGCAAATGGAAGACTATATGTATCAGAAGGATTTATGGAAGCCGTTGGAAGGCAAAGCCAAGAATCAGGGAACTATGTCAGATGCTGAATGAGATCTTTTGGATAGAAAGGCACTCAAAAGCATTCAGTTATGCTTGGCACCATTAGTGGCATTTAATATTACAAAAGAAAAGATGATAGAAGAGTTGATGAAAACCCTAGCGACACTATATGAAAAGCCCTCCGCTTTAAACAACATATTTCTCATGAAGTGTTTATTAAATATGAAAATGGAAAAATGTGGATCTATTGTAGATCATTTAAATGAGTTTAATATAATTACTAGTCAGTTATCTTTTGTGGGTATCAATTTTGATGAAGAAATTAGGGCTCTCTTTATTTTGTGTTCTTTTCCTGAAAGCTGGAATGGCTTGGTAATGGCTGTGAGTAATTATGTATGTGGATCCAATACCATAAAATATGAATATTTGATTGGTGTTGTTTTGAGTGAGGAAACTCATAGGAAATCCTCAGGTGGATCTACATCAAGAAGTGCTTTGAATGCACAAAGTAGCGGTAGAACGACAGAGAGAGGAAGTAACTCTAGAAATTGTGGGAAATCAAGAGGAAAGTCAACAGGGAAGAGGTCTCAATCAAGATGACTGAATGACTGCTAGTACTATGGGAAACCAAGGCACAAAAAGAAAGATTGTTGGAATCAAAAGAAAAATGAAGGAAATAAATCAAATGAAGACAAGGAAGCAAATGTGGTAAGTAAAAAATCCGATGAGGATGCTTTACTTCTATCTTTAGAAAGTGTTGATGATTCATGGGTTTTAGATTCAGGTGCTTCATTTCATGCTACACCTCATAGATGTTATTTCATTGATTATGTCCAAGGGGATTTTTGGATTTTTTATTTGGGGGATAATGAACCCTATCAGATTTTTGGAAAGGGAAAAATTAAGATTAAGTTGTAGAATGGGAATTATTGGCTACTACATGAGGTAAGACATGTTCCAAGGCTGAGTAGGAATTTAATTTCAGCAGGGCAACTCGGTGATGAGGGTTGTGTAGTTACTTTTAATGATAAAAATCGGAAGGTTTCAAAAGGTTCCCTTGTAGTAGCAAAAGGTATGAAAGTAGGCATCTAATATCTTTGTATAGGTCATATTGTTCCTTCTACTTTGATTGTTTTAGAGAAAAATGAATGTTCAGGAACAATTGCTACAGTTGAGCAGGGAGAACAAATAGTTGTTGTAGATTCTAATACATCGTTGTGGTACAATAGACTTGGGCACATGAGTGAGAAAGGTACGAAAGTACTTCATTCAAAGAAAGTTTTACCAGGTTTGAAATGTGTTAATATGGATTTCTATGAAAGTTGTGTGTATGGAAAACAAAAGAGAGTGAGTTTTGTAAAGATTGTGAAGGAAAATAAAAAGGAGAAGATAGAGCTTGTGCATATAGATGTATGGGGACCAGATCAGGTATCTTCACTTGGTGGCTCTCATTATTATGTTACATTTATTGATGACAAAACTAGAAAATTATGGGTTTATTTCATTAGACAGAAATCTGATGTATTTCAAACTTTTAAGAAATGGAAATGCTTGGTTGAAAATGAGACAAATAAGAAATTAAAATGTCTCAGATCTGATAATGGTGGTGAGTATTGTGGTCATGAATTTGAAGATTATTTCTCCACTAATGGTATTCATAGAAAAAAAATTGTTCCAAGGACTCCATAGGGAAATGGAGTAGTTGAACACATGAACAAGACTATAATGGAGCACACAAGAAGGATGAGGTTGCATGCTAGGTTGCCCTTACACATGTGGGTGGAGGCTGTCAATACTGCATTATATTTGATTAATAGAGGTCCCTCTACTCCTTTGGGCTATGGTATTCCAGAGGAAGCATAGACTGGTAAGAATGTGAGTTGTTCTTTTCTCAAGACCTTTGGTTGTGAAGCTTTTGCTCATATAGACTCTGAAAATAGAACCAAGCTAGAAGCTAAATTAAAGAAATGTGTCTTTGTTGGATATGTCATTAATGAATTTGGTTATAAGCTTTGGGATTTTAAAAATCATAAAATTGTAAGAAGTCAGGATGTCATATTCAATGAGAAAGTTTTGTACAAAGATCTGTTGTAACAACATGAGAAGAAAGAAGATGATTATGTAGTGCTGGATGATACTCCACAAGATGATGTTCCAGCCATTCCTCATGATGTGCAACAAGTGCAAAAACTAATACCACACACACCAGTGAATGTTAGATGGTCAATGAGGAAAATTAGACCTCCAAAAAGATTTTCTCCCTCTTTTTATTCTATTTTATTTATTGATGCTGGTGAACCTAAAAGTTATGATGAAGCTTTGCAGGTGGATACTAAGATTCAGTGGGAGTATGCAATGAAAGATGAAATGGACTCTTTGCTAAAGAATAAGACATGGGATCTATGCAAGTTTCCTGCAGGTAAAAAGGCTTTACAGAATAAGTGGGTTTACAGGTTGAAAGAAGAGGAAGGAGGTTAGACAAGATTTAAGGCCAAGTTAGTTGTAAAAGGATTTGCACAGAAAAAGGGAATTGATTTTCATGAGATATTTTCTCCTGTTGTTAAAATGACTTCTATTCGTACTGTTTTAAGTCACTTGGCTATTGAAGATTTGCATTTAGAGTAGTTGGATGTTAAAACAACCTTTCTTCATGGTGATTTGGATGAAGAAATATATATGGCCCAGCCATAGGGTTTTGAGGTCAAAGGTAAGGAGAACTTAGTGTGCAAATTGAAGAAAAGTTTATATGGGTTGAAGCAAGCACCTCGGCAATGGTATCTAAAATTTAACAATTTTATGCATGAGCATGGATATAATAGGTGTCATTCAAATTACTGTGTTTATTTTAAGAGGTTGGATGATGATAGCTACATTATTTTATGTTTATATGTTGATGATATGCTTGTAGCTAGGTCTAACATGGTTCATATTAAGGGGCTAAAATGCCAATTAGCACATGCATTTTCTATGAAGGATTTAGGTACAACAAAACAAATCCTTGGTATGAAGATTTGTAGAGATAGGAAGAACAGAACATTGATGCTATCTCAAGCTGATTATGTTGAGAAGGCGTTGCAACGTTTCTCTATGGACAATGCTAAAGCTATTAGCACACCTTTACCTAGTCATTTGAAGTTGACTAAGGAGATGTGTCCTAAGATACATGAAGAGGAGGATAAGATGTCAAAGGTACCCTATGCTTCAGCTATAGGAAGCTTAATTTATGCTATGGTATGTACTAGGCCATATATTGCACATGCACTGGGAGTCATTAGCAGGTATATGAGTCATCCAGGATTCGAGCATTGGAATGCTATCAAGTGGATTCTCAAATATTTGAGATGAACATCCAATAAGCGTCTACACTTTGGGGACTCTACTACTAATTTATAGGGCTATGTTGACTCAAATTTGGTAGGGGATATCGATACTAGGTGGAGTACTACAGGTTATGTCTTTACTGTTGGTGGGGCAGTCGTGAGCTAGGTTTCTAGGTTACAAAAGATTAATGCTCTATCCACTATAGAGGTAGAGTATGTTGTTACTACAGAGGTAGCCAAGGATATGATATGGCTTTAGTTCTTCTTGGAAGAATTTGGACATCCTCAGAAGGATAATTATTCATTCAAAGATAGTAAGAGTGCCATTCATCTTGCAAAGAATTTAGCTCTGCATTCTAAGACCAAACACATACAGTTGTGGTACCATTTCATTTGGTCAATTTTGGAGGATGGATAGTTAAAGTTGGAGAAGATCCATACAAATGGTAACCCAACAGATATGTTGACAAAGGTTGTAACATGGGAGAAGCTGAACTCCTCTTCAACTTTAGTTGGTCTTCTAGATTGAACATGACTAAAAGAATAGTAGAGTCCAGGGTGGTTTGATCCAGTTGGAGCCCCATGTGGTAGTGGTATTGCTACAAGATCAATCTCTAAGTGGGAGATTGTTGTTTAGTGTGGAGCCTGATCAGTCCCCAAGTGGGAGATTGTTAGATTATGGTGACATATGGCCGACATGTTGTAACCCTAAAGTGGATAAAATACTTGTATAAAAGGGTTTAGGGTTAGGAATTTTTCATTATGTTTTGATGCAAAATTGCTTCTTGTGGTGGTATTGAGCTATAAGGGATTATGGATTGTAATTAGGTTGTAATCACTGGATTGTAATTATATTGGACTTGTAGTTTGGTGAATGTAGGCCAGGGATTGGGTGAACTACGTTAAATCTTGGTGCCTTGTGTTCATTTCTATGTGATCTATTATTTTTTGTTATTGGTTATATTTGCATGTAGTGTTTTATTTCTATCTGTGGTTTATCCTAAGAAGATGGAGTGGAATCAGTAAGGTGTGTGGTACATGGAATGTATTGATCTAGATGCACTAAGTTTGATAAATGGATCTTGAGGGATAAGGGAATGATGGGATGGAGAAAAGCTCAGATCTAGAGGAGAGGAGGAATCTATAATGACATGCTTTGGAGGAAGGTCTTGAGATGGAATTGGGTATATGGATTTGGGTGATTGCATTATTTTGTTTTGAATTTTGTACTTAGATAAGGTTTCTAGTGAGAAAAACCTATTACGAGCTGGGGATGATGTTTTCAAAGGATTAGGATTGTATGAAGGTGGAGGTAAGGATAGGGGATTGGGGTGATGGTTTTTGAAATTAAGCTCAAAGTATGGGTAATTGCATGGAGAAATTGAATTGGATGGGACGTGAGGGTTATGATCTTTGAAACATGGAGGAAGAGGACATATGGCATGGATGGTGGACTTTTTCTATTGATTTGCTAGACTTAAGATAGAATTCTTTAGTTCCTCAATTTCTTTGGCAATGACATTTCTACTTGAGGCATTGTGTGGGCTATGAATGGAATCATATGTGGTTGAAGGATAATGAGGTGGATTTCCCTTGTCAAAGGTATAAGAATAAGGAACATGAGATGGATTAGAATTGGATATGAAGTTATGAGGATTGATTTGATACATAGGTTGAAAGGGAGGTATAACTCCATATTGCCTTTGAAGATCCTCAACCATTTGATTAATCCAATTCTTATCCATAGATTAGACAAGGAGTGGTGAGAGATTTGATGATGAATGAAATATGAACTTGGGATTAGGAGAAATTTTGGACTTTCTGTTGACTTGATTTGAATTGGATTTGACCTAATATTGATTGGATATTGGATGAAGGTTTGATATAGCTTTGATAAAAACCTTATGATATTGCAAACAAGTGAATGTTGGATTTATATTAAAGTATAATGTTTATGATAGTGCTCCTATGTCCAAAGTAGAAGAAGTTGAATTAAAGGAAGACTTGAATGGATGTGATTAGAAAGATTGATTGTGGATGAAGATGTAAATGGATTGAATTAAGAATTGATTAGAAATTACTAAATTTGACACTAAATTGGAGTGAGAATCATGAGTATGAAGCATTGGATGAGGGAATTGAAGTGTTATGTGGAGTATGAACCATGACTAGGATGGAGATTAGGAATTAGATGGAATGATTAGGAAGACGAGGAAACGATTTGGACGAATAGAGATGATTAAGACTTCAAGGAATGGTTTAAATGAGTAAGAGATGCATCAGGGTGATGAAATTGATGGAAAGAAGAAGTGATGTGGAATTGATGTGGACAACTTGACTAAGAAGTAAAACCAAGACTTCTTCTTTTTTTGAGATTTTTTTTATTTTTGAACTTTTACGATATTTTTTGGATTTTTATGTTGTATGATGTTTTGGCTTTTTCAAATTTGAGATCCAAAATCAAACAATGAAATATATACAAGAAAAGTGTAGCCAATGTGTCCCCTTCAACTGGGGAGGGTTTCAAACACTCAAGAACATCAACTACACCAAAAATCCTATAAGGTTTCAACTAGGATGTACAAGGATCAACTAGAGGGTGTCCTCGATATACACAAGGTATGTGAGGCCCAAATCTATAGATGAAAGAAAATAATGCCACACAACTAGGGGAAGATGGTAACCCAAATCTCCTCCTTGACTTCCCAAAGGTATAAAGTTCTTTGGGGCTTACCCAAGAGTGATAAGATTTTACTTTCAAGAGAGATATCTTTTGATTCACCTCCCAATTTTTATACTTTGCTAGAACATTGGAGTTGAGGTCATCCCAAGGGGTGATGAAATCCCCAAGCATGCCTCCCAAAAAAAAGAAAAAAAAGACAACTTATTTGTTGTGCACTCAAGATCACCCAAAGGCATAAGAGGAGAGAATATGTAAGTGGCCTTGGGGTTTAAAGGACACTTTTTATTTCCCAATGAAGCTTTAGGTTTTGTAATCTACTTTGAAGACACATGTGTTTATAGCATACAATGTTCTTTCCAACTTGACAATGTCGTCAACATAAAAATTGAGAGCTTGCTAACATAAGTAAATCAAGCATCATCAATATAAGAAAATTTTATAAGGAAAGAATCAATTCATTTATGCATTCAAGATTGAGTGAGTGTTCATTTTAAGCACCAAATTGAAATATGCATTACAATGTTCATTGATCTTTAGACATTCAAAATTGTGCTATCATCCATTCCACTAAAATGTTCAATTTCCTTATGGCATTCAAGATTATGTTGAAACATGCATTCTAGATCAAAATGTTGTTCAATTAGTTATGCATTCAAGATTGAGTTCAATTGTTTTAGCTTTAACCATGCATTTAAAGACAAGTGTTTAAGCATACAAGTTCATTCCATAAAAAAATTAAGGAGAAACCTAGAAGAAAAATGGTTAGTGATTTCTAGAACTCTCCATGCCTCAATACATGAGTGAGAAAATATCCTTGCAAAACCACAAGTTAGAGCATCAAAAATGTATGACAAACATGAAATATTAACCCTACAATGAAAATGTTAACAACAAAGTTCAATCTTTGACAAAAAAAAAAGGTATCTAAATAGCATCAAAATCTAATAAAACTAACACCATCATGATGGGCTTGGAAGTAGCTTTTCGATGATATTTTGTTTTTTGAAAATGGAGTCCAGATACTCAAGTTATGAACAAAAAAATGAAGGTTGCTCCTTATGGTCTAGAAGAGCATGTGGAATGCTTATGCAATGATGACATCAAAAACCTGGAGGCTTAAATTTGATGGTTAGAAAATGATCTGTTGCTAATGTGGAATCCATGTGTGAGATGTCAAGAGAAAATTCCATGTGGCTGGAACCCTAAGTGGGTGCCACATGGTAGCACTAGAGGAGGCCATGTGGGTGGTGGTTGTGAGGTGGGCCACAAGCTGAGCAACAGTAGGCCACAAGCTAAGGGGCAATGACCTGAGGGCAGAGTAATGGTAGGTCGCGAGGTGGAGGAATGTGAGTGGCATGGGAGGTGGAAGGGTTGCAGGCGATGGCAAGGGTTTTGTCATGAGAAACGACCGAGGCAGCAAGTGGGGGGTTGAGCGATGATGGAAACGTAGGTGACTAAAGATGGAGCATGATTTAGAAAAGGTGGGAGGAAGTAGAGTGACCATAGTGAGGTGTTTCAGTGATGGCCGAGGGAGCAGCAAGGCACATGTGGGTGCAACATTGACCAACAGTGGTGATGTGGGTGACTATGGATGGAGCAGAGGGGACCAGTGGCATGGTTGTAGGGCTGAATAGGGTGAGCAAGGCCAAGCAGGGAAGAGGTTGCATGGGGTAGTAGAGGGTGCTCAGTAGAGGTGGCAAGGGTTTTGTCAAGAATTGTAGGAGGTGGTGCGCAGGGGTTGATCGGGGGCGATGCTCACAGGTGCTGCCGGTGGTGGTGCTTGTAGTGCCAAACCTACACAATCAAATTTTTTTTTAAAAATTATTATTATTTTTTATTATTTTTAATTTTCCTTTCCTATTTAGACTTTTGTCAACATTTTTTTAAACAATTCTTATATATATTATATAAATATACATATACATATACATATACATATACATATACATATACATATACATATACATATACATATACATATACATATACATATACATATACATATACATATACATATACATATACATATACATATACATATACATATATATATATATATATATATAGATATATATGATAAAAAAAAGCATAAACAAGATAAAATAAAACAAAACCAACTTCTTTTTCTATCTACCTATCAACAAATATAGATTTTTTTAAAAAATTTCCTATTACAAAGAAGTATATTCAATGTATATATGCTCCTATAACTTGGAAAAAGAGAAATAAGAACTGTAGAGTGTTATATATAAAAAGACTTCTCTTATGTGCTTCAAGCATGATGGTTGGCTTTTTGGCTTGATTTGAGACTCCTTATGAAACTTGATCTCCAAGTGCAAGCCTTCAACCTACAACTTTAAACTCAAAAAATACTCTCAAAAAAACATTAGATGATTAGTTTGAACTCGTGAAGTGGGTCCCAGCGGGCATGCCAAAATGTATTGCATAAAATGTAACAAAGGAATAAACAATAAGCAACTAAAGTCTATTCCTACATATTCATGCAATCCTCAAATATGAAAGAAAAAATGTAAATAGTGATGACATGAAATCAAAAGAGTTTAAACCATTCAAAGCAACACTAATGCAAACCTCATAAAATTACCAAGTTATTGATGATTTCATTGTTGAGGGATATAGTTGCTCACAAATCTTTCAACTTAACAATGGGCTAGATAGTGCTTATGGAGATGAGGAGAGGGTTCTCCTTTTATAGGAAATGAGATTAAATGGATGGTTGAGATTCAATGCAAGATGAAGGGCTAGAATCTCTCAAGATAAATGAGGTGTCCATGAGGTGGATGCCAAGTGGACTCCATGTAGATTAGGGTTTTAACCATTCAAAGGGGGAAAGACAGGTGTAAGAGGTGTGAGAAGTGTGAGGGGTGTGGGAAGTGTGTGTTTCCTCACACATGTGTGAGCACACACTTAGGATTAAAAGGGGATTTAGCAAGGTGATTAGGAAAATTAAGTGGGATTAAGTAGTGGGTAGGCTTAGAAGGATGAAAGTGATGGTTGTAGAGTAGGTTTTAGGCTAGGTTTAAGACTAAATTAAATAAGATTTAATTTAATCATAGGTTTAGAGAGATTAATGAGATGGAGGGGATTTAAATAAATAAAATTTATTTTAAAAGGGGATTTACGGAGGATCATGCATTAAACAAATTTAACACACTAGGGATGGAAGTATTTAAATTAAATGTAAATACCTTGGGAAATTAAACTTATTTAATTAAATAAGTAGCAAAATATGAAAAATATAATTAATTATAATGTCAAGGGAAATATTAAATGAATTAATATAGTGTTTAAGATAATTTGGAGTGTTTACAAGCATGCATCCAATAATTTCTTCAACTCATCTTTGACTAAAAGTGTAATATGTAGGTGCATCTTTCTAAATTTTTGTTTTAGTGGTTTGATGCTTGGAGAGATAGATACATGGTGCATTATAACATTTAGATCTAAAAAATGAATATCATCATATATGACCATGCAAAGTTGATTTGTTTAGATCTGAAAAACTATAGAAAGTGTTCTCTTTTTTATTCTAACAAAGATGCAACTACCTTTAGGATGCATTGAGATTCCTCTATGCCAATTTTGATAGGGATTGTTGGATCAATAAGAATTGTTGATTCATCTTGATATAAGTAATTAGGAAGAGTGTCAATCCTTTCATATTTAGGCACCTTATAGAGGTTTTTGTCCTCAAACAAGTCTTTTATTTTTACTGTTTTATGATTTAATACTGCCACAAAATGGTTTTCACTATTAGATATGTTGATTATTTTTACATTTTTATGACTAAAAGTATTGGCATTCTAACCAAAGTAAGCCATGTCATTAAGTTCAATAGGAAACCATGTCTTATGATCTCCAAATGGTAAATGATCTCTGATCCCAAGGTAGTCTATAATTGTGTCATCATTATGGAAAACATCAAGTTTAGGAGTCTAAATCTCAATCTATAAGCTTGGGATCTAAAAGAGGAAATGGATCATATTCAAAGGTAGTAATGACATTGAAGGATAAATTCTCAAGATTCAAAAATGTATCAAGAAGTTCTATTTCCTTACTCTCATCCAAAATGTGTCATCCATGATAGATCTCTCTTTCCTCATGATTGTCACGATTAGCATAATATGAGAATAAATCTAATGATTCCAACTTTGAACTTCCCCCATAGGGTATGAGTTACTATATGTCTTAACACTATTGATTTTCTTGTCTTTAGTGAGAATAGATAGCTCATCCCTTTCATAAACATTAGAATTATCCTCATCATCATCACTATCATCTTCTTTATCTCTGATTTGATTAAGAAATTTGAGTGCAATATTTTGTTTTACTTTGGATTCACTCATTTGATCTATTCTATAACCCAATCATAGTTATAATGAAGATTAGCAGTATAAACTATTCATTTCAGTATATGCCAAGTTTACCAATGCAAATTGAGTTGTGCAATGCTCACTAAGTTCACAGTGTATGTGATGTGAGTCCAATATTAACCAAGCCTCTTAGTGTTAACCAAGTGACTTAGTTTATAGCAAGCTCGAGATGATAGTGTTTATTGAGTCTTGCCATGGTAAACAAGAAATTTAGTTTACATGACAAGTTTCATAGTATCTACCAAGTCACCAATGCAGACCTAGTTCAAGACTACTTGGAAGTGATCAGTATGGATCGAGCTTCTATGTCTACCAAGTGCATGATGATCCTGAGCATTGACAGTGGATGTCGAGTATCAAAACCTCACCAAGTTAGTCTTAAGAACCCGAGTGTCTTCATGTGGGCTGACTTTGTAATATTTGTGTTGTATTGTGGCCTACTTTGTAATTTGTATAATTGGATTGGTACATATGTAATGTATTGTATCATATCCAAAGTGTGTAAGTATGATGTTGATGTGAATGTGAATGCAATGTAAGTAAATACAATCAAAGAAGAGTAGAAAGAGTGAATTAAAAAGGCTATAGTAGCATAAGGAGGAGGAAAGTCATATCTATCATAGCAAGGTGATTTGTACCTAAAGGAATCACATTCAAAAAACCAAGTTGCAGATCAAAGATCATCTACTATTTCATCCTAATAGGTGGATCAATCAAATCCTTTAAGAAGGTAGACCTAACAGTATTTTGTAAATCTCTTTACCGAGTGCATACTTAATTGTATGTCTATAAATCCTTTCACAAGGTGGACATTATAGCTGACAT
This sequence comes from Cupressus sempervirens, assembly GCA_028749045.1. Lineage (NCBI taxonomy): Eukaryota > Viridiplantae > Streptophyta > Pinopsida > Cupressales > Cupressaceae > Cupressus > Cupressus sempervirens. Next base: position 911,823,243 of record CM053787.1, on the reverse strand, counting down.
GTTGTAACCCTAAAACAGATAAAGTACTTGTATAAAAGGGTTTAGGGTTAGGTATTTTCAATATGTTGTGATGTGAAATTGCTTCTTGTAGCAATATTGAGCTATAAGGGATTACAGACTCTAATAAGGTTTTAATCACTGGATTGTAATAAGATCAGACTTGCTGTTTGGTGGACGTAGTCCAAGGATTGGGTGAACCAAGTTAAATCTTGGTGCCTTGTGTTCATTTCTGTGTGATCTATTCTTTTTCTACTATTGGTTATATTTGCATGTAGTTTTTATTTCTGTCTGTGGTTTATCCTAATAGGAGAATCCCCAATGGATATGTCCTAACCCCCAAAAAATAACCACACCGTATTTAAACAATACAACAATGCAAGATCTAATACCAATTCATAACTCTTTATTCATAAAATAATTGATTACATGAAATGTACCTGGCTATAAGGCCTTCGAGGTTATGGCCAAATAGAACAACAATTACAATAATTTTTTTGGAAGATCTCTCAAGATTTAAATCAATTCCTAGCTAGTCTAGATCTGTAACATAACAATAACCTAGTAGAAACCTCCAAGATCTCAACTTGTGTTCACAAGCCACCAAGCAACTTCCTTGTTTCTAAATCACAGCCACTAACGCTTCCCACAAACTCCAATTCTAGATTCCAACTTGAATCTTTTCTCTCCAACTCCCACACTTAGCTAAATTTCCTTCTCCCTCTTATTTCTTAAGATACTACCCAATCCCTCCTTAAATAGCTAGCTAAGCCACAAGTCCACTAGTCAAGCATTTAATTAAAATATAGGTCCACCTTGGAAGAGGAAACCCAAATGATAAAAGATACGAACAAAGCTTAATAAAAAGTTATATTTAGGTCCACACATGAACCAATAACATGTCCCTCACTTTACAAGATCCCATTTTATCCTACAAAAATGTGTAAGATGAAAACTCCACATGTTTCATGCTAAACTTGCCAATAATTGAGTGCCAAGAAAAATCATGATGTCTCCTCACTTTGCTTAAATTAATACTTGTGCTCTTAACTCAAGATATAATTTTTGGTCCTATACAACCCCTTAAGTACACAATGGATGATTCATTAAGATAATTGTGCATTCATCACAAAAGTCACATGTAGAAACTTCACCTAAAAACTAATAGAAATTGATACCCTATGAGAATGTTTATATCTCCCAACTCATAATTAATTATGATGTGAACCTTAGAAATAAGGAAGTACTCTAGGGAATCTTAAATCCCTACAAAGAACATCCTCTTATTCATTAAGGACAATTAGTTACACTACCCACAAGAAGCATGTGGAAACTAGAAAGTACAACACTAGCTACAAGGTAAAATTTCTCTAACTTCAGCACAATAACTCCAATCTCTATGCACTCATGAGGAAACATTCCCCAATTTGTATCCAAAACATCCCTAATCATGAAAATCATAGCTTCACAAAAATCCAAGATCGGTTCTCCTACATCACCAAGCATCCACATTACCCCCTCCTCGCCTTTTTTCTCCTTAATATTACAAAATTTACATGCCAATTACCAAGATAACAATGAAATATAATATACATAAAAATAAATTATCCTTAAATAATATTTAACAATTTAAGGGCTTATGGTTACAATCAATAGTTCATTAGGAACCATTTTCACAATAATATGTGAATTTCTTAAATTTAACTAAATCTATAATTTTCTTCAAAACAATCAAAATATAAAATCTTTATCTTAACTCTATGAAGTTGAAACAACTCTCAAACATCAGGTAAGTATATGCATAAAGAAGAGAATGCAACTTATACTTAAATGTTACATTTTACGTATATGATCCTAGTGCTAAAATTGCCCTGGTAGGGCCTATTGGATTTTAGTTGCAAATTTAAAAGGAAATGTATTTATTTAGGAGATTCCCATAGTGCGTATGCACTATAGAGTGAAAATACTATAGCATGATCACATTATAGTACAATCACACTATGTTTTCAATTCCTCAAACTCGTGGCTCGAGCTATCCAACCCACATCATGATCATTCTATACTGCGATCATGCTATTGGCTCTCCACACTATTACATAGATTGAAAAAAAGAAAATGACATGTTTTTGGTACCACAACATTCTGCACTTATCTCTTAGCATTCAAACATTTTTTTTCACTATTAGGAAACATTTTGGTTCCTAATGGAATCTCATTTCCAAAATTATCATCTATTTGTCCCATTCATACTTATCTATAATATATGTAATTAAAAGGATTTTTCTTCATTTAGACAAGTAGGAATCTCATCTCTTGTATAGATAAATACAATATCATCTTCACTTAGACTTATCATCAATCAAACCTTCACTCTAGTATAGAAATACTTTTTATGATATTTACGATAAAACTTTCTAGTTGTGATATGAATATCAGGATTTAACTGTGTGATTTTGAGTCAAACTCAATCTCCTACTTATCAAAACTTTCTAGGTTTGTTCATTGATGCTATCTTTGGAAATCTAAAGCAAAAATGACAAATCTTATTACATGAAAATTATTTCAAAGGATATTTCCTTTCATACTCAGATGCACCCCTTGATGTAGTCTTTTTTGTAATTAAGTCTACCAACTCTTCAATTTTTGTTTCCTCTTCCTCCATCTCTTCCAAATCCTTACCATATCTTAATCTGTACTTCAAAGAACTTGAAGAGAATTTTCCATTTTAATACTTTTCCCATATTTATAAATATTATATTTAAAATAATATTTTAGAATAAAATAATTATCAAAAAATTTAGTCAATTTATAGGGATATAACTTATCAACCAATGAACCTTTTTCAACCTTAGATATATTTATAATTTATTTAATTTCAATAAATTTGTTATCATAAGATTGTTGAATGGATCTCAATATATTCAAGACCATCTCATCTTCATTCATGTTTCCATAACATAGATCTAATTATGTAAACAAGTTGTGTCACCTTTTGCACATATTGTTGAAGTTGATGAAAGATCAACCCCACAACTCCCAAGAATCACCTACATGCAAACACCTTTCACAAAAGAGAGAAGAAAAAAGTTATGGAGGCAAGAATTGCCAGATCCATAGATGAGATGTTCTTCATGAGTAAAAAATGAGATTGCTATTATAAAAAATGAATTGGTTACAATGAGAGATCATCCTTATAAAGGAGATTGAAACCCTAAAAGGGTCTAACCTAAGTTAAATTATAATAATTAATAAAAAAAATGAATTATTAGATGCCTAAAGTTTAGCTTAAGAAAGCTAGAGTTAATTAGGAAATATCTAATAACTTTAACACCCCCTCTTAATATAAACTTAGGAAGTATCTAAAAACCTAGAAACTACTATTGAAAGAAGAATCGGGTCCCAGAAACAAAGTCTGATGAGGTACCCAAGCATAATCAAATCTTTGACAAGAGAAGAAATAGTGAAAACCACATGGGAAAAACCCTACTCCAAAAAGAGATGGAAAAAATGCTTAAAGAAACTAGTGAAGGATTCAAGAACCCTCCAAAATAGGGAATGTTCTAGAAGAAAGGAACAAAAGATGATCACGAAGAACACCATTGAAGCATGTAGAAGCTACAAACCTCTATTAAAGTTAACTGTTGATCTGAAGAACCTCCACTGAAATAGAACCTAACTAGGTACAAAAGACTTTAATTTGCATCAAATCAGAAGGAACACAAAGGAAAACAACTAAAACTGAAGATACATATGGTATGAAACACCAAAGCCTAAAGAGATGATCAATTGAACCAAGGAAGCATGAGAAACAACAAAAGAACCCCCCTAATGTAGACAAGGGTGAGGTGACAAACAACTAGAAAAATGAACCAAAAGAACTACATATCAAGAAATCACAATCAAGATGGACAAAATAGTACATATTTAAGTATCGAGGTGATCAATCTCAGACATGTCATGAGAATAATTTCATGGAAGGGACACTCACTGGACAAAGGAAGATGGAAAACAAAGACTTTATATCAACCACCCATGGCACATTAATCATGAGTAGTGCATGTACAATAAGGCACAAGACATAATGAATCCCAAGAATACAATAATATGCATGAATGTACTAAGATGACACTACTCTTGAATTAGAAGGAAAAAAACATGGCAAACAACTAACGCAAAAATAAAGATACATTATGGAACTTTATCTCAGTACACTTGCAAGAATGCGTATAAATGATTTCTAAGTAGACCAAAAGAGACATTAGACTAATGCAATAGATATTACAAGTCATGACGAATCATCTGAAACAAGGAAATTTATCCTCAAACCTAAAACAACTAAGATATCCACAAGAATACATAAATACAAAAGACTAAATAGAATGTTCTTGGAGAAGAGTCTAAAAAAATAACTAGCATCATTGAAAACATCTTGGAAGGACCTTTCCAATGATATAAACATTTTCCAAATCGGAGATTGGATGCTCAAGATATGTCTCCCAAAGTGCAAACTTGTACTCTTGAATTTGATAGTAGAAAATGCCATAAGAAAACATCAAAACTAAAAACAACTATACCACTGTGATGAGCTCAGAACTAGCTTTTTGACAATCTATTGTTTTTAGAAAATAAAGTCTATATGCTCAAGATATGAGAAAAAATGCAAAGTTAGGTTCAAATAGAGCTTGAAGAGGTAACAGGAACACTAATGCAGCACTAACATGGCACTGATGTAAGCAAGTGATGAAGCCAAATTTGGTGATGAAATGGCCATTGGAAAAAAAAGTTTGAAAAATGATGCCTAATGTTAAAAAGAACATCCAATTTTTTAGAAAAAAGGTTCCTAAAAGAAGAAAGGGCTAGTGCTGGATTAAAAACCAATGGCCAATAATAAATTTGATTGTGGAGTAAGTTTTTTTAATAAAAAATGCTCCAAATCAAAAAACATGCACAATTAGAAAATCATACCCAAAATAGGGGGCTGATTTTATAGAGGCAGTCCTTTTCACATGTACAAACCTCCATTAGCCAATTAGGAGAGACAACAAACTCATGTTAATTACCAAAAAATGGCATGGGAATCTATAGATTGAAAATCACAAAACAATGAGCACTGACATGGTGCTTGGCCCAAATCATAGAGTCAAAGGTAGTACTCCCCCCATTAATCATGCCCACATACAAAACTCACCCTTCAAATGCACATTTAGACCAATTGCATGGGTTGATTAGAGAAAAATCTATTGATATGGGCCCAAAACCATATATGACAAAGTGAATGCCATTCACATAGAATTGCATAAAGACAAAAAATTGTAGGGACCATGGATGACTTCCCACTGAATATGGTGGCCATTGAATACTCTTTCTCCCAAAATCATATAGATGAGTTGAGATGGTGTGCTGAAACTGGGCACACATCAGATCTAAAAGCCTTCATTAAGGTGTTGATTGTCATGACAAGGGGTCTGCTCATGGGTTGCATTAGAAGTGATGATAATGCATTCAAAGAGGGAGTTTCTAGCTACAAGAAGACATCATGAAGGTTGTAAGTAAGGTTTGTGCCATAAAAAGATGTGTCCTCACCATTGATCACCTTGGAATCAGCTCAAAAAAAATGCAATCATAGCCCTCAAAATCCATAGAACACAAGCACCAAGAAACCATGGGACACGTGATTGGAGATGGAGTTCAAGGCTGAAATACATGGCATTGTCCAATGTGGTGACAAGGTAGGAGTGAATGGCTCAAGTCAAGCATGAGCCAATACATGTAGATCCCACTCTCCAATTCTCTAGTCTACCTATTAACTATAGGTATGATTATGTTTGTAGTTCTTGTGGAAGGGTTTGAGGTAGAGAAATGCCAATAAAAGAATCAAGGAATTGACTAATAATTCACTACAAAAGACACCAAAGCCTTGCCAAACATACCACACATTCCTATGAAATCATGTGGCTCTAAATAAATTAGAAGAAGCAACAAAATCCAAAATCCAAGATGAACAGTATGTAGGATGATAGGGCCAATAGGAACTTAAATTCCTCATGTGGTACCCAATGTAGAGACCCATGAAAAAATGGGAGGACAGATTGGAAATGCCCACCAAAAGGTGCATTGACTTCGATAAAAAATTCCTCTTTTCTTGGTGGCATTGTGCATGGTATGGGCATGTGGCAATGCAAAATACATGTTGATCTACAATTTCACAAAAATAAATGGTGCCCACAATAAAATGTGTCCTCCTTAAAAACACTCTTCCAAAAAAAATTTACAAGACATGCATTCCCATACAATTCATAGGTTTGGCAGTGTTCCCCAAAAAAATGAAATATTTGCCTCATTTTGTGTGCTGAGGTCAATATAACTTGGGTGCAAAAAAATTTTGCCTCAGATTTCAACAACATCCAAACTTGATGCATCTTATATGGAATTTGGGGTTTTCAAGCACTCTAAGCTCAAAGGTGAGGTCCATTTTTTCTAAATGTACTCTGAAATATAGGTTCCCCCCAAATCCAATAAAAAATCTTCTAAAAGCCACAAATCTAAAAATTGATGCCAAATATATTAAGAACAAAATAGGGGCATGAAGATCTAGAGCTCTAATACCATGTTGAGGTTGATAAAAGATCAACTCGACAACTCCTAAGAATCACCTATATGCAAACACCTATAACAAAAGACAGAACCAAAAAGCTATTGAGGCAAGAAATGTGAGATCCATAGATGAGACATTCTTGATGAGCTATGGGGTTGAACTTACATCAAAATCAACACATATGTACTAATATTTTCATCTTTTCTCATCCTAAAAGATTCAATATTTAATTTTAGACTTTTCAATTTCACTTTCTTCACAATGGTTTCTCCATATAATGATTCCTATTTTAAATATATTTCATGAGAAGCTTCCAATTCCATGACATTATTGTATTCAACATTTGATAAGGACTTGTATAACACTTAACAACTCTCATGTTATTTACAAGTCCCTTCTTTTCATCAACACTAGCTTGAGATATCTTAGATGGAGGTTTTCAATCCTTCTTTCTAATTTCTCATTAGTTTATTCACATGAATATCAATTATTAGTCATCACTTCTTTCCATGTGAAATATTTGGTTCCATAAAAATTTGGCATGTACTTCTAAAAAGGCTTTACATTACAAATATCCTAGAGTTGTCATGCTTCAAAATATAGGATCACACTCTAATACAAATTGCGAGGAATACCAAGGAAATTCTCATAAATAAGAGGGAGGGTAAACTAGTTCTATGATAAAACCTAATCCATAAAATCATTAACTACAAACAAATCTTAGATCTAAAAAACAAGCATTTAAGAGTAGAAAGCAACATTGCCATAACACATAACTCTAGATTTATTTTACATAGAAACTGATTAAGCGAGAAACCATGACAAGGATCAAAACCACTTGAGATAATGTACGAGCACATAAACCTTGTTAAAGGTACAATGATAATGGACATGCATTGAGGATAATTCCATAGAGCTCACCATTTAGAGATATGAAAGACATAAATAATCCCAAGGAAAACAACCTTGAGATTGTAACAAGGGAAATAACACTACAATGAATAATAATTCACTTTGAACAAGAATAGGCATTAAATTATGAAATCATTGATAGCATATTTGATATGCCAACAAAACTCCAGTAAAGTACATAAAATATCTATCTCACTAGATTCCACTCATATGTCTACTTCTAAATCACAAATATAAATTATTCAAATACCTTCAAATCTTACACACTCAATGCATCATCCTTTGGCTTCAATTCAAAATAATTTCATCCTTTTATATAATACCTCAACATAAACTAGCTAGCTTGGACAAGATTAAAAATTTAATCACATTAATTTACATTACAATAACGAAATCTATGGAGGATATTTTAGTTAGGAAATGAATAGTAACCAAAAAAATAAAATCCAACATGTCATGATCTATATATCACACTTGCAATCTAATGAAGATTGAAAAATAACCATGTCATCCAAGAATACATCAACACACTTCATAAAATATTTTCTATCTAATCACATATCCCAATGAGATACAACAACAAGACTAAGACACCATTAAGAAATAAACATAAACATCATTAAATACTACGATCCCAACATCTCAATCTTTGAATCCACAAAAACAATTTTACTGTTCATCATTAACATTCCTTAGCAATGTATGTCATAAAAGAAAAATATCTTTCTCATATCTAGATCTTTAACTACTATAGTTGAGGAAACATATCCAAGTCCTAAAAATACTACCAAATTAGCAACAAGAAATATTGCATAACTTATCCATTGTTAAAAAGAGATTATTTTGAAGTGTAGAACCTATCTTGGAACAATAATTATTTTGTCAATGATGTCAAACTTGCTACTTGATGGTGAGACGATTGCTTTTTGGTCTAAATGCTATCATTTGTTTGACTGATGAAGAGGATTTGAAAATAGAAGATAACAAGAGAACCTCAAGAAAGGTTGAGTTATTTGGTGTATAAAAGGAGCACTAAGACCAAGTAATTCATTGATATTATAATGTATTGTTTATATAATTAAAGTCATTAATGAAAGGTTACTCAAGAAAAGACTGGATGAAGATAAAGCAAAGAAATGTCTTTGCTAAGCCTGGTGGAGAAAATAATGCAAGCCAAGCAGAATATAGTAGAAGCTGAGTGAAAACCAATTGGTGTCAAGAAAAGAAGAGAAATAACAGAAGCTGAGTGAAAGTTAGTATATGCCAAGTAAATTTTAGTCAGTGTTGAGCATTAGTAAACTTTAGTATGTGCCGAGTGAACTAGTGCTAGCCAAGTGATAGAATAACATAGATCCCGAGTGATAGAAAAAAGTGTTAAATCAAAGATTTGATGAATTTTTGCTAACTAATTTGAATTCTTGAATTATGTAAAGCATGTGGAGGATGAAAATGATGAGCTAGTGGGATAGAATTCAAGATAAACCATTTTGAGGTGAATTCAAGAAGGACTGTAGAAAACATTTATAAAGGGACTCAAATGGAAAAGTGGGTAGATTCATTGAATCTTACCTAACCCTAGAATGAAAATTATGGTTAAGGCACAAAATACATACATTTTATATAAACAGAGATAGCTAGCTAGATGAAAAGATTGTCATGTGTGAGAACCCAAAGAAGAGAAGAAGTCGAGGGTGTTGCTTTATCTAGTGGGGCTGAACAAAAGAGACTATAGTTGGCATACAAAGAAAGAAATCTTAAGAGGATGAATGCTTAAAGGGTGAACAAGCTATTAGAGCTAAAGAGTATGAATGCCAAGAAAAATGGAGGACTGAACTAGAGATCTATAATATGCAAGTGAGTTGTAATTTTTTTATCAGATGAAGTCCTACTATTACATTCTAAGAATTGTACCAATGTGGATAAATCATTTGGATTAAGGTTAACCTAATAGTCATTTGTAAATCCTTTAATTGTGTGACATTCTAATGACATTTAACACTTTGAATCCTTTAACAACATAATCCACATATCAATATTTGAAATTATATTCTACAGTATGTAGAAATATTGAAAAATTTTGGTATGGAGGATTCAAAACCAACTAGCACTCATATGGTTACAAGACATAAACTTTCAAAGACTGATGATTCTGCTAAAGTAAATCAAACATTATATAGGTCAATTATTGGAAAGTTACAATATGTAGTACATAGTAGACCTAATTTTGCATTAGTTGTTGCAATTGTTGGAATATTTTTTTCAAATCCTAAGGAGGACCATTTTATGGTTGTTAAGAGAATTATGAAATATTTGAAAGGAACATAAGATTATGGTATATACTACAAGAAAAATGATAAGTTTTAATTAAGATCATATATAGATTTTGATTGGGTTGGAAACATTGATGACAAAAAGAGTACAAGTGGTGGAGCATTTTTCCTAGGAAAGAGATTGGTCACCTAAACTAGTAAGAAGCAAAATTGTATATCTCAATCTACTATTGAAGCTTAATTGTACAAATGTGGTATGGAGAAAACAACTACTCAAGGGAATGAAGGAAAAAATTAATGAACTTGAGGTACTTTATTATGCTAATACAAGTTTTATAAACATATCAAAGAACCTTATGATGCATACAAAGATAAAGCACATTGCAATCAAATATCATTATGTGAGAGAGTTGGTTCAAGACAAAGAAGTGAAAATGGAATATATGAATACAAAAGAATAGATAGTTGATATATTAAAAAAAGCTTTACCTAAGGATGCCCATAAATATCTTAGAGGTAAACTAGAGGTGATACCCCTATTCAAAGCTACTTGAGAAGCATTAGTAGTGCCTTGCATCAATTGAGTTGAATGTTGTATCTTAGAACTTGATTTAGTGGATCTTACTTTATGAGTTGTATAAAGTAACAAAGGAGTTGAATCAGGAGATTTATAGTCACATGCAAGGTGATAGAGGGAGCACTTGAACTAAATTATATCTGCATGAAAAGATAACAAGTCTTTGGCATTATTTTCAAAGTGGGAGATATAGGAAAGAAAGAAGGAGATATACTCTAAAGGGAGATATATATTTAAAGATGGAGATATAAGGATAAGAGAGATATAAGTAAAAGGAAGAAGATACATAGAAGGATATTGAAAAATATTACATTACCCTATACATAGGAAGGACATATACTAATATAGGGATAATAATTTTCTTTTTTTGTATTTTTGTTTGTATTGGTTTTTCATCAATGCCAAATATGGAGATTGTTGAAAATATTTTTTTTTGAAGTGTATAAACTATCATGGAACAATCATTATTTTTTTAATGATGTCAAACCTACTACTTTATAGTGACATAATTAATTTTTGGTTTGAATGCTATCATTTGTTTGAATGATGAGGAGGATTTGAAAACATAAGATAACAAGAGCACCTAGAGAAAGTTTGAGTTATTTGGTATATAAAAGGAGCAATAAGACAAAGTAAGACATTGACATTATAGTGTATTATTTTTCTACTTAAACTATGTAATGAAAGGTTAGTCAAGAAAAGAATGGAATAAGATCAAGTAAAGAAATGTGTTTGCTAATCCTGGTCGAGCAAACAATGCAAGCCAAGTAGAAAATAGTAGAAGTTGAGTGAAAATCAATTGGTGTCGAGAAAAGAAGAGAAAAAGTGGAAGATAAGTGAAATTTCATATATGTAGAGTAAATTTTAATTGGTGCTGAACATCAATAAACTTCAGTATGTTCTGAGTGAGCTACTGTTGACCAAGTGATAGAACAATATAGATGCCAAGTGATAACAAAAAGTGTTAAATCAAAGATTTGACAAATCTGAGAAAACTAATTTGATTTCTTGAATTATGTGAAGCATGTGGAAGATGACAATGATGATATGGTGCCGCAAAATTCAAGATAAAACATATTGAGGAAAATTCAAGGAAGATTGTAGAAATTTTTTCTAGAGGGACTCAAATGGAAAAGTGGGTAGATTCATTGAATCTTACCTAACCCTAGAATGGATGATTGTGGTTAAGTGGAAAAAGATCTAAATTATATATATATAGAGATAGCTAGCAAGAATAAAAGGTTCTCATGTGTGAGAACCTAAGGAAGACAATAAGTCTAGGGTGTTGCTTCATCTAGTGGGGCCAAACAAAAGAGATTGAAGTTGGAATACAAAGCAAAGGGTGAACAAGATGCCATAGTTTAAGAGTATGAATGCCAAGAAAAATGGAGGACTGAACTAGAGATTTGTAAAATTCAATTGAGTTGTAATTTTTTTATTAGATCAAGTTCTTCTATTACTGTCTAAGAACTCTACTAGTGTGGATAAGTCCTTTGGATTAAGTCTAGTGTAATAGTCATTTTTAAATCCTTTAATTGGTTGACATTATAATGGAATGTTCTAAAGTTTTCCAACAAGGCTCACCCCTAATAGGGTGATTGAAATCATTTAAAAATGTGTACCATAACCTTTAATAGGGTTATCCTTTCATAGGGCATCACTTTAGAAGAGTGAAATTTGGTAGCATGTGTACACTCAAATTGTGTCCCACTCTAAACCCTTCTATCTACACAATTCCATGAGTTTGGAATGCTTCGATGCCGGCTTAGAGCTCCCTATCCACAGAGTGCAAGAGAGTGTATTTCAAGTTCAAAGGCTCTTAGATGAGCCTTATAGATACTCTTCTTGCTAGTAAACCATGCAATGGGAGGTTCCAAAGACAAGATGCAACAATGTAAATGTCCCAAGGAGTTCCTCAAGAATGCAATGCAAATGAAAATTAAGCTAGAATGAGATGCAAAGTGGAGCTATGCTAGAACATGTATGAGAGTGTTACAATACCATTATTAAGCTATGTGAGATTAAGCTACATGTAAAATGAAAGCTAAGCTAAGATAGAATGTCATGGATGAGAGAATGTAGACAAGAAAGAGAAGTTCTCCACAAAGATCCAAAGAAAACTATTAGAAAACCTGCAACAGAACAATACTCAAAAGATGGATGGATGCTTGGAGGGGGAAAGCTCTCTCCCTTTTAAATTTGTATGGATGGTAGAGATCAAAATGAAGATGGTGGATGACCAACAGTGGAATTTGAAAAGAGGAGTGATCCATGTGCACACACAAGTCAACTAATAGAATATAAGTTGACTTGTCATATAAGACAAAAGTCACAAAGCCTTTTCTCTTAATTGCAAAATAGAAAAAGGACTTTATGTGTGCACTTTAAGTGGGTTAGAAGAATGGGGTCTATTATTTAATTAAAAGGGGACATGTTCTTTTAATCAAATAATGAACTTAGGATAGCATAGTCAAACTATAGGTTATAATCAAATAAATTGATTATTAGCAATTTGGTCTAGGTAAGTAATTAAATTAAATTAGCCAAAATGCTGAGAAGGGGGCTAATAGTCTAGATGACCATTTTTAAGTAATTAAATTTTCCCCTCTTTGACTAATGTATGATCGATCTGAAAACACATTATGTCAAAGAAAATAGAAAGCCAAGTAGGCAGTGGTAGATATAGATGTCTAATTCCGAAGAGTGAAATGCAAAAATAGATAGCAAGTCTTGAATGCACAACCTGATAGCGGTAGTACTAAACACTAGGAAGATGATGTTAGGATCCAAAAAGAATTCTAACACCTAGCAAAGTGAATAGATCAAGAGCAAGTGATAAGGTCAAACAAATGCTCCTAAGAAATAGATAGCTATAACAATCAGCCATAGAGCATTTTTGCCCCCTCGGGATCAAAATTGAAATGAGGTAAGGGGACATAGAAACATGCTAGATATGAGAAAATTGAGAATATAGCAATGTCCAAGATGACAGATAGAGGATTAGAGGCCAAGAATTACTATAAGAAAGTGATAAAATGCCCTAGTTTAACTAGAGTTGACCTTGAAGGATATAGCATAAAAATTAGGTCAAAACGAGCAGAAAGGTGATTTTAGACAGGAAACAGTGAATTGAAGTAGATATGAAGTATGGAAATGATGAAGACATGAAAAATGAAGATGCCCCAGTGACGATTTAGAGATTAGACCTCAAAAGGTTAGCCAACTACTCAAAAGAAAGTAGAATTTTAAGAGACAATTTTGACCATCAAGATGAACTCGAATTTGGATTTCGATCCTGAAGATGAATCTAGGACGTTGAAATTATTTAAGAGGTCAAAAATTTATATAATGTGATGATAAGATAAAAAAGAGATGAAGTGAAAGATTAAGAAGGTGAAAAGACATGAACAAGAAGAAAGTAAAGAAATATATGAAAGGAGTTAGCCGATATGTCCACAAAAAGATGAAGAGAGAGCTCTCCCCATGTGCAAGAATACAAGATTAAGCTAAAAAATGAACCTAAAATGCTAGCTAATATGCAAAGTGGTTTACCAGCAAGAAGTGCATAAAATTTAGACTTTTAATTTTATCATTGAGCATTTATTAGGGACATCATGAGATCATACAACCATCACTAGTATAACTATGAGGATATGAATACGATTGATATCAGATAGGTATGTGGAAATCCAATCTAAGCATCAGAGACATGTAAGTCAAGATAACTACATGATTAGATTCCCTAAATTTAATTTAGCAAGATCATACTTGTACCAAGGCATAAGCGCCAAGATAACCCCTCAGTGTGGTCTTGCGAAATAGTCAAGGATGATACATTTGTAAGTCAAAATGTTGGATAGGACAAGCATAAATGCTTACAACACTATAGACAAACAAAGGATACCCACAAGTAGAAATCAAGAAAATATGTCCCATGCCCCTAGTCTTCTAGTCAATGACATCCTCGAAAGACTATTAGGGAGAGAACACATGGCAAATAAATTGTCATAGACATCACACAAAGTAGATAAAGATCAACATAGCTTAGTTTTTTAAGTGTTAAAGTGCGTGTGTGTAAGTCACTTGGCCATTTCTTCAAGACTTGATTCTAATAGTGAGAAATATCATGACATCAGAGATCGTAGGTAAACTATTTGAAAACTGTTGAAAAACACTTGATGTCAAGGTGGGGGAAGTGTTGAGAAACACTATCTTGTGAGTTGTCAAAGAAACCCTAATGCACAAGAATAACTCAATAGGCTATGTAACTATGCCACCAAGACAAGGACAAGAAACAATTCCAAGCCAAGAAATGTGTTGTGAAGTAGGTGATTGAGACTGATGGACACAGGTGCAAGGGTTTCAAGTAGTGCGTGTTTCTAGGTTGTCACCACTTGACAGATTATTTCAGGAATTATTTCAATTTTTTTTATATTTTTGTATTTTTGATTTTTTTGGTGATACATCAAAGTTCCTATTGCTAGGTTTTCACTAAGAAGATATTTTTTTTCAGGACATTTTCTAATTTTTAGGATTTTTTTAAGGATCATATATGATTTTTTTAGGAATTTTTAGAAGGTTTTAGATATCACTATATATGAGAAATATGTTAGCAAGAAATACTAATCTATTAAAAAACAAAAGCATTAACTACCATAAAAACCATAACATATATGAGAGACAAAGTGAAACCCTCAAATGAGAATATGAGCCATAGAATGGCTCTCCCGACGAGGATGGTCACTTGATTTAGGGATGAGTCTATTTGCTTAGATTTGGTATGTATGCTCAAGGTTCTCAAAACTAGCTTCAATGGAGATGGAAAATGGCAAATTGGTAGCTTTGTGAGCTCTCAATTTGGCATCATAAGGGTATGGTTAAGGGCTTTGGTTTCTCAAACTAGCATTATAACTTTAACTCAAGGATTGTGATGAAATGGCTTGGGATGAGATTCAATTTATAAGCTAAGGGCTTGAGGTATGGAGGGTTAAGATGTAAGGAGAGATGAAAGCTTAAGGAGGGCTAGGATGCACTCAAAGGGGAGCACATGGATTGTGCTTGTTTAGCACCAACCAGGGAGTGACACATGTCACAGGGTGAGTGGATGGAGGCAAGCAGATGGATGAGTCAACAAAGGAGGCTCAAGGGATAATATCTTCATAAAGACCCTTCATAATAGCTTGTAAGAGCAATGAATGGACTTTTAAGAGTCTTTATGGCCTTTGTAAGAGCATTAAAAGCTTAGTGGTTGGGATATTTTGGAGGGAGTTGAGATTGTTGACTTTTCTTGGCTTAGGAAAGTCTTAAGCTTACTTAGGGAATGTGACAAGGTTAGGGGGGGATTAGAGGTGATTTAGAATTAGATTAGGCTTGTTAGAGATTTGCAAGTGGATGGCATTCATGAGGGTGGGTGAGTTAGTGGATAAGCTTGGTTAGTATAGGTGGATGGGGTGGATTAGGCTAAATGGAGGATTTAGGATAGGTTAGGGGTTATTAGATTTGAGTGTTTTATTTATCAAATAGATTTATTTAATAAATGAGGATTTTGGAATTTAAATAGAAGAATAGGATTAATTGATAAATAATAGGTTATTTTATTTGTCAATTAGGACTATAGATGATTAATTGAATTAATCAGCTAGGGGATGGAATAGGATTAATTAAATAGGAATTTAATTAATGATGCCTTTAGAGATAACTAAATAGGATTACCAAAGCGGTGTAATCAAATTTAAGTGTCTAAATTTTGCTCCTCTTTGACATAGTCTTGAGACAACACTATTTAAAAGAAGTTCGAATGAAGAAGACATGAGGAAGATGTTTTAGCAACAAGGTTGCCCTAGTCTCAGATAAGAAGAGGAGAGACTAGATGTAGAGATGCCCCCTCAAGAAGGTGATAGGGAGAGAAAATGAGGCTCGACAACTTCTTGAAAAATACAAGAATTTGAGATGGGAGGACAAAGAGTGGCTTAAGAGAAGAGGCTAAATTAGCTCAAACTCTCACTACGGGAGAATTATAAAGGGGAAAATCAGAAGCACAAGAGTAAATAAGCTTAAGACTTTCAGGATTCAAGGGAGGATGAAGTAGAAAAGCACTATAAAAGGAATCTAGGATAGGGAGATGGATGATGGGATGGTAAAGCTGATGTAATCAGATTTCAAAGAGTCAGATTGGCGGAAGATGGGTTTTGAGGATCCCTAGGACTAGGATTATGGATCTCAAAAGATGAGGCTTAGTGGATTGATTAGATAGGTGGATCCCTAAGACTAGGATTGTGGATCCATAAAGCTAAAAGTGAAGATTGATTCAAAGAGATACTAATGCATAAGCTGGGGGGGGGGGAGAGCGATAGATGCTGGAGATGAATGGGGGATAATGGAGATGAAAGGAAACCATTAAAGCCTTTTGATTAGGGGGATACTTCAAAGAGAAGTACCACCATGTAGTTGAGCACTAGATTTTCTATAGGACTGTTGGTTAATTGCCAAGGTAAACAAGAACATCAAGGCCTTTTCACCAACTATCCAGAGGACTAATGGAATAACTCAAAACAAACATGCCAGGATTGCCCCAGCATCATACACGAATCTTGAAAGAATTAGAGTGGAACTGACACTGGGTAACCCACAAGTAGAAAAGAAAAGAAAAGAAAAGACTTGATCAAGACCTTATGCCAAGATTGCCCCATTCGCAGTATACCATGATATGGAAGATCATGGCAACTTTGAGGAGGGAACAAAAAGATTGCTTGGAAAAGATATTTAAAGACCCAAAAGGGAAGATTCCAAATCAAAAGAAAGTGAAAATCCAAAAGAGAACCATTTGCCAATGAGATGGGTAGGACAAGGTACTAACAGACCAAGATCAGACATGAGGAAAGCTATATCCTACAAGGATCTATCGGAGAGCACCTAAGCTAATGGATCTGGATGAGTGATGCATCTGGCAAGTTGAACTAAGATGGACAACACTTTGGTGATAGGAGATCTAGCTAAAGGATGCATTGGAGTAGCTAACCAAGGGTTTTTCAATGTGTGCAAGATGTTGATCAAGGAGGAACTGACACGAAAGCTGGATAGATACAATGGTACTAAGCTAAAGAGGATGTACAAGCTGACAGACCAAGATATGTTACAAATGTACAAGGTTGTGCATGTTTTGGTTTTTTGTGAGATGGAAATGTTCATGAAGGGTGGGATGTTTGTAATAGTTGATAGGTGGATAGGTAGATGGTTTGTGAAAAGCTTAAGTGAAAATGGGATTCTTTGTGTGCATGTGATAGGATACAAACTAGGATACAAGCTTTGGTATATAATACAAGCTGGAATATGGTACAAGCTTTGGACAAGTTTTGGATATACAAGCTATGATACAAGGAGGGATACACGATTTACAAGCTGGGTTACAAGATTTACAAGCTGAGGTACAAGATTTACAAGTTGTACAGGAGGTATTTACAAGCTCCATTAGATTTTGGATATTTGGTTGGAACACCAAGGGAACAAGCAGGTGTTTCATGGGATGGTGGGTGAATGGATGAGGGATAGGATAGTGATAGATAATGGATTAGTCTTAGTATACAAGGTGCTTGAATTACCAGGTTTTCACCAAGGTACCTATCCAAAGTGCCTGAACTGCCAACTTTTCACCATTGGACGCTGATTTCTCTTTACTATTTTTTTGTATTTTTGAAAAGCTAGGTATACCAAGGATCTTCAAGAATAGAACTTCTTGAGATGAATGATGTTAGTAGGATCATTCAAGAGTTCTCCTTCTAGTGTAGATAGCTGATAGGCTCCAGAGCCAAAGGATGTAGTGACAACAAAAGGACCAAGCCATGTAGCTTCAAACTTGCCTTTCTTTTCTCGATCTGCATGGACTTTCATGTTTTCTTTGAGGACCATGTCACCTGGCTGAAAGTGTCATGGAAGCACCTTCTTGTTGAAATTCCTTTTGAGATGAGTTTGATAGATTGTGAGATGATCATAGGCTTGTTGTCGCTTCTCATCTAAGAGATCTAGCTGGGTGAGCCGAGCTACTCTATATTCTTCATCTGATATTTTCCCTTGCAAAGATATGCACAAGGAGGGTGTAGACACCTAAAAACCTTTAGAAAATAAAGTATTTTTATTTTTTGAAAAAGTCCTGATGACATCATCATTTATTAATTAGTTATTTAATTAATTAATTAATTAATTTTTATGCCATTAAATCCCTTTATCTTAATTAAAAATATTTAATTAAGGAATCCCTCCCAAAAATGTTTAAATCTTATTTAAACATTATTTCCTTATTTATTAATTATTTAATTAATAAATTGACCAAAAATCCTAAAATAAATAAAAAAATTATTTTTTTCCCAAAACTTGGCCAATTTCCTTAAGACCACTAACCTCTTCCAAAATCTTCTAATCCTTCTTTAATTTCGATTAAAGGCTAATCCCATCATTTCCTACCTCTAATCCCAACTCAAAATATTTAATTAAGATTAAATATTAATCCTCATGTTTATTAAAAAAGTTTTAATAAATATCTCCTCAACCCAAACCCATGAAATAAATAAAACTTTATTTATTTCCTAAAAATCTAATTTATCCTCACCCTAAGAAGTTCTAGACTCTTCTAGAAAGTCTTCATCCTCATCCTAGGAAATTCTAGACTATTCTAGAAAGTCTTTATCCTCATCCAAAGTCTAGACTCTTCTAGAAGATGTCTTTAAAACCTAATCCTAATCCCCTCCTAACCTTGTCACATTCCCTAAACATGAGTTAAAACTTCCTAACCCAAGCCAAAGTTAACAAATATCTCCTCCTTCACCCACCCTCATTAAATGCCATCCACTTGCCTATCCCTAAGCTAATCCTAAACCATCCTAATCCATCCTCTAATCATTTGCACAAGCCTAAACAAACTTAAAAATTTCCTAATCAAGTCCAAGTCGAAATTTCTCTCATCACCCTCAAAATATCTCAACCATAAAACTTTATGAAGTCCACTAGGTCATAAATGACTCTTACAAGCCCTTTTATTGCTCTTACAAGTCATTATGAGGGTCTTTATGAAGATTTTATCCCTTGAGCCTCTTTTGTTGACTCATCCTTTCCCTTTCCTCCATCCTCTCACCATGTGACATGTGTCACTCCTTGATTGGCTATAAAGAAGCACAATCCATGTGCTCTCCTCTCATGCAATCTGAGCCCTCCATAAGCTTTTTCCCATCCTTGCATCTTAGCCCTCAATCCCTCAAGCCTCTTGCCTATAAATTGGATCCTTCCCCTTTGCAAAATAACACAATCCATGAAGTAAAGTTATAATGCTATTTTGAGAGCCAAATCCATACTAAAGCCATCTATCCACACCAAAAATCCACAATCATCCATTGAAGCCTTTGGAAGCATATTGAGCATACATCCTATCCATTTAGATAAAGCTACTCAACAAGAGAGATTCTTATTGAGAGAGTCCATTAATGGCTCATATTTTCAATTGAGAGCTCATCTTAGTCTATCTTGAAGTTTATGAATTTTGTTTAGTTTGTAGAAGCTTTATTTAAATTTGGTTTCTATTAGCATACTAACATTGCTCATATACATTTTGGCACGCCTGGTGGGACCCCGCATGGGTCATCTTCATTAGCTTTTAGAGTCAAGTTTTGTATGTCATTTGCTGATTTTGGCTAATTTTTCTTGTTTTTGTGATTGGGAGGATTGTATAAATTGGTTTTGTAGGTCCACATGAGCATGAAGAAGACAAAGGTACTCATAGTCTATCTCATAGTGTTTGCAGCTTTTTCAAGCTTATAGGTGGACAAAGAACTTAAAATTCTTCTTCCTCTTCTTGTCTATATTCTTCTTATTCCATCTACTTCTTCTTCTTCTTCTTGTGGGAGATCTTGGCCATTTTTTTTTAAGGAAGCAAAATCATACACACTTCTTTTTAGTGCTTAAAATGAACCCCCAAATCATACTTAAATCCATTGAAAAATTAAAAATTTGCAAAAAAGAAAAAATCTTTTAACAAGTGAAACTAAACCAATCTAATCATTTGCATCCTTGCAACATCAAGGTTTTAGATGCATTCATGGAAAGTTAGGAACACTTCATTTCTGGGAATTTAAAAAGAACTTCAAGTTTCTATTTCAAAAGGTTCAAAATCAACACCAAGTGCACACTAAAATCTAAATCAAACTCAAAGCATTAATCAAGGATAAAATGAACCTCATTTGCAAATATTTTAAAGTTCTTTTAAAAATCTCATGAAAACTAAGATTCCTAAATGGTTGCCAAAATTGTCCTAAAAAGCTTTGTTATTTGTTCCAAACAAATGTCTTGTTGCAAAATCTTGAATGTTTCTTAGGTTTTTTATGCATCAAAACAATCTAGGAATATCATTTTTGGGCTTAAAACATGCAAACTAGAACACAAAATCTTGAATGAAAAGCAAAGTCCAAAGAGTCATTTTCACTTTTGAGTCCAAAAACAATCTTGAATGATCTAAGGTTAAAAAAAAGCACTTCAAAGTTCTTAAAACAACACACAAAATCTCAATCTTGAATGCTCAAAGGAAAAAACTTGAATGTTTAATCACTTGTCTTTGAATGCATGTTGCTAAAATCACTCTTGAGTTCCATGGATTAAAATCAAAGTTTGTTTTGAATGCATGATTAAAACAACAAATCCAATCTTGAATGCCATAGATCAAATAATCATCTTTTGGAGCATAAAAAGAATCTACATTTTTGTAATCTTTTAAGTTATAAAAACAAATAAAAATGCTTTGAGTGAGTTTGTCGTTGGACTCACCCTCTTTAATCACCCATCAATTTAACCATTGGTTGCAATCTCAGTGCCATCTATGGGGATGGGTCTACCTAAGAGGGTGTTAAGTGCTCCACGCAAATCAAACTCCACTCACTTGGGTTTTTAGTGGTTTTTTTAAGTTAGAAAATTCCTTTAATGTGAATTAATCTCGCTCACACTTCATTTGGGCATAAAAATTGGACAAATCTTGACGTGGAGGGCCTCCGGGTGCGCACTAGACAAATCGAGTTTCACATATCTTTGTTTTGGGCTTAAAACAAACTCACGCTCAATCTTGAATGCCTAACAATCAATGAACATCGCATGATTTTGACGCATTTTCAATGACGCTCGCATTTCTTATGTTGACGATCTCTCGACTTCCATTATGCTAACGACGCTATCAAATTGGAATGAACATTGTATGCCATAATCACAAGTGTCTTCAATCATAGCTTACAAAATCTAAATCATCAATTGGAATGAATGCGTGTCTTTTAAAGCCCAAGATCATGTATGTGGTCTTGTTTTACACTTTTTAGGAGGCTTGCTTGGGGATTCCATCACCCCTTGGGACGACCTCAACTCCAGCGTTCCGACGGAGTATAAAAATCGAGAGGTGAATCCAAAGATACCTCTCTTGGAATCAAGATTTTGTCACTCGGGCTAAGCCTCAAGGAACTTTATACCCTTGAGAAGTGAAAGAGGAGAAGTGGGTTACCGCTCCTCTCGGCTGTGTGACATCTTTTTGCTTTCATCTATGAATTTGGGCCTCACGTACCTTGCGTATAACGAGGACTCCCTAGCTAAACCAAATTTCATCCTTGTAGAAAGCTTCCTAGGATGTTGGTGTGTTTGACATGCTTGCTCCAAAATTTTGTCTGCCTGTTTGTTCATAGCTTTTGAATGAATGTTTGCCAACTTTGGTCAAAATCCCAGAAAAGCAAAAATCTCCCAACTCAAGGCATACTTAGCGTAGTCACTGCCTTATCAGAAAATCATCCAAGCTCCCCCGCTGCAACCGAATCTATCTAGTTCTTTGCCTTAGAACAATCCCAAATCCAAAGTCCATCCAAATCATCCCCCAGCTAGCTAGTAACCCAATCCAAAATCACCCAAGCCTTTAAAGAGTTGTTGTTACTCTGCCAGAGTTTGCTATCCAATCAATCCTACCAATCAACCAATCTCACCAAGGTTATCCCTCTGATAGAGCATTGTCTAGGGTAATCTAGCTTTGTCACTTGCATCCCTCATCACCTTGAGCTAAAGGTTGGGATCCACAAGTGGTCAATCTCGTGTTCTTCCTAAAGGATCATTAGTCTATCCTTAAGTTGACACAATCACCACCAAGCTTACACATAGGAAAGCAGACCTTTCGTGCTTTGGCAACATATCTTTGAAGTTAGAATCTCCAACCCAATCCTCCTTAGGTTTTGTCGTATAGCTTTGCCTTAACCTAGGAAATCATTTGCATAGAGAAGCCTTCCCCCTTTTGCATCCATCAGCATTATTGCATCTCATCCCTAGGAGCATTTTTCATGCCACGCGTCACTCGCTTAGCCAAGAAGAAAGAAACAATGGAGCCCTATCATTTGGATCAAACAGCCTCACCCCCCTTGAGCACTCAGCCATGCTTCAGCCCAGAGAAAGTTATGCCATCATGTATTGACATTGAAGCTTTCATGAACCAACCAGGAAATGCAGTATTGGTAAATGCCATTATAGAAAAGAACAAAGAGACAATAATGGCTAATTTTTGAAGGGAAAATGTAGGAACCTTTGACTTTGGAAGACCCCCTCCATTATCAGATCCATCTCACCCATTGTTTGGGCAGCTACCACCACCCATAGGCTCTTATGATCCAAATTATCCTCAATATATGCCAAAAGAAGAGCCTCCAGCCAATCCATATGATCCAGCAGACCCAAACATACCATCATCCACCCAAGTTGAAATCTCCATGCCGCAAGCCAACCTAGCCACCACCACTCCATCCTTGGTTCATACCTCTCTGCTCCAAACCCCCTTTACCCAAAACAGCTCACCGTTCACCCCCTTCACTATTGCTGCTGCTGCTCCCCAACCCAGCCTTCCAAATCCACCCATCTCCCAAATCAGTGCTAGCATCTTTGGCCAACCTCAGCAATATACAACAGGGATGCCACCCATGGGGCCAAGTAATCAACCTTTCATCACCCCTAGCTTATTCACTGCAGCCCAACACACAATCCCATCATTTCCATTAGGTCTTGGGAGCTCAATACCATTAGCCACAAATCTACAAGCTACTACCCTCACTCCACAAAGCTATCAAATCCCACAAGCTACTACCAATTTTCTACCAAGCTCCCAAGTGACCCCAACCCCTGCCACCACTCTACCAAGCTTCCAAGTCCAACCACAAAGCTATCAAACCCCATCAGTTCCATTCCCAAGCTTTCAATTCCCACCACCTCCACCACCAACTAATCCATTACCTCCAATTACCAACTACTTTTCAATGCCACTTCTAGGAGGTAATCCACCACCCCAGCCAACCACCAATTATTTGCAGATACCATCCCAAATGGGGGCACAACCCACATATATTGGTCAAACCCCACAAGCCCCCCGATCCTTTCCCCAAGCCTCTCAACCATCTTATACCTTACCTCCACAAAGCAATCCATTTATCCCATAGCCAGCTTATGTTCCTCAATCCCAACCTCAAATCCCATATCAACAGCAAGCCTCACAGCACATGCAGCAATATGCGCCACCTCCCCCTCAGCAACCTGTCATCCACCATGTAGCTGCCCAAACAATGTACAATCCCTATCAAAAAATCCCTCATAGCCATCCATATTCAGTGGCCCCATCCATCACATACCTACCTCAAGGCACTCCTACATTTGGGGCACCCCAGCCATCACTTATCAATTCAAAATGGGAGAAAATGAAGATAGCTCTGAAAGCCATCCAAGAAGGGAATGATTCGAAGACATTCAAGTTTGAGAATGTGTGTCCTTACCCATTTGACAGAGCCATTACCATGACACCATTTCCCAAACACTTTGAGGTACCTAAATTTGACAAATTCAGAGGAAAAGGAGACCCTGTCACACATATCAAAGAATTTTACATGCACTGCTAGGACGTAGCATACAATGATGTCTTCCTCTTGCGCCTTTTTCCCAAAAGCTTAGCTGGACCAGCTCTTGAATGGTTTTATAGAATCCCCTATGGTACAATTAAAAACTTTGCTGAATTATCTGAGGCATTTGTAGCCCAATATGCCCATCTTGTTGAAACAGAGCTATCAATAGTTGATCTTGTCCACACCAAGCAAAAAGGTGGAGAAAGCCTTGTCGAATACCTACAAAGATGGCAAACCCTTACCACCCGCATATCTTGCAGCTTGCCAGAACGCCATGTTGTGAAAATGTTTATTGATAATGCCCATCCTAGCTTGGCTCACCACATGACCATGAACTGTTTGCAAACCTACAAAGATATGAAAGAGAAACGAATGATCCTTGAGCAAGGACTCATTAAAGATGGTGTGGTCAAGCTTTACAAGGAAGCCAACCAAAATCAATCACATTCCAATGACAAGTCTAGGTATTGGAACAAAAACAAGCACGTTGCAACAGATGGCGTCACTGACACCAGACATGTGAATATTGTTGGTCCTTCTCACAACCAGTCCAACCCACCATATCAACTAAAAAATCAACAAGCTATCAACTACCAGCAACAGAATAACCAAAGCTATCAAAACCACACTCCAAGACCCAACTTTCAAGGGTCTAGCAATCAAGCTAATGCCATCAATGTAGCTGCAGGACAAAAGCCTAGATTCCAACCTACACCTAGAAACTATACACCCCTTGGTGAGCCATTGGATGTCATTTTTAATAAATTAGTCAAAGAAAACCTCATCAAATTTCCTCCTACCTAGCAAATTGACCCAAGCCAATCCAAACCTTCATGGTACAAAGATAATGAGTACTGCAAATTTCATAGGGTAAAAGGTCACACTACCCTTAGATGCATGAAACTGAAAGACTATGTGCAGGACCTCATTGATCGGAAGGAAATCACTGTTGGTGCCCAAACCTCTCCCAATGCAGGCTTACAGATCTATCAAAATGCTTTTCCTCCACACCACAACCAAAATCCTGGAAAAGCACCTATCCAAACCAACAACAACAACACCAACAACCGTCAGCCAAACCAACAGCATGGGAAGAACAATGACCACACTTCATCCTATATAGACTATGGTAGCCTTATAGGTTGTATATCCGAGAAAGAGCCTTCCGTCAATGTTATCAATATCCAAGGACAAAACAATGAGTGTGCAGTCACCACTCGAAGAGCGCAATTTAACATCGCAGGCCCACCTGTTACACCAACACCATCACCTCCATCAAAAAGCCAGTACAATATCTTGGAACACCTTGGGAACATGCCAGCCCAAATCTCCATTTTAGACCTTCTTTGCACTAGTCCTGTGTACAAGAACATCCTTGACAGTGCTCTCATAGAATCTCGTGTCCCTTTTAATATCAATGCTACTGATTTTTGTAATCTTGTTGGACACCTCTCATCCTCATGTGCCTTATCGTTCAAATCCACCGACATACCCGTGGTCGACCTAGATCACACCCTTCCGCTTCGCATAGCCATCATGGTATCCAACTTTGCTGTAAAAAGAGTAATGATAGATAATGGATCAGCCTTGAATATTTGCACCCTAAAATTCATAAAACAAGCTGGGTATACTGAGGCAGATATCATTAGTGAGGTTATCACCATCAAAGCTTATGACAACTTGGAAAGAACCACAGAAGGAACTATTTTGCTGCCAATCAAGGTTGGGCCAGTCATCCAAGAGACACTCTGCCATGTTATTGATCTAAACCTACCATTTAACATCCTCCTTGGTCGCCCATGGATTCATGCCATGAAAGCCGTTCCATCCACTTACCATCAGTGTGTCAAATTTCCACATCAGGGCACTGAGGTAACCATCCATGCCGATCCAGAACCCTTTGCTTACTGCAATGCGGTTGAAGCTTCATATACAAACCATTGCCCTGGAATTGATATTGGCACATCCATTGCCAGCTCATCCCACACTTATAATGACCCAGAAACCATCCTCGCCTCTACCCTGTCTACCGTGAAGATCAATAATAAAGGTTATGGAGAGTATAGTCTGTCAGATGCATTTGCTGTCGAGGCACTCCCACTTGATCCACATGCCCATGGACGACCGACATATCACAAAGCTAAGGAGATTCCACCTCCTTGATACAAACAGTTTGGCCCAACAACCTTTGTATCCTCAAAAATCCCTCTTCATGAGGAGCTCACTCCAGATATCAACAAATGGTTACATAAGGATGCACCTCAAAGAAATCAAGCACGCCTTGATCAATTCAGCCAAAAGTATCCCCAAGAACATAAGCTCATCACTGAAAAATGGAACTATCAAGGTGGTGGTCTAAGACCAGTAGAAAGAGGCATGCAGTGCCCCATCGACGCACACAAGTGGGAATCGAAGTCAGGTCTTGGCTTTGGCATACCCACAATTGGGGGCACCAATGAGAACGGTCATGCTTTTTTAAACATTCACCGCAACCTTGTCGAAATCGAAGACATTCCTGAGGAAGTTGAAAAGAGAGCCTATGACGATATCCTAGACCAAATCTCCCTCGGAGACTCTGTTCTCCAAGAACTATCCATCCACCTCATTGACCTACCACTCGCCCATCCACAACTCATAGATTGGGACCAACCAAGTGTCATACATATCGATGAGTTCACATCAGAGGAGGCACTTCTAAGATTCATGGGAGCTGAAACTCCTCACAAGAAAACAAAGCCAGATTCTGCCTATATCTATAAGCTAGATCCCAAGGGGTATTTTGGAGAAAATCCCCAACCTAGTTTCGATACACCCAAAACTAGAACTAAGGTGAATCTAAGACTAGCTAAGGCAACGAAGAGAACCCCTCAGTAAGAAAATCCAGAGCCACAAGAAGAACATGAGGATTTAGCATTGCCTCCTCAAGCTAATCGACCAGAGGTGTCTTCTATTCTAATTGAGGATACTCGAGAAGTCAACATTGGTTCTTCAGAGATCCCCAGACTTGTTCACATTGCTGCATCCCTATCACAAGACCAAGCTGACCTCCTCTTTGAGGTCTTAAGAGAGAATATTGGTCAATTTGCATGGTCATATCAGGACATGCCAGGACTTGATCCAAAGCTTGTAGTTCATCATCTTGCAGTTGATCCAAAGATCAAGCCCGTTAGACAAAAGCTTAGAAAAATGCACCCCAAGGTGGCATTATTGGTCAAAGCTGAATTAGAAAGAATGTTAGCTGCTAAGGTTATCCGACCTATCGACTATTCAGAGTGGATCTCCAACATGGTCCCTGTCACTAAACCTTCCGGTGACATCAGAATCTGCATTGATTTTAGAGATCTTAACAAAGCTTGTCTAAAAGATGATTTTCCCTTGCCCAACATAGATATGATTGTAGATCTTACAGCTGGACATGAAATTTTGTCCCTCATGGATGGATTTTCTGGGTATAATCAAATCAAGATTGCAGAAGAGGATCAACATAAGACATCATTCACTACCCCTTGGGGAACCTTTTGCTACAACATGATGCCTTTTGGCCTAAAGAATGCTAGGGCTACCTATCAAAGAGCTATGACAGCCATTTTTCATGATCTCATCCATAGCATTTTGGAGGATTATGTGGATGATATCTTGGTCAAGTCTCATACCTTCATGGATCATCTTGCTGACTTGGAGAAAGTCTTTGATAGGTTAGCCAAATATCATCTCATGCTGAATCCCAAGAAATGTGTCTTTGGGGTCACATCTAGCAAGCTTCTAGGCTTCATAGTTTCTAAACGAGGTATAGAGATCGAACCCAAGAAGGTCAAGGCTATCTTAGACATGCCTCCTCCCCAGACACTGTGACAACTTCGCTCTCTTCAAGGAAAGCTCCAATCTGTTCGGCGCTTCATCTCCCAGCTTGCAGATAAGTGTACACCATTTTCACATTTACTAAAGAAGGATGAGAACTTCAAGTGGGATCCTTTATGTCAGCGCAGCTTCGACCATCTCAAGCAGTATCTCATGAATCCCCCTATCTTGGTTCCACCAATTCCTGGTCGTCCCCTAATTTTGTACATATCAGCAACACCTACTGCTCTAGGGGCACTTCTAGCATAGCTTGATGACTACAAAAGAGAAAGAGCCGTCTACTACATCAGTAGAACCCTAGTTGGTTATGAACTCAATTACACTCCTATGGAAAAAGCTTGTTTGGCAGTTGTTTTCTCAACTCAAAAGCTTCGCCATTACATGCTAAGTCATACCATCCAACTAGTCTCCAAGGTTGACCCTCTCAAGTATATGCTCTCTAGAACAACACTTACAGGCCGCTTGGCCAAATGGGTTATGCTCCTTAGTGAATTTGGCATCCAGTATGTGGATAGAAAGGCAATCAAAGGGCAAGCTATAGCAGATCACCTAGCTGATGCACCTCTAATAGATGCTTATCCGTTGATCACAGAATTTCTAGATGAGTATATCTGTCTAATTGAAGAACAATCCCCATGGAAACTTTATTTTGATGGCTCATACACATCTCATGGATCAGGGGCAGGAATATTGTTGGTCACACCTCAAGGAGATTACATTCCAAAAGCCTTCAAGCTATAATTCCCTAGCACCAACAATATAGCTGAATATGAGGCCCTCATAGCAGGATTAAAGATAGCTGTAGAATGGAACATTGTTGAGCTACAAATCTTTGGCGATTCTCAGCTCATCATCAATCAAGCCCTAAATGAATATCAAACCAAAGATGAAAAGCTATTACCCTACAAAGAGCTAGTTGATCAGCTAACCCAACATTTTACAAAGCTTCAGTTTACACAAGTGCCTCAAATACAGAACAAAGCAGAAGATGCTATGGCTACTATAGGCTCGCTCTTGGAAATTCCCCAAGCAGCTACACAGTATGAGTTTTTAGTGGAGCAGCTCCTCACACCCGCCTATGTGAATGAGGATTCAAACCATGTTTGTATCTTGGTTGGTCCCCAATCCCCTTGGTACCATGGGATTCACGCTTACCTTAATGATGGTATCATATCCCCTCACCTCACACGTACCCAACACCAAAACCTCATCCGAAAATCATCCCGCTATGTTATCATAGCCAATACCCTATATTGTCGAGGTTATCACGATACTCTCTCTCGATGTTTAGACCAAAATGAGGCCACGATGGTGTTAAAGGAAGTACACTCTGGACTTTGCGGTGCCCACATGAGTGGTATTGTCCTAGCGTGAAAAATCCTTAGAGTAGGCTACTATTTGCTTACCATTGAAGAAGACTCCTGTGACTTTGTTAGAAAGTGTCTCCCATGTCAGCAGCATGCAAATCTTGTGCACGCTCCAACACAAAATCTACAGCCTATTGCACCACCTTGGCCTTTCGCTTGTTGGGGCCTTGATCTAGTTGGAACTATCACACCCCTCTCATCTGATGGAAATAAATGGATAATAACAGCTACAGACTATTTCACTAAATGGGTGGAAGCAGTCCCCCTAGTCTCGGCTACAGGAGTTCAGGTCTCCAAGTTCATCTTGTACCACATTGTTTGCCGCTTCAGCATCCCATCCACCATCTTCACTGACCACGGAGGTAACTTTAAAAATCTCAACATGGAAGAATTATGCACTTCCCTCCGCATCCATCACCGCTTTTCTAGCCCATATTTCCCACAAGGTAACGGCCAGGCAGAGGCAACTAACAAAACCCTCCTCAAAATTCTAAAGAAAGTTGTCAATGATTCTGGCCGTGATTGGCACCTACAAATAAATCCAGCCCTATGGGCCTATCGAACTTCCTTCCATACATCCACAGGCACAACTCCATACTCCCTAGTCTATGGTGCCGAAGCAGTACTACCTATAGAGGTTGAACTTCCCTCCTTGTGCATATCTTTGCAAGGGAAAATATTAGATGAAGAATATAGAGTAGCTCGGCTCACCCAGCTAGATCTCTTAGACGAGAAGCGACAACAAGCCTATGATCATCTCACAGTCTATCAAACTTGTCTCAAAAGGAATTTCAACAAGAAGGTGCTTCCATGACACTTTCAGCCAGGTGACATGGTCCTTAAAGAAAACATGAAAGTCCAAGCAAATTGAGAAAAGAAAGGCAAGTTTGAACCTACATGGCTTGGTCCTTATGTTGTCACTGCTTCCTTTGGCTCCGGAGCTTATCAGCTATCTACACCAGAAGGAGAACTCTTGAATGATCCTACTAACATCATTCATCTCAAGAAGTTCTATGCTTGAAGATCCTTGGTATACCCAGCTTTTGAAAAATACAAAAAAAAAAAAATAGTAAAGAGAAATAAGCATCCAATGGTGAAAACTTGGCAATTCAAGCGCCTTGGATAGGTACCTTGGTGAAAACTTGGTAATTCAAGCACCTTGTGTACTAAAGACTAATCCATTATCTATCACTATCCTATCCCTCATCCATTCACCCATCATCCCATTAGACACACTTTCTTGTTACCTTGATGTTCCAACCAAATATCCAAAATCTGATGAAGCTTGTAAATACCTCCTGTATAGCTTGTAAAATCTTGTACCAAAGCTTGTATTATACCTTGTAAATCTTGTACCATACCTTGTATATCCAAATCTTGTCCAAAGCTTGTACCATACTCCAAATTGTAGATAATATTGTATCCTAGCTTGTATCCTATCACATGCACCCAAAGAATTCCATTTTCCTTAAGCTTTTCGCAAACCATCTACCTATCCACCTATCAACAATTATAGACATCCCATCCTTCACAAACATTTCCATCTCACAAAAAACCAAAACATGAACAAACTTGTACATTTGTAACATATCTTGGTCGGTCAACCTGTACATCCTCTTTAACTTAGTACCATTGTATCTATCTAGCTTTCATGTTATTTCATCCTTGATCAGCATCTTGTACACACCACACAGCTTGTTTAGCTATTTCAATGCATCCTTTAGCTAGATCTCCTGTCACCAAAGTGTTATCCTTCTTAGTTCAGCTTGCCAGACGCACCACTCATCCCGATCCACCAACTTAGGTGCTCTCCGATAGGTCCTTGCAGGATATAGCTTTCCTCAAGTCTAATCTTGGTCTGTTAGTACCTCGTCCTACCCATCTCGTTGGCAAACGGCTCTCTTTTGGATTTTCACTTTCTTTTGATTTGGAATCTCCTCTTTTGGGTCTTGAAGTATCTTTTCCAAGCAATCTCCTTGTTTCCTCCTCAAGGTTGCCACGATCTTCAATATCATGGTATGCTGCGAATGGGGCAATTAGAGTGTAGGGTCTTGATCAAGTCTTTCTTTTGTTTTTCTTTTCTGCTTGTGGGTTACCTAGTGTCAGTTCCACACTGCTTCCTCTGGGATTCATGTGTGATGCTCGGGCAACCCTTACGTGTTTGTTTTGAGTTAGTTTGTCAGTCCTTTGGACGGTTGGTGAAAAGGCCTTGATGTTCTTGGTAACCTTGGCAATTAACCAATAGTCCTATAGCAAATCTAGTGCTCAACTACATGGTGGTACTTCTCTTTGAAGTATCCCCCCACTCAAAAAGCTTCAATGGTTTTCCTTCATCTCCATTATCCCCCATCCATATCCAGCATCTGTCTCTCCTACCCCAGCTTATGCATCAGTATCTCTTTGAATCACTCATCACTCTTAGCTTTAGGGATCCACAATCCTAGTCTTAGGGATCCACCAATCCAAATCAATCCACCAAGCCTCATCTTTCGAGATCCACAATCCTAGTACTAGGGATCTCCGAAACCCATCTTCCAGCAATCTGACTCTTTGAAATCCTGTTGCATCAGCTTTATAATCCCCTCATCCATCTCCCTATCTTGGATTCCTTTTTATAGCGCTCTGTACCTTCATCCTCCACCTTCCCAAAAGTCTTAAGCTTGTTTCCTCTTGTGCCCCTGATTTCCCTTTATCATCCTCTCGTAGTGTGAGTTTGAGCTAATTCAGCCCCTTCTCTTTGCCAAACCTGTGTCTTGGCTCATCTCAATTTCTTGTACTTTTCAAGAAGTCGTCGAGCCTCGCTTTCTCTCCTCGCCGCCTTCTTGAGGGGGCATCTCACAGTCCATTCTCTCCTCTTCTGCTCTAGCCTTGGGCATCTTATTTTCTTATCTTTGATGCCATGCCACTTGCGGCATCACATCAAAGAGGGGCAAAATGTAGACACCTAAAAACCTTTAGAAAATAAAGTATTTTTATTTTCTGAAAAAGTCCTGATGACATCATCATTTATTAATTAGTTATTTATTTAATTAATTAATTAATTTTTATGCCATTAAATCCCTTTATCTTAATTAAAATATTTAATTAAGGAATCCCTCCCAAAAATGTTTAAATCTTATTTAAACATTATTTCTTTATTTATTAATAATTTAATTAATAAATTGACCAAAAATCCTAAAATAAATAAATTTTTTTTTTTTCCCAAAACTTGGCCAATTTCCTTAAGACCACTAACCTCTTCCAAAATCTTCTAATCCTTCTTTAATTTCGATTAAAGGCTAATCCCATCATTTCCTACCCCTAATCCCAACTCAAAATATTTAATTAAGATTAAATATTAATCCTCATGTTTATTAAAAAAGTTTTAATAAATATCTCCTCAACCCAAACCCATGAAATAAATAAAACTTTATTTATTTCCTAAAAATCTAATTTATCCTCACCCTAAGAAGTTCTAGACTCTTCTAGAAAGTCTTCATCCTCATCCTAGGAAATTCTAGACTATTCTAGAAAGTCTTTATCCTCATCCAAAGTCTAGACTCTTCTAGAAGATGTCTTTAAAACCTAATCCTAATCCCCTCCTAACCTTGTCACATTCCCTAAACATGAGTTAAAACTTCCTAACCCAAGCCAAAGTTAACAAATATCTCCTCCTTCACCCACCCTCATTAAATGCCATCCACTTGCCTATCCCTAAGCTAATCCTAAACCATCCTAATCCATCCTCTAATCATTTGCACAAGCCTAAACAAGCTTAAAACTTTCCTAATCAAGTCCAAGTCGAAATTGCTCTCATCACCCTCAAAATATCTCAACCATAAAACTTTATGAAGTCCACTAGGTCATAAATGACTCTTACAAGCCCTTTTATTGCTCTTACAAGTCATTATGAGGGTCTTTATGAAGATTTTATCCCTTGAGCCTCTTTTGTTGACTCATCCTTCCCCTTTCCTCCATCATCTCACCATGTGACATGTGTCACTCCTTGATTAGATATAAAGAAGCACAATCCATGCGCTCTCCTCTCATGCAATCTGAGCCCTGCATAAGCTTTTTCCCATCCTTGCATCTTAGCCCTCAATCCCTCAAGCCTCTTGCCTATAAATTGGATCCTTCCCCTTTGCAAAATAACACAATCCATGAAGTAAAGTTATAATGCTATTTTGAGAGCCAAATCCATACTAACGCCATCTATCCACACCAAAAATCCACAATCATCCATTGAAGCCTTTGGAAGCATATTGAGCATACATCCTATCCATTTAGATAAAGCTACTCAACAAGAGAGCTTCTTATTGAGAGAGTCCATTAATGGCTCATATTTTCAGATGAGGTTCTGGCGTTGGGTAGGTGTGAAGTGAGGGGATATGATACCATCGTTAAGGTAAGTGTGAATCTCATGGTACCAAGGGGATTAGGGACCAACCAAGATACAAACACGATTTGAATCCTCATTCACATAGGTGGGTGTGAGGAGCTGCTCAACTAAAAACTCATACTGTGCAGCTGCTTGGGAAATTTCCAAGAGCGAGCCTATAGTAGCCATAGCATCTGCAACTTTGTTCTATATTTGAGTCACTTGTGTAAACTGAAGCCTTGTAAAATGCTGGGTTAGCTGATCAACTAGCTCTTTGTAGGGTAATAGCTTTTCATCTTTGGTTTGATATTCATTTAGGGCTTGCTTGATAATGAGCTAAGAATCACCAAAGATTTGTAACTTAGTGATGTTCCATTCTGCAACTATCTTTAATCTTGCTATGAGAGCCTCATATTCAGCTATATTGTTGGTGCTAGGGAATTGTAGCTTGAAGGCTTTTGGAATGTAATCTCCTTGAGGTGTGACCAAAAATATTCTTGCCCCTGATCCATGAGATGTGTATGAGCCATCAAAATAAAGTTTCCATGGGAGCTATTCTTCAATTAGATAGATATGCTCATCTAGAAATTTTGTGATCAACAGATAAGCATCTATTAGAGGTGCATCAGCTAGGTGATCTGCTATAGCTTGCCCTTTGATTGCCTTTCTATCCACATACTAGATGTCAAATTTGCTAAGGAGCATAACCCATTTGGCCAAATGGCCTGTAAGTGTTGTTCTGGAGAGCATATACTTGAGAGAGTCAATCTTGGAGACTAGTTGGATGGTATGACTTAGCATGTAATGGAAAAGCTTTTGAGTTGAGAAAACAACTGCCAAAAAAGCTTTTTCCATAGCAGTATAATTGAGTTCATAACCAACTAGGGTTCTACTGATGTAGGCTCTTTCTCTGTTGTAGTCATCGAGTTGTGCTAGAAGTGCCCCTATAGCAGTAGGCATTGCTGATATGTACAAAATTAGGGGATGACCAAGAACTGGTGGAACCAAGAAAGGGGGAATGATGAGATACTTCTTGAGATGGTAGAAGCTGTGCTGACATAAAGGATCCCACTTGAAGTTCTCATCCTTCTTTAGTAAATGTGAAAATGGTGTACACTTATCTACAAGCTGGGAGATGAAGCACCAGACAGACTGAAGCTTTCCCTAAAGAGAGCGAAGCTATCATAGTATTTGGGGAGGGGGCATGTCTAAGATAGCCTTGACCTTCTTGGGGTCGATCTTTGTACCTTGTTTAGAGACTATAAAGCCTAGAAGCTTGCCAGATGTGACCCCAAAGACACACTTCTTGGGATTCAGCATGAGATGATATTTGGCTAACCTATCAAAGACTTTCTCTAGGTCAGCAAGATGATCCATGAAGATATGAGATTTGACCAAGATATCATCCACATAATCCTCCAAAATGATATGGATGAGATCATGAAAAATGGCTGTCATAGCTCTTTGATAGGTAGCCCTAGCATTCTTTAGGCCAAAAGGCATCATGTTGTAACAAAAGGTTCTCCAAGGGGTAGTGAATGTTATCTTATGCTGATTCCATGCTGAAATCTTGATTTGATTATACCTAGAAAATCCATCCATGAGGGACAAAATTTCATGTCCAACTGTAAGATCTACAATCATATCTATGTTGGGCAAGGGAAAATCATCTTTTGGACAAGCTTTGTTAAGATCTCTAAAATCAGTGCAGATTCTGATGTCACTAGAGGGTTTAGTGACAGGGACCATGTTGGAGATCCACTCTAAGTATTCGATAGGTTGGATAACCTTAGCAGCTAACATTCTTTCTAATTTAGCTTTGACCAGTAATGCCGCCTTGGGGTACATTTTTCTAAGCTTTTTTCTGATGGGCTTGTTCTTTGGATCGACTGCAAGATGATGAACTACAAGCTTTGGATCAAGTCCTGGCATGTCTTCATATGACCATGCAAATTGGCCAATATTCTCTCTTAAGACCTCAAAGAGCAGGTCAACCTATTCTTGTGATAGGGATGCAACAATGTGAACAAATCTAGGGATCTCTAAAGAACCGATGTTGACTTCTCGAGTATCCTCAATTAGAATAGAGGACACCTCTAGTCGATTATCTTGATGAGACAATGCTAAATCCTCATGTTCTACTTGTGGCTCTAGATTCTCTTGTTGAGGGGTTCTCTTTACTGCCTTAGCTAGTCTCGGATTCACCTTAGTTCCAGTTTTGGGTGTATCGGAACTAGGTTGGAGATTTTCTCCAAAATACCCCTTGGGATCTAGCTTATAGATATAGGAAGAATCTGGCTTTGTTTTCTTGTGAGGAGTTTTGGCTCCCATGAATCTAAGAAGTGCTTCCTCTAATGTGAACTCATCAATGTGTATGACGCTTGGTTGGTCCCAATCTATGAGTTGTGGATGGGCGAGTGGTAGGTCAATGAGGTGGATGGATAGTTCTTGGAGGACAGAGTCTCTGAGGGAGATTTGGTCTAGGATATCATCATAGGATCTCTTTTCAACTTCCTCAGGAATGTCTTCGATTTTGACAAGGTTGCGGTGAATGTTTGAAAAAGCATGATCGTCTGTATTGGTGCCCCTAGTTGTGGGTATGCCGAAGCCAAGACCTGAATTTGATTCCCTCTTGAGTGCGTCAATGGGGCACTGCATGGCTCTTTCTTTTGGTCCTAGACCACCACCTTGATAGTTCCATTTGTCAGTGATGACCTTATGTTCTTGGGGATACTTCTGGCTAAAGTGATCAAGGCGTGCATGATTTCTTTGAGGTGCATCCTTATGTAACCAATTGTTGATATTCGAAGTGAGCTCCTCATGAAGAGGTATTTTTGAGGATACAAAGGTTTTTGGGCCAAACTATTTGTATCGAGGAGGTGGAATCTCCTTAGCTTTGTGATATGTCAGTCGTCCATGGGCATGTGGATCAAGTGGGAGTGCCCCAACAACAAATGCATCTGACAAACTATACTCTCCATAGCCTTTGTTATTGATCTTCACAGTAGATAGGGTGGAGGCGTGGATGGTTTTTGGGTTATTACAAGTGTGGGATGAGCTGGCGATGGCTGTGCCAATATCAATTCCAAGGAAATGGTTTGTATATGAAGCTTCAATTGCATTGCAGTAAGAAAAGGGTTCTAGATTGGCATGGATGATTACCTCAGTGCCTTGATGCGGAAATTTGACGCAATGATGGTAAGTGGATGGAATGGCTTTCATGGCATGAATCCATGGGTGACTGAGGAGGATGTTAAATGGTAGGTTTAGATCAATAAAATGTTAGAGTGTCTCTTGGATGATTGGCCCAACCTTGATTGGCAGAAAAATAGTTCCTTCTGTGATTGTTTCCAAGTTGTCATAAGCTTTGATGGTGATAACCTCACTGATGATATTTGCCTTAGTATACTAAGCTTTTTTTATGAATTTTAGGGTGCAAATATTCAATGCTGATCCATTATCTATCATTACTCTTTTCACAGCAAAATTGGATACCATGATGGCTATGCGAAGTGGAAGGGTGTGATCTGGCTCGACCATGGGTATGTCGGTGAGTTTGAATGATACGACACATGAGGAGGATAGGTGTCCAAAAAGATTACGAAAATCAGTAGCGTTGATATCTGAAGGGACACAGGATTCTATAAGAGCATTGTCAAGGATGTTCTTGTACACAAGACTGGTGCAAAGAAGGTCTAAAATGGAGATTTGGGCTGGCATGTTCCCAAGGTGCTCCAAGATATTGTACTACCTTTTTGATGGAGCTGATGGTGTTGGTGAAATTGGTGTGCCTACGATGTTAAATTGCACTCTTCAAGTGGTGACTGCACACTCATTGTTTGGTCCTTGGATGTTGATAACATTGACAGAAGGCTCTTTCTTGGATATACAACCTATGAGGCCATCATAGTTTATATAGGATGAAGTGTGGACATTGTTCTTCCCATGCTATTGGTTTGGCTAGCAGTGGTTGGTGTTGTTGTTGTTGGCTTGGATATTTGCTTTTCCAGGATTTTGGTTGTTGTGAGGAGGAAAAGCATTTTGATAGATTTGTAAGCCTGCATTGGGAGAGGTTTGGGCACCAATAGTGATTTCTTTCCTCAATGAGGTCTTGCACATAATCTTTCAGTTTCATGCATCTGAGGGTGGTGTGACCTTTTACCCTATGAAATTTGTAGTACTCATTAACTTTGTACCATGCAGCTTTGGATTGGCTTGGGTCAATTTTTTGGGTAGGAGGAAATTTGATGAGGTTTTTCTTGACTAATTTCTCAAAAATGACATCCAAAGGTTCACCAAGGGGTTATAATTTCTAGGTGCAAGTTGGAATCTGGTCTTTTGTCTTGTAGCTACATTGATGGCATTAGCTTGATTGCTAGACCCTTGAAAGTTGGGTTTTGGATTGTGGTTTTGATAGATTTGGTTATTCTACTATTGTTAGTTGATAGCTTGCTAATTGTTTGGTTGATATGGTGGGTTGGACTAGTTTTGAGAAGGACCAACAATATTCACATGTCTGGTGTTAGTGATTCCATCTGTTGCAACATGCTGGTTTTTGTTCCAATACCTAGACTTGTCATTAGAATGTGATTGATTTTTGTTGGCTTCCTTGTAAATCTTGACCACACCATCTTTAATGAGTCCTTGCTCAAGGATCATTCCTTTCTCTTTGATATCTTTGTAGGTCTGTAAATAGTTCATGGTCATGTGGTGAGCCAAGCTAGGATGGGCATTATCAATAAACATTTTCACCAAATGTCACTCTGGCAAGGTGCAAGATATGCGGGTGGTAAGGGTTTGCCATCTTTGCAGATATTCGGGAAAACTTTCTCCACCTTTTTGCTTAGTGTGGACAAGATCAACTACTGATAGCTCTGTTTCAACAAGATGGGCATATTGGGCTACAAATGCCTCAGACAATTCAGCAAAGTTTTTAATTGTGCCATATGGTATTCTATAAAACCATTCAAGAGCTGGTCCAACCAAGCTTTTGGGAAAGAGGCGCAAGAGGAAGACATCATTGTATGTAAGTTCTTGCCAGTGCATGTAAAATTCTTTTATATGTGTGACAGGATCTCCTTTTCCTCTAAATTTGTCAAATTTGGGTGTCTCAAAATGCTTGGGAAATGGTGTCATGGTAATGGCTCTGTCAAATGGGTAAGGACACACATTCTCAAATTTGAAGGTTTTTGGATCATTTCCCTCCTGGATGTTCTTCAAAGCTGTCTTCCTGGCTTCCCATTTTGAATTAATGGGTGATGGCTGGGGTGCCCCCAATGTAGGAGTGCCCTGAGGTAGGTATGTTCTAGATGGGGTAATGGAATATGGATGGCTTTAAGGTATGGTCTAGTAGGGATTGTACATGGCTTGGGAAACTAAATGGTGGATGATGGGTTGCTGAGGTGGAGGTGGAACATATTGTTACATGTGCTGCGAGGCTTGCTGCTGATATGGGATTTGAGGTTGGGATTGAGGAACATAAGCTGGCTGTGGGATAAATGGATTGCTTTGTGGAGGTAAGGTATAAGATGGTTGTGAAGCTTGGAGAAAGGGTCGGGGAGCTTGTGGAACTTGGATTTGGATTTGAGGAGTTTGACCAAGATATGTGGGTTGTGCCCCCATTTGGGAAGGTATCTGCATTGCAAAAGAGGCCAGGTAATTGGTGGTTGGTGGTGGTGGATTTCCTCCTAGAAGTGGCATAGAAAAATAGTTGGTAATAGGAGGTAATGGATTAGTTGTTGGTGGAGGTGGTGGGAATTGAAAGCTTGGAAATGGAATTGATGGGGTTTGATAGCTTGGTGGCTGGATTTGAAAGCTTGGTAGAGTGGTGGTAGGGGCTTGGGTCACTTGAGAGCTTGGCAGAAAATTGGTAGTAGCTTGTGGGGTTTGATAGCTTTGTGGAGTGAGGGTAGTAGCTTGTGGATTTGTTGTTGATGGCATCAAGCTCCAAGGACCTAGTGGAAATAATGGAATTGTGTTTTGAGCTGAGGTAAACAAGCTGAGGGTGATGAAGGGTTGATTACTTGGCCCCATGGGTGGCATCCCGATTGTATATTGCTGAGGTTGGCCAAAGAATCTAGCACTGATTTGAGAGATGGGTGGATTTGGAAGGTTGGGTTGGAGAGCAGTAGTAGCAATAGTGAAGGGAGTGAATGGTGAGGTGTTTTGGGAAAAGGGGGTTTGGGATGCAGTGGTATGGACCACTGCTAGAGTGGTGGTAGCTGGATTGGCTTGTGGAAGGGAGATTTCAACTTGAGTGGAGGCTGGTATGTTTGGGTCTGTTGGATCATATGGGGTGGGTTGAGGCTCTTCTTTTGGCACATATTGAGGATAATTTGAATCATAAGAGCCTATGGGTGGTGGAAGTTTTCCAAACAACGGGTGAGATGGCTCTGATAGGGGAGGAGGTCTTCCAAAGTCAAAAGCTCCAATGTTGTCCCTTCAAAAGTTAGCCATGATTGTTTCCTTTTTTTTGTTTATAATGGTATTCACCAATATTGCATTTCCTGGTTGGTTCATGAAAGCTTCAATGTTAGTAGGTGATGGTATGGTGTTCTCTGGGTTGAAGGATGGTTGACCACTCAAGGGGAGCGACGTTGTTTAATCCAAATGATAGGGCTCCATTGTTTCCTTCTTCTTCTTGCCTTAAGTGAGTGATGGGTGGCATGAAAATGTAGAATGCTTCCTAGGGATGAGATGCAACAATGCTGATGGATGCAAAAGAGGAAGGATTTTCTATGCAAATGATTTCCTAGGTTGAGGCAAAGCTGTATGAAAAAAACCTAAGGAAGATTGGGTTGGGGATTCTAACTTCAAAGATATATTGCCAAAGCATGAAAGGTCTGCTTTCCTATTTGCAAGCTTGGTGGTGATTGTGTCAACTTAAGGATAGACTGATGATCCTTTAGGAAGAACACGAGATTGACCACTTGTGGATCCCATCCTTTAACTCAAGGTGATGAGGGATAACAAGTGACAAGCTAGATTACCCTAGACAAAGCTCTATCAAAGGGATAACCTTGGTGAGGCTGGTGGATTTGGAAGATGTTAGGAATGACAAACTTTTGGCAAGCTGACAACAATTTTGAAGGCTTGGATGCGAAGATTTTTTTTTTGGATTGCTGGCTAGATGGTTTGGTTCTAAATGAGATGGATGAGATAAAATGCTTAAGGGGATGACTAAAGATGGCTAGCTTTCCTACAAATATGACTCTAAAGTGAAGATCATGCAAGAAAATGTGGAGAAACAAGGGGGTCTAATCATAGAAGTCATGCCTAGTTGGTAAGGCATAAGCATTCTTAACTCCTGGATGTTGGTTAAGTTAGATGGTGCGATCTAACTAGGCATCTTGAAGGGCTTCGTCAACAAATTTGTCCTCTACTTTGTGGATTTTGGCAATTCGAGGGCTTGGTGTTAGTTCCTTTCTCTTGGCTGAAAGTTCTTGGTATGCCTGAGATGGTTTGAGTTTTACTTTGTGAAACTTTTGTTTGGGTTTGGGTTGCTCTGACATGAATTCCTAAATCTACTTGGCTTTAAGAGATCTGGATTGTTTTGCTTCAACTTGTTCGACTCCTCAAATAGGTAGTGACTACGGTAAGTGTGCCCTAAGCTAGGATTGACCAAGTTTGGAAAACATTCATTCAACAAATAAAAAAAGACAAGCAACAGATAGGAACAACCAGATAGAAGTTTTTGATTCTCAGAATGTGATACTTGTGCCAAGGAGTGTGTATGTTTTACAAATGTTTTGATCAGTCACTTCAAACACATTAACATCCTAGATGATTGTCTGCAAGGCTGATAGTTGGTTTAGCTAGGGAGTCCTCGATATACCTAAGGTACATGAGGCCCAAATCCATAGATGAAATCAAAAAGATGTCACACAGCCGAGAGGAGCGGTAACCCACTTCTCCTCTTTCACTTCTCAAGGGTATAAAGTTCCTTGAGGCTTAGCCCAAATGACAAAATCTTGATTCCAAGAGAGATGTCTTTGGATTCACCTCCCTATTTTTATACTCTGCCAAAATGCTAGAGTTGAGGTCATCCCAAGGGTTGATGAAATCCCCAAGCAGGCCTCCTGAAAAGAGAAATAAGGTTTTGGATCCTAATCTTATGCACCCAAGATGGCCTCGAAAGACAACAAGGGGAGAGAAGACTTGGATGATCTTGGCTTAAAAAACATGCTTGTTCCTTTACCAACTGACTCTTATGTGTGCTGATCTAGACCTTGCAAGCACTCATGTTTAAGAGACAATGTTTAATTCCAACTTTGAAAGTGTGCCAACAAAGCAAAATCGATCGAAGAATGCGAAGAAGAAGAAGAGTTAGGATCAACAAGAAAGTAAACCCACGTGCCTGGAGGCCCTCCACATCAAGTATCGATTAATTTTCTTTAAGGCATTCAAGAGTTGGTGTGATTTTGTTTTAAGCCCAAAAAAAAAGATGTGTAAAACTCATTTTTAAGCGCATGTCCGGAGGCCCTCCACGTCAATAGTTGTTCAGTTTTAAAATCCAAACTTGAAGTGTGATCGATTTAATCTAGATTTTTGGACATTGAAGAAATCTTATAAGTTTAAGACAAACCCTCAAAAAGTGAATTAAGTAGAATTTGATTATGGAACACTTAACACTCTCTTAGGTGGACCCATCCCCATAGATGGCCCTAAGATTGCAACCAATGGTTAAATTGATTGGTGATTAAAGAGGGTGAGTCCAATGAAGAAACTACTAAATTTAATTTTTGTTGATTTGTTTTTAAATTAACAAATTTCTTAAGTGTTCAAAAATTAACTTTTCCTGAGTTGCATGCAAAAGAGAGATTTTTTTGTTCTTTTTAATGCACTAAAAATTGAAGTCTGAGATATTGGAATAGTTAGTTGATCATTTGCATTCAAGATTGAGTTTGTTTGTTTTAGTCATGCATTCCAAGAAAAAGTTTGATTTTTATCCATGGCATTCAAGAGTGTGTTTTGAACAACATACATTCAAAAAAAAATGTGTTTAACCATTCAAGTTCATTCCATGAAAAACCTAAAAACCATGATTAAGTTTGTTACTCCAACTTGCAATGAGACAAAAAAGCAAATTGATAAGTCACCCAAAATCTTCCAAAATGAAAGCTTAACTATGGGAATTTTTTTAAAACTTTTTTTCTTCTTTTTCTTATGTGTAAAAATGCTTAAAATAACCTCTACTCTATGGAACTACCAAAATTTAAAATTTGATTTTTAACTATAAAGTGCAAAAACAAAGATGTTAAAATAGAAATGCAACAAAGACAAGCGGAAATGACAGTTTATCAGGCACAGACGCCAAAGTATGGAGATGTTGATCTACGGAGATGCCGATCTACGAAGACAACAGAGAAAGAGGTGGAGATGATAGTTCAGTTTTGCAACACAAAAAATAGGAAATCAAGAGGAGACGCTGAACTGTGGAGATGCTGATTTTCTGAAATGATAGTTTAGGTTGGTGGTGGCAGAGATGATAGTTTAGGTTGCAGAGACGACAGAGTAGCTGGTGGAGATGCTGGTCTGCGAAGATGATAGTTAAAGATTCAGAGATGATAGTTTAGTGGCAACGTCGATAGCAAAAAACTAGGCGAAGACACCAAACTGTGAAGATGACACTTTGGTTGCGGAGACGACAGAGTAGCTGGCAGAGATGACAGTTTGCAGGTGCAGATGCCAATCTACGAAGATGACACTGTGAAAAAAAAATTGAAATGCATGGATTTTTTCAAAAAAAAATTAATTTTTTGGTTGTTTTCAGATTTTAGAGGGTATGTCTTCTTCCCAAGTGCGCTCCTCAACCTGCAGAGAGAAGTGAAACACCCTACAACTCACTCAAATAACAAGAAACATTAGATTGTTAGAAAAAACAACATATAGATAGAAATAGATGATTAAATGACCCATAGTGGGTTCCCACTGAGCATGCAAAAATGTATATGAGAAATATGTTAGCAAGAAATACTAATCTATTAAAAAACAATAGCATTAAATAGCATAAAAACCATAACATATATGAGAGCAAAAGTGAAACCCTCAAATGAGAATATGAGCCATAGAATGGCTCTCTCAATAAGGATGGTCACTTGATTTAGGGATGAGTCTATTTTCTTAGATTTGGTATGTATGCTCAAGGTTCTCAAAACTAGCTTCAATGGAGATGGAAAATGGCAAATTGGTAGCTTTGTGAGCTCTCAATTTGGCATCATAAGGGTATGGTTAAGGGCTTTGGTTTCTCAAACTAGCATTATAACTTTAACTCAAGGATTGTGATGAAATGGCTTGGGAGGGGATTCAATTTATAGGCTAAGGGCTTGAGGGATGGAGGGT
This sequence comes from Cupressus sempervirens, assembly GCA_028749045.1. Classification (NCBI taxonomy): domain Eukaryota; kingdom Viridiplantae; phylum Streptophyta; class Pinopsida; order Cupressales; family Cupressaceae; genus Cupressus; species Cupressus sempervirens. The sequence continues at coordinate 911,779,032 of CM053787.1, read as the reverse complement.
TAAGATGCAAGGAGAGATGAAAGCTTAAGGAGGGCTAGGATACACTCAAAGGGGAGCACATAGATTGTGCATGTTTAGCACCAACCAGGGAGTGACACATGTCATAGGGTGAGTGGATAGAGGAAAGGGGATGGATGAGTCAACAAAGGAGGCTCAAGGGATAATATCTTCATAAATACCCTTCATAATGGCTTGTAAGAGCAATGAATGGGCTTGTAAGAGTCGTTATGGCCTTTGTAAGAGCATTCTAAGCTTAGTGGTTGGGATATTTTGGAGGGAGTTGAGATTGTTGACTTTGCTTGGCTTAGGAAAGTCTTAATCTTACTTAGGGAATGTGACAAGGGTAGGGGTGGGATTAGAGGTGATTTAGGATTAGATTAGGCTTGTTAGAGATTTGCAAGTGGATGGCATTCATGAGGGTGGGTGAGTTAGTGGCTAAGCTTGGTTAGTATGGGTGGATGGGGTGGATTAGGCTAAATGGAGGATTCAGGATAGGTTAGGGGTTATTAGATTTGAGGGTTTTATTTATCAAATAGATTTATTTAATAAATGAGAATTTTGAAATTTAGATAGAAGAATAGGATTAATTAATAAATAATAGGTTATTTGATTTATCAATTAGGACTATAGATGATTAATTAAATTAATCATCTAGGGGATGGAAAATGATTAATTGAATAGGAATTTAATTAATGATGCCTTTAGAGATAACTAAATAGGATTACCAAAGCGGTGTAATCAAATTGAGGTGTCTAAAATCACTAGTTCTCAAGCAAGATCACATCATTTTCTCCCAATGTCTAGGAAGGTATAGGACATGATCTAGCAATGAGCCAGTGGATAAGAAAAGATGGATGAAAAAAGAGTATGAAGCAAGTGAAAGTGATCCTCAAGGGCTGACTCCTCAAGAGTACCCAAGCTAGGGAAAGAGGTGAAATAGTCATATGAAGCATATTTTGGATAAGCAATGGAAGTAATGAGAAAGATAGCATGTAGGATAAGCAATGAAGCCAACAAGTGAGATAGCATGAAGTGTGTAGTCCAAAAGAGTAGCCATGTCAAGAGACCTATGAGAACCATGTTTCATTTATTATGATCAAGATGAAGGGGTCAACTAGATAGTATAGAAATGGGATAGAGCAATAAGAATAAAGCTCAAGATAGAGGCTATGAGTGAATGGGAGAGCACAATAGAAAATTTGGTGGATATGATAGCCAATATGCAAAGATAGCTCAACATTATCAAGATCAAAGAGAGAAGAAGGGATAGATAGATGATGGAAGAATTATGCATGATGCCTATTTGCCAGGTTTTCATCATGGTACTTATCTAAGGTGCCACAAGAAGTAGTTTTCACCATAGGATAAATTTATTTCTCTTTGCTTTTGCTACCAAGGTGCCACAAGATGTGGTTTTCACTAAGGCACATTTTCATTTTTTTTCATTTTTTCTATTTTTTCTTCTTCTATTTTTTGAATTTTTAGAAAGAGCTGAAGTTGTTTGAATGTAGATAATTCTCCTATAGAAAAGATAAGTCATGATAATCCAAGACCATAGAAAGGTATGCTCAAAAATGTTGATAGGGTGATGAAAGAGAAATGGTAGTAGGAAGAGTATATGGAGGATAATAGCTCATGTATAGAAAGTTAGTGTAAGCTTTAGAGGATTTCATGAGGGTAGTTGAAATATTGTACAAGATCAACATTGACACACACCTTGAAGGGTATTGGAATGATGGAGGAATCATGGATGAAGTAGCTTGAGGTTTAGAAGTATGAGGTGGTAGAAGAGATTTGGAAAAAAGTGGAGTGGAAGGCTTTGGAATAATTTTAGGAAGATTTTTGGAAGAAGATGGAATGGAAGCCTTTGGAAACTTGAATGTCAACTTTGAAATATTTTCAATATTCAAGTCTTTTAAAAGAGACTTGGGAATCCAAATAGCTTTAGATTTTCCTTGTTCTTTGGGTGCTTGAGGGTGCCTTTGTATAATGATGGATTTAGGAACCCATATTTTCTTTGGTTTAGCTCTTTGAGTAGTGGACCTTTGTGGTCTCTTTTGTGCATTCTCCTTCTTAGCATTCACATGTCGATTAAATGGGACATAGTGATCTTTCTTTTTCAATGGATTCTTATGTTTATTATCACTTCTAAAGGACTTGGGATTTGTGGATGAATAAGGATCATATGACTGGTTTAGATGTATAGATGGGTGAAAAGTCATCAAGGATGAGTGTCTTTGTTGATCTTGAGGTAATATAGGAGAGCTAGGGAATGAGCTATGAGTGAATGTAGGAGATGGAGGAACATAAGGCCCCAATATGGATGGAAGGTTTGAATGCTTTAGCTTAGATGGATAAGGACCAAGGATAGATTTAGAAGATGCAAAGGGATAGTGGGAAGGGATATCAATGTCTTTAGAATGAGCAACATGGTCAAAGCCATCAATAGACTCATAAGTACCTTTTCTAGGAACAACATTTTTAATAGAATCACTTGAAGCTTGAGCACAATTTTGAAGTGGATGTGGAGAAGTAGAACATGAGGCGATGCTTTGATCTTGACAAGTAGCTTTGGATAGCATAAGAAGAGAACTTTTCTCATAATTTTCAGTAAGCTCAAGGGAGATAATGGAAGTGGTATCTTCATCATACTTGGGGGGTCGACAAGATATAGGATATGGAGGGGGAAAATATTGAAAGAGATGAAAGGGGGCTTGATCTTGATCTTTCTTGAAATTTATAGCTTTTTCTTTTTGAGAGTCCTCTTGACATGGAGCCACTTCCAAGGACAAGGGAGAATGAAGAGTGCATGGAGTAGTGTTTGGATTAGGCATAGTAGCGCATGAAGGTTGAGGATGTTTAGGATTAGTAGCATGGAAAAGTTTTGCAACCAAGTGAAGGTTAGCTTGAGTTTCTTTTAGAGATAGCCCTTGAGGATACACATAGTCAATGTGGAAAGCATTAGGTTCTTTATTTGATGGAGGCATGTTGGAAAGATTTGAAGTGTTGGGAGATGCACGAGTGTTGGAAGAAGTGGAAGATGTAATAGAGCTGCTACTAGACATAGGTTCATTAATGTAATCTTTCCCAAGAAAAGTATCCTCATCGCATGAATCATTAGAGGTATCAATAATTCCATTATCAATAAGATCTTGGATTTTATGTTTTAGCTTAATGCAATTTGAAGTACTATGCTCATTATGTTGATGATAAGCACAATAGATATCCAAGAATGGGTTTCCATATGAGCTAGACTTTGGTAACATGATGATCTTATTGCTAAGAAGTTTTTGCAAAGTGTCATCATAAGAATCTTCCAAGGGAGCAAAATTTCTATTAGAAGTAGGTCTAGGATCTTCTTGTTGTTTCTCAAGTGAATAGAATGCATTCATGTCTTCATCATTATCTTGGTCAAAGATAGGTCCATCATGAAATTTTGGAATAGGCTCAAAGTAGGTATCACTTGCTTGTCCTCTAAAGATGTCTTTAGATCTAGAAGATGAAGATATTTGTGTTGGCATTATGATACATTTTTGTCATTAGTTACAACACTTATTGGATTATGAATGCTTACCGAGCTCTCACCGAAAGCCAAGCTTTACCTAGTTATCAGAGTTTACCGAGTGATCAAGGTGAACAAAGAAGTCAGTGTTTATCGAGTGATCAAGGTGAACAAAGAAGTCAGTGTTTACCGAGTGATCAAGGTGAACAAAGAAGTCAGTGTTTACCGAGTAATCGAGGTGAACAAAGCAGCCAGTGTTTACCGAGTGTTCGAGGTAAAGAAAGGAATCAGTTTTGACCGAGTGAAGATGTACTTAGTATTAACTGAGAACTTCATGATAATCGAGCTCCTGAGGTTATCAAGGAAATTAATTTTTACCGAGCTCAGACGGATATCAAGGAAACTAACTATCACCGAGTCACAAGGTTCTATCGAGTGTTTCCTTTGATCACCGAGCTACAGTTCAAATAGAAGTATTCACCGAGTGTCATCTCTTCTACCGAGTCTCCAGTGGTTATCGAGTTCTAAACTACTCGAAGTGTATAGTATGGACCATGCCTTCACTTCTACCGAGTGCATGACAATGCCGAGTAACGCAGTGGATGCCAAGTATCAGAAGGACACCGAGTCAGTTCAGTGAACCTAAGTTTTTACCTTGGGCCGAATTTGTATAGAGATTTTCATTTGTTGTTTTGGCCGACCTTGCATGTATTGTTTATTTGGATGGTATATATATGCAATGTATTATATCATTCAAAGTAAGAAAAATTAGATAAAAGCAATTGTAATGGCAATAGTAATGGTAATGAATGAAATTGTGAAAGTGTGAAAGAAATACATGCGTACAAAAGTATGTGTGCTGAGTTGTGAAGGTATTCAACAAGGTCGAGTTTTGGAGCAAAAAAGTTTTATCTATCACATCAAGGTGAATCAGAGCATAGCGAATCTTATCAGCAACCAGTTGCAATCAGATCCACTATTTCATTCTAACAGGTGAATCAGTTTTTGTAAATCCTTTAACAAGGTAGACTTAACAGTCTTTTGTAAATCTCCTAACAGAGTGCATACTTTATTGTATGTTTGTAAATCCTCTAACAAGGTGGATCTAGCAATCCTTTGTGCTCCTAACAGGGCAGATCACTAGAAGTGGTCATTATTAGCCTTAAGCGGCCAACTTCATACTGCAGTAACGAAGCTTTGTGGGTTTCATCCCCACCCCAGTTTTACTTTCTATTTGGAAGGTTTCTGGGTCACCAAATTTGTGTGTTAAAGTGTTGCAAATGATTTTGTTTCATGCTTATAGTAGGTTACTTGGATGAATGGTGAATATATCAGTATGCAGTTTTATTGTTTGAAATTTTAGAAGTTACTGATTCACCCCTCCCCTCTCAGTAACTTGTCATATCTTGAATATTTCCAACAATTGGTATCAGAGCTAAAAGGTTCTCAAGATAAAAGTTTCACAGCTTGAGCAAAGATCAAGGACAATGGAGATATTCAGACTTGACAAAACTATTGAGAATGAAAAGCTAGATCTAAAAATGGCCATGGCTCAACTCAATGAAGCAAAAGAGCATCTTTCACAATCCTTGAAAAGAAGAAAAGAACTTGCAAAGCAAATGAATGACCATCAGTATGTTGAAGAAAAGATTGAAGATCTCTCACCATCAAGTAGTTCAGATGAAGCTGACAAAGCAATCAAAGAACTTTTAGAAAAGAATGGATCTCTGCAGGAAGAAGTAAGAAAGCTCAAAAGGGAACAAGGAATCCAGTCCATCAGGCTATGCGAAATCTTGGAGCAAAGGAACAAGGCAGCTGAAGACTTAGAGGTAAGGAATAATCAATCCTCTCAGCTTGAAAATCTTGTAACTCAATTATCTAATGCAAATGAAGAAATTATGAATCTGAGATCTGAGAATGAGAATTTAAGAAATGACTTAATTACTGAAAGGAAAATAAATGCAAGCTTACAAAGTGATCTAATCTCTGAAAAACAAGTCAATGAGAGAATGGTAAAATCTCAAAAGGACATGGATCAATTGAATCTGCAAAATGAAGAAAACTTTCATAAACAAAATGGTAAAGCAGGCCTTGGATACAAGGAAGAAGGTGAATCCTCCAAACAGGGTACTCAAAAGAATCAAAAACCTACTTGCAGCCACTGTGGTAAGTTAGGTCATACATCTAACAGATGTTGGAGCAATGGAAAAGGCAAATTTAATGGAAAGTGCTACAATTGCAATCAACATGGACACAAAACCAATGAATGCAAAGAGAAACCAAAATTTGAAGGTAAATGTCACAAATGCCAAAAGCAAGGTCATAAGGCATCACAATGCAAATCCCAATAATTTAATCCAGCTGAACAACTTGTCAAAGCAATATTTGGTTGGGACTACAACACTTGGTGCAGATGTCATTATTGTGGAGAATATGGTCATACTGGCATCGCAAATTTCAAGGCATTGAAATTTGAGACAAGGACTGATGCAGAGAAAATGCAGATTGAGGAACTGGTACTTAACAAAATGGGAAAATGGAAATACTCCCCGGATCAGATTACTCCTCATATCTCTAAAGAATTACTGGAGAGAGTACAGTCAAGATGGGAGTTAGCCACCAAGATGGTAAAAGATATATATGAGCAATCCCTAAAGAATCTTCGGCCTAGTCTCACTGGAGCAGAGATAAAATCTGAATTGAAAACCCATGAAGGTAAAATGATGATCAAATTTCACACTTGTTTGATTTTAATCAAAGATATAGAGCATGTTGTAAATGATGCTAAAAACATGTGGAAAAACATCTATCATCTACATAAGCCCAGTGTAGACCCAGTAGAAATAAAGGATGATGACAGCAGCAGCAGCAATGATGAATCAGATAGCACTCCATCCATCACAGTTACACCAGGAGAGTTGCATGCAATGATGGAAGAGAAAGAGGAAGAAGACAAAGAGGAAGAAGCTGAAGAGGAAGATAAGGAGGATGATACGGTAAAAATTGCAGCAGCAGTTATTGCATCCCTTCCTCACTCCCCAACTAAACCTGTGACATCATCAAGGTTTGAGTCAGCTTCAGCAGGTTCATCTACACCAGATTTACCATCTACACTTGCCATATCTCAGCTCCAGGTATCATCAGTGGAAGTGACTACCACTTCATCTACCAAGCTGCATCCCTCTTCATCTACTGAGTTGGCCTCCTCGACTCCATCATCATCAGTTGGTATTGCTGTGAGTTCTCTAATTTTGACTACTCCAATTTGTTCTACAATTTTGTCGCCATCTACTTCAGGCACAGTGAGCTTAGATACTATATTACCGAGTGTATCACCATTTTTGGCCAGCACTCAAATTTTTGACCCTGTACATACTCCTATTGGCACTCAAACCTCAAGCATCCCAGTTTTTACTGCTAGTCCTTCTGTCTCTACTGTTGTGTCTATTCCAAAGGTCAAACCAATCATCTCAGAAGTCAAACAAAACCAACCATTAAGAATTATGATGACTGGAAAGGAAATTCCTGAAGACATTGACTTGGACACAAAGATAGTAATTCCAAAGATTGACTTTGATAATGCTACCATTGGAAAAATGAGGTATGCTAGTCAACTTATTGAGAAAAAGGCTACTCAGATGCAGTTAAGATCGGAAAGGGATAAGGAATATAGGATAATTGAGGATGCCCGGAACATAATTAATGAGGCTATAGGTGTTGATGTTGATACTTCTCAACACATTTTGATTCAATTGGAAGAGGCAGTTAATAAATTCAATGAAGATGCCTCCGAACAAGAAAAGCTAATTGAGCGTGCAGAAAAGAAATTTGATAATAAGGTATTGGGGCACATTGCCCAGAACATTGCAATAAATCAGGTTGCATTAACTTCAGTTTTGGCAGATATGGAAAATTCTTTTAATAATGTAACATCTCTTTTTGCTAAGCTTTGTGATGTTACCGAGTACACTAAGGGAATAAGAGAGAAATTGAACAAAATTGATGAATATCTGAAGGTGAGCGCACAGAACTTGAAGCTTGACCCCAGTTCAATCTCATCTCATCACCTCAGAATCAAATTTTTGTCAGAAAAGCAGGTAGAGCTGTTGAGAGAAGAGGCAAGGATCCGATCTACATTGATAGATATCCAAAACATGATCCTTCCCATCATGGATTCAATGCAGAAGCACATTGCACATTCAAAGACATTAATCCACGATAATAACTTCTCCATTGCAGACCATGTGATTGAACTTTCGGCTGAAGTTCAAGTAGCTGTTTCCACCTGCAAAATTTTGTAAGAGAATTGGGATAAGACTCTCCAGCTTATTCTCCAGGTACATTCAGAGTTCATCTCTCATTTTGGTGTTTCTATATAAGTATATATATTTTTTTATTCTTTGGCATTATTGTCAAAAAGGGGGAGATTATTGTTGGATATATATACTATATGTGAATAAGTGTTTTCGGAAAAATTGTACAAAGGAAGAGATATACAGCTCATGTAAATAATGTATGTACATTCTATGGGGGAGTTGTATATAACAAAGCTATTCTATGGGGGAGTTGTATATAACGAAGCTATGTATATTCAGAATCAGTCATCAGCATGTCAGATAAATTTTGTCTCATAAGTGTTTTTGTCACTAATGCCAAAGGGGGAGATTGTTGGCATTATGATACATTTTTGTCATTAGTTACAACACTTATTGGATTCTGAATGCTTACCGAGCTCTCACCGGAAGCCAAGCTTTACCTAGTTATCAGAGTTTACCAAGTGATCAAGGTGAACAAAGAAGTCAGTGTTTACCGAGTGATCAAGGTGAACAAAGAAGTCAGTGTTTACCGAGTGATCAAGGTGAACAAAGAAGTCAGTGTTTACCGAGTAATCGAGGTGAACAAAGCAGCCAGTGTTTACTGAGTGTTCGAGGTAAAGAAAGGAATCAGTTTTGACCGAGTGAAGATGTACTTAGTATTAACTGAGAACTTCGTGATAATCGAGCTCCTGAGGTTATCAAGGAAATTAATTTTTACCGAGCTCAGACGGATATCAAGGAAACTAACTATCACCGAGTCACAAGGTTCTATCGAGTGTTTCCTTTGATCACCGAGCTACAGTTCAGATAGAAGTATTCACCGAGTGTCATCTCTTCTACCGAGTCTCCAGTGGTTACCGAGTTCAGAACTACTCGAAGTGTATAGTATGGACCATGCCTTCACTTCTACCGAGTGCATGATGATGCCGAGTAATGCAGTGGACACCGAGTATCAGAAGGACACCGAGTCAGTTCAGTGAACCCGAGTTCTTACCTTGGGCCGACTTTGTATAGAGATTTGCACTTGTTGTTTTGGCCGACCTTGCATGTATTGTTTATTTGGATGGTATATATATGCAATGTATTGTATCATTCAAAGTAAGAAAAATTAGATAAAAGCAATTGTAATGGCAATAGTAATGGTAATGAATGAAACTGCGAAAGTGTGAAAGAAATACATGTGTGCGAAAGTATGTGTGCTGAGTTGTGAAGGTATTCAACAAGGTCAAGTTTTGGAGCAGAAAAGTTTTATCTATCACATCAAGGTGAATCAGAGCATAGTGGATCTTATCAGCAACCAGTTCCAATCAGATCCACTATTTCATTCTAACAGGTGAATCAGTTTTTGTAAATCCTTTAACAAGGTAGACTTAACAGTCTTTTGTAAATCTCCTAACAGAGTGCATACTTTATTGTATGTTTGTAAATCCTCTAACAAGGTGGATCTAGCAATCCTTTGTGCTCCTAACTGGGCAGATCACTAGAAGTGGTCATTATTAGCCTTAACCGGCCAACTTCATACTACAGTAATGAAGCTTTGTGGGTTTCATCCCCACCCCAGTTTTACTTTCTATTTGGAAGGTTTCTGGGTCACCAAATCTGTGTGTTCAAGTGTTGAAAATGATTTTGTTTCATGCTTACAGTAGGTTACTTGGATGAATGGTGAATATATCAGTATGCAGTTTTATTGTTTGAAATTTTAGAAGTTACTGATTCACCCCTCCCCTCTCAGTAACTTGTCATATCTTGAATATTTCCAACAATTTGATGTCTTGAAGTAGAGCATGTAGACCTAGAAGAAGAGGATTCCCTAAAATAAGGTGACTCACATGCATGTAAAGACCTTAAGGAAGATTCATGTAATGATGCAATCTTCTCCTCTAACCTTTTCTCAAGTTTAGACTTCATTTCTATCATGCGCTTAGACAGATGAAGGTAAGAAAGATCATTTGTCTGTTCTAGTTCTTTATATTGTGCATATAGATCTTGAAACTATTTAGTGACATGGAGGATATCATGATCATCTAGATATGGTTGAGGTTTGGTAGCACAAGCTTTGAATTCCATAGTAATAGATAGATAATCAAGCACTTGGAGACTAGAGGAAGCTAATAAGGTGACACAAGATAACTTGATGTCCAAACTAGAGAGGTAGATTATTCACTTGCCAATATAGTAATGATAGAGTAAAGTGACTTGTCAAGAAAGTGTCCAAGTTACTTATGACACTAGTGACTCAAGTCAAGAGCTAGGCAAGAAGCCAATATCTAAGTAGATAGAGCAAGTGGGGTGACAAGTGAACAACTTTTCCAACCTAAGAGTGCAGTCAAGAAATCAAGGTAACCATTTTAGAAAAAGGATGACTAGCAAGTGAACATAGACCATGAAGACAAAAAGACCAAGAGCACCAAGACCAAAGAGTCACTTTAAGAATATTCAAGAACTAGAGACATAGAAAATAAAAATCAAATGATGAGACTCCCCTTAGCAAGCAACACAAGAAAATGTTTGCATTTGATGTTTTGACTTGGTTGACAAAGTTTGACAATAGTTGATAGCATAGCAAGTTTGATGTTCAAAAGCAATTTCTTTCCAAGCAAGATAGTGACACATGGAGTAGTCTTCAAACAATAAAGCAAGGGACAAAGCAACCTTGCATGATACAAGCATATCTGAGGTCTCAAAAGAATTCCCAAGAATTATCTTCATGTGTATGTTCAAAAGATTTTCATAGGTATACCACATTCAAGAACACATCAAGCAATATATACCTAAAGGACATGCTTCATTACTCAACAACTTGGCCCACGCTTGATGCTCCTTTTCCTCACACAAAGTGGTTTCCCACAAGAGATATTGGCTTTTTCATGGAAATGCCATAAGCATAACCAAGGGAACACAGATGGTGAGTGTAAAATCTTTGGGTGATTCGAGTAGTCCACTAGGATTGATCCTTGCACCAAGAAGTTGAGCAGCTAACAAAGGTAGTTACTAACTTAGGGTGTTTAGATAGGACTTCCATTCATAGTGTTCCTCTTGCTCCTAATTATGGGACACCTCACCTTGCGATGAGTAACCTATCTCACGACCACAAGAGTACCTTAATCATTCTTGCCTAGTGATCTCCCTATGGTCAAAATCCTATAAGTGATCACACTAGGCAAAAAAAATCACTATGTATACCAAGGTTTTGTGTCCTTCATAGCCTTGAGTTTATAGTGGGTTGGAAGAGCCAAGTAATCTACATGTCCCCACTTGGGTCGTTCCTCTTAGGTTGTCCAAGAGCAGGCCCTCTAAAGGATTCTAAACTACACAAAGAGTGGATCAACTTTTGAAAGTCAAGATTTTTGATTCACCACAAGGATGAAGAGTATACTCTCCTATTCCAATCATTTTCTCCCAAACACACCAAAAAGATTCAGTTGCCTCTTACTCTTGAAATCAAATGGTAAGTCAAGATTTTTGATTCACCACAAGGGTGAAGAGCATACTCTCCTATCACCAAAAGATCCCAATTGTAAGTTTTAATGTGCCTAAAAATTAAAAAACTAGTATATGTCACACATGTAAAAGTAAAGAACAAGAAAAATTGGGTTTTTATGCATTGGGTAGCCTTGCAAACAATCGTTAGTAGCCCTTGTGCATTTGAAGCTTTGACATGCGTTCTTTTTATGCAATGTTTCAATTTTTTTCACAAGGATGGCAACCTGCAATCACAACTTGTTACCACCACAAGTTAGTGTGAAATAACATAAAAAATATAAAATAAAAAGTGGTTAGTTACCTCAAATATCCAAGTTATCTTCCAATCAAGTGTATGCAAAGAAAGGGCAAACTAATCACAAATGCTTTCATTTTTACTTTTTGCTTTTGATCTAGTCAACAAGATCATACTTTTTTTCTATTATTTTGGATCCAAAAATAGAAATGAAAAGAAGAGACCCCTACTAAAAATCAAAGATCTTTCCAAAAATACAAGAAATTCAAAAAAATCTCTTCATTTGCTCCCTAGAGACTGATTTTCTCAAAACAGGCCAAATTTATCAAATCGAATTTTTGATCCTTAATATAATCTCAAAATTCAAAACAAAAAGAAAGAACCACTCTTAGAATTCCAAAACCTTTCTAAAAGTGTAAGGTTTTTCTGAAAAATGTGCTGATTTGTGATCAAAAATGACTTTTTATGAAAAAAAAAGAAAAACTCATAACTCTCGAAAATCACATCAAAATGCTCTAAAAATTGGACTGAGACATTTTGAACACATACCCAACTTGTAAAAAAATATTCAGAACCAAAATCTAAGTGGTTTAAATGATATGATGAAATCTTTAAACCAACTAGATTTTTGGCCTTCAAACCAATCTACTTATGGGTTTTCCTTAAAACCAAAGTGATAATTTTACAAAAGCACTTGATTAGATCCAATATGTTGCTGTAAAAAAGTAGAGATAAAAATAAAATAAAATGGAGCTAGAAACTTGATTCAATCCCCACGGTGGGCACAAAAAATGTACACTCGAAAGTGTCCCACTCTAAACCATTCTATCCAAACGATTCCATGAGTTGGAAGGCTTGGATGCCGGCTTAGAGCTCCCTATCTACAGAGTGCAAGAAGTTAGCGTTCAAGCATGAAGGCTCTTAGCCAAGCCTTAGAAATGTACTTCTTGCTAGTAAACCATGCAATGGGGGGTTCTTTGAGACAAGAGCAAGAGTGCAAATATCTTCAAGGAATCCCTCAAGAATGCAATGCAAGTATGGAAACTAAGCTAAGATGATAATGCAAAATCCAGCTATGCTAAAACATGTATGAGAGTGTTACAATACCATTATTAAGCTATGTGAGATTAAGCTACATGTGAAAATGAAAGCTAAGCTAAGCTAGAATGTCATGGATGAGAGAATGTAGACAAGAAAGAGAAGTTCTACACAAAGCTCCAAAGAAATCTATTAGAAAACCTATAACATAACAATACTCAAAAGATGGATGGATGCTTGGAGGAGGAAAGCTCTCTCCCTTTTAAAGTTGTACGAATGGTAGAGATCAAGATGAAGATGGTGGATGATCAATGGCAGAATTTTAAAAGAGGAGTGATCCATGTGCACACACAAGTCAACCAATAGAATATAAGTTGATTTGTCATATAAGACAAAAGTCACAAACTCTTTTATTTTAATTTCAAAATAGAAAAATGACTTTATGTGTGCACTTTAAGTGGGTTAGAAGAATGGGGTCTTTTATTTAATTAAAAGGGGGCATATTCTTTTAATCAAATAATGAACTTAGGATAGTATAGTCAAACTATAGGTTATAATCAAATAAATTGATTATTAGCAATTTGGTCTAGGTAATTAATTAATTTAAATTAGCCAAAATGCTGAGAAGGGGACTAATAGTCTAGATGACCATTTTTAGGTGATTACAACATGTTCCTGGTGGGTTTTCACAAATTGGGTTTCCACATAAAATCTTTCTCTCAAATTGTGTGAATGTGTTTATGACATTTCATATTTACATTTGTGCAAAGTTATTTTGGCCTAAGATAGTGACTTACTAAGTTAAGGTATTGAATGATCTAAGGGATGCATGCATGTTATGGTTTTATGTATATGAATATGTTAAGCATTGAAAATTTTTATTTGTGTATTTGGACCTTGGATGACTGATTCAACCCCCTCTTAGTTACTCTAAAGAATTTCTACATCCATAACAATCCAAATACTACAACATGGTTACCAAAATAACTAAACAAGGTTAAAAACTATTTTATGACATTAGGCATTAGTCAGATTGATTTTAATAACACTATTTAATCCTCTATAGATTATTTTTCCTTTGTAATCATGTACTTTTAAAACTAATTGCACATTTTGGGTGTCATTTATGAAATACACATTAAAGTATCAATGTTTCATGGCACTTACATATAACACATTAGAAGAACATCATTTTTAATTGAAATTATTTATTCATAATAGATTAATGGAAGGTATGCATTATTCTAGATAGTAAAATTTAATTCTCAAGGTGAGTCCAACATACTGTAAAATTAGGATGCCTAAAATTCTTGCTAATTTCCTTATCTAACAAATTGATAATGATGAGTTTATTGTGCAAAATTGAGTACTATTTTTATATGTATAGAAATTTATTAATTGAGAGGATACATAGTATGGATGTTTAGTTTAAAAAACTTAAGACAATATAAGAGATTACATGATCAAATATTTCTCTAATGAAAATTAATAATTTAAATGTTGATGTTTGTATGTTGGTATTTATATCTTACTTCCTACACCATTTGTTTTTACATCATAGATGGAGGTTCTCTCCAACTTATGCATTTAAATTATAATTTCCATCCATTAAGTGGTGACCTACCATAAATTTGTTATTTTTTTAAGAGGAAATTTTCTATGCTTTAAACTTCTTGAATATTTACCTTTAGGGAGTATGTATCCCTGATCAATTTATGCTTGTCTTTCTCACAATCATATAAAATAAATTAATATACCTTGATCTAAGGTAGTGTTAATTGGTACAAGATGAACTCAGCTAAAATCATTGATTTACTTTATTTTTTAAATTTCTCCAAGGACTATTTGATACATCTCAACTTGTTAAACCTAACAATATAATGGATATTATAAATGCACATCATATCTTTTCTTAAAATGGTTTATTATAATTCTTATTTTCTCCTACTTAATTACTCACCTACAACGATATGTTTACTTTGATATGGACTTATTAGCTTATTTTTAGCATATTCTAGGGTAATACATTGCAGCAACATAAAAACATACCTAAAATGTGAAATTATTTGTACTTGAATATATACTAGAATAAAACATATTTCTTTGAAATCCATCATAGTTTATTCAATTTATATTAAAGATACATTTCTTGATAAGAGGAGATATTTTCCATAGCAAGTCAAATTGTGATATTGCTATCAGAGTGGATTTAACCATGGAAGAAACTTTGTAGTTAAGTGCACTCGTGTTGGAGCAGTACTAGGATTAGTGACCTCCTGAGAAGTCCCAATAATTCACCTCTATGAGCATCACCTAGATACAATGCATGCTAAGTATTCCATTCATTCTCATGAGAGACGGGTTTGATGAACCAATACTCATGAAATATGGGTCAATGAGTTTGACTCAAAAATCACATAGTTATATCTTGATAACAATATCATGATATGTTTCTTTATTTAGATCTTATCCTCAAATTTTTTTTTAATTTGACAGAAAATTTTAAAGAATTTTTATGTCTAGAGGCTCTTAACATTTGCATTCATATACTAACATTAAATATTGTGGAACATAATGTTAGAAATATAAGAGGAGCAACTAAGAGGGGAGAGGTGAATTAATTAACAAAAAAAAAAAATTCCAAATCCCTTAGATGTCAATACAAACTTCCTTAACTCACAACTTGGCTAGAACTAGATATTCATTGTAACTTGGTTAACAAATAAATAATAAGATAATGATGTGTATTAGCCTTTAGCATCTTAGCTGCAGAAAGATAAACCAATAAGAAAATAACATGAACACATGAGACACCAAGATTTTATGTGGAAACCCAATTAGGGAAAACCACCAATGCAACTAGTTACAACTTTGTACTCTTTTGAAGTGAGCCATGTTAGGAGAAAACCCTAAGAAAGGTTAAAAAACACACTAATAGGTGTCATCCTATTAAAGGATTTAAATCACTCTATGAGGAGTGCCCATGTTAGAGGTCTTAAGACACTTCAATCTAGAAATGCCACCTAGTTATAGGATTTATAAAAATGACTGTTAAGTCAACTCTATTTAGAGATTTCATCACTAATACAATTATTAGAGAGCAACAATGATTGACCTGATTAATGAAGCAAATGAATTGTAGATCCTGATCACTATTCTAGCTTATTCTCTTGATCCTTCTTTTGGAAATATTCAAGACTAGCTAGGTTACTGAGAGGGGAGGGGTGAATCAGTAACCTCAAAACTTTTTAACAAATTTAGAACTTAATAATATAATCTAATTACCATTAATTGATCTAATATATTCATGAGGAACTGAAAGCATAAAACAATTTGAACACAATATTTGGTGACCTAGAAACCTTCCAAATAGAAAGTAAAATTGGGGTGGGGATGATACTCATAAAAATTCAATACTACAACATAAAGTTGTCTTGTTAAGGCTTACAATGATCACTTCTAATGATCTACCCTATTAGGAGCAATGATGACTGCTAGGTCCACCTTGTTAGAGGTTTTACAAACATACAATGAAGTATGCACTCGATAAAGAGATTTAAAGAAAATACTGTTAGGTCTACCCTGTTAAAGGATTTGAAGACGATTCACCTTCTAGGATGAAATAGTAGATCTAAATTACAACTAAATTGCTCTTTTAATATCCTTGAAGTACTTATCACCTCTATGTGATAGATGTAACTTTGCTACTCCTGATATGGCCTTACAATACAATTTATTCTACTGTTGATTCTCATTTCAATGCTTGTATTTCATTTGCATTAACTCATATCAAAATATTATGCACTTTGGATATGATACAATACATTCATATATATCAATTGAATTCACATAATTACAAGGTTGGCCAATACACAAGTTAACACCAATATTAGAAAGTCAACCCAAATGTAGATACTTGAGTTTTGAAAATTGACTTGGTGACTTTCTGATACACGTTGCCCATTATCATTACTTGGCATCATCATGCACTCAGTAGAAGTAGATGCTCAATTCATACTAATCACTTTAACATAGTTTTGAACTCAGTGTACAGTGGTGACTTGGTAGATGTAGTGTCGCTTGGTAGAAATTGAATTCCATGTTTACCATGCTTGCACTCGGTAAACACTAATTATCTCATCACTCAGTTAACACTAACTTCACTTCTCAAGAATTGATGACTTGAAAGACACTACAAATCTTGTTAACCACTAAATGGCTTAGTAAGAATTCTTGGACTTCACACTGCTTAAATTCACTTGGTAACAACTGGAATGCTCAGTAGGAATTGTGAAGCTTGGTGATCACTGAATTACATGGAAAACACTAGAGACTATTCAAAGATCTTGGTAACCATACATAATTTGAATAAGTGTTGTCACTAATAAAAAACTTGACTTAATGCCAACAATCTCCCCCTTTGGCATTAGTGACAAAAACACTTATCAAGCAAAACTTATGTACAACATAGTGTGATACTTAGCTTGATATAGCATTTTGTTTCTTTGAGATTTTTTAAAATTTATCTTAGTAACTTTGTTATATATACATTTTGCATATATCTCCCACATACAATGTACATATTGTGTCATACTAAGTGTATCTCCTAGTATGGTATATTTCTCTCATGATATTTACAAATATATTTCCTCCTTAATTATGTACATGTGTCTCCCCCTTTTTGACAATAATGCCAAAGATTTATACACAATCTACTTATATGGAGACACCAAAATGTGAGAGAAATTCAAAATGTACCTTAAGAATGAGAGTTAAGGTCTTGTCCTAGTTATCTTGCAAAACTTTACATGTTTGAAGAGAAAATTGTGCTTCTACAGAGAGGTCAATCATGTGATCTGCAATTGAGAAATTATTGTCATAGATCAATGTTTTGGAATAGGCAATGTGCTTTTGCATTATATCCATGATGGGATGTATCATATTCTGAATGTCTATGAGTGTAGACTGGATCCTTGCTTCCTCTCTCAATAATTCTTCCTACACATCTGATAAGAATCTGATCTTCATTTGATGTGCAGAGCTTGAACTAGGGTCAAGTTGCAACTTCTTTACACTAGCCATGAGATCTTCATCAATTTTATTCAATTTTCTCTTTATTTCTTTAGTATACTCGATAGTATCACATAACTTGGCAAAAAGAGATGTTACATTTGTGTAAGAAGTTTCAAGATTTGTCAAAATTGTAGAAAGCTCTACTTGTTGGATATCTATTTGCTAAGCAATGTGCTCAAACACTTTCTTATCAAACTTCTTTTCTATTTTCTTAATTAACTTATCTTGGCCACTCAAATATTTATTGAATTTTCTAAATTTCCTCTTCTAATTGCAAAAAAATTTGTTGAGAAGAATCAACTTCAACACCTATAGCATTTTTCAAAATATTCTTTGCATCCTCAATAATCTTGTATTCTATATCTTTCTCTTCTTTGAGTTTCTTTTGTATTGCTTTCTTATGGAGGAGTTGACTAGCTAATTACATTTGATCTACAGTGGCATTATCAAAGTCCCACTTGGGAATCTAGATTTTCCTTATCTAGATCTAGATATTCAACTATTTCCTTCCCACTAATCAAAAGTCTTGGTTAAGTCTTTGGCTCAACTATCTTTGAAGATAATGCTTTAGGATTTAGAATAGAAACAATAGTGGAAATAGTAGGACTAGCAGTGAAAACTTGTACAATGCCTACTGGTGGAATACATACTGGAATACTTATAGAATCCAAAACTAATGTATTTTCCAAACTTCCCAAAATTGAGGTATTCACAAGTGAAGTATTGACAAAAGTATTTATAATTGAAGCACTTATTGGAGTATGCACAACTGAAATAGTCAAAACTGTAGAATGCAAAACTGTACTTATTGCCAAGGAGCTTAAAATTATGGAATACTCAGTATCCATTGC
Source organism: Cupressus sempervirens (assembly GCA_028749045.1). NCBI lineage: Eukaryota > Viridiplantae > Streptophyta > Pinopsida > Cupressales > Cupressaceae > Cupressus > Cupressus sempervirens. The sequence goes on along the minus strand of CM053787.1, from coordinate 911,760,534 downwards.
TGATGTTGGCTCAGTAACAAAAGGATTCTACAACTTAGTGGATGAATTGGTAGACACTTCTATCTATGATGTGTTGAGTGAGAGGTAGTAGGGAGTGATTAGACATTTCATGTATCAATGATTGTCACAACCAAAGTTGCTGAAGCTATCTTTGAGTGTGATGATGTTGAAAGTTTTTCTAGAGAGTGAGGAAGTGAAGCTATGATAGCCTGTCATCCACTATCTGTAAGGATTTCTAGGTGAAAGCTTGTAACTTGGCAACCAAACATAACCATGTTACTCCTGACTTTTCTCGATAGAGTCCATGACCCAACATTGCTTGGTAGTGAAGTATATTTGTTCATAACTATTACTGATCTTGTTGATGATTCTTTTTTATTTTGAATACCAATATGAATCTTTACTTCCTTTCACTTTGGAACTATTTAAGATGTGACCTTAAAAACATAGTTCCAGGTCTTCCTCAAGAACTTAATTGGAAATGGTGGAGTCACCCACTTCTTGAGTGACATGACTTTCATCTCTTGAACTATCTTGCTCGGTAGATTTGGGAATCGATTGCTATCTCATTTGCTTCCTGATGCTATCAAATTTTTCTTTCTTTTCATCTTCAACTTTACCTGTATTCATGCAATTCTTAGCTATATGACCAAGTTTAGTACATGTGTAACATCTTATGGTGGCATCCTTTCTTCTCATATGATGTCTAACACAATTCATACCAATGTGTCCATATTCTCCAAAGTAATGAGATCTACACCAAGTGTTGTAGTCCCAACCAAATATTGCCTTCAAAAATTGTTTCGCTAGATTGAATAACTTAGATTTGCATTCAGATGCCTTGTGATTTTGTTTCTTGCATTTGTGACACTTTCCCTAAAACTTTGGTTTCTCTTTGCATTCATTTCATTTATGACCATACTGACTGCAATTGTAGCATTTTCCATTACTCCAAAATTTATTTAATGGATGACCTATCTTACACAGTAATTGCAAGTAGGTCTTTGATTCCTTTGAGCACCTTGTTTGGAGGATTCACCTTCTTCTTTATATCCAAGTCATGCCTTACCTTTTTACCTATAAAGATTCTGCTCACTTTGTCGATTCAATTGATCCATGTATGCTTGGGATTTCATTACTCTTTCATTGAGTTACTTTTTAGAATTTAGATCAATTCTCAACCTTTCATTGATTTTCTTTTTAGAGTTTAAGTCATTCCTTAACCTTTCATTTTTAGATCTTAGACTCATGATTTCATCGTTTGCATTGGAGAGTTGATTAATAAGATTTTCTTTGTGAAGGGATTGATTTTGAATTTTATTGTTCCTTACCTCCAAGTCTTCTTTTTCCTTATTTCTCTATTCTAAGATTTCACTTAATCTTATTGACTGAATTTCTTGTTCTCTTTTCAATTTTCTTACTTCTTCTTGTAGGGAACCATTATTTTCTAGTATTTCTTTGGTTGCATCACTTAATTCATCTGAACTACTTGAGGGGAGAAAATCTTCATCTTCTCTTCAACATATTGGTGTCCATTCATCTAATTTGCAAGTTCTTTCCTTCTTTTTAGAGATTGGGAAAGATGCCCTTTTGCTTTCTTGAGTTGAGCTATGGGCATCTCTAGATCTAACTTTTCATTGTCAATAGCTTTGTCAAGTCTAAATATCTCCATTGTCCTTGATCTTTGTTCAAGTTGTCAAACTTTATCCTGAGAACCATAATGCTCTGATACCAATTGTTGGAAATATTTAAGACTAGCTAGGTTACTGACAGGGGAGGGGTGAATTAGTAACCTCAAAATTTTTTTAACAATTTTAGAACTTAATAACAGAATCCAATTACTATCAATAGATCTAATCTATTCATGAGGAACTAAAAGCATAAAACACTTTGAACACAATATTTGGTGACCTAGAAACCTTCCAAATAGAAAGTAAAATTGGGGTGGGGATGATACCCAAAAAAATTCAATATTGCAGCATAAAGTTGGCCTATTAAGTCTTGCAATGATCACTTCTAATGACCTACCCTATTAGGAGAAATTAGGACTACTATGTCCACCTTACTAGAGGTTTTACAAACATATAATGAAGTATGCACTTGGTAAAGAGATTTAAAGAAAAGACTATTAAGTATACCCTATTAAAGGATTTGAAGTTGATTCACCCATTAGGATGAAACAATAGATCTAATTTACAACTCAATTGTTGATTAAGATCCTTGAAGTACTAATCACCTCTATGTGATAGATGTAACTTTGCTACTCTTGATATGGCCTTGTAATACACTTTATTCTGTTGTTGATTCACATTTGCATGCTTGCATTTCATTCACATTAACTCATATAAAAACATTACACACTTTATATATGATACAATATATACATATATATCAATCCAATTCACATAATTACAAGGTCAGCCAATACACAAGTTAACACCAATATTACAAAGTCAGCCCAAATGTAGATACTTAGGTTCTGAAAATTGACTTGGTGACTTTCTGATTTATAGCATCCACTATCATTACTCGGCATTGTCATGCACTTGGTAGAAGTAGAGGCTCAGTCCATACTAATCACTTCAATGTAGTTTCAAACTTGGTGTACAATGGTGACTCGATAGATATAGTGTCACTTGGTAGAAACTAAATTCCATGTTTACCATGCATGCACTTGATAAACACTAATTATCTCATCACTTGATTAACACTAACTTTTCTTCTCAAGAACTAATGACTTATTAGTCACTATGAAGCTTGGTAACCACTGAATGGCTCAGTAAGAGCTGTTGGACTTCACACTACTTGAATTCACTTGGTAACCATTAGAATGCTCGATAGGAATTGTGAAGCTTAGTGACCACTGAATTACATGGAAAACACTAGAGACTATTCAAAGAGCTCGATAACCATACATAATCTAAATAAGTGTTTTCACTAATAAAAAACTTGACTTAATGCCAACACCTTCTTGATCAAAAAATTCTTTGCAGCTCCTTGGATACTCTGCACTAAATCAAATATCTTTTTTTATTCACACCTTATCTTATTCTTTTTCACTTCCTCATATTTAAAACCACATCTTGAATTTCATATATATGAAATCCAATTCCAAGTCATCCTCAATACACTTTCAAATAAAAAAATAACAACCACTAAGTTTTCTTACAAAAAAAAACTCATAAATAAAACTAATCTGCAGTACACTAGTTAAAATTGGGTCACTCGGTTACCACTAAGTTACTTGGTAATCAACCAGACTCAGTTTACACTGAACTCTTTTGGTAACTAACCTAACTTGGTTTACACATGAATATCTAAACTTCTATTCTTCTAAAGTTATACTCGGCTAATGATGGAGTTTTTAGAACTTGTTTCCAACTAGAATTGGTTAGTTAGAGTATAACATTTATGTAATATCAATGACAATATACAATTGAATGATTGTTATAAAAATCTCCCTCTTTGTCATTGATGGTGACACAATATGTCATTAAGAAAAGAAAACCTAGAGAAATCAGGATTATTTATAAGATTTTATAATGTCCTTAGTTTCATTATGATTCTCCTTCCATATATGAGAACTTCCTCTAAGATTCTCCCTCTGCCACCTTATCTTCATACTCCATCAAATCAAATTCTCCCTCTTGTAGATTACTACCTCTAGTTTTATTATTCTTTGATTAGAATAATCTTTTTCTTGATGAACATATAACATGATTCTCCCCCTCTTTTACATCAATTTCTAAAGACTTGACACAATGATTTTATAATGTACCAGATGTACTGATTCATATGCAATGAGCTCTAAATTCTTTGCATCAACTTAAAAGTTATTTAAAATAGTTTGATTGATGGATCAATAATCTATAGTATAGTGAGTATCAGTAGGGGAATGACTCCTACCTTTCCTCTTAGGTCCAAAATTTTTACCTTACTTAATGCTTTGGTAAATATGTTAGCAACCTACTCCTTTTTGCTCAAATTTTCTAATGACAATTAGCTAATGAAGATATGTAATTGTTGTCATTTATGGCAATAGATGATGTACATAATTACAAGAAACCTTAGAAATAAAGATACTTAGCTTTTGGTACTTAGAAATTTGTCTTAGTATGAATTTGGTATACATCAGTGTATTTTTTTGTGTGCAACTTGTTATTGACATCATATTATGACTAGAAAAGTTAGATGGAGATTGTATACATGTTGATGATGATGTGTATAACCTCAAAAGTCAGTACAGACTTTAGGAAAAAGAGTTATTCATGTTTTACCAATGAAACAAGATAACAAAATTAAAGGAAATGAATTATTTTGTTTACAAAATAATTACTTGTCCAATTAGGGCCAACATCCTAAATGTTTACTCTATGTTGGAAAAGTATATTATGGTCTTAGCTGACCTAGTAGTAATTTTTGTAAAGGTATGGTATTTATTCAAAGGACATCTTGAAAATTAAGATAGAGAAGTTGTGTTGAGAAATTGTATGTGAACTTTTATGAAAGTGGTATATGCGAATTTTGTGAAGCTATTTTGTTATATGAGATTGAACTGAGAAAGAATGTATATTCCAGAAGTCTAATTAGTTGTTTGGGCAGTGAGCTCTTCTTATAATTGGAAGTGCATGTTTGGGTAGTGGGCTCATCTTGCATCTACTATACTACAACTCCTAATAGGGTTTGAATTTCCTAACAGGGATTCAAAGTCTCGTAAAAGGGACTATCTATACTGAATTTTCTCATTGACTCCTAGTAGGGTCCATCCTCTAACAAGAAACTTATATATCAGTATACTATCTAATGGGTATCATCCCCAACAGGTTTTTCCCTTGGCCATGGTTTCCCTAGTTAAAAAAATATCGTGTTATGAGTTATCTTTGTGCATGGTTACTGTTACTATTCAACATTACTTCATTACTTTTTTATGTTTGGTTTAAACTAACAAATAATATCCAGTTGGTAGCTAAAGTTTGTAAATTACTGATTCACCCCCTTCCCTCTTAGTAATTCCTATTTCTAATGATTTGTATCAAAGTGTAATTACTTAGAAGATACTTAATAGCTTGAGTAAGATCCCTATGGATATGGAATAGTTGATGAAGAACCTTGAAGAGGCACTTGAACAAATTGATCTTATTACTGAAGAAAGAGATAAGATGAAGGATAGATATGAAGACTCCTAAGTATATATTGGATAGTTGAAGTATAAGATTGAACATCTCAAATCCAAGCATGAACCTAAAACTAATGATGATGATTATTCAAAACTAAAGACAAAGTAAAAAATCTTGAAGTATGAATTGAAGATTATGAATCTGAAGTTAACTTTGAGGAGTGATCCTAGCAAAGGTGAATCTGATTTGAAGATTGAGCATATAGATCTTGGAGCGAGTCTGGAAAAGAAGACATCTAAATTTGAAACATTGAAAGAAGAACATGAAGAACTTCATAAGTACAATACTATTGTGAAAGGTGAGTTAACAGAGTGTAAGAAACAACTTGAGAAGCTTTATTCTAGCAAAGAAAAGCCTAATGATTCTATGTCAATACAGAGACCTACTTATGATAACATTGGTCTTGGTTATCTATTTAACATGTTTGCAAAGAAACCTGAGATTAGAATCTAAAAGAAAAAGATAAATATGATGATAAGATTGAATCAAGTCAATCTTTTGATAAACCTAAAGAAGATGGACAAGACAAGGAAGTTGAGATTTTGGATGAACCAAAGCAAGTGGAATCTCCTAAGGAAATTAGGTATGAATTTAAACGTAAGTTTTCTTCATGTAATGAAATAGGTCCTATGAAAAGAGATTGTACGAATACGTCATTTAATCATTTTATGGATTTTTATTGTCATAATTGTCATGGTATGGGTCATAAACCAATTGATTTTACGAAACCTAAGTATGATAATGATAGAAGGAATAATATAATGTCTAGAAATACTAACCCTATAGATAGAAGAAGTTCTAATGAAAGGACATCAAAAGAAGGAAGACCCTATGAAGAAAGAAGATAGATCATGTGTTATAAGTGTAACAACTTTTGACATATAGCTTGGAATTGTAAAGCACTTAATAATCAATAGAATCCTAGAAGTAGAACTCTAGTATGTCAGTTATGCAACAACTTTGGACATACAAAAAAGTATTGAGAATGGATAGAAACTTTAGAGATAGAAGGAACATTAGAAAAAACTTTGAAAATAGAAGGAATGATGGAAGAAACAATAGAAATGATAGAATGAACCATGAGAAGACTATGGAACCAACAAAGATAATGAGGAACAAAGAAATGTTGTCAGTGAACTTTGAGAAGAACTCAATGAGGAATTTGTAAAAGGATTAGACATCTCAAAAGAAAATCTAGAAGATGATGAGACAAGAAGATTGAAGTAAATAATCGAGTTTGATTCGACTAAGTTGAATTAAGCTTATTCACAACACTAGATTTTGTAACTTCGCTAAGAGATCGAGTTATGGGTAGCAAAGTTGGGAAAAGGTGTATCAAGATAATTTTAGGCTTTATCTAACCTCACTTGTAATTTGGAGGTTATGTAAACTAAATATGAAGGAATTTAGAGTTACTATTATTACAGAGTAAGTCAATTCTATAGCAAAAGATGAAAACTATGTTCTTACTAAGAATTTCATGGGGCAAAGTTTTGTGGAGCATTTTCATGATGAAAAGAAGCTATGGTAAACTTTGGGTAGCATCTGAAGATTGGATAGAAGATCTTGAGCAGATATTTGATCTCAAAGTGCAATTGATAGCATTTTAATATTTGAAAAGTATGAAATTAATGCAAGTTCAAGTTGAACAAATAAAATGGAGTACAAACTTGATTACCATTTCATTGTGATTACATGTGAAGCATAGAGAACTCAAAAGTGACTTGACAAGGAAATTTTGAAGCAAACCCTATTTTCAAAAAAGATATTTTATCATTTATTTGCAAAATTTATTTGATAAAAGTTTATATATGATCAAAGTATGGATATGTCAATACTTCATCATGTTAAGAATGAGGAGAAACTGAAATTGAAGGTTATTTTGTGAAACCCATAGAAGGAAACCCTAGTTCAATATTATCCATTACTCTGCACAATGTAGTTTATTTTGAAGATGTAGAAAGTTATCTTAACAATAAGTTTGAATCTATTGGGAGTGAGTATATGTATAAAGATATGAAATTAATCTTTAATTACAATATGACTATTAAGCTCAGATATGAACATTTAAGAGAACTAGACTAGTTCAAATATCATTTCTACCAAGAATTGGACATGGATGAGTGGACATAGATAATACTAAGTAGAACACATGATGGAAAACTATGGATGGAAGATAGTGTAGTTGATATTTCAGAAAACCTTATTTATGAGGTATTTGGTCTAAGTAAACAAGGTAGTGTACCTATAGGTGAGAAATTGGTTAAGAAGAAAATTGAGAGTTATACCAAAGCAGTTTATAATGGAAAGGTCATGGTGATCAACAACATTAAACAAGATGATGTAAGATTCATGAGTAGAATCATTTCCTACTCTATATGTGCAAGTTCTAAGATTGGTGAATTGTTGACTAGATTCATCTATGCAGCCTACAAGATATGTGTTGGAGAGGAACAAAATAACGTTAGTGAAATACTAAAAATGCAACTTCTTGAGAACCTAGAGAAAATCAAGAGGACTAAAAATGGTGTGTTGAGATTTTAGTAATTGATCAATCATTTATTTTTTCATGTACTTAATAGATCTCCATATTTGTCAGTGACTTAGATTATGAGTAGTGATAGATGTACAATGGAGAAGATTATAGATATATGTATAATACATCCATCAGATAAAATATTGGATAGTGGGAACTTGATAGTGAAAACATTTCAGAATGAAATGAGAGAAAGATTCAAAATTGCACCTACAATTGTAGATGGATTTAAAGAAGATATTTGTGTTATGGTTGATACATATTTTACTTACATTGAAGTAGTAGAACCTCAAGAAACCTTTCTTGATCCCTTAGGTTATGAATTGAGTGATGAAACAACAGTTGGATACATTGATTTATCATTGAAATTAGAGAAGGACCAAGCTGAGTATAGATTTGGAACCTATGATGAAATTACCCAATCATCTCATCAAGCATCTTTGGAGAAAGAATCTCACAATAAGATAGAAACAATAATGAATAAAGCTTTATTTGAAGCTAGTATGACTGAGAGTGAGTCACAAGCAGTCATACAGACTATGAAATAAGGTATATTGAATGTGCAACCTTTGTCAGTGTCTATTGCAAAAACATCTTTGGAATAGAGCATTGCTTATGCAGTAGTATCAGATGTATAGACAAGTGAGCCAAAGAGGAAATTAGAAAGATTAGTGGAAGCTATGACTACCAAGACAAAAAGGGTCAAGCAACAAGCCACTAGGCCAGGAAAGAGACAAAAGACATTGGTGATAATTGTTGAGTCTAGTGCAGAACAAGAACAAGAAGCTAAACAAATAGAGAAGGTAACTACTTCTAAGCAGTCAGTAGGAAAAGCTTGACAACCCTGAAAGCCAAAGATAGAGAAGATAAATTCAGCTCTTTCTAATAAAGGCAACTTTGTTCAAATGAAAAAATTTTATGACTTGTATAATAACTTTGAGAAATATCATATTGATATCTCTATTGTGAGATACACAATAGCCAATAGTCTAAAACTTAAAGGATATTGAAGGCATGGAAAACTAGAAAGTCTATGACAGATTTATTGAGAAGGCACTAGCTCTAGAAGAGGACTTAGAACTTTGGAAGTCTATGATAAGAACAATATGAAAGAATGATGATGAAGAAGAAGTGAAGAGATTATTGAATAATCTAGCACCTTGCTTGAGGAACAAGGTAAGACCATTCCTATTTATGGTGGGTAAGAAAGATAAGTTAACAAGTGAAATTATGGCAACTATAATTCAGATGATGACAAAGTCCAAGGCAACATCTTCACCAGCACCCAAAACCGTGGAAGTGTCAATAAGTGGTGACACAATTTAGATAGATTATACTAATGTTGCCATTAACATTGATGTTACTAAACCATTTGAGAATTTTGAATAGAATGAACATTATAATGAGGATATTGAGAAAAAATAAAACAAATTGAAGAGGAAAAGAGGTTATTAGAGGAAGAGAAGAAGAAAATAGAAGAGACCAAGCCGAAATTGCTTGAAGATGAGATGAAAAGAATAGTAGAGGAAGAAAAGAAAAGATTAGGTCAAGAAGAAATGAAAAGGAAATTAGAGGAAGACAAGAAGAAGAGATTAGAAGAGGAAGAAAAGAGAGAGAAAGAAAGAAAGGAAAGAGAAGGGAAAGAAGAAAAAGAGAGAAGAGTCAAAGAGGCAACTAAAAAAAAGCAAAAGGAAGATGACACTAAACCTTCTAGTTCATCTACTCCACTTTTTCTCGCTAGCCTGACAATGGATGATGATGATAAAACTAACTTCATCTCATCTTTGTCAAAACTTATTGAAAAGAATAGAATAGTGAAGAGCTTGCAGAGAACCTTGATGGAGGCAACTGAAAAATTACATAGTACTGTGGTAGTCTAGCATATAGAGGCAAATCTTGAATAGAGGGCATAGGCAGTGTGAAAATATTTTGATGAAGAATTCTCAAATTTGTTGAATGTTACAGAAACAAGGGCACAATCTCACATGATGCTAACTTGTTCTCTGGGAATTTTAGCATGTATCTCCAATGGTTCTAGAATGTAGCTTCATGAGATCCTGTCATGCTTTGAAGTTATCTTTGTTTAACTTACGAATCTCTCTTTTGTAAGACATCTTGATCTTTAACTTAGGTCCTTGAAAAATTTCTTGTAAGAACCAAGATCTCTAATACCAATTCTTGGACATATAAGAGGAGTAACTAAGAGGGGAGGGGTGAATCAATTACCACAAAAATAATTCCAATCCCTTAGATCTCAATACAAACTTCCTTAAGTCATATCTTGGTTAAAATTGGATATTCAAAGTAACATGATTAATAAAGCAATATTAAGATAATGATTTGTATTAACCTTTAGTAACTTAGTTATAGAAAGATAAAGCAAAAGTAAAATAAAATGACCACATGAGACATCGAGATTTAACATGGAAAGCCAATTTGGCAAAACCACCAATGCAACTACTTACAACTTTTTTTAGAGTAATAAGATATTTCCATATTAATTAAATCATTTTGATCTTATTATTAAGTCACCTATTATATCTAGTTTACTTTAGCTAAACTTTAGGCATATAATAATTCATTATTATCATGCAACCTAGGTTTTACTTGTTAGGGTTCTGATCTTCTTTCTATAAGGATTGATCTTTTTGTAATTTTATTCATTTCACTTTTGATAATAGCAATCTAGTTTATTCTCATCAAGAGTGTCTCATTTGTGGATCTAGGAATTCCAACCTCCATATCTTTTTGGTTCTCTTTTTCTGTGATAGGTGGTTGCATGCAAATTATTATTGGGAGTTATGGGGTTGATCTTTCATAAACTTCAACATGGTATCAGAGTTCTATATCTTCATGCCCCTATTCTATTTATGAGAATTCTTGGCTTTCAGATCTATGTTTTTTCTTTTAGAGAGTTTCATTTTTCAGAGTTCTTTTGTATTGAATCTAGGTGCTCACTGATTTTTGGGTCACTTTGAGCCCAAACAGACATCACTATTGAGCTTAGAGTGTCCAAAAACCCTTATATCTTCATATTAAATTTTTCCAATTTGGACATACTTGGAATTTGAGGCTAAAATATTTTGCTTCTAGATCGAGCACATTTCCCAAGGTGATGATTTTCTGACTTTTGGCACTCAAATCAACATTTTTGCTTTGAAAATCAAGATTTTTACATATTTCTTGAGGTAGTGATTTTGTGATTTTTGGCACAAAAACATTAAGATTTTTTGACATGCAAATGAAGACTTTTTGGTCATGCAAATCGAGATAATTTTGGCATGGAACTAAAATGCATTGCAACGCAATTATCATATTGCTGGGCACACTTTTTGAGGCATTTAGGCATGGATCCCAAAATGATTAAAAAAAATTCTAGCACTTTTTTGACCTACATGTGGTTTTTTGGCCATAATTTGCTCATCTAGACTTCATTTTTTGATTTGAAAGAATCACCGAAAAGCAATTTTTGAGCCCATCGTAATGGTGCAACTTATTTGGGGTTTTTATGTTGTTTTGGGGCTTTTTTTGGATATAAAAGATAGAATTTCTATTTTTCACTCCAAGAGACAAATTTTGAGACATTTTATATTCTAGGTTCTGCTCCAATCACATCTCATTTAGTTATTTACTTTTATGCATTCTGATGGATATCTTGGTTATTTCATGTCTGGGGATCAATTTTTTTGTTTTAGATGATTTTTCATGGGTTATAATCTCTATTGTATCATCTTTATGTCTCTTTTGATCTTTGTTGACATCCTTTTGTAGTATTTTTGCAAACATACTAAGATAAAGTGCTAGTCTATTGCATTTTTGGATCTTGGACATCTTTGTGTTTTATTGTACTCACACTAAAAATAAATTTCATTGGGACGTTTCATGTTGGCCATATTCAAAATTTTCCTTTGTTAAGTGAGTGTTCCTTCCATGCTATTAGCCTCATGTTGTGTTGATGACACATGCCACTATAGGTGTTTGTACTTCTTTTGCACTCTCGATGTTCCTGGTTCTTCCTTCTGTAGGAGATATTGCATTCAATTTTAGTGTTCATGTCTTACCTCTCATTATTATAGTGGAGTTATGTTGGCTCTATTTATTTCTTGATTAGATGGACTGAGCTATGTACTTAGTATTTGATCCTATGTACTAGGAAATTGTAGTGGCTGGATACCTATGCATTTCAATGAGATGGATCATTTACTATATAGACATTCTTTCATTCCTAGTTTTGGAGGCCATGAAGATACCTTCAATCTTTGATTGATCAGATCTTTAGACTTATTCTTCTCTACCTAGTCATGTTCTATACAATGGAGGTTCTTCAAATGAGTAGTTTGGTAGTGTTTGCAGCTTCATGCTTCAATGGTGTTCTTCATGATTATCAATTAATTCATATCTTCTGGAACATTTGTTCCATCTCGTTTTGGAGTAGGATTTTTCCCATGTGGTTTTATCTATTCCTCTTGTTTATAGAGATTTAGTTATGCACAAGTACCTCATCAAGCCTTGTTCCTAGGACCCAAATTTTCTTTCAGTAATAGTTTCTAGGTTTTTAGCTACTCCCTAAGTTTATCTTAAAGGGTGGTGATAGTGGTGTAGGATAACCTAGGGGTAAGGTAAAACCCTAAAGGAATTTTGGTTTGTAAATGGTCTAACCAACCATGGAAAAAATAAGGATTAGTTATAGAGTCCCAAGGTGAGTGTAGGAAGGTTAATTTGGTTGGTTTGAGTCTAGAAGTTAAAAGTTGTCAAGTAGGTCATAGGAAGCAAAAAGTTACTCAAAGTACTTAAACTGGAAAAATGATGTGAAAAGACCCAACTAGTGGTTAAATCAGGTGAAAATTGGTCATTTATGATATTAATCCATGTGGAAATATTTGGGACCAAACTGGTCAAGGTTGGAGTCTTGGTTTGCAACAATTGCAAAAATTGTGAAAAAGTTGCTCATTGACAACTTTTCAATTTTACAAAGTTGCTAAGCAACTTTTTAGGAAGTTTTTGGAAATGAAAAACTTGGAGAATTTATGGATTAGTTCAATGGACAAGAAGGGGAAAACTATTTAGGCATCCCTCAATCTAGTTCCAAGAGTTTGATACTTGGATGTATAGACAACACCTGTTAGTGCAACACTATATGAGCATTGGAGTAGTTTTTTGTGACCTAATGAATTAGAGGAGTTGATTGTGTTACTATTTTAATTGATTTTTCTTCCTTGGATCATTTTTTGAAACTATTTATACTTGTTTGGATTCAAGTGTTTCATTTCTTTAGGTCTAGAAAATCATTTTCTTTATGTGATATTAATGTCCAATTTCGAGTTGTTAGCATAGAAATGGCTATGGACTGAACTTCCGTGGTCAAAATCTCATGGCCTTTGGAAATAATGAAATAGAATTTGTATTGTTTGTAAATATGGAAGGTGGGGTTTGTACAAGACATTTGGCCATGGTTACAAGTGAGCCCTAGGGAAGCTAGCAAAGCTTGGCAAGGCACAATATATGCTTGTAAAGAAGTGCAGTGGTAAATTGGGGATTGGTGCGAGTCAATATCTATAAGGTAGAGAAAGAGTAGGGTACTAAGAGTGTTTTATTTAGAGGAGGAGGAAGGAAATGAAGAGGAACTCCTTAGAAGAAAAGAAACTTTTCTTTTACCTTATAAACCCTCAAAATAGGGATTTTTAGATACTGTACTGTATAGACAATGCTATTACCTATGACCACCAAAATCCTTTAGTCGACATCCATAGGAGACAAGGTCATTTAGAAACCTAATGGACTTATTAAGGGTTTTTGGGAGGAAAATCTATACCCTTGTTTTTAAAAGGGCTAATAAGGACTATTAGGGCTACAAGGCCAATTTGAGTAGTTTAGAGTTATGGGTATGATGGACCTAAAATAATGATGCAAAATGGTGGGGAATGTATCCAAGAACTCATTACAAGAACCTAAGCTTGTTTTGTACCTAGAAATAATAGTGTGATGGAATTTTCCCTTGTAGGCTTAAATGTACCTAGTGGGAAAAATGGGAAGGAGAGAAGGTAAACTTAAATTATTGGGGAGTTTTCTTAGAGAAAGGGGATCTAGAGTATTATTCCCTAGAGTAGGGTTGAAGAAATAACCTTAGGAGGCCATAGGTAGCCTTAATGGAGCTAGTGAGCTCTTGTGGAAGAAAACTTCTCACCAGTTAGAGTAATAAGATATTGCCTTATTAATTAAATAATTTTGATTTAATTATTAAGTCCTTTGCTTATCTCTAGTTTACTTAAGCTAAACTTTAGGCATATAATAATCAATTATTTTATTAATTATGATCACGCAACCTAGGCTTTACCTATAAGGGTTCTGATCTCCTTTTTAAAGGATTGATATTCTTGTAATTTATTCAATTCACTTTTGATAATAATATATATGTTTTTGCTTATAAGAATATCTCATCTATGGATCTAGGAATTCTAGGCTCCATAGCTTTTTTCTTCTCTCTTTTTATGAAAAGTGTTTGCATCTAGGTAATTATTTGGAGCTATGGGGTTGATCTTTCATCAATTTCAACACTTTTCACTCTTCTGAAGTGAGCCTCGTTTGGGGCCGAACCTATTAAAGGTTACAAAACACACTATTTAGGTATGACCCTATTAAAGGATTTAAATCACCTTTTTAGAAGTGTTAAGATAGTTTAATCTAGACATGCCACCTATTTTACAAAATGACTATTAAGTCAACTCTATTAAAATATTTCTTCACCATTATAATTGTTAGAGATTAACAATGATTGACCGATTGATGAAGCAACTAAATTATAGATTCAGATCACTATTCTAGCTTATTCTTTGGATCATTCTTGATGAGAATATTCTTTGCAGCTCCTTGGATACTTTGCACTAAATCAAATATCATTTTTTATTTGCATCTTATCATTGTGTTCTCTTTCTCATATTTCAATCCACATCTTGACCATTCATATATATGAAATCCAATGTAAAGTTGGTTTGAATACCCTTTCAAATAAATAAATAACATCCACTAGTTCAACTTGCATAAACCAATAAATAAATAAAACTAGTTTGTAGTAGATTGACTAAAATTGGGTCACTTGGTTACCACTAAGTTCCTTGGTAACCAACTTGACTCGGTCTACACTAAACTCCTTTGGTAACTGACCTGACTCAATTTACATAGGAATCTCTAAACTTCTCTTCATTTGAAATTATGCTTGGCTGATACTAGATTCTTCTGAACTTGGTTTTGACTGGGAATGCTTAGTTAGAGTATAACTTCTGTGTAACATCAATGAAAATATAAAACTAAATAATTGTTATCAACACATAAAAGATGCAACATTCTACTAGGTTCTTAGAGTATTAGATTGATAGAGAGGGATATCTAGATGAGGATGATGATGATAAAGGGAGAGGCTTACTTTTGGCTACTCATCTTCAATGATATGTGTCAAAAAATATATCTATTACTACTATGGTTTTTGATTGTTCACGCCTTGTACTTCCATGAAACTTTGCTAGTTTTTTTAGTTTTGTAGAGGGTGTGTGCTGTACTTGATGGGTTCCCATACTTTCCTACATTGAGTTATAGGTAGGGATTTATTTCCTACTCTAGATAGGGTTCAAGGTCTATGTGGGTAGATTTTCCTTAGGTACTACCCAATGTTTATATTTTTTTCTTAACTTTCAAGTGCTCCCTTCATATACTTCTCTTTGTAAGCATGGGGCTCTTCTTTCATATTTTCTTAGGAGTCTCTTTTGTCTTATCTTCTCTATGTGAATGGGGGCTTTTGATGTTTCTATGGGTCTCTCAATGTTGGCATGCCCTTGTCATGTTCTCTATAGGGTTCATGTTGCTAAGTGGATTGTTCTAGGGACTCTTTTCTTCCCCACTTTTGCATAATTATGCATTGTAGCCTATAATCACCAAGGATCTCAATCTTATGCCTCTTTATGATTTTTTCTTCTATTAGCCACTTCTAAGGACATGCACATGCCCATGTGTGCAATGCATTCACACAATGTGAAGTTTCAATTTGACCACATAATTCTCAATTCCACCGCATCATCTTTTTACTCTTTTTTATTTATTTCATGCATAATAAAACTACATGTATATAGTGAGTAATGTAGGAGTCATTTTAAATTATTTTTAATTAGTCTGTATATTTTTTGTTATCATGCAATCTCCTTTCATGTCAATATTTAGAATTCTTTTTATAGTTAACACTATGTCTTTCCTAATCAGAGTATAGGAATAAGACTTTTAGATTCTTTTTATGTACTCTATTTTTCCAGAATTACTATGGTCAATTAAAAAAAGCTTTAAATTTGATCTCTTATGTCCATTTTTTTAATAGATTATTGTTTTGGTTTTCTAATTTCATCAATTTAGTGTAGGTAATGTGATTAAGATCCTCAATTAGTATCAAAGAAGGCTGTAGAATTTTTTTTCTTGTAGTTAGGATAGTGGTTCCGTTCAAGATATTTTAGAATGAGAAATGGTAGTAACTTTGGATTATAGCTTGTGCTATTTTTTGGAGACAAATACAAATATTGGAGTATCAAGATGAAGACACTACTATTATCAAAAGATCCTTGGGAATTAGTAGAAGGAGGATACACAAATCTAGTAGACCAAAATTCTATAAATACCTTAACATAGGTTCAACAAAATAAATTTAAAGAAGGTCCAAGAAGAATAATAATTGGGTTCTTTTTATTGTTCAAAATGCATTGGATGTGCCTATTTCAATCCATATCATTTGTATGACAAATTCAAAGGATGCATGAGAGACTTTACAAACTAATTACCAAATATTTGACACAATAAGATTGTTGAGACTTTAAAGCCTTCGAAAAGATTTTTAAAATTGAAGTATGAGAGAAGTTGCATCCACTCATGAGTTTGTTACAAGGGCTCAAACAATTATTAATCATCTTAAAACTCAAGGGGAAGCTATTGTAGAGAAAAAAAGTTCTAGAGAAGATTTAGAGATCCCTTCCTCCAATGTTTCATCTAGTGGTCATAGCCATTGAATAGAGTAAAGATACAACTACCTTTAAAATTGAAGAATTGATAGTTTCTTTACAATCACACAAAGAGAGTATGCAATATTCAATAAAGAATTAAGTGTAATCCTTCTAGTACATACTCAAAATTGAAGGAAAACATGTGGCCATTTTTGCCGTCCCACCAAAATTTGAATTCAAAGGTAAAAGCATGGCCAACGGTCATATTTGAATTCAAATATTCAAATAATTCAAATGATATAAGAATATATTTAAAACTTTGGCTTATTCCCTATGTCCCTAAGTTTCAATCCTTTTATGTTATATCCCTTTGATGACTTCAAATAATGATTATGCAATAACCCTTCATTGCCCAATCACATGTAGTCAAGGCTCATCCATCTTTCACATTGTGACTGAGTAATTGTGGTTTAATGTTGGCATCATCACAGGGTCATGCTAGGTTGAAGGGTTAACCATGGTCAACACAGTAATTTCATAATTTCTCTTTATCACTCATTCATAGGGTCAAATTAGTTAACCCATGATTTACATGGGCAAGTGGTGAGTGCCTTCATTTGCAAGTTTACATGGCTAAATCGCTAACCTATTGTCATGGTAGCAAAGCTAGGAAAACTTATCGATCACATAGTCACAAGATTATACATCAAAGTTAAAAGTTAAGTCACGACTAGGTGATGATGGTTAAGGGTTGTCTTTGTAGGGTCGTAGAAATTTTGTGTTAGTCAAGGTTCAAGCAGTGAAAACATGAATGGAAATGCTAGTAGTTATGTTCTCAATGATCATAGGGTCACAAACATTTGATTTTGACCAAGAGATAAGCCATGACCTAGTGAAAACAACTAAGGATGCTTGTTCACTTGTTCACTAGTTTTAAAATTTAAGGCATAAATTAACCACAAAGAAATGAATGAAGGAAGTCACTGGGTTACAAGCATTAAGAGTTCAAGGTGAAAGAAAGCTATGATGAAATGATCAAGCATGACATGAAGAGTAGTCACAGTTTTGCAAGGTTAAACAATTAGATTGGAAAGTAGACTGTGAAGCCACAATTAGAGGTAGTTAGCGGGTAAACACAAAGATAATAGTTTGATGAGATGGAATGATACTTCAACGGCACTAGGCCATGTGGCAAGTTCAAATGGTTAACTCCTTCTAACTTAGTGACATGGATGACTTGGTGTGTCAAGAAGCAAAGAAGCGGGTCTTTAATGGAAAATTAGATCTTCTCTATTGTCTACAACCATTTCCAACATTCTCCATGTTTGGTAAATGTAAACGGACAGTACATCACTACTTGGTTGCCAATCTACTTGGTTAAAGTATTAATGGCAGTGGTTTCTATCTTCTTAGGGATCTAATGGCTATGCAATATATGATTTTCTTACATTTAGATGTGTACCATGATTAGATCTTTCCTAGATTTGTAGTGATTGTTCTTTGCAACCTTAAATGCAGTTGTTGTGTTTTGTCTTAGTGTAGAAGCTATCCAAGTTATGCTTGGACAAACTATTTTGGTGTATTTCCCCCTTTAGATTAGATTAGGTAGTTTTCTTTGATGCATGCCTTCTCCCTTTTCCTCTCAAAGAGTAGTTAGGTGCACCCTAATAGTAAGGAAGCTGACCTTCACCAAAGACTCAATCTCATAGTTCAAGTCCCATAGCTTGGAGATTTTTTCCATGTTTCACAAGGTTGCCTTTAGGTAAAATTTTAGGAAAGTATGCAAACTTTTGTCACAACAAAACCTAAATACCCTTTTTAATCAAATAAAACTCAAGGGGATTCTTTTACATCTAGAGGACATAGTAGTGGATGAGGAAGAGGAAATACTCAAGGAAGAGGAAGGAGTTCTAAAGATCAAGTAAGAATCCATTGTAAAAATTATGGACATTATGAATCTAAATATAGAAAGGAAAACTTTGAGTTGAATAAGTCAAGAGCCAAAAATATTGAAGAATCTCCTTAAGATGCAAATCACTCTTGGTTATTTAGATGCAATTTGGAAATAAAACCTTTGAATGAAATGTGGAATCTTGATAGTGGGTGCTCAAATCATATGATAGGTAAATCTGATCTCTTTGTCAAATTATGTGAATATGTGAGAGTTCAAGTGAAATTTGGTAATGATAAATAGGTCAATGATATGGGAAAAGGTACCCTTCTAGTAAAAATTGAGAAAGTACTTATTTTCATGACACCTTACATTTTCCAAAGTTACAACATAATGTATTAAGTATTTGGTAACTTACAACAATAAATATATCATGTAGTTTTTGAGGATAACTACTTCAAAGTTTTCAATAAATTAGCTAACCATCATCTTGTAGAAAAGGATTCTATGACAAAGAATAGATTATTTCCTCTCACATTAATTTCTTCTAATATGCATGCTCTTAAGGAAATCACAAATGGTTTATTGTTAAACATCCACATTATTTATCTTTTGAATAGAAACATGAATTTATTCTTAATATGGCATCAATGATATGGTCATTTACATTTTCAAGGCTTAACTTTGCTTCATAAAAAGGACATGGTGATAGGATTTCCTTCCATTCAAATAAAAGAAGAATTTTATTTAGGGTATTCCCTTGGTAAGAAAAATCAACAAACTTTTCTAGTGAACAAATCATGGAGGGTGAAATATCCTATAGAGCTTGTGCATGCTGACATTTTCGGTTCTATACAAGAGGAATCCTTGGGTAAGAATATATATTTTTTGACATTTATTGATTATTTCTCAGTCCACACATGGGTATATTTTCTTTAGAAGAAACCTAAAGTACTTGGATGTTTCAAGCATTTTATGGCTATGACAGAAAAGAAAGGCAAGTATTCCCTTAAAATATTCATAATAGATAGAGGGGAAGAATTTATGTCCAAAGAGTTTGTTGATTAGTGTAACACACATGACATTCAAAGACAACTTATTATAAATTTTACCCTACAATAGAATGGTATTGCATAAAGAAAGAATTGTATCATTATGGACATGGCACAAAGTATGTTAAAGTCCAAGAACCTTCCAAATTCCTATTTGGGAGCTACAATAGAAACTAGAATTTATATTTTGAATAGAATCCCAACAAAAGTGATTAATAATATCACTCTAAATGAATCCTAGAGTGAAAACAAGCCCCCAGTCACTCATTTTTGTGTATTTAGTTTTAGGTTGAACCCACAATAGTGGGTTACACTTTTTTGCCTAAATTAACATTGAACTGTGAATTTTAAGCAGAACTTTCACTTTCGGATGAAAATTTCCATTTGATGATTAGGAATTTGATGGTGAAGTAAATTAGAGTCTTTTAAGATTTTCTATGTAGAGTACAAGTATATTTTTAAATTCTTTTTTTTGAATTGTTTTAATGGAATTATTTTTTCTCCCACGAAAATTGGTATGCTATGAAAAACTTTATTTTTAAAAAGTGACATTTTTTTTGACACACATAACTTTTTTTCTACAATAGATATTAATGCAATTGTTTCAAATTTAGTTTTTTAAAATCCATACCAAAACCATGGAGAAGATCTGATGTATTTATACTTATTATTTCATATTTTATCAGAGTTTAAAGTTGACATAATACAAATTTGGACATACATGGCTTTTGACACATGTAACTTATTATATATTTAATTGATTTCAAAATTTATTTTTTTGATTGAAAGAGGACTCAAATATGAAGACTCTAGTTATTTCTCAAAAAATTTTCTCTCAGTTACTATCTTCCCATGAGCATCCAATATATAGGTATTTTTTTATAAAAATCCTCTGTTCAATTCACATGCAAAAAAATAGACCTCAAAAATTCAAAATTTAGCAAATTCATTGTCATTAGAAAGATCATTTAGAGTAGTTCTAACATTTAAAGTGACATGACTTCATTGCTCCATCTGAACCTAGTAATTGAGCCTATAATCCATGAAAACACATTAAATCTTTTTACACTTGGGAAAGACCTGTAATTACCTAGTTTCGATACAAACCTAAGTTTCTATAGAAACTAAAACATTAGTTTCAATAGAAACAATTTTTTTTTTGGATGAATAGTCCTTTTCAATTAATAAAATTTACTAAGATTACAATTCACAAAAAAGGGGCCAGGGGATACAATATCACCTCGCGAATGAGTTCACACGGTCAAAGCCAAAAAAAACAACATGGCCTCACCCAGAAATTATTCACTATTCATCAAAAAAACTTTTAACAACCTCAAGCTGGCAAGGCAGTACCAGCAGAGGGAGGATCATCTTTATCAGGAAATCCCCATGCATTAATGGGCTTGTGGGGCGAACTGGGAATAGTCCAACTATCAGCAGCATTAGCATGATCTAGGGTAGTCGTAGTCTCTGCATCCTTCTTGTCTGGATGTGGAGGAGAAATTACCAAGGCCAGCTGAGGAAATTTTCCAATGTGCACCCATTCAGGGGGAGGAGCTGAGGACCGGCCAGAAGCTCGCCTAGGGGGAGGAGTCAGGGACCAACCAGAACCACCACGTGGTGGGGAAGCAGAGCGGCACCTCCAATCACCATGTCCACCACTGGGAGAGCGGTGGTGGGGATCCTGGGAGTGCGGCGTGTGTGAATGGTGGCTAGAGGATTGGCATCGAGAATGGCAACTGTGAGACAAAGAGGCATCCGCCGAGGCATCCGGAGGTACTCTGGCAATGGTGCATGGAGCATTGCCCCAATGATTTAACAATTCATGTAAGTGCACAAATTCTAGGGAAACTTTATTAGCTTGCACCTGTATCTGCATAATGACATTTTTATAAATGCATGCCTTAGTGTACATTGCAATGTTAACATCCAAAAAATTGTGAGTGAATAAAACTGCATTCCTATCTTTCCATAGAGAAGAGAAAATTTCCATCCTGAAGGTATGCCAAATCTGGGAGAACTTCCAAGGAATTCTGGGAGAATCACCCAGCAGGATCATGTGCCATGAAAAAGGTTCAGGCCTAAAAGGCTTGAAAAAATCATGAATCCAGTGCCAATAATTCTGAGCATGCTTGCAAAACCAAAAAAAATGCAAAAAGGACTCAGGTTGACCACAGAAGGGGCATCTGGGATTAGGAACCCCAATGTGCTTGAGCCGAGGCCCCAGGGGAAGACCTTGGAAGGCAAGGCACCAAGCAAAGTGGGCAATCTTAGGTTCTGTAATGGCACTACAAATGGTGTCAAAACATTTTCTCCATTGAGAAAGTGAAGATTGGAAATGCCACCCTTGATTAAGCGTGTCCACCATTGGAAGGTGGGATGAAAGCCATTTGTACCCCATATTGGGCTTGTAATTGGTAAATGGAGTGGTAGGATACCACTTCCAATCATGCCACCAAGGATGAATAGACTAAATCCCCACTTTATGAACCAAGTGCATAGGGATGGAAGACAATAGAAGGTCATAAGT
Source organism: Cupressus sempervirens (assembly GCA_028749045.1). Classification (NCBI taxonomy): domain Eukaryota; kingdom Viridiplantae; phylum Streptophyta; class Pinopsida; order Cupressales; family Cupressaceae; genus Cupressus; species Cupressus sempervirens. Next base: position 911,738,376 of record CM053787.1, on the reverse strand, counting down.
CTAGCAATTGAAACTAACAAGGCAATACTAAACTTGCATATCCTCCCATGACTTGAAATTCATGGTGACTCTTGAAAAAATATCCTTGGTATTGCGGATGCCATGTTTAAAGAAATGCAGAGCACTGGCACCTTGAGTCTTGGCAAGAGGAGTACCTTGGATGGCAAACAAGGGAGACCACCAAATGTTCTGTTGATTTTTTTGGTCTAACTTTTTGTGTGATAGAAATCTTTTGTAAAATTGTAGAAAAGTCAGATTTTTCATTCTAAGTGAAACATAGGGTTTCTAGATAATCCATCCATTTGTTAGCCTTTGAAAAAAACTTGTGAAAACCCTACATTCTTTCTATTCGTAAATTGTCAGGCGCAAAATATTTGAATTTTCAAATAAGGCGAATATTCTGTCATCTTTTATTTTCTGTGCCCCCAAGATACCTTTCCTCTCATATTCCCCTAGTCATCCGATCTAAGTAGATCCACCATTGTCGTTACCTCGCTATGCAAACATGGGAACTTTTTATGTATGGCGAGGTATCTAGTGCTGAATAGTTTATAAAACGGGACCACAAAATGAAGATACGGCAGTTGGAGCTTTGTTTTTGGGCTGATTCATTATTCAAGTACACATTGCAATTACTATCAAAATAGGAAAGGGGACCCAGCAAAATCAGTTTGAAGTCAGAGCCGAAATGATGATTTTTTTGATGCTTCACTACCTCACTGTCAAAAAAATTTGACATCACGCCATTAGTGAAGTAGCAAGGCTCATGAAATTGAAGAGCCGATGACATTGCAATTTGTCAGTACCATGAATAATCTAGGTGGCATGAAAAGTAATAACTGCCATTGTTAGAAGCAGTTTAATAGCAGAAATAATAATCTGATGGACCCTTGCATTTCACGGTGCCGAAATTCATTAAAGTTGCCAGAGCTCACTACCTCGCTATCAAAAAAATTTGACATCTCGCCATTAGCGAAGTAGCGAGGCCTCGTGAAATCAAGAGCCGGTGGGACCTTTGGTGATGTGGGATGATGATTAGGACTAAAGTAAGATCTTAAAGGGTGCCAACTTTGCAAAATTATGTACTTCATCAATGCCCTTCTGATCAAATGTATAAAGAGATCCTGAGCATTAGATTAGAACAGAATCAACAGTCCTCGCTACCTCGCTTTGAAAAGTTGCATGTTTTTTAAGCTATACGACGTAGAGAGTATGAATCAAAATACTGCATGTAGTTTCCTCACATTTGATTAGACCTATGATCAACGGTCATCGTCTTCTTGCTATGAAGAGTCACGAGCGAGATATGTATAGTGACATAGCGAATAGGGCCCACTGCCTTCTTTCTGAGCAAGCCTAGTAACATATCATGTACTGAATTCATATCAAATCAATGGTTGTCACTACTTCGCTATGGCAAGGTGCTCATTCTTTATGCATAATGAAGTAGTGACCTGCTGACACGTGTCCTCAATTGCTAGTGGGTTTGGATATAAGCTCCATCAAGGAAAGAGTTATGTATGTGGTAAGTTTTCATTAGATGAATTGACCAACATGTCAAGTGCAATGCCTAGTTGTTCTCTCCGTATCACATGATCATAGGATTTTTGAAGATCGACGACACAGCTTTAAACGCAGAATGTGGTGCCACTCTTTGTATTAATTAGACATGAAAGCATCATGCGTAAAAAAATAGAGTATAACACAGAAGATTTCATCAGTTCATCTTACACAAGAAAAGATTTTGAGCCATTCTTGTGCAGAAGAAATTACTGAAGGAAAGTGTGCTGAAGTCTGGCAGAATTCGTAAAACTGTCTTGTTGGTCTGACTTTTTGTGTAGTAAAATTTTCAGTTAAATCATAGAAAAGTCAAATGTTCTATGCCTAAGTTAAACATAGGGTTTTGGATAAACCATCCATAAGAAATAATCGCCATATAAACCCTTTATCATCTCTATTCATAAATTGTCGAGCGCGAAATTTTGAATTTTCAAAAGAGACAAATATGCTGTCATATTCCTTTTCTTTTCTCCCGGGTTACCTTTCTTCCTATTTGTTGGGTGATGCAATGCGCTCCCCTACTCACAGGTGGTTAATTGTGTGGTGTTCCATGTTCACTAACAGTCATGGCTTTTGGTGCAATGAAAAATGGGCCCTACAATTGGTATCAGAGCCTGGTTTTGGCCTAGTCATGGGTTCAAATCTCCCCGGTGCCATCTCGACCTGCGTAAGCACCTGGTATGCGCATCGAGGGGGAGATTGTTGGGTGATGCGAAGCGCTCCCCTGCCCACAGGTGGTTAATTATGTGGTGTTCCATGTTCACTAACAGTCATGGCTTTTGGTGCAACGACAAATGGGCCCTACACTATTTGTCCCAGCCGTCGGATTCGATTAGATCTACCGTTGGTGTTACCTTGCTATGAAGAGTTGCATGCTTATTAAGTATAGCGAGATAACAAGTATTGAGTATTTTAAGCGGTGGGACCGTAAAGTGAAGATGCGGCGATCGGAGATTTTCTTACTAAATGTTTTATTGTGCAGGTACACTTTGCAATTCACCATCCAAAAAAAGGATAGGGACCCACTAGAATATCTGACATTAGAGCCGGAATGTTGGTTTTTCTGGACGTTCTACCACCTCACTATCGGAAAATTCAGACACTTCACCGTTAGCGAAGTAGCGAGGCCACGTGAAAATCTGAAAATGATGACATTGCATCTTGCTTGTATAATAATTACACCAGGTGGCATGACCAGTCATAGATACTGTTGTCAGAATCAGTTTTAATTAACAGAAGTAATTACTGGGTAACCCTTGCATTCTCCAGCACGGAATCCTTTTAAGTGCCGGAGCTCGCTACCTCGCTATCGGAAAATTCAGGTGCTTCACCGTTAGTGAGTTAGCGAGGCCCCGTAAAATGGTAAATGATAGGCAAGATCTTTGATGACGTGGAATGACAGGTGACTATGATGAATTTTGACATGTGCCAACTATGCAGAGATCCAATTCTCATTAATACCTATCTGACTGAATGTACAAAAAATCTTGAACGTCAGTTTGAAGTGGATCAACGGAGCTCGCTACCTCGCTATGACAAGTTGCATGCTTGTTAAGCCATGCGACATAGCAAATATAAATTAGGAGATCTTGTGTTTTTTCTTCACCTTTGATTTGGCAAGTGATCAATGGTTGTCGTCTCCTCGCTATGAAGAGTTGCAAGGGAGATAATTATAGCGACATAGCGAGCTGGGCCCGCCGCCTTCTTTCTTAAGAAGCCCTATAGCGTATCTTTCAATCATTTCTTGATCTGATCAACGATTGTCGCCGCTTCGCCATGGCAAGGTGCTTGTTCTTTATGCATAACGAAGTAGCGACATGCTGACACGTGTTCTCCGTCGTCAGTGGGTCCAAATATAAGCACCATCAAAAGAAAGAATTCTGTACATGGCAAGTTCTCATTGGGTGAAATAACTGACATGGAAAATATAACTCCTAGTTGTTCTCTCTGTACCGCATGATCGTAGGATCTTTGAAGATCGATGACGCAGTTTTAAATGCAAAATGTAGTGCCACTCTCTGTATTAATTAGACAAGAAAGCTTCGTCCGTGAGGAAAAATAGAGTATAATACAGAGAGATTTCATCAATTTCATTTCACGTGAGAAAAGATTTGGAGCCATTCTTGTGCAGAAGCCATTACTGAAAGAAAAGCGTGCCAAGGTTTGATAAAAAATTGTCAAATTGTCTGTTCGCGGAAAATTTGCAGGAATACAGAAGAGAATTGAGACAAAATTCAAGTAAGTAAAACTACCATCATCTTCGTGAGCTTTTAAGTTTTAAAAGGATAGCCCAAGATGCCTCCGAAGAAGGGATTTACAGGTGCAATAAACTACCTGGATAGAAATGTGCATGATGATTTGCTTGAATTACTTCCTGAGTCTACTGTAGAAATGGTGCAAGTTAAGAGGTTAACCTCACTGAACCCTAGGCTAAGGATAGCTAATGGATTGTATGATAAGGGTAATTGGGTTCGGGATGCTCAAACTTCTCAAACTGGTTTGAGTTTATTCAAAAAATGGTTTGCGGAAAGGAAGTTATATGCCTCTCATGCCAATATATGGAATTTTGATCTTGGGAAGCTTGTTGTCCCCAGCGTGTTTATGGATTTCGACCTATTTGAAGCTATAGCAAAAAACTATGACCAAGCCACTAAGGTAGTGAGAAGAATGGATGGTGAGGCTTTAGTTACCATCAGTCTCGAGGAGATTAGGAAGGTTTTTAGTCTGGGACCTCTCACCATGTATCATGTGCCCATTAATTTGATAGATTTAGAAAAAGAATATATATCCAAGAGGGATGTAGTTAGACAGGGTGCACTGAAAGCCCACATAGGCCAGATTGGAGACCTCCCAACCATAACATTATCTTCCAAAGAACCATTCAAGAAATCATGTTTTAATGCCAGGGAAGTAGAGATATATAGGACCCTGTGCAGAGTCTTCAGAGAGGGCGAAGAAGACTTTATTCTGGTGAGCTTCATGTATATGATCACCCAAATCTCCTCTTTTGGTGTGGAAATAATTTTTGATTTTGCATCTTACTTGGCAAATGAGATTCACCAGGGATTGGTGGGGATTGCAAAGGGCAAGGTGGAAAAGGTTTGGGGTCAGTACTCCTTATTGATGCATATGTTTCTTTTTAAAGGGGCCACTTATTTTGGTAAAGAAATGGTTTTAAATAGAGAACAAGAGGGGGAGGCACTGCCAGTCCAATTATGGAGTGCAAACATGACCTGGGAAGCAGAAAATGCTAGCTTCGTTAGATTTGATAGGCATTTTGCCTCCAAACTAAGATGCCTCATATTGAGTGATAATCCCAGAATCCCTAAGGCATTAATGCACCTTGTTAGGCCTATGGACAAACCCCATAATCTAAAAGTTTCACATAATTGGGGAGTTATTATCCCGTATTCAGTCTCAACTGTCATCAGGGTCTATGGATTCAAAGGAACACCCCATGTGCTACCCTATTAGGTACCTTTAAAGGTAGGGATAGCTGAATTTTTGTGGTAGTTGGGAGGAGTGGAGGAGGCCTTTTTGCACAAAAGGGGGACAAGATCAATTTTTCCTACTTGTACTATAGCCCACCAGTTTGTGATAACTAAAGAAGGGTGGGTCTTTCTCCATAATATTTTGGATCAATATAAGATGGCAGTGTCTCACTCTTGTTTTTGTGATACAGAAGGTTTCTTTAACTCTACCCTTAGATTTAGAATCAAGCTTCGTCCAGTTCAGCATGAATTCTATTTTCCTGAAGATATAATAAGAAATGAATATTCTCTCCATGAGCAAGAAATAAAGAAAGAAAAATGGAGAGTCTATTCAAAAGTTTTGGAATTCATTAATTGTTTTGACAAAGATTACAGTCCTCTTAGTAATGCTGCAAACAATGCAGATAAGGTAAATAAGCTCATGAGTACTTTGTCTGAGATAATGGAAGTAATGAATGAGAAGAAACAACATTTTATTAATTCTTTTCCAGATAAAGCCAGAGAAGTTATGAGAAAATTGGGTTTCACCCCCAACATTGGAATAGGTCCACTGGTGGTACGAAAGAAGACAAGATATACTATTGTTCGGCAGTAGGTGCCCGTTGTACATAAAGAAAAACAGATAGTTGAATCCACCAGCACTGTCCTGGAAGAAAGACCCCCTGAACCTTCTCCCAAAAGAAGAAGAATAATAAGGGAGGAAGAATCCCCTGATGAAAGTTACTCACCTTCTCAAACCCCAATAAGAATTGAGGAAGAACAGCTCACCAATGAGCAATTCGAACAAATGGGGTCACAAGGAGAAATTTTTGTTACACAAGTAGAAATTGATGAAGGGAACCCCCAGGAACCCCCTGTGCCAAGTTTTGAATTAACTATAGCAGATTTCTAAGGAAGGGAATTGGACCCTATTTTGGAAAAGCCAGTTAGCATTTTTTGTCTGATAACAATTTTGTAAGATCTAGGGCTTTCCATCAGTTTGCGTGGAGGGTAAACATGCACATTTTTGAGCAAAGGTGTAAGAATATGAAAATAGAACATCCAGAAATGGATGAGACTTCCATTCAAAATCAAATAAAGGAACAAATGGTGCAAGAGTTCCAAAATATAACCCCTGATGAGGGAAGACAGATGGTAAAAAATGCTAATGTTTTATTATTGCCCAATTGGGACGTTGCTGACGCATTAATTTTTAATTCTGTTTCAAATAATTTAGGACTCCAAGATCCAAATAAAGAGGAATTATTGGGTATAGCATTCAGCAATGATCAAGCTACCCTTGTTATGTGGTCCCTGAGAAGAGGATCTAGAACTACTTCATCACAGCCTGATGATTCAGGATTAACAGGGAGTATCATTGTAAGGACAGTTGCTGATACTTTGAATGTACAGGCAGCCCACATGAATGTGGATTATTCTAAATTTGCCTTGGCTACTGTGGAAAGAGAAGAGATGGAAATGATTGATATGCATAATAAATATGAAATAGTGGTGGATGCCTATAACCAAGAGGTAAAAAGGAGAATTGGGTTGGAAAATAGGGTATCTCAATTAGAGAAGGTACTTGGAAAGAGGAAAGTGGGAGAATCCAGCGCACTGAGAATTGCATATCCTCCACAGTCATCTGTGGGATTAACCCCTATTATTGAGATACCTGACACCCCTGAAAGACCCCAATTATATACTGCAGAGGAATTTGAAGCAGAAAAAACCAAATTACATGAGTGGCAGATAGAATTTAGAAATCAACAAGAAGAGAAATGGAGGCAGGGTGTGACATATTTGAGGGATAAAATACAATGGTCAACTTTTTATGATCAGTTGACAAGGATTGTAACCCTCATGGATGAGTTGAATAAAGAAAAGGATGGACTAGATTCTCTGGCACAGAAATGGAGACAGAGAAACAATGATGTTACAATTATTTGTATATCTACAGTCCAAATGCCTTATCATCAGGTTGAAAGGATTTTTGATTTATTGAATCAATTAGATAATTTTGAGAATAAAAGAGATTCTTTATAGAGAAAATTGATACTCTGTTTTTCAAAATATCTTGCTGAAAAATTCACCCTATTTCCTTGTGCTTTAGAATCTGTTGATATAGTAAAGGAAAAAGAAAAATGGAAAAAGGAAATGGATGAATTATTCGATAATAGAATAACAAACATCATCAGTGAGACTGACCATTGGTTTTGGGCAAAGACAAATGAGGAGTTGGTAAAAGTACAATTATATTATGCTGATATGAGAAAAGAATTCGATGATTTAGAGGAAAATGTCAATTCTTTAATAAAGATACAAAGAGAAACCCTAAGTTTTGATTGGCCAGATGATGATACTTTTAATAGATGGAAAAATTAGTTTAGTGAGTAGATGTCAGGAGGCGATGACGAAGAAGATGTAAGAGTAATAGTTACTTTTGTAATCAGCAATGATGACATAGAAAATCCCCAGGTTAAAGTGAGTTTGTAGGTAACAGAAGATGATACATCACTTACAGACCTTATGGGTATGTACTCTGAAGATGAAGAATGATTGTGAGATCAGATCACAACAACCAAGAAGCATAACAGAAAGGGACTCGCCAAGAATTGTTGTTGTAATTAACCTTTCTGTTATTTTTGTTTTTGTCTTTCTAAAGAAGGACACCTGTCACCTTCTTTAGCCTGAAGCTTGTTGCATCTCACCCTATTTAAGTGAGATCCCAAGGCTAAAGAATGGTCCGAATTCTATTTTTACTAAGTATTGTGCTTAGTTCTATTTTTGGTCCAAACATTTTTGGAAGGAAATTTGTAGTATACTTTTCTGTCAAAATTTCTGAGATATAGATGAATGTAGAAAGAACTATGCTTCTTCTCTGAAGGTCTTTCTGGGTCTATTGTAAAGGATATACCATTTTCAAAGGAAATGAATACAAATTATGAACTGTCCCCATATCTGTTCTTTTCTAAATTTTGTCTCCTTTTAAATACTTAGCTACCTTGATGTTGTGTGAGTAAAAGCTTATGCAATTGATTGCAATATAGTAAGGTTGTACATCCATTTGTTATTGCTGTTAATTCAATGGATTAAATAAAGGCTCTGATGAATGTGATGAGGTTGCTTAGGTGTTAAAAAGGATTTTTGAATGATAAATTCTGGTAAGAATTGCTGATAAGAATTTGTTGCAAAGCAACAAATTAGATCTAAGAATTTACTTGACTCTGAATCCCCAATGGATTAGGCACTGATCGAAAGTATTTCAGCTGAAAGAGAAGTATATTATGACTGGTTTTTTCAAAGTACATCATAAAATCAATTTTTACTTATATTTCCTGTAAGATATTCAAAGTTGGCCAGCACTTGCCTGCATGGATTGTTTTAGCTTCATTTAGCCATTGCTGTTGGAAACATCTGCAGAGCTATAGAAGATTTCTTGGCCATATCTGTTCAAGGGATGTGTTTATCAATTCGGTAAGATTTACGTATATGTTTAAAGATTTAGAGATGAGAATCAAAATGAAACTAAGAATAATTCTCATACAATTGTTCCATCTTTGAACCATCCCCGGGTACACTCGCCCTGGTTTTTACAGAGCCAAAAGAGTAGAAAACCGTCTAAGGTTTTGTTGGAGTTGGGTCCTAGTACTTTGCATATGCAAGTGATAATGAGAATTGGATATTCTTTAGGTTGTGTATGTACTGATATCTAGGTATTAAGCCTTTTGTCGCCTAGTAGTTTTAGCACTGTTAACATCATAATAAAACACCAACATGTCTGTTCACGAAAAGATTGCAGAAATACAGAGGAAAACAATGACAGAATTCAAGTAAGTAGTACTACCATAATCTTCATAGGTTTTTCCAGTTCTACAAAAAAAATATTCCAAGATGCCTCCGAAGAAGGGATTTTCAGGTCAAATAAACTATTTGGATAGAAATGTGCATGATGACTTGCTTGAGTTGCTCCCTGAGTCTACTATAGAGACAGTGCAAGTTAAAAGGTTAATCTCTTTGAACCCTAGGCTAAGGATAGCTGATGGATTGTATGATAAGGGTAATTGGGTCCAAGATTCTCAAACTTCTCAAACTGGTTTGAGTTTGTTCAAGAAATGATTTGCAGAAAGGAAATTATATGCCCCTCATGCCAATATATGGAATTTTGATCTGGGAAAGCTAGTTGTTCCCAGTGTGTTTATGGATTATGACCTTCTTGAGGCTATGGTGAAAAGTTATGATCAAGCCACTAAGGTAGTGAGAAGAATGGATGGTGAGGTTTTAATTACCATCAGTCCAGAAGAAATTAGGGAAGTTTTCAGTCTGGGACCTCTCACTAGGTATCATGTGCCCATTGATTTGATAGAGTTAGAAAAAGAATATATGTCCAAAAGGGATGTAGTTAGACAATGTGCACTGGAGGCCCACATAGGAAGAATTGGAAACCTACTAGCAATAACATCATCTTCTAAAGAACCTTTCAAGAAATCATGCTTTAATGCCAGGGCAGTAGAGATATATAGGACCCTGTGCAGAGTCTTCAGAGAGGGTGAAGAAGATTTTATTCCTATGAGATTCATGTATATGATCACCCAAATCTCCTCTTTTGGTGTAAAAATAATTTTTGACTTTGCATCTTACCTGGCTAATGAGATTCACAGTGGATTGGTGGAGATTGCAAAGGGCAAGGTGGAAAAGGTTTGGGGTCAGTACTCCCTATTGATGCATATGTTTCTATTTAAAGGGGTTACATATTTTGGTAAAGAAATGGTTTTAAATAGGGAACAAGAGGGGGAAGCACTACCAATTCAATTATGGAGTGCAGACATGACTGTGGAAGTAGAAAATGCTAGTTTTGTTAGATTTGATAGGCACTTTGCTTCTAAACTAAGATGCCTCATATTGAGTGACAATCCCAGAATTCCTAAGGCACTAATGCACCTTGTTAGGCCTATGGACAGACCCCATAATCTAAAAGTTTCACATAATTGGGGATATATCATCCCATATCTAGTCTCAAGTGTCATTAAGGTTTATGGATTCACAGGGACAGCCCATGTACTACCCTATCAGGTGCCTTTAAAGGTAGGAGTAGCTGAATTTTTATGGCAGTTGGGAGGAGTTGAGGAGACCTTTTTGCACAAAAGGGGAACAGGATCAATTTTTCCTACTTGCACTGTAGCTCACCAGTTTGTAATAACTAAAGAGGGGTGGATCTTCCTCTATAAATTTTTGGATCAGTATAAGATGGCAGTATCTCATTCTCATTTTTGTGAAATAGAAAATTTCTTTAACTCTGCTCTTAGACATAGGATCAAGCTTCGTCCAAGTCAGCATGAATTCTATTTCCCTAAAGATATAATAAGGAATGAATATTCTCTCCAGGAGAAAGAAACAAAGAAAGAGAAATGGAGAGTCTATTCAAAAGTTTTAGAGTTTATTAATTGTTTTGACAAGGATTACAATCCTCTTAGTAATGCTGCAACTAATGTAGAGAGAATAAATAAGCTCATGAGTACATTCCCTGAAATAATGGAGGTAATGAATGAGAAGAAACAACATTTTATTGATTCTTTTCCAGAAAAAGCCTGGGAAGTTATGAGGAAATTGGGTTTCACCCCTAACATAGGGGCAGGTCCATTGGTTGTGTGAAAGAGGACAGGATATACTATTATTTGGGATCATATGGCCACTATAAACAAAGGAAATCAGATAATTGAATCTACTAGTACTGTTTTTGAAGAAAGACCCCCTGAACCTTCTCCCAAAAGAAGAAAAATAATAAGAGAAGAGGAATCCCATGATGAAGGTTACTCACCTTCCCAAACTCCAATGATAATTAAGGAGGAGCAACTCACCAATGAGCAAATTGAACAAATGGGGTCACAAGGAGGAGTTTTTGTTACTCAAGCAGAAATTGATGAACGGAACCCCCAGGAGCCTCCTCTGCCAAGTTTTGAATTAATTGTAGTAGATTTTAGGGGAAGAGAATTATACCCTATTTTGGAACAAGCCAGTCAGCAATTTTTGTCTAATAACAGTTTTGTAAAATCTAGGGCTTTCCATCAGTTTGCATGGAGGGAAAACATGCACATTTTTGAGAAAAGATGTAGGAATATGAAAACAGAGCATCCAAAAATGGATGAAGCCTCTATTCAGAATCAAATAAAGGAACAAATGATATAAGAGTTTCATAATATAACCCCTGAAGAGGGTAGATAGATGGTGAAAGATGCAAATATTTTATTATTGCCCAATTGGGATATTGTTGAGCCTTAATTTTTAATTCTGTGTCAAATAATTTAGGATTACAGGATCCAGATAAAGAGAAATTCTTGGGAATAGCATTCAGTAATGACCAAATTGCTCTTGTTATGTGGTCATTAAGAAGAGGATCCATGACTACTCCATTATAGCCTAATGATTCAGGACTAAATGGGAGTATCATTGTGAGGAGGGTCGCTGATACTTCACATGTATAGGTAGCCCACATGAATGTGGACTATTCTAAATTTTCCTTGGCCACTACAAAAAAAGAAGAAAAGGAAATGACTGATCTGCAGAGTAAGTATGAAATAGTGGTGGATGCCTACAATAAAGAAGTAAAAAAGAGAATTGAGTTTGAAAACAAGATGTCTCAAATGGAAAAGATACTTGGGAAAAGAAAGGTGGGAGAATCTAGTACACTTAGAATTGCATACCCCCTTCATAGTCATTTGTTGGAGCAACCCCTATTATTGAAATACCAGACACCTCTGAAAGGCCCCAATTCTATACTACAGAAGATTTTGAAGAAGAAAAAACCAAATTACATGAGTTGCATGTAGAATTAAAAAATCAGTATGAAGGAAAATTAAAGCAAGGTGTAATGTATTTAAGGAATACAATACAATGGTCAACATTCTTTGATCAGTTGACAAGAATTGCAACTCTTATGGATGAGTTGAATAGAGATAAGGATAAATTGACTCCCCTAGCACAGAAGTGTAGGGAGAGGAATAATGATATTACAATTATATGTATATCTTCCATCCAAATCCCATATCATCAAGTAGAGAAAATTTTTGATTTGTTAAATAAACTAGAAGATTTTGATGATAAAAGGGATTATTTACAAAAAAGATTAACACTCTATTTTTCCAAATATATTGCTAAAAAATTCACTTTATTTCCTTGTGCTTTAGAATCTGTTGATACAATAAAGGAAAAAGAAAAGTGGAAAAAGGAGTTAGATGAAATATTTGATGAAAGGATCAGGAACATCATGAGTGAAACTAGCCACTGGTTTTGGGCAAAGACAAATGAAGAATTGGTAAAGATACAGTTATATTATGATGACATCAGAAAAGAGCTTGATGATTTAGAAGAAATTGCAAATTCTTTACTGGTTATACAAAGAGAGGCTCTAAATTTTGATTGGCTAGATGGTGCTGCATATAATAAATGGAAAAATTAGTTTATAGAATAGATGTCAGGTGAAGATGAGGAGGAAGATACAAAAGTAACGGTTAGCCTTTTAGTTAGTAATGAAGACATGGAAAATCCCCAGGTTAAAGTAAGTTTGCAGGTAACTGAAGATGATACATCACTTTCAGACCTCATGACTATGTACTCTGAGGATGAAGAATGATTGTAAAATTAGATCATATTTTCTTGTCTCAACAACTAAGAAGCATAACAGAAAGGGACCCACCAAAGAATGTTTGATGTAATAAGCCTTTCTGTTATTTGTTTTTGTCTTTTTGACAAAAGTATATGTAAGTGTCTTTTAAAGGACACCTGTCATTTTTTTCTTTAGCCTGAAGCTTGTTGCATCTCACACTATTTAAGCGAGATCCCAAGGCTAAAGAATGGTCTGAATTCTATTGTTCTAAGTATTATACTTAGTCTATTTTTGGTCAAAATTTTGAAAGCAAGTTTAAGATGTATTTTCTCTATCAATTCTCTGAGAATACATGAATATAGAATGAGCTATGCTTCTTTCTGAAGGTCATTCTGAGTCTATTGTAAAGGATATACCATTTTCAAAGAAGATGAAGACAAATTATGAACTGTCCCCATATTATTCTTTCTGAATCTTGTCTCCTTTCAATTACTTGGTTGTCTTGATATTGTATAAGTAAATGCTTGTGCAATGGAATACAATCTAGTTAGGTTGTATATCTATTTATCACTGTTGTTAATTCAATGGATTAAATAGAAGCTTTGATGAATGTGATAAGGTTTCTTTAGTAGAGGAAAGGATTTTGAATGATGAATTTTGATAAGAATTATTGATAGAATTTTTTGTAAGGCAACAAACTAGATCTGAGAACTTGCTATAGACTCTGAACCCCAATGGATTAGGCACTGATCAAATTGATTCAGCTGCAGGAGAGATATATCATAAATGGTTATCAAAATGCAGTATTAAATCAAACTTTACTTTTATTTCCTATAGATCTTCAAAGTTGGCCAGCACTTGTCTGCATGGAATGTTTTAGCTTCAGTTAGCCACTATTGTTAAAAACATCTACAGATCTATAGAAGAATTCTTGGTCGTATCTGTTTTATGGGATGTGTTTACCAAGTTATTAAGAATTGTGTATATGTTTGAGGATCTTGAAATGAGAATCAGAATAAAACTAAGAATTATCCTCATACAGTTGTTCCAATTTTGAATCATCCTTGGGTATACCCACCCTAGTTTTGCAGAGCCAAAAGAGTAGAAAACCATCTGTGGTTTTGTTGAAGTTGGGTCCAAATACTTTACATGTGCAATTGTTAATAAGAATAGGCTAGTATTTAGATTGTGTATGTACTCTCATTCTGGTATTAAGCATTTTGTCGCTTAGTAGTTTTAGTACATTTCAAAACACCAACATATTTAAGAATAGCCCATTGCGAAACTCATCACTAGCCCAATGAAGCCAAGGTTTAACAGCTTCCCAGGATTTCCAGATGCTCTTTATAACAAAAGATCCTTGTATGACCACTAGTTCACGCATAGTGAGAAGGGTCTGAAAACCAATCCCCTTCCACGCTAGTCTGTTAACAATGAAGCTAGAAGAAATGCAATTCCTTACTAGTATCTTCCAGGTTTCATCTCCAGAAATAGCTCTGATAATCCATTTAGCACAGAGGGCAAGGCCCTGCTTCCAAGTGGAAAGCAAGCCAAGACCCCCAGATTCCCTTGGAAGACAACAAAAATCAAAAGCAACTCTGTGAAAACCATGATGGTCAAAACCAAAGGTCCAAAGAAAATCTCTGAGCAAACATTCTAGTTTGAGATAGGAATCTTTGGAGGGAGCTCAACAGGAAGAATAGTACACATGGGTGGCAGCCAAAATCTTAGAACAAATCTAGAATTTACTAGCAAGAGAAAGCAGTTTAGTGATCCAATAATAAAACTTTTTGCTAATCTTTGCAAGCACAACATTCTAAAGTTCCATAGGGGAAGCCTGGAAAGCAAAGGGAATGCCAAGAAAGAAAAAGATTTCTCCATGAGTAACCCATTTCATTTGAAACTAGCTGAGCCAAGGTGGAGCTGGCAAGAAAGACTAGTGGTAACAGAGCATTTTATGCCATTGAATAGCAGAGCCAGAGGCTTGACAAAAAGTGTCCAGACAATTTAAAGCATTTTTGATGTTTTCTTCATCTTCAAGAAGAGTAAGAAAAGAATCATCAGCAAAATGACCATTGACTAACTAGGAGGAAGAATCAGGCAAGGAAATGCCACGGACCAGTCCTGAAGACATAGAGTGAGCAAGTAAATAACCAAAACCTTCAGCAGCAAGGACATAAAGTGCTGGAGCTAGCGGACAACCTTGCCTGATGGAGCAAAAAAGTCAAAAAGGTTCAGATTGTGAATTATTGATGGTGATGCAAGCATTAGCATTACCAAAGAGCATCTCCACAGACTGAAGGAAATTGGGACCAAAACCCAAAGCCTGAAGCATAGCCAAAATGAAAGGCCATTCAATGCGATCATAGGGTTTAGCAAAATCTATCTTTAAAAAGATAGCCTACTTCTTGGACTTACGGGCCCATTCCATACCTTCCCAGACAAAAATGATGTTGTCAAGAATATATCTGGATTTGATGAAGCCAGTTTGTTCAGGCCGCACAATTAAAGGTAGCATATGGAAGATTTTGAGAGAGAGCACCTGGGCAATGATCTTATAAGACACATTGAGGAGGGTGATGGGCCTCCAGTTGCATATGTCCTTAGGATCACCAGCTTTAGGTATGAATTTAATATTGCCTTTATTTATGATCGCTCCTAAGCTTTTAGAATGACATGCTTCAAGATAGACTTTGTGTGGATCAAGACCAATTTGCTCCCAAAGATGTTTGTAAAATTCACAGGGAAATCCATCACACCCAGGGGATTTTTCATCCACCATGGAGTAAACTACCTCTTTAAGGTCTCGGAGGGAAAGAAGTTGCTCAACCATGAGGCAATTTGGAGTAACAATGATACACTTTCTGAGAGCCTCCTCCTAAGCAACCGAATTGCCCTGTGAAGCAAAGATGTTCTCATAGTGAAGAAAAAATGCTTGCAGGATGTCGGGTAGACTGGAAAGAACATCAGTTCCCTATTTTATCTTTTTAATCCCAACATTGGTATGAAAGGCTCAGAGAGCCTGGAAGAACTCCTTCGAGGCTTTGTCACCAACTTCCAACCAGTGGAGATGGCCTTTGATTTGGGCTCCTCAAGCAACATAGTTATCAGCAGTTTTCTTATCATGACGAAGCTTGGCAAGCTAAATTTGTAAATTCGCATCAATGGGGTTGAAGGTGAGAGCTTCAGAGGCTTTTTTGAGGGCAAGGGTGTTGGCTTCATAAGACCATTTTTTGAAGATTGCTAGCTGACACCCGTAGATGCACAAAAAATGAGCAGTTTTGGTAATGACATCATTCCACCATTGAATCGAACCTCGATGGGAATGTGGATGTGGCTCCAAATTCTAGACATGTTGGATGTGGGAGATGGTGGAAGAATGCAACAACACAGACATGTTGAGGAAGAATTGAGACTTGGCCACCTTGGGGATAGCTATTTGCCAAGAAATGCCAAAATAAATGGGGTAGTGGTCTGACAATGTCACATCTATTAGGGGAATGATAGGTAAATCATGATCTTCAAAGAAGGAGAAAAAATATTGCACCGAGATCATAGCACGATCAAGACGTTTCAAAATGTTGTTAGGACCGACTCGAAAATTGGACCAAGTGTGCTAGGCCCCATGACCATGGTGGTAGTTTATATTGGAATCAAAAAGGTCCAATTTATTTCGCATGTAAAACTAGGCTTCTCTTTACCCAGCTATCGAATAGAAAGGTAGAATGCCATCTTTTTCAGAGGCCACCTCAACCATATTGAAGTTCCCACATAGGACCCAAGTAGCTGGTAGCAAGTTGTCAGCAAGCCAAACGCACATTTGTGCCCTTTCTATAGCATCATTGGAGGCATAAACAATAATGACTCCAAAAGAATGATTGTTAATGAAAAGAAAAAGCCAAATAATATGGTGTGTGGGGTCAGAACCATGCAAGATAATAGTAGAATGAAGGCGAAGTGACAGGAGAGTAACTTCACCACTTCGGCTAGCTTCATGCTGAGAAGAAAACATAACGCTATCCTGCCAAATGATGCAGCATGCAGCAAAAAGCATGAAACCAAAAATCTTAACTTCTTATAGGAAAAGAAAATCTAAATTCCCAAGTCTATGACAGGTATCTCGAACACAGAACTTTCTGGGGAGGTCTGTAAGACCTCAAACATTCCATGAGAGGAAGTTCATGAGAACGCTTCCATATCATCCTTGTCCTCCAAAGAGGAGTAGTTATTTTGCAAAAAGGTAGAAACTGTGTGGAAGTTAGACGGGAAATCCTCTAGACTTACAGCCTGTTGTTTCCCCCTAATATCTTTGCATGTCCAGGAGGACTGCAAGAATGCCTTGTTGCTAGTGGTACTATGGAAGAAACTGTAAGAGGAGTACAAGCCCCAACCAAGGGTGAGGCCTTGGTGGCTGCCTTGATCCCCTGCAAACTTTCTATTTTCAATCAAAAATAAAAAAGATTAACCTGTGAGGTTAAATGGGCCAGCCTTACTTTTGATAAAAAATACATTATTTAGTTTCAATCAAAATTACCTAATGTAGTTTCAATTGAAAGTAAGGTTGACCTTTAGGGTTTTTTAAAATAAAAATTGTCCTATAAATTTTTTTTTTTTTTTTTTTTCAATTGTAACATTCAAATCCAACTAGATAATTCACACTTCAATTAGGAGGGAGGAAATATTTTCCAACTTGTATTTTTTTGAATTTTGGAAGAAAAATTTGCGACATGGGGCAATACAGGTAAAAGAGCAAGTAAATATTCATAAAGAAGAATTGATGAACAAGAATATGAAAATCGTCAAGAAACTTTAGCAAGATACTATAGGAGGCAAGGTTTGTACATGTGCACTATTTTTTCCAATGCATATTTAGTTCATATACTGTACAATAGTATTGTAGAATTTTTGTATGTATATAGTTAAGATTAGGGTTTATCTAATTAGGAGTATGATAAACATAAACTTAGGGTTACTATTAACTTAATATTAAGGGTTTATTAAATTACAAATATTTAGGATTAGGTTTTATTAAATTATGAATATTTAGGATTAGGGTTTGTTACATTATGATTTTTAAATTATGAATATTTAGAATTAGGGTATGCTTTAATTATGGTCTTTTAAATTATGAATTTATTTAGGATGTAGTGAAACATGATAACCTACTAAGGCTATAGGAGGTTCATCCCAAGTTCAAACAAGTATGTATGCATGCATCTCTCTCAAGTACAATCTCTCTCTAGATTTCTACTTGTCTAGAGGGAAATTTTCTTTGATTCTTAATTTTAGAGACAAATCCCCTTACACACTTGCTTGATTTTATTTTTTATATTGTGTGTGGTGCGGTAGTAGATGATGAAAATGTTGGGTATGAGGAAATTGAAGATGAAGCAATGAATATTGAAGAAGGATCATCTAAAGGTTAGATAAAATTATATTTAATAGTTCATTTGTTATGTATATACACATATGTGGACTGTAAAGAGAACTTGTATCTTAAGTATTTATTTTAATTTTTCTTGCAACCCGAGATCAAACAACAAATGAGAATGTTGATCTAGCTCAAAGTATGAAGAGAAAAATTAATCATAGAAACATAAATTATTTAATTCAAATGGATGTGGAAAATTTGAGAGAATATGCTAGTCAACATACACATACTACAAACAGGAAATTAAATAAAAAGTATAAAGAAGTCATTACACAATTTCAAAATCTTAATACAATGGAGAAAACTCAACTATTATCAGTTTCACTTCTTAAAGATGAATTAAAAGAGCCATTGAAACTATTGGGTATAGATACAAGTGTAAAAAAGAGGAAGACTTCTAAACTACAAAAATATATTGTTGAAAGCATTAAGGAAGGGTTACATTCCATTATGAAAAAATCTAGATCTGTAGATAAATTCATTGCATGAAGAGTGATACTGACATCTGTTTTAAATAAAAAATAATGGAAAAAGAAGACAGATCTCTTCACTATCATCTCATATTGGGTATAGTCAAAATATGACATTACATTATCTAAAATAGACATACAATTTGGATGATAGTACATTAGAAGGAAAATCAGCGCCAATGTGTAGATTTCCTCAATCTGATAGGATTGTGGAAACAATTAAGAACTTAGTCATTTAATTTTGGATTGATAATACTTGTCCTTCACCAAATGAAAGATATATTACCAAGTAGAGGATTGGGCCTAAGTAGTATCTTGAACATGCAAAAAATTGGTTGGATGTCACACAACATGAATTGTATCTCTCATTTTGTAACTTAAATCTTGACAAAAAGATTGGACAAATAGTGTTTAAAAGATTGAAACAACTATTTTTTGAAGATAAATAAATCTTTTGAAACATATTGTTGTCGATATCATGTTGAATTTGATTTTTACTATTAAGGGTTCAGAAATATGATAGAAGAAAGTGGTGGTTCTCAAACTTCTTTTCATAAATGACCAAGCCAATTCATAGCATCAATTTTATGTGACAAACCAAATGATGATGCAATAGGTGAAATAGATTGCATAATAGGAACTTGTGAAACATGTGGTAACATGACTAAATTTCCTTTGAGTGATGAAGATACTGAATGATAAGGATGGTAAAATGTAAGAGATATAAGTACATAAAGTTGGAAAAGAATCAACAATGTTGGAATATGTAGAGGATGAAATACCTGTTGGAGAATTTATGAAAAATTTTCATAAATTGATTCAACCATGCATACATCATGCTTTTTTTGCTAAGTGGCAAGTAGAATAGTTTCAAACATTAAGAGAAACTTTCCCAGTCAGGACAATTTTATCCGTTGTTGACTTTTTAGAGAACTACTCCTTCATTTCTCAAAAACAACTTCAAGTGGAATACTACTATACAAAGAAGGTTACCATTATGGTTCAAGTGTCTTATTGACATGCACAAATTGATTTGGATGGTGTGGAAAGTATAAATCAAGAACGAGTCATTAAAAAAGAGTATCACTTTTACATTAGCAATCATAGAGAACATGAAACACATTTTGTGGAATATTATTTTAAGACATTTTTTATTATTTCAAAAATAAATGCATAAAAATGGAAAAACATTTTGTGTAGTTAGATGGATGTGCAATAAAATTTAAATCAGATGTGTACCATTTTATGCATTATGTAGATATCATAAATACCTTAATATACCACTCATTTGGAGTTTTTTTGAGAGTTGACATGGAAAGGGCGAGCATGATGGTGTATGAGCTTGTATCAAACATACTTTTGGAAAGTATCTAATGGAATATAAAGGATATCACATTGATAATGCTCATGATATGGTTGAGTGGTGTAAAACACAATTTATGGTGCTAACAAATATAGATAACATGTCATCACAAGTAGATCAAGTTATACCATTCAGAGTGTTTTGGGAGGTATCAGGTATAAGTTAATTTGAATATTATAATTGCATCAATTTTATATTTAATACATTATGTGATAACTAAATTATGGTACACACATGTTTAAAACTAAATTTGTATATGTATGTATGGACCTTACATTCAGGTGTTGATAGAAGATAAATGCATGCATGCAAGAGGGTAGAGAAGACACGAGCTTTGCATTCAGTTATGAGTGTAGATAGTAATGTGTGGTCATTGTACACAAGAAAATACTCATGTTTTTGTCTTGATTGCATTGATGAAAACTATGATGGTTGCATTAATCAAGAATGTGGATATGTGGGTGAATGGACTTTGGTGCCACTTGATGTTATTAATAAGAATGAGTTTGAGGATGAAAACTATGATGATATCCTATTGATTTCTAGCGATTATGACCATATTTCAAGATTGATCAGAGTTGGTATGTTGTATATACATACGAGTGTATTTGTTTCATAATTTTCATTATATATATATACACTCATGTACATGACACATGCAATTTATATACATATACTTTGTGTAGGCAATGTTTTTGCAATCATAGTAGAATCTAAAAATGTAGAAGGTGTTAGCTATTATTTATTGCATTACACTATACAAAGAAGAGAGAAGCTCAAAAATACTAAAATAAGTGATGGAATTATGTTTCCATAGGTTAGTATATAGTTGAATCATGTACGTGTATGTACATCTATGTTTTTTTATGAATTCATATTTATTGACTTATTTGGTTGACTTGTATGTAGGTTCTATTGTTGTACAGGGAACATATTTGAAGAAAAATAGATTACTTAAGAATGGGATTCATTTCACTAATTATCAACCTAACAATAAGGTATATCACTATAGTAACCATGTCATTGCCACTAGTATAGCTCTTCATCAAGTCAAAGGACATATAATACATAAGTGGAGGCTTGATATTGATGATCACGAGAAAATATTAAATGTTATCTAGCAACAACCTAACCAAGTTGATACAAGATAGAAACAACTTGAACATTTGGAAATTTTGTTGAGCTATTTGAAATCTGAAATTTGGTTCAATAATTTGAAATTTGGTTGAACTTGACCATTTCAATTTGAAATTTGGTTGAATCAATTATATATTACTTTTTCTCTTTCATTTAACTTGTGAAGTTTAAATTGTGATTTGTAACTAATTATAAAAAATAAGAACTTGTATGAAACTAATTAGGACATGTACCTTGAGGGGAAGAAGTATGAACACTTGTCTTAAGGGAATTAAATTAGGACTTGTAACTAATTATATATTATATTTTCTCTTTCATTTAACTTGTGAAGTTTAAATTGTGATTTGTAACTAATTATAGAAATTAGGAACATGCATGTAACTAATTAGGACATGTGCCTTGAGGCGAAAAAATTCAAACACTTGCCATAAGGGGATGAAATTAGGACTTGAATTAAGGGGATGAAATTAGGACTAGACTTTAATCATATCTAAATATCACTTGCATTATTAGGAATTAGCAATTACGTAAATTTAATTAGCTACCAATTCTATATGTATACATCAATTTCATAAACCAACATAATCTAACCTGTAAAAGAACATGTAATCTAACATAATCAAATATAATCTAACATAATCTAACATAATTTTCAACATAATAGAACATTATCCAACATAATATAACATGTAAATCTTGAACATAGTCTAACATAATATAATACAATCTAACATAATCTCACATAATACAACATAATCTAACATAACCCAACATAATTTAACATGTAAATGAAAGTCTAGATCAAATAATTGATAATATAAAAAAAAAATTATAGATCGTCAGGTGTAGGACTATCATCATGACATCTCCTCATAATGCAATATGAAGACTGACTATCGGGATACTGACTAGGATGTGTTGACCCCTATATATATTCAAGAGAAAGTGAAACCAATGTATATAATTTCATATTTAATTAAATCTCTTTTAAATTTACAAATTGCATGCAATTTTTATATCACATTTAAAACTCACGTGTCTAATTCAAAAAAACTAAAAATCGCATGTCCACTACTTACATCATAAAATGAGCTTCAACGATGTACATGATCTAACATAAAAGATGGACTAAAAAGAGGTATGTCCTCCTACAATACATACATACATTTGTGCAACAAGTCAAATTAAAACATGTATATAATCACAAAGGCACACTATATATATGTGCATAAATTATTAGTTGAACAAAGAATTGAAATTTCAACATGAATGTACAAAAACTATAGATTTACTTATGTAGAGGCTTCCATCTAATAATACTTAGACTGCCTAGCATCAATCGTGTCCACCAATATATCAAGATTTAATTGGGTCTCATCTAGTTGCATCTTTTCATCTATGCTAGCATGTTTGGTGGCTAGAACACATCCTAATAATGATGAGCCAAGTGGATCGACTAGATGAGATGGCATAGAAGTATAATCATCACGTGTCAACAAGTCCATCCATCATGTGGTCAAGAAGATGAAGTCAACATCATCAAGGCACACATTTGAACTCAAACCATGCCCTGCACTAGCTAAAGGGTCTATACTAGTATGTATATGTCCCTTTGCAGAAAAATAGTGGTCAATAGGTGGATCATGTTGTGTACTACCACCATGACCATTACTTGATTGATGAGAGGAATGTGACTGAGAATGTGTCCCAATACCACCATGGACATGATGTTGAGCATATGATATGGGTATGCCAAGATGCTCTAATATGAATCTATATGAATATAATAGTTCCTCAACAAGAATACTCATAGTATCTCATGCCAACACTCTAGTGAGACCCTCTAAGCTAATTAGTGAAGGGATGCCTCTTGCACTATAGAGGTCTTATGAGGATGAAGCACCACATGATAATATGGAATGCCAACAAGGCATCAAATACTAACCAACCTCATCACTTGAAATAGATCTGATAGCTATGAAAATCTCTCCAACTCCCTAAATCACCCCCCACAACTACATCCTATGCATGGCCTCATCAATTGACAAACCTAATATAGGGGAAATAGTATGTGTCCTCTCTTTTTCAATTGACCTATGTGTCAATGGTGGATAACCCAACTATCTATTAACTAGTCTACCACATCTCTGTCCTAAATGCAATGGTAAATTAGTGTAGTTCACTACCCTACCTAAGCGAACCTTAGCATAAAATTTTCATGCAAAATAAAGTGACATTTGGTCGTTATTTGGATAACAACCATGAGCAACAAGGAAGCGTGGGTATGTAAGTGCAACCATCTATAGATGTGTACACTTAAGGGAAGTATACCCCTTTACATACTTTAGTGGAAGATAATGAGGGAAACATTCCCTCTTTAGTGTCTC